>OX402057.1:20438546-21131463 GCA_947859365.1 Archips crataeganus | reverse complement strand
CCTAACCTAACCTAACCTAACCTAACCTAACCTAACCTAACCTAACCTAACCTAACCTAACCTAACCTAACCTAACCTAACCTAACCTAACCTAACCTAACCTAACCTAACCTAACCTAACCTAACCTAACCTAACCTAACCTAACCTAACCTAACCTAACCTAACCTAACCTAACCTAACCTAACCTAACCTAACCTAACCTAACCTAACCTAACCTAACCTAACCTAACCTAACCTAACCTAACCTAACCTAACCTAACCTAACCTAACCTAACCTAACCTAACCTAACCTAACCTAACCTAACCTAACCTAACCTAACCTAACCTAACCTAACCTAACCTAACCTAACCTAACCTAACCTAACCTAACCTAACCTAACCTAACCTAACCTAACCTAACCTAACCTAACCTAACCTAACCTAACCTAACCTAACCTAACCTAACCTAACCTAACCTAACCTAACCTAACCTAACCTAACCTAACCTAACCTAACCTAACCTAACCTAACCTAACCTAACCTAACCTAACCTAACCTAACCTAACCTAACCTAACCTAACCTAACCTAACCTAACCTAACCTAACCTAACCTAACCTAACCTAACCTAACCTAACCTAACCTAACCTAACCTAACCTAACCTAACCTAACCTAACCTAACCTAACCTAACCTAACCTAACCTAACCTAACCTAACCTAACCTAACCTAACCTAACCTAACCTAACCTAACCTAACCTAACCTAACCTAACCTAACCTAACCTAACCTAACCTAACCTAACCTAACCTAACCTAACCTAACCTAACCTAACCTAACCTAACCTAACCTAACCTAACCTAACCTAACCTAACCTAACCTAACCTAACCTAACCTAACCTAACCTAACCTAACCTAACCTAACCTAACCTAACCTAACCTAACCTAACCTAACCTAACCTAACCTAACCTAACCTAACCTAACCTAACCTAACCTAACCTAACCTAACCTAACCTAACCTAACCTAACCTAACCTAACCTAACCTAACCTAACCTAACCTAACCTAACCTAACCTAACCTAACCTAACCTAACCTAACCTAACCTAACCTAACCTAACCTAACCTAACCTAACCTAACCTAACCTAACCTAACCTAACCTAACCTAACCTAACCTAACCTAACCTAACCTAACCTAACCTAACCTAACCTAACCTAACCTAACCTAACCTAACCTAACCTAACCTAACCTAACCTAACCTAACCTAACCTAACCTAACCTAACCTAACCTAACCTAACCTAACCTAACCTAACCTAACCTAACCTAACCTAACCTAACCTAACCTAACCTAACCTAACCTAACCTAACCTAACCTAACCTAACCTAACCTAACCTAACCTAACCTAACCTAACCTAACCTAACCTAACCTAACCTAACCTAACCTAACCTAACCTAACCTAACCTAACCTAACCTAACCTAACCTAACCTAACCTAACCTAACCTAACCTAACCTAACCTAACCTAACCTAACCTAACCTAACCTAACCTAACCTAACCTAACCTAACCTAACCTAACCTAACCTAACCTAACCTAACCTAACCTAACCTAACCTAACCTAACCTAACCTAACCTAACCTAACCTAACCTAACCTAACCTAACCTAACCTAACCTAACCTAACCTAACCTAACCTAACCTAACCTAACCTAACCTAACCTAACCTAACCTAACCTAACCTAACCTAACCTAACCTAACCTAACCTAACCTAACCTAACCTAACCTAACCTAACCTAACCTAACCTAACCTAACCTAACCTAACCTAACCTAACCTAACCTAACCTAACCTAACCTAACCTAACCTAACCTAACCTAACCTAACCTAACCTAACCTAACCTAACCTAACCTAACCTAACCTAACCTAACCTAACCTAACCTAACCTAACCTAACCTAACCTAACCTAACCTAACCTAACCTAACCTAACCTAACCTAACCTAACCTAACCTAACCTAACCTAACCTAACCTAACCTAACCTAACCTAACCTAACCTAACCTAACCTAACCTAACCTAACCTAACCTAACCTAACCTAACCTAACCTAACCTAACCTAACCTAACCTAACCTAACCTAACCTAACCTAACCTAACCTAACCTAACCTAACCTAACCTAACCTAACCTAACCTAACCTAACCTAACCTAACCTAACCTAACCTAACCTAACCTAACCTAACCTAACCTAACCTAACCTAACCTAACCTAACCTAACCTAACCTAACCTAACCTAACCTAACCTAACCTAACCTAACCTAACCTAACCTAACCTAACCTAACCTAACCTAACCTAACCTAACCTAACCTAACCTAACCTAACCTAACCTAACCTAACCTAACCTAACCTAACCTAACCTAACCTAACCTAACCTAACCTAACCTAACCTAACCTAACCTAACCTAACCTAACCTAACCTAACCTAACCTAACCTAACCTAACCTAACCTAACCTAACCTAACCTAACCTAACCTAACCTAACCTAACCTAACCTAACCTAACCTAACCTAACCTAACCTAACCTAACCTAACCTAACCTAACCTAACCTAACCTAACCTAACCTAACCTAACCTAACCTAACCTAACCTAACCTAACCTAACCTAACCTAACCTAACCTAACCTAACCTAACCTAACCTAACCTAACCTAACCTAACCTAACCTAACCTAACCTAACCTAACCTAACCTAACCTAACCTAACCTAACCTAACCTAACCTAACCTAACCTAACCTAACCTAACCTAACCTAACCTAACCTAACCTAACCTAACCTAACCTAACCTAACCTAACCTAACCTAACCTAACCTAACCTAACCTAACCTAACCTAACCTAACCTAACCTAACCTAACCTAACCTAACCTAACCTAACCTAACCTAACCTAACCTAACCTAACCTAACCTAACCTAACCTAACCTAACCTAACCTAACCTAACCTAACCTAACCTAACCTAACCTAACCTAACCTAACCTAACCTAACCTAACCTAACCTAACCTAACCTAACCTAACCTAACCTAACCTAACCTAACCTAACCTAACCTAACCTAACCTAACCTAACCTAACCTAACCTAACCTAACCTAACCTAACCTAACCTAACCTAACCTAACCTAACCTAACCTAACCTAACCTAACCTAACCTAACCTAACCTAACCTAACCTAACCTAACCTAACCTAACCTAACCTAACCTAACCTAACCTAACCTAACCTAACCTAACCTAACCTAACCTAACCTAACCTAACCTAACCTAACCTAACCTAACCTAACCTAACCTAACCTAACCTAACCTAACCTAACCTAACCTAACCTAACCTAACCTAACCTAACCTAACCTAACCTAACCTAACCTAACCTAACCTAACCTAACCTAACCTAACCTAACCTAACCTAACCTAACCTAACCTAACCTAACCTAACCTAACCTAACCTAACCTAACCTAACCTAACCTAACCTAACCTAACCTAACCTAACCTAACCTAACCTAACCTAACCTAACCTAACCTAACCTAACCTAACCTAACCTAACCTAACCTAACCTAACCTAACCTAACCTAACCTAACCTAACCTAACCTAACCTAACCTAACCTAACCTAACCTAACCTAACCTAACCTAACCTAACCTAACCTAACCTAACCTAACCTAACCTAACCTAACCTAACCTAACCTAACCTAACCTAACCTAACCTAACCTAACCTAACCTAACCTAACCTAACCTAACCTAACCTAACCTAACCTAACCTAACCTAACCTAACCTAACCTAACCTAACCTAACCTAACCTAACCTAACCTAACCTAACCTAACCTAACCTAACCTAACCTAACCTAACCTAACCTAACCTAACCTAACCTAACCTAACCTAACCTAACCTAACCTAACCTAACCTAACCTAACCTAACCTAACCTAACCTAACCTAACCTAACCTAACCTAACCTAACCTAACCTAACCTAACCTAACCTAACCTAACCTAACCTAACCTAACCTAACCTAACCTAACCTAACCTAACCTAACCTAACCTAACCTAACCTAACCTAACCTAACCTAACCTAACCTAACCTAACCTAACCTAACCTAACCTAACCTAACCTAACCTAACCTAACCTAACCTAACCTAACCTAACCTAACCTAACCTAACCTAACCTAACCTAACCTAACCTAACCTAACCTAACCTAACCTAACCTAACCTAACCTAACCTAACCTAACCTAACCTAACCTAACCTAACCTAACCTAACCTAACCTAACCTAACCTAACCTAACCTAACCTAACCTAACCTAACCTAACCTAACCTAACCTAACCTAACCTAACCTAACCTAACCTAACCTAACCTAACCTAACCTAACCTAACCTAACCTAACCTAACCTAACCTAACCTAACCTAACCTAACCTAACCTAACCTAACCTAACCTAACCTAACCTAACCTAACCTAACCTAACCTAACCTAACCTAACCTAACCTAACCTAACCTAACCTAACCTAACCTAACCTAACCTAACCTAACCTAACCTAACCTAACCTAACCTAACCTAACCTAACCTAACCTAACCTAACCTAACCTAACCTAACCTAACCTAACCTAACCTAACCTAACCTAACCTAACCTAACCTAACCTAACCTAACCTAACCTAACCTAACCTAACCTAACCTAACCTAACCTAACCTAACCTAACCTAACCTAACCTAACCTAACCTAACCTAACCTAACCTAACCTAACCTAACCTAACCTAACCTAACCTAACCTAACCTAACCTAACCTAACCTAACCTAACCTAACCTAACCTAACCTAACCTAACCTAACCTAACCTAACCTAACCTAACCTAACCTAACCTAACCTAACCTAACCTAACCTAACCTAACCTAACCTAACCTAACCTAACCTAACCTAACCTAACCTAACCTAACCTAACCTAACCTAACCTAACCTAACCTAACCTAACCTAACCTAACCTAACCTAACCTAACCTAACCTAACCTAACCTAACCTAACCTAACCTAACCTAACCTAACCTAACCTAACCTAACCTAACCTAACCTAACCTAACCTAACCTAACCTAACCTAACCTAACCTAACCTAACCTAACCTAACCTAACCTAACCTAACCTAACCTAACCTAACCTAACCTAACCTAACCTAACCTAACCTAACCTAACCTAACCTAACCTAACCTAACCTAACCTAACCTAACCTAACCTAACCTAACCTAACCTAACCTAACCTAACCTAACCTAACCTAACCTAACCTAACCTAACCTAACCTAACCTAACCTAACCTAACCTAACCTAACCTAACCTAACCTAACCTAACCTAACCTAACCTAACCTAACCTAACCTAACCTAACCTAACCTAACCTAACCTAACCTAACCTAACCTAACCTAACCTAACCTAACCTAACCTAACCTAACCTAACCTAACCTAACCTAACCTAACCTAACCTAACCTAACCTAACCTAACCTAACCTAACCTAACCTAACCTAACCTAACCTAACCTAACCTAACCTAACCTAACCTAACCTAACCTAACCTAACCTAACCTAACCTAACCTAACCTAACCTAACCTAACCTAACCTAACCTAACCTAACCTAACCTAACCTAACCTAACCTAACCTAACCTAACCTAACCTAACCTAACCTAACCTAACCTAACCTAACCTAACCTAACCTAACCTAACCTAACCTAACCTAACCTAACCTAACCTAACCTAACCTAACCTAACCTAACCTAACCTAACCTAACCTAACCTAACCTAACCTAACCTAACCTAACCTAACCTAACCTAACCTAACCTAACCTAACCTAACCTAACCTAACCTAACCTAACCTAACCTAACCTAACCTAACCTAACCTAACCTAACCTAACCTAACCTAACCTAACCTAACCTAACCTAACCTAACCTAACCTAACCTAACCTAACCTAACCTAACCTAACCTAACCTAACCTAACCTAACCTAACCTAACCTAACCTAACCTAACCTAACCTAACCTAACCTAACCTAACCTAACCTAACCTAACCTAACCTAACCTAACCTAACCTAACCTAACCTAACCTAACCTAACCTAACCTAACCTAACCTAACCTAACCTAACCTAACCTAACCTAACCTAACCTAACCTTTTTTTTTTTTTTTTTTTTTTTTTTTTTTTTTTTTTTTTTGTTCACGGAGTGGAAACACATTACGTGTACCCCCGGGCCCGGGGAGACCCGGTTTAGGTTATGTGGGGCTCTCTCTCCGGTCCTCTTCTCCTAATGAGAAGGGGACAGGAGAGCATACCCACTAAAACCACTCCGATGCTGACCCTCTTGCCGAGGTTGTTAGGCGCCATGGGATCCGTGGATTTCACCATGACACCTCCCGGCCGCCCCAGCTTTCGCCGGGGCTACCCGCGCCAGGAGGGGAAGAGTTGCAGCATTTCAACCCTTCCCCCAGACTCGTAGGACCGTGCAATGCGGACAAGGGATCCCCGTCCCTCGCCCGCTGGTCCTACTGGGGGATATGACGGGCGGCAAATCGCCTCCGCCTTACCCCCCTCCGTCTGCGCCGGAACAGGGGCGCGAGGGCATCGTCCTCGCGCTCCCGTTCCGCGGCCTCCTTTTGCGAGATTACTGTCTCGCAAAAGGAGGCGACCGCCTGCCAGGCCTCCTCGCTCCCCAGCATGGCTCGCACTACGCTGGAGAGCGAGAGGTCGCTCGTCCCTAGCTCCGCCTCGAGAGCTTGCCGCTCTGGGGCCCAGCTGCTACACTCTGCCAGAGTGTGCTGGGCCGTGTCGTCCGGGTCGCCGCAGTAGTGGCACGTCGGATCATTCTCCCGCCCTATTTGGTGCAAATAATGACCGAAGCACCCGTGCCCGGTCATTACTTGCACCATCCGGAATGTGAGGGCTCCAAACCCCCTCTCGACCCACTGGTCGAGTGAAGGGAGGAGAGCCGCTATGGTGCGCGTTCCATAGCGGCTGTCCTCCAGGTCACGCTTCCAGCGGTCCCTCATCCGACGCTCCACCATGCGGCGGGCAAACTCGAGCTCTCTGGGGGCAGGCCTTTCCCCCCTTCTCAGCGCCTCTTTGCGCTCTTCGTAGACCTCAGCGGCCGTCTGGGCGTCGACGTCCCAGGGCGGTGTCCCGGCTAGGGCGCAAGCGGCCATGTGGGCGACGGTTACGTACGCCCGTACCGCCCTGATGGCGCACATCCTTTGCGGCCGTCGGAGCAAGGCCTTATTACGCTCCGACAGCCGACTCGCCCAGATCGGCGCCCCATATAGCGCCATGCTGCGCACTACACCCGTGTAGAGCCTGCGCACAGCTCCCCTCGGGCCCCCTATATTGGGCAGGAGTTGCCCCAGCGCCGACGCAGCACCCACCAGTCTCGGAGCGAGTCTGGTGAAGTGCTCCGTAAATTCCCACTTCCTGTCCAGGACAAGGCCAAGGTATTTGATATTGGCCCTGACCTGGACAGATTCCCCCCCGATTGGAAGCGTGGCGTTCGCGGGTATCCGCCAACCCCGCCCGCCGAAGACCATCGCTTCGGTTTTGGTGACCGACACCTCAAGGCCCAGCATGCGGATTCGGTGAACCGTGAGGTCGGCTGCAACCGCTGCCCTGCGGAAGGCCTCCCGCATTTCACTTCCTCGCACGACCACCAGTGTATCATCGGCATAACAAATGGTGGCCATGCGAGGAAGCTGTATCCCCCTGATCGCCCAGTCATATCCCAGGTTCCACAATAGTGGCCCCAGGACCGACCCTTGCGGAACCCCACAGCCCATAGGCCTGGCCTTGCGCTCCCCTTCATGATCGTAGAGCACTACCCTGTCCTCAAGGTAGTGCCCCACGATCTTCTGCAGGTACATTGGTACCTGGTGGTACCTGAGCGCCTCCAAAATTACGGAGTAGGGGAGGGTGCCGAATGCGTTGGCGATGTCCAAGGACACCGCCACCACTCCCTCCCCTCTGCCCGCTGCGACGTCTATAAAGGCTTTCAATTCCTTTATCGCGTCCAGCGTCCCCCTGCCCTCTCGGAATCCGAACTGCCGGTCCGAGACGTTCGGGCCCACGTCCCCCAGGTGCTTGACGATCCGGGAAGCAACCACCCTCTCAAACATCTTCCCGGATACGTCAAGCAGGACCAGCGGCCTGTGGCCGGATGGGGAATCCGCCGGGCGACCCTCCTTCCGCAGCAAGACCAGCCGTCCCTCCTTCCACACCTTGGGGAAGCGTCCCGTCTCCAGGCACTCGTTCAGGAGGTCTTCGAGTCGCTCCCCCAGGTGTTCCAGGGCTAACGGGACGACCCTTGCCGGGACACCGTCGGGTCCAGGTGCCTTCTTGTTGGCCCGCATCCGGTCCACCATCCCCATCATCTCGTCCTCGGTGATCCTGGGGACTGGAGGGAGCGGCTCATTTCGCTCCTCCGAGGGGGCCGACATCCTCGGGGGAGCGAAACTTGGCGCCGCCGGGAACAGGGCCTCTACCACTCTGCCGAGGAGCTCCGGCTCCATGGTGTCCAAGGGGGGGCTGCGCTTCATTTTGTTGCGGACCATTTTATAAGGCCGCCCCCATGGATCCCTATTCAGGGTCGCCAGGAACTCCTCATGCGCGGCGTCCTTTGCCCTGACTATGGCGATTTGGAGCGCCTCCTTGGCGCTCCTAAGCGCCGCGTACAGCCGCTCCTCTTCCCCGTTGGTGTGGGTCCGTCGCCTCCTACAGCGGGTGTAGTTCCGGCGGGCGGCGTTGCTGGCCACTCTGAGGGCCGCGATCTCCTCTGTCCACCAATAGACAGCCCGCTTGTTGGGCACCTGCCTCACTCGCGGCATCGCGGCGTCGCAGATGCGCGTCAGCGAGGCCCGAAACCGGGCCGCCTTCTCGTCAACAGTTCCCTGCGGGGGGGGACGACTCCACGCCTCGGCAATGGCGGCTTCCTCGGCCATTGCGGGGTCGAAGTGGGTTATCGCCCACCGCGGGAACCCACCTCCAGCCCTCCCTGGTCGCGGTTGTCGCGACTGCCGCAACGAGGCGGTGACCCTCATCCGTATATATAAATGGTCGGAGAGGGTCTCCACCTCCTCCAGGACGCGCCAGTCCTCAACACGTGCTGCAAGTGATGGGGTGGCGAACGTGACGTCGACTACTGATCCCCCCTGTCTGCGCACGCACGTGTTGGCGCTGCCCTGGTTGACGACCACCAGCCCCGTTGCCAGCACCCAGTCCCGGAGCACAGCTCCCTTCAAGTCAGTGACGGGGGAACCCCATGCCGCGCTTTTAGCATTTAGGTCCCCCATCACAATGACTTGGGCAGGGGAACACCTCCCCACCACTCTTCCCAGCCCCTCCAGGAAAGATTCGAAGGCGGACAGTGGTCGGTTGGGAGAGAAGTACACCCCAATGACCACCGTCTTCCCCCATTTTGCCGCCACGTATCCCGGTCCGTCTTCGAGCCTGGAGAGGGATGGGAAGAACCCTGTCGCCGGAACCACCATCGCCACAGATTCGTCTGTGGCCCCTACCCAGTGTGCCTGAGCAGGGACCATGTATGGCTCGGCCACCACCGCCAATGCCAGTCCCCACTCCGCCATGACCTGCATCATGAGGTCTTGTGCGCGGGCGGAGTGGTTCAGGTTGCCCTGCAGGATCTCTAAATGTCGGTGTACCGACATTTAGAGATCCATCCTGTTTCCCGCTGCTGCCTCAGGGCTGCTCTCTAGACCGCCAGCTCGTACGGGGTCACTACGGCCTTTGGTTTGGGGGGGCGCGCACGCCTGTCCCCCCATGACGTGTCCGGCTGGCCGCTTCGCGAAGCGGCACACATCGCAGTGGGGCTCGGCCTGGCACTCGGCTGCCCTGTGGCCGGGCTTCGAGCACCTGAAACAGAGGTTGCCCCTGTCTACCGCTGCGGGGCATAAGGCCCTAGTGTGGCCCGTTCCCATGCAGCGGTAGCACCGCATGGGTTGGGGTTCCAGGGCTCTGATGCTGGCCGCCGACCAGCCAACCAGGATTTTCCCCGCCTTAATTAACTTGTTGGCGGCCACCACGGGGCAACGCACCAACGCCGAACCAGTCCCGTTACTGAGTAACCTGACCGGGCTTACTTTGACCTGTTCCGTGGAGCAGGCACCGTTCAGCACAACCGCCGTTCTGATGTCCTCCGAAGTTACCGACTCATCGAAGCCGGTAACTCGGAGGTCGGCAGTTTTGGTGGGTCTGTAGACTGTGGCTACATCGCCAAGAACGCCCGCGATCTTTTCCGCCAGTACATCTGCCAGCTGGCCACTGTTTGCCCCTGGGACTTCAAATAGTCGTGCCCCAGTGGCCGACTTGCGCACTCTGACGCTTTCGAGCCCCACATCTGCCAGCTTAAAGGAGGTGGTCACCTTTTGGAGGGCCTCCAAGTAGGACACCTTGGCCTCCGGCTTAAGCGTGACCATCACCGCCGCGCTTTTCGGTGTGGCCAGGTTTTTGGCCACGGCAGGCTTCTTCGCCGCTGGAGGCTTGTTGGCCTTGGCCTTCGCCTTCCTCTTGACCACTTCCGTCCAGGATTCCTGGTTGGAAGCAGTGGGGTTCGGCCTCTGGGAGGTCGGCGACGACTCCTCTTGTGCCCTGGCCTTGGGTTGCTCTTTGTGCTGCCCTTTGGGCGGCACTTTGGGCTGGGCCTTTGGCTGGGCAGGCGCCTTCCTCTGGGGTTCTTCCTTTTGGGATGGCGGCGGCAGGGGGATGGCAGTCCTACTTGCCTTAAGCGGCGGACGCACGACAGGCTCCGGGGGGAGGCGGCTCTCGAAGGCCTCCAGCCTGGCATTCAGCATATTGCCAAGGCTGACAAAGAGCTCCCTCGAGTGTAGCGCTAGGGCCTCCTGCAGGCCTTCAGGAAGGCCCTGAGTGGCGCGCGTGGACGCCTCGGACTTCCGCTCCGAGAAAGCGGTGCGGAGGGCCTTCGTCTCTCCTTGCAGATGCGCAAGCTGCTCCCGCATCCTGCGGTTGTCCGCCTTCAATTTTCGGATTTCCTCACTATCTTTCCTGTTTTCGAGGAAATCCATCGCCTCAATTATTTCGCGGCAGGCCGTGTTAATGTTGCCACGCACAACACCATTTAAGTTGCTTGATTTTGCCGCCTCCGCGAGAACTGCGCGAGCAGCATTGCGCGCGCATTCTACCACCCCGGCCTCTTCGGCGGTTAGCTGGCCGTCGTTTGCTGTTGGGGGAGCCGTACCCTCTTTTCCGGCAACCGTTCCAGCCGGTTGCCGGGCGTTCTCCCGTTCGTCCTCTTCGTTGTCTGACCCGTCAGTCATCGCCGGCGTCAGAACGGGGGAGCGGTCCCTTAGGTGCCCCTGAGAGCGGGAGCGCAGGCTGGGAAAACTGAGGCGGTAGGCTGCTTTGGCCCTACGCACCTCTGCGTAGTCCTCTCCGGATTCCCTCAATTTGGCCTTAGCCGCGGCCAATCCGGCATATGTCCCCGAGCCTTTCAGGGCGCGTCCTCGGGCAGCGGCACTGACCTTGGGGCAGGAGGGTTTGTCCTCTCCCACTCCTTCGGTCTCTACCATATTCCTCTTGCTGGGGAGGGAGACACGAGCCACTGCCTCCTCCGTAGCCTCCATATCCTGCTTCCGATCCGACATTCTGTCACTTTTTGGCCGATATCAAATCGCCCATATGTGACAGGGATCCGCAACAAAGACTTCTAAGTAGGTCCCAATTGGCCCCACTTAGCAGCCAAAGATAGGATTTTTGCCCCCAGAAACAAAGTTTTTGGAAGCAAAAAACTCAAAATTTTGCAAATACTGTATGGAAATATCGATTAAAAATCGATATCTCCAAAACAGTAAATGCCACCTCAACGCTTAATAAGCCAAAAGATAGAGCTTAAAAAGCTCTATCCACCGACACCTCAACCAGATTTTTCGGTTGGGAAACAAAAATTCCCCAGCCGAAAAACCCAAAATTCGATCGAAAAATTACGCCGATCGGCGTAATTTTTTGTAAAATTCGTAACTCCCAAACTATGAGAGTTACGCCACCAAAACTCAAGTTGGAAATAGGGCGAATGAACGACCCTATTTCCTCGCACAAACAGAAAATTTTTATGAATAACCCACGAGGAGTTATTCACAAAAATGTCCGTTGCTCGTCGAAAAATTTCAGGCGCTGCTATTAAGTATAGCAGGCGCCTGAAAATTTTTCGACAAGTGTTGTCGCGAAAACCGCTGGAATTGGGTCCTTTTCGACAATGCCTAACGCTAGAGCTGCCCCAGCGCTACCCACCACCAAAATTTGGAGGGGGTAGCTTAACGGGTATAGCCGTAACAGTTAGTCAAAAAGTTGCCAATTTTAACAAAACCAATCAAAAAGCTGAACAGAAAACCGTAAAAAACAAGCCAAGGTAACGAGAAAGGGTAGAGTCGAGTCAGGGAAACAAGCAGGGGGGTCAAACAAGTCTCTATGCCAAATCTCGCGAAAAACCGTCAACTAAGGAAGATTTTTCTCCTTACTAAGGAAGATTTTTCTCCTTACTAAGGAAGATTTTTCTCCTTACTAAGGAAGATTTTTCTCCTTACTAAGGAAGATTTTTCTCCTTACTAAGGAAGATTTTTCTCCTTACTAAGGAAGATTTTTCTCCTTACTAAGGAAGATTTTTCTCCTTACTAAGGAAGATTTTTCTCCTTACTAAGGAAGATTTTTCTCCTTACTAAGGAAGATTTTTCTCCTTACTAAGGAAGATTTTTCTCCTTACTAAGGAAGATTTTTCTCCTTACTAAGGAAGATTTTTCTCCTTACTAAGGAAGATTTTTCTCCTTACTAAGGAAGATTTTTCTCCTTACTAAGGAAGATTTTTCTCCTTACTAAGGAAGATTTTTCTCCTTACTAAGGAAGATTTTTCTCCTTACTAAGGAAGATTTTTCTCCTTACTAAGGAAGATTTTTCTCCTTACTAAGGAAGATTTTTCTCCTTACTAAGGAAGATTTTTCTCCTTACTAAGGAAGATTTTTCTCCTTACTAAGGAAGATTTTTCTCCTTACTAAGGAAGATTTTTCTCCTTACTAAGGAAGATTTTTCTCCTTACTAAGGAAGATTTTTCTCCTTACTAAGGAAGATTTTTCTCCTTAAGGAAGATTTTTCTCCTTAAGGAAGATTTTTCTCCTTAAGGAAGATTTTTCTCCTTAACCTAACCTAACCTAACCTAACCTAACCTAACCTAACCTAACCTAACCTAACCTAACCTAACCTAACCTAACCTAACCTAACCTAACCTAACCTAACCTAACCTAACCTAACCTAACCTAACCTAACCTAACCTAACCTAACCTAACCTAACCTAACCTAACCTAACCTAACCTAACCTAACCTAACCTAACCTAACCTAACCTAACCTAACCTAACCTAACCTAACCTAACCTAACCTAACCTAACCTAACCTAACCTAACCTAACCTAACCTAACCTAACCTAACCTAACCTAACCTAACCTAACCTAACCTAACCTAACCTAACCTAACCTAACCTAACCTAACCTAACCTAACCTAACCTAACCTAACCTAACCTAACCTAACCTAACCTAACCTAACCTAACCTAACCTAACCTAACCTAACCTAACCTAACCTAACCTAACCTAACCTAACCTAACCTAACCTAACCTAACCTAACCTAACCTAACCTAACCTAACCTAACCTAACCTAACCTAACCTAACCTAACCTAACCTAACCTAACCTAACCTAACCTAACCTAACCTAACCTAACCTAACCTAACCTAACCTAACCTAACCTAACCTAACCTAACCTAACCTAACCTAACCTAACCTAACCTAACCTAACCTAACCTAACCTAACCTAACCTAACCTAACCTAACCTAACCTAACCTAACCTAACCTAACCTAACCTAACCTAACCTAACCTAACCTAACCTAACCTAACCTAACCTAACCTAACCTAACCTAACCTAACCTAACCTAACCTAACCTAACCTAACCTAACCTAACCTAACCTAACCTAACCTAACCTAACCTAACCTAACCTAACCTAACCTAACCTAACCTAACCTAACCTAACCTAACCTAACCTAACCTAACCTAACCTAACCTAACCTAACCTAACCTAACCTAACCTAACCTAACCTAACCTAACCTAACCTAACCGAGTTGCGTTCCACCCGCCACCCCGAACGCCACGATTTTGTACCGCTCCGCGCTCGAAAAATCCAAAAAGTGGGTTTTTCTTGAGATATCTCAACGTGCGATACACCAATCGATTCGTCTCGACGCCGCGCATGTGGGCATAGTGTGAGAAAAAGCATTCAGTGAAAACTGTGAAAGTTTCAGTGAAAAACAACCTATTTTTGAGGTTAAAGTGCTATTTTTAAACTTCAACTGCGTGCGGCACTCTCTCAGTCGCTGCGACCTATTGGTTGCGGCGCATCGCCGTGTGCGCCTCAGCGAGCCCTACACAACGAGCCCACTCGCGGATTTTTCCGTTGAGTTTTCGCGAAGAAAATCGCAGAAAAACAAAAACCACGTGGAGGCGTGGTCATTGAAGGAGCTCCTACAGGACGGCGCCGGGTTGTGTGCTGAACAAGGAGGTTACGAGCACGCGGAAACTGCAAGTTGCATAATTTTATCTTTTAAGACTCTCTTGCAAAAAATTATTAAAGTTTGTAACTTTGCCCACCCGCCACGTCCAAACTATTTGAGACGCGCGGGTTTTGACTTTTATTTTATGTGCGGGCATCTTGGGTGAACCCGACTATAGTGTTAAAATATTTTTAAGACTCCTTTTTCCTTGGAAAAATTTTGAAAAACAAAATTTTTTGTTTTTCCGGGTTTTTCCTTAGAGGAAAAATTATTTCTTGTAATTTTTATTGTGTGTCCTATGCGCCTTTCTTTCTTCTATTTTTGTGTATTTTTTCTATATTTTTCTGACCATCGGTTCAGGAGTTATTAAATTTCTTCTAAATTTTGCTCTATTTTCTAAATTAATTGTTTTTAATCGTTTCCGACCACGGGATCGTGTTTAGAGTCGGTGTATTATCCGACCTAAGCTGTCGCGCGGGTCGGAAATTATTAAAACTGACGAAGTTTGACTTTTTCGGCCATTTTGTTTTTTGATACCAGGTTTTATTTTGTGTTTTACTCCTGAACCCCTGGTCGTAGAAATTTGGGAAAACTTTTCCTAGCTCTTATTTTTCGGCCTCTATCTGTTCCCATCAAAATTTTTCTATTTCGGCGCATAGGTATTTTTTGTCCTGGAAACACTTTAGGGAGCAAGAGGAGGTTAAGGGAACACTGCTGGAGAAATCCCGGTAGTCCTCCGACGCCTGGTTCCAGAGTTATCAACTCCTAAAGTTGGAGTTTGACAGCTCGGCGGCCATTTTTCTTTTCTTTCAGCCGTTATAACTCGGGAACTAGGGGTCTCAGCGATCTGCGGTTTTCTTCAGTAGATCCGGGGGCTTGTTGACTACCCGCCCCTCTACCTTTCAGGCCATTTCGGGCCCTGAAAAATTTGTCTCCCGGAAGTGGTTCCGGCGGCTAGAGGAGTTAGAGCGAAGCCGGGCATAGAAAATCCCGCAGTCCTACGACCATCGGGAGCGAAGTTATTGGCGGTCAAAAACTGACTTTGACAGTTTTGGCCGCCATCTTGGAGTTTTTCCAACTTCGATATCTCCGGAACGGTGCGTCGTAGAGTTCTGGGGTTTTCTTTGTTAGGGAGCCCGGTCGGAACTCTACCCGACGAGATCTTTTTCAGGAAGGATTTGGACAGTTTGTTCCTGAAAATTTTTCAGGACTCCGATCTTCCTGAAACGGGTCTCCAACGGTGCGTCTCGAAGAGCTCTCCTAGGGGAAGGAAACCGCGTTCCGATTGGACCATTGGTTCCCGAGATACGTCCTGGTATCGGTTTTCGGCGGCCATCTTGTTTTTGGTACCGGGAACTGTGACCGGTCATATCTCTGGAACCCTTGGAGCTAGCGGGGCGCGCTTGGTGTCCCCTGAAAGCGCTCGGGGAGAGCTATCCCTTGGGTGGAGTAACGTTGCTCTACATAGAGCCGAATTAGGGTTAAGACGTAAAAATTTTTTATTTTTACACTTTTGTTAATTTTAAGTATTTTTAAGACCTGTGCTGTATAGCACAAGTGTTTTGTTGTGTTTTCACTTGCTCTACATAGAGCTAAATTGTAATAAAGTTGGTCTTGACTTGGTTTTCTTTTATTTGTGTTAGTTTATTTCATTTGCTAGCCATTGCATCAGGACTGACTCTTGTTAGAGTCGTGTTGACAGTAAATACTTCTTTATTTAAATTTTGTTTGACGGGCAGTCCTTATACAGCTGCCTTTTTAGAGACAGAGTCTGGGACTCACTTTCATAATTTTATTCTTGTTTTGTTGATTTGGACATACTTTGGGGTTACAGCCGATACCAATATATAACTTTTACAAATTGACTGGAGTCGGTTGTATCTACCTAACCTAGTACGAATATCTACCTCCGACATGTTTGGCTTAAGAACTCCTATCGGGAAGGGAGCCGGGAACAAGTCGCCCCTTAATAAGCCGAGTCCGGTATCCGGTGTCGGGCGCAGTAGCGGGGAGTGGGAGGCTGGTGTGCTAAATACTACCCATACTTTGTCGGACGATGGTGTCAGGGCTGGTCCCTCGGGGAGGGTACCGTCTACCTTGCCGGGTGGTGGTAGATTGGTCGAGCCAAAAACTTCTACCCCCAGCCAGCCAGTCGGCCGGCCTGGCAGGGAGCCAATCTCTGATAGGGTGGCTGAGGCTAGGCGAGTTTTACATAAGGCTAAAACCCATCTTGGCAGCGCCAAAAATCTGAAGACAGAAATTAAGACCGAGGTTACTATCGCTCTGGACAGGTTGTACGGCCTGGTAAAGAGCGCTGAAGGGGCGAAGGCTGGAGATAAATCGAAGGCGAAAGGAGAGCAGAGGTGTCCTAAACCTGAGCCCAGAATACCTATTGCCTATGAGCCATTTAATCCTACCGACCATATGCTAGTGGAGAGCATAGAGGTACACAGGAAGCTCCTGGAAGAAAATAACCAAAAGATGGTAGAGCTCAAGGAGACGCTTGAGTTCACTCTTGCGAAGATGGCCGATAAAACATATGCTGCAGTAACTGCCGGTCACCCTGAAAAACCCACCCAGAAGCGAGGTACTTTGCATTCTGTGTGTGTTACCTCCAGAAACGAAGCGGAGTCTGGGGAAGTGGTTTTGGATAAGATCAGGAGGGCGGTTGATGCGAAGGAAGGGTGGATAAAAGTGGAAAAGGTAAGGAAGGCAAGGGACAGGAAGGTTATAATTGGACTGAGGACAAGAGAGGATAGGGATCGGATTAAGGAGAGGATTAAGAGGGATGGGGTTGATCTCAGCGTTGAGGAGGTTGAAAACAAGGACCCTTTGCTGGTTCTCAGGAATGTGCTTGCGGTTAATACTGATGAGGACATAGTAAAGGCCCTGAGGAATCAGAATAGGAGTGTTTTCGGCGATCTCAACGCAGAGAATGATAGAGTGAGAGTGAAATATAGGAGGAGAACTCGAAATCCTCACACCAGTCATGTGGTGGTCACTGTCTCGCCGATCATTTGGCGTGGTCTGCTGGAAAAAGGCTACGCGCATATTGACCTCCAGCGTGTTCGGGTCGAAGATCAGACCCCACTTATGCAGTGCACTCGTTGTTTGGGTTTTGGCCACGGTAAGAAGTTCTGTACTGAGTCAGTGGACTTATGCAGTCATTGCGGTGGTCCGCACCTGAGGAGCGAGTGTGCTGATTACCTAGCTGAAGTACCCCCGTGCTGCAAAAACTGCACGAGGGGCGGACTGGAACGCGCGGTGCACGACGCATTTAGCCACGATTGCCCTACGAGGAAGAGGTGGGATGAGATAGCGAGGGCAACCGTGGCTTATTGCTAAGGGCAGCCAGGAGGAAATGGGTAAATACACGATAGTACAGGCGAACCTCCAGCGGTCTAAATTGGCGACCGATGAGCTGATGATCGAGGCGGTAAGGCGCAGAGTTGCAGTCGCACTCATCCAGGAGCCGTATGTGGGGTCGATTGGGGAGATGAGGGGTCGCAGAGGGGTGAGGATCTTCCAGAACACCAGTGTGGGCGGGGGGACTGTCAAGGCCGCAATAGCGGTTTTCGATCAGGATCTGGACGTGGTACAGTTTCCCCAACTCACCACTAATAACATCGTCGTGGTGAGGATCCAGACTGGTGCCTGGAGGATCACACTAGCCTCTGTATACTTCGAGTGCCCCCAGCATGACCACCCCATAGATGAGGACCTGGATCGCCTGGCCCACATAGACCGGCAAGTTGGGTCGTCGAGATGGATAGTTGGAGGTGACGTAAACGCCAAAAGTATCTGGTGGGGGAGCCCAATAAATGACCGCAGGGGGGAGGAGCTTGCGGGTTGTTTGGATGAATTGAAGATGGCCATACTTAATCAAGGAAAGATACCGACATTTGACACAATCAGGGGGGGGAAACGATACCAAAGCTTTGTGGATGTCACGGCCTGTTCTATGGACATTCTAGATTTAATAGGCGACTGGAGAGTGGAAGAAGGCCTAACGAGCTCCGACCACAATGGGGTTGTGTTTCATATTGGTCTTAGAAGATCTAAAGGTATTAGTATAGCCCGGACCACTAGGAAATTCAATACCAAAAAAGCGAATTGGGATGAGTTTCATGACAAACTTAGCCAATTATTGCTTAACAAAAATATCACAACTTCTGAAATAGAACGTATTAGCAACACAAAACAAATAGAAGAAACTACACAGGATTTGATTGAAATTTTAACAACAGCTTGTACACAATCTATGCCGATCAAAAAGACTAAGGAAACACTTACCATTCCGTGGTGGTCGGAGAGGCTCGCGGGGTTGAAGCGGGAAGTCGCTCGCAGGAAGCGTAGAATCAGGTGCGCGGCTCCGGTCCGTAGGCCATACGTCGTCAGTGAATATCTGGAAAAGAAAAGAGAATATGAGGAGGAAATAGCTAAAGCTCAAGTGGATAGTTGGAGAGAGTTTTGTGGCAAGCAAGATAGAGAGGGAATGTGGGAAGGGGTATACAGGGTGATAGGAAGGACTTCACGGAGGGATGAGGATTTGCCACTTGTTAGAAATGGAGAGGTTCTGGATGCGGGAGACTCCGTTAAGTTATTAGCGGAGACTTTTTACCCAGCAGACCTTGTCACCAGTGACAATGAATACCATAAAACCATTAGATGGGAGGCGGAGAGGGTGAATGTTGGGGAGCAAGTTGGTGCTTGTGACCCGCCATTCACCTTGGAGGAACTAAAAACAGCCAGTGAGTCATTCAATCCGAAGAAGGCCCCGGGCGAGGACGGTTTTACTGCCGACATATGTAGGCGTGCTATAGGTAGTCACCCGGAGCTTTTCTTGGCACTTCTAAACAAGTGTCTGGAGTATGGTCATTTCCCTTCTGCATGGAAGAGAGCGGTCGTTATAATTCTGAGAAAGCCTGGCAAGGATGATTACACGGCCCCTAAGTCACATAGGCCTATTGGTCTCCTATCAATCCTCGGTAAAACGTATGAGAAAATGCTGGTGGCTCGCCTCAAGTTCCATATACTGCCGAAGATTAGTCCCCGCCAATACGGATTCATGCCCCAAAGGAGCACCGAAGACTCCCTCTATAACCTTATGAAACATATCCGCAATAAGTTAGATGATAAGAAAATTGTAACGTTAATATCTTTGGATATAGAGGGAGCCTTCGATAGCGCTTGGTGGCCAGCAATTAGGGTCCGGTTGGCGGAGGAAGGCTGTCCGTGGGGCTTGAGGAGGGTCTTCGACAGTTACCTTAGAGACCGAGAGGTTGTAGTGCGTTATGCAGGTGAGCAGTACACGAGGAGGACGGAGAAGGGCTGCGTCCAGGGTTCCATTGGGGGTCCAATACTGTGGAACCTCCTGCTTGACCCTCTTCTGAAGAGCCTTCAGGGTAGTGGTCACTTTTGCCAGGCTTTTGCGGACGATGTGGTTTTGGTTTTCGAGGGCAGAACGTCTCAGGAGATAGAGCGACGTGCCAACCCTGTTCTTGAGCGTGTTCGGTCGTGGGGTGTTGATAACAAGCTCAAGTTTGCCCCGCATAAGACTAGCGCCATGGTGATTACGAGGAAGCTTGTTTACGACGCTCCGCGGCTGACCATCGGGGGAGTAGAGGTTGGTTTGGCCAAGGAAGTCAAGCTCCTTGGGGTGGTGATTGACCACAGGCTCACTTTCAACACACATATTGCTAACGTATGTAGGAAGGCCACAAACATTTATAAGCAGCTTGCTAGGGCAGCAAAGGTTAGCTGGGGGCTTCACCCTGAGGTGATTCGTACCATATATGTTGCCGTCATAGAGCCGATAGTACTGTATGCTGCAAGTGTGTGGGCACCGGCTGCGGAGAAGTTGATGTCCAGAAGGCAGTTTGACGTATTGCAGCGTGGTGTTGCGCAAAAACAGTGTGGTGCCTACCGCACTGTCTCCTTAAATGCCGCATTGCTGCTGGCCGGGATGCTCCCTCTTGACCTCCGAGTACGAGAGGCGGCTTTGTTATATGAAGCCAAGAAGGGAGTACTCGTCCAGGGGCTGGGCGATAGAGAGGTGGAGCGGATGGCTCCGGCGTTGGAGGCACCCCATCCTGCTGATCGTGTGTGCTTGGATTTCATCAGTATTCATGATCAGGAGACGCTAGATCAAAATTGCGATTATGAAGTCCGGATATTCACGGACGGCAGCAAAATAGGGGGTAGAGTTGGTGCGGCACTGTCTCTATGGAGGGGTGGTGTGGAGACTATGACCCGTAAGCTTGCTCTGCCCGTGTACGGAACAGTTTATCAGGCGGAACTTCTTGCTCTGTTTGAGGCGACACAGGCTGCTGTTAAGATCAAGGCGTCGTCCTTTGGAGTCTACAGCGACTCTAGAGCAGCCCTTCAGACCATTACGAACCACCAATGCCGCCACCCATTGGCAGTTAAAGCAAGGGAGAATATTAGGGCACTTTCTCTTCAGGATAAGAAATTCTCCTTGCATTGGGTAAAGGCGCACGTAGGTCTGGAGGGTAATGAGAGAGCCGACCAGCTGGCCAAGGAGGCTGCTGTACGCTCCAAGGTACGACCTAGCTATGACCTCTGTCCGGTTTCGCACGTCAAGCGTATCATTAGACTTGAAACGCTTGAGGTGTGGAACCACAGATATGGTACGGGTGATACAGCTTCGGTCACTAAGTTGTTTTTCCCCGACGCGAGGGAGGCGAATAGTATTATACGCAAGTTAAAGCCCCGGGGTACACTTGTACAAGTATTAACGGGGCACGGTGGGTTTTCAGAGTACCTGCACCGGTTCAGGTGCAAAGAGGACCCATCGTGCTCTTGCGAGCCAGGAGTACTGGAGAGCATAACGCATGTAATTTTGAGTTGTCCGATTTATGCGTTAGACAGATTTAATTTGGAATTGGAAATTGATACAGAGTTAACTGTTGAGAACATACAGCACATAGTAAAAAGTGTAAATAGGGATAAGTTCTTCAATTTTTGTATTAAAATAGCGAATAAGTTGATTGCTAAAAATAAAAATAGGTAGAAAGAGTATGCTATCATAATATATTGTAGTATATTGAAGGTTAGCATACATAACAGATGTTGTAAAATTGTAATAAGTTATTAAGTTAAACACATTGTTAATTAAGAATAAGATAGGAAATAAGGGTAACGGTATGTAAATGTAGAACAATTCATTGTGTCTTATAAGATTATACCAACTGTATTATTTATATTTAGATTAGTTAACAATAAGATATCATGTAAAAATTGTAATAGAAATTGTATTTACTGTTTTATTTTTTCTAATAAAGAAATAAAATGTACTTCGGGACCCTCCCCCCTCCTGTTAAAGCATGATAAAGTGGACGGCTTGAGTGATGTGATAGTATGGAAAAGAGAACGGGAAAGGAATAATAGATATGAGTTAGAATTGTGTATGTTAAGTTAGTAGTAGTTTAGTTAGTCGATCGAAGGTAAGAAAGAGGAAGGATAATAGAAAGAAAAAGTATGCGGCATGGAAGTGCGAGAAGCATTATTGCGAGAACTGGAATGAAAGTGTTATAGTAGCCATAGACTCCGATTTAGTTGGAGGTAGTAGAAAAAAAAAAAAAAAAAAAAAAAAAAAAAAAAAAAAAAAAAAAAAAAAAAAAAAAAAAAAAAACCTAACCTAACCTAACCTAACCTAACCTAACCTAACCTAACCTAACCTAACCTAACCTAACCTAACCTAACCTAACCTAACCTAACCTAACCTAACCTAACCTAACCTAACCTAACCTAACCTAACCTAACCTAACCTAACCTAACCTAACCTAACCTAACCTAACCTAACCTAACCTAACCTAACCTAACCTAACCTAACCTAACCTAACCTAACCTAACCTAACCTAACCTAACCTAACCTAACCTAACCTAACCTAACCTAACCTAACCTAACCTAACCTAACCTAACCTAACCTAACCTAACCTAACCTAACCTAACCTAACCTAACCTAACCTAACCTAACCTAACCTAACCTAACCTAACCTAACCTAACCTAACCTAACCTAACCTAACCTAACCTAACCTAACCTAACCTAACCTAACCTAACCTAACCTAACCTAACCTAACCTAACCTAACCTAACCTAACCTAACCTAACCTAACCTAACCTAACCTAACCTAACCTAACCTAACCTAACCTAACCTAACCTAACCTAACCTAACCTAACCTAACCTAACCTAACCTAACCTAACCTAACCTAACCTAACCTAACCTAACCTAACCTAACCTAACCTAACCTAACCTAACCTAACCTAACCTAACCTAACCTAACCTAACCTAACCTAACCTAACCTAACCTAACCTAACCTAACCTAACCTAACCTAACCTAACCTAACCTAACCTAACCTAACCTAACCTAACCTAACCTAACCTAACCTAACCTAACCTAACCTAACCTAACCTAACCTAACCTAACCTAACCTAACCTAACCTAACCTAACCTAACCTAACCTAACCTAACCTAACCTAACCTAACCTAACCTAACCTAACCTAACCTAACCTAACCTAACCTAACCTAACCTAACCTAACCTAACCTAACCTAACCTAACCTAACCTAACCTAACCTAACCTAACCTAACCTAACCTAACCTAACCTAACCTAACCTAACCTAACCTAACCTAACCTAACCTAACCTAACCTAACCTAACCTAACCTAACCTAACCTAACCTAACCTAACCTAACCTAACCTAACCTAACCTAACCTAACCTAACCTAACCTTTTTTTTTTTTTTTTTTTTTGGCCTGGGAAAAATCCTTTATGGATTCCACTGGCCCGGGGAGGCCGGTGGATATGTGGGATTCCCGCCCCAGAAGGGGGCGGTGTACCCACTAAAAACCCCAGGGTGTTCCACTTCGTCGCCGATAAGCAATCGGGCTGTGGGAACTTTACGCATCCACGGCCCGGCAGCACGGCGGTATGTCCGCTCACGGACCCATCTCCAGGAGACCTGCACGTCTCCTGTCTCCTCCACTGTAGGCGCGCCGAAACACTTGGCGCGCCTACCAGCTCAACAGGACCTTAGCGGCGGGGGACGGGCATCCCCGTGCCCATCTCCCGCAGTCCTATTAGGGCGGTATTTGGCGGTTATGGATTAACCGCCTGCGCCCGACACGCCTGCGGCGCAGGGGCTGGGAAGATGGGTCTTCCTCGCGCTCCCGCTCCGCACCCTCTTTGAGTGCCATGACCTCCTCACAGTAGGAGGCCATGGCAGTCCACGATTTCTCGCTGTCGGTCATGGCTTTGACGACGGCCGGCAGCGAGAGGTCAGTTCCAATCACCGCCGTGAGGCGGGCTCGCTGCTCGTCGAAGGCGGGACACACTTGCAGCGTGTGCTGCGCCGTGTCCTCCGCCCCACCGCAGTGGTGACACATTGGCGTTGTTTCCCTCCTTGCAACCTTACACAGGTATCTGCCGAAACAACCGTGTCCCGATAGTACCTGCGTTAGGTGGAAGGAAACAACGCCCCATCTCCTTTCGACCCATCCCTGCAGGACGGGCCGCACTCCCGATATGGTCCAGTGGCCGGCGCTCGGCTGCTCCAAGGCCACCAACCATTTCCGGAAGAGGGTTTGGCGAGAGATCTCTCTCCATCGCCTAACCTCTTCCGGACACGGCTGTTCTCCTCTGGTGCGCGCCTCGGCTACTCGGCGGTAGACCTCGTTCAGCACCTCGGCATCCAACTCCCAGGGTGGGGTCCCTGCCATCACGCAGGCCGCCTCGAACGAGGTGGTGCGGTACGCCCTCGTTGCCCTTACCGCCATGACCCTTTGCGGTCGCCGCAGTTGGGTCTTGTTATGGGCGGAAAGGGCATTTACCCATATGGGTGCCCCGTAGAGGGCCATCGACCGCACCACACCCGTGTACAGTCGGCGGCAGCCCGCCTTCGGCCCGCCCACGTTCGGGAGGAGCCGGCTCAGTGCCGACGCTGTGCCAAGTAGTTTTGGAGCCAAGCGCCGGAAATGCTCCTCGAAGTTCCATCGGCTGTCGAGGACGAGTCCCAGGTACTTCATCGTCTTCCCGACGCCGATGGAAACTCCGCCCACCATTATGCTGGCATTTCCTGGAGGTGCCCTCCGAGGCCCATGAAAACAGATGGCCTCAGATTTGTGCAGGGCAACCTCTAGTCCCAGCCTCCGTATCCTGTCCACGATTAGGGCCACCCCAGCAGTGGCCAAGATGGACGCATCGCGAAATGTGGCCCCTCGGGCCGTTACAAGGGTGTCGTCGGCGTAACAGGTTACGTCTACCCCCCGCAAGTTGGCGCCACGTAGCGCCCAGTCGTAACCAATGTTCCACAGGAGCGGTCCTAAGACTGACCCCTGTGGGACACCGCACGACATCTCGCGCTCCACCCATTCATCCTGTGTGGGGTAGCGGATCGCCCTCTCGAAAAGATACGACCCAACCACCCTACGCAGGTACTCCGGCACGTTGTGGTACCTGAGGGCCTCCTTGATGGTTTCCCAGGGAAGGGTGTTGAAAGCATTGGCGATATCTAGAGATACCGCCAACACCACCTCCCCCCGGGAAACCGCGTCATCCGCTAGAGCCCTCACCCGCGCAATGGCGTCGATGGTGGACCTGCCCCGACGAAATCCGTACTGGCACGCACTTAGGTTCGGCCCTTGTCCCTCTAAATGACCTATCAGCCGGGAAGCCACTATTCGCTCAAAGAGCTTCGCTCCCTCGTCCAAAAGTACGATCGGCCTGTATCCCGAAGGGGAGTCACCCGGTCGCCCTTCCTTCCGCAGGAGCACCAGCTTTCCGCACTTCCACGAACGTGGGATGCACCCCTGCTCCAGACACGAAGAAAATAGTGCCCTCACTCTTGGCTCCAAGGGGCCCAGCGCCAACACCCAGGCTCGGCCGGGAATACCGTCGGGACCAGGAGCAGTGTTTTTGGCCTTAAGCCTCAACACTGCGGCTCCCAACTCTCCCTCTGTCACCTCGGGTGCGACTTCTCCCTCCGTTGGGGACACTGAAGCCATGCACGGGGGCTGGTGTTCACCCCGTCGTGGGAAGAGGGTTCCCACGATTCGGCTCAGAAGGTCCGGCTGGAGGCTTTGCGTGAGTGGAGGGGCCCAGGGGTGAAGTTTGCACCTCACCGACTTGTACGGCCGCCCCCACGGGTCGCTGTTCAGAGCCTCCAACATTTCCTCCTCCGCCAGGTCTTTGGCTTGGCCAATGGCTAAGCTGAGGGTTTTGCTGGCCGCTCTGTAGCTTTCGTATAGCTCATCCTCTGCCGTCAGGTCTCGCCTCCTCCGCCTTCGGCTCCTGGTGTATTGGCGTCTCGCAGCCACGCATGCCTTGCGCAACTGCGTTAGCTCTGCGGACCACCAGTACACGCTCCGCCTCGGCCCTGTGGGCTTGGCCCGCGGCATTGCGGCATCGCATATTTGAGCCATGGCCCCACTGAGCCAGGATGCTTCTTCCTCTACACTTCTTGGTCCTTCGGGCGTCTCCGGCCAAGCTTGGACCAGGGCCGCTGCGTGCAGCAGGTCCCGATCGAGCCGTTTCGTTGCCCATCTGGGACTGTCGTCTCTTCGGGGACGACTCAGGTCGTCCGGCGTAGTGTGGTGGGCGCAGACTTCGTACCGGATGTATCTGTGGTCCGATAACGTTTCCACGCCCTCCAACACTTCCCAACCTTGGACACGGCGCGCCAGGGCAGCATTTGCAAACGTGATGTCCACGATGGAGCCTCCCTGTTGCCGCACGCACGTATCGACCGTCCCTCGGTTAAGAACCTCCAACCCTACGGCCACTGCCCACTCTGTGAGCACCTCACCGCGTACGTCAGTCGCAGTAGAGCCCCACCCCGTAGATTTGGCATTAAAGTCCCCCGCAACCAGCAGCAGTTCGGGGCCACTTCTGCCAATCAGGGCCTGCACATCGTCGAGAAGCACCTCGAAGTCGGCTAGGCTTCTGTTCGGCGAGAAGTACACTCCCACCACCATTATACCCCCGATGATGGCAGCCACGAAGCCGTGGCCCCGCACCACGCTTTCAAGCGGAGCAGAGCCGGCCGATGGTTGAGTGGCCAAGGCCACGAGGCTGTCGAGGTCCCCCACCCAGTTGTCTCTGGCTGGGACCGAATATGGTTCGGTTACCACTGCGACATGGATCAACCACTCCGCCATGCTCTGGAACAGGAGGTCCTGTGCTCTGGCGCAGTGGTTGATATTCGCCTGCAGGAAGCGTATAGGAGCCATTACTACTCGACTATTATCTCAGCCTCCTCGTCCTGTTGCTCGACATTCGAGTCTTTTCGGGTATTCCGCCCCAGAGTAGCCTGGGAGTCAGCGCCAGCCGTTCTCCGCTTACTTTTAGGTGGATCACAGGCTTTGCTGCCTACCCTATGGTTGGCTGCTAGCCCGGCCTCGGCACACAGCGGGCAGTGTGCAGATGATGTGCAGTTGCCAGCGACGTGGCCGGGACGCCCGCAGCGGTAGCAGGCTCGGCTGCGGTCCACCTCCGACTTACATTTGGCGGCCACGTGGCCCACCTCGAGGCAGCGGAAGCAGCGCAGGGGGCGGGCATCGAGCAGTTTGACCTGCGCCGACACCCAGCCTACCAGCAGCCTTCCCGCCTCCACCACCTTCTTCGCCGCCGGGATAGGGCAGCGCAGCCACACGACACCCAGCCCGGAGGGGCCGCGGACGACCTCTCCTGACCTGATGTCGGTCTCTTGGCAGCCTCCCACCCGGGCGACCGCCGCAACCACCTCGGGAAACAGCACAGACTCATCTAGGCCCGAGATACGCAGCTCTGCGCATTTTGTGGGCCTAGAGATCCGCACTACTTCCGGGTCAACAACCTCCGCTAACCTCTTGGCCAGAGCGTTTGCTTTATCGCCACTTGAGGTGCCGGGCACTTCCATAACGTAGGCCCCTGTTTGAGCCTTTCTGAAGCGAAGACCTGAAATTCCCAGCTCCTTAAGCCGCACCTTCCTCTTAACCTCAGCAAGGACAGTGCCAAAGTCGGCCCCTTTATCCGCTGCTTTTGGCTCCAGCAGCGTTACAACAACGGCAGCTGACCGAGGTGAACGGAGCTTTCTGGCTTTGCTCTTTTTCCCTCTGGGTGGCTTCGGGTGTTCGCCATTTCCGACCTGCTGATCTACGCCATCTTTTTTCTTCTTCTTTCGCCTTCCTTTCTTGCCTACCTGCGTCCACTCCGATGACGTACTAGGCCTTGCAGGTGGTGGAGGCGTTGGGGGCCTTGGATTCGGGGTCGGGTTTTTCGTCTTCTTTTTCCTTTTCCTCTTTTTTTTAGGTGCCGCGCCAGAACGAGGACCTGTACCAGAAGTTGGCACTACCTCAGCCTGCTTGTCTGTCCTGGCACTCCTGGCATCCGCCGCCAGAGGTGGTCGCACAGGCTTTTCCGGCAACAGCCGGTCCTGAATGCCGGCCAAGCGTGCATCAAGGTACGGACCGACGTGAGCCATTATCGCTCTGCACAGATGGTCCATTTCTGTGGCAGGTGGGAAGGCAGCAACACGTCTATCCATATTTTCACCCTGGGGAGGCCGCGCAGGGGGCGGTTTCTCCTTGTCTTTTCCGGTTTGAGGGGGTGGCGGACTACCCTGCTTCCGCATCCCTTCCAGGGTCATTTTCATTTCGGCCAGCTCCTTTCGGAGGCTGGCCATTTCGGTCTGAAGTCGGTTGTTGTCGGCCTGCAGCCGAGCTGTCTCTTCAGTAGCCGTGCGTCTGCTGAGCTCCGAAAACGCATCAGCGATCGCGACAGCCGCCTCTTTCAAGCTCTTGACATATCCTCCTGACAAGTTCTTTGATTTTGTGGCAACTTTGGTGATGATTGCCACACTGTCAGCCACCTGTTGACCAAGATCTTGGTTGGCCTCTGCATCCTCTGAGTCAGTCCTTGCTAGAGAAGAAGTGTCCATCTGGTACCCTTGACGGGTCCTAATGGACATCTCCTGCACCTCCATCTCGGCCTTCAGCCGGAGCTCTTCCCTAAGAGCCCGGTTGTAGGCTTCCTTCGCTCTGGCCAGTCCTACATATTTGCCCGATGTTGGTGGGCGGCCTCTCCCTTTGGCCTTTGGCTGTCCTTCCCCAGCCGAGGCGCATGTAGACCCTTCATCACTTGAGCTGAGAACAGATGAAGCAGGGCGCAATCGCTTCCGCTTCCGCTTCACCCGCTCAGCTGCATCCGGGACGTCCTCAAGATTGCTTCTGCCAGTAGACTCGTGACCTGCAGTCTCCTGGGAAGCAAAGTTGACTTCCGAGCTCGTGTTGGCCCTAGGTTCGGGCTCTTGGCAATCAATTTGCCGTGTGAGGCGTACAGTGCAGTCGCGCACTGATACGCCAAGACGATTTTGGTCCGGGATCTGAGTCGCGGACGAACTAAATTTAAAACGTGGGCTTTCAGTGCCCACGAAGTGATAATTGCCCCCCCCAGAATACGATGGGGCTGTCCGTGGGATGGTAACGGAGAGGGATTCTCCTCGAGACGAGGTACCCTCCTGGGGTAGTTTCTCTTTGTTATCACTCATGCTCCTTTGATGAGGGGTGCGGTCCCCTGCTCCTTTTAAAGAGGGAGCCCTCTCCTCTTTTTTAAGGGGTGAGTTCCCCTTGTGTTGCAGTTACGCCAACCCGTTCGCCACTAAAGTGGCACATCCGGCAAACCGCTAGCCCAGGCCAGACCCGTTCAGTCCACCAGACCTACTTGTCTCCGGCCTGGTACTGGATACGCTGCAACCCGCATCCATAACCACGATAAGGAGCTGTTATCCCCTCTGCGTCCCCGTAGTCCCCTGCTGCAGGAGAGACAGGGAGCAGGAAAGCGGCGCACCCTTTCACTAGGGCACGCCCGCCTCGCTTGGCCCAGGATGGGCTCCACCGAGGCTGTGCCGCTCTTGGTCACCCTTTCACTTCGAGCTTAAAGGCCCGAAGATCATTAAGGGGTCAAGCCCCCCCACCACGACAAGGTAGCGACACCCGGGGGGGAACCTAACCTAACCTAACCTAACCTAACCTAACCTAACCTAACCTAACCTAACCTAACCTAACCTAACCTAACCTAACCTAACCTAACCTAACCTTTTTTTTTTTTTTTTTTTTTTTTTTTTTGACGGTGGGAAAATGCGTTACGCATACGACCGCGCCGTGGGGACGGCGCGGAAGTTATGTGGGACTCACCTCCCCCGTAACCTCCTTCCCTAATGGAAGGAGGGGGGGAGGCATACCCACTAAAAACCCACCGGTATTCCCTCTCTTGCCATTTGCGGATGCCATGGGAGAGTTTGGAGTCACCACAGCATCCGCTGGCCGCCCCAGCCTATGCCGGAGCTCCCGCGCCAAGAGAGGGGGGACCGGAATACTTGGTCCCCCCCCTAGACGTGTGGGCTGTTACGGCCGACAGAGGATCCCCATCCCCCGTCGGCTAGCACCACTAGGGAAGGTTGGCGGCGAACTGTCGCCGCCTCCTTCCCGTCCGTCTGCGCCGGAGCGGGTTCGCGAGGGGATCATTCTCGCGTTCCCGCTCCCTCTCCTCCTTCTGCGACATTACGTCGTCGCAGAAGGAGGTGACGGCCTCCCAGGACGTCTCGCTCTCCAGCATTGCGCGTACAACGCTGGGGAGCGAGTGGTCGCCGCCAATCGTCGCCGCCAGGGTGCGGCGCCGCTCAGCCCATGCGCTGCACACCTCCAAGGTGTGCTGGGCTGTGTCCTCGGCGGCGCCGCACTCGTGGCACGACGCCGTCTCCTCCCTACCCGCCACCCTGTGCAGGTACCGCCCGAAGCAACCATGCCCGGACAGCACCTGCACCAGGTGGAAGGTCAGGGACCCGTGATCCCTCCCGCACCATTCCTGGAGCACCGGGTGGATGGCTGCGATCGTGCGTAGGCCGTATTCAGCCTCCGCAAGCTCTGCCGCCCAGCGCTCCAGCACCTCCCCTCTCTGGACCTCTTTGGCCCGGGCCAACTCCTGGGGAGCGAGGGACTCCCCCCGCTCCCTTCGTTCCACCTTGGCCCGGTAGGCCTCGGCAAGCCCGACCGCCTCGATCTCCCACGGAGGGGAGGCTGCGAGGGCTCCAGCCGCCGCCCAGCCCACCGTTCGGTAGGCCCGGGCCATCCTCACCGCCATGACCCTCTGGGGCCTTCGGAGGAGGGCTTTGGTGGTGGCGGTGAGGGACTCCGCCCATATAGGGGCCCCGTACAGGGCCATACTCCTAATGACCCCTGCAAACAGGCGTCTGCAGGGGGCATTAGGTCCGCCCTGATTGGGCAGGAGCCGGCCCAGGGCTCCCGCCGCGCCCGCGAGTCGGGGAGCCAGTCTGCGAAAGTGCTCCCCGAACTCCCATTTGCCGTCGAGGGTAAGGCCCAGATATTTTATGTGGGCCCTCACCTCGACGGCCTCGCCGTTGACGCGCAGGGCGGCTCCGCGCGGCAGCCTCCACCGGGGCCCTCGGAAGCAGAGGGCCTCCGTCTTGGGGAGGGACACTTTCAGGCCCAGCGCCTCGATCCGCCGGATCACTAGGGTGGCTCCCACCTCCGCCCTTCTTGCCACCTCTTCGAAGGTGGTGCCCCGGACGGCGATGAGGGTGTCATCTGCGTAGCAGTACACCGCCATCCGGGGCAGCACCCTCGCGCGGATGACCCAGTCGTACCCGACGTTCCATAATAGGGGCCCTAGCACGGACCCCTGCGGAACGCCACTGGTCACCGGCTGGGCCATCCGAATCCCCCCCCTCCCCGTGTAGAGCACTACCCGCCCCGTCAGGTAGTGCCCCACAACTCTCCGGAGGTAGAGGGGCACCCGGTGATACCGGAGCGCCTCCTCTATCACTCCGAAGGGGAGGGACCCGAAGGCGTTGGCGATATCGAGAGATACCGCCACGGCCCCCTGGCCCCTCCTGGCCGCATCTTCGCTGAACCCCTTCAGGGCGGATAGGGCGTCCAACGTGGACCGCCCTACCCGGAACCCGAACTGGTTCCCCGCAAGATCCGGCCCTTCGCTCGTCAGATGGTGGGCGATCCGGGAAGCGATCACTCTCTCGAGGAGCTTCCCGGTCTCGTCCAGCATGACGAGCGGCCGCCACCCGGAAGGAGAGTCCGCCGGTCTGCTCTCCTTCCGCAGGAGGACCAGGCGGCCCTCCTTCCAAATTTGGGGAAACTGCCCCGCGGCCAGGCAGCGGTCCATTAGGCCGCAGAGCCGGTCCCCCAGGTGCTTCGCCGCGATCGGAAACACCTTCCCCGGGACGCCATCGGGCCCAGGTGCCTTGCGGCACCCCTTGAGTCGGCCCACCACCCTCGCCATTTCCTCCCCCGTCACTGGGGGAACGTCGACGGGGGCAGCGGGCTCCTCTTCTGGCGGCGCCATCCGCGGCGGGTCGAAAGGCGGGCTTGCGGGGAAGAGGCCGTCGACCACCGCGGCGAGGACTCCCGGCTCGAAGTCCTCCGTGGGGGGGGACACCTTCAGTTTAGCCCGTACCATTCGGTACGGGCGACCCCACGGATCCTCGTCCAGCGTGGCCAAGAATTCAGCATGAGCTGAATCCTTGGCACGCGCGATGGCCGCCTTGAAGGCGGCCTTGGCTGCGCGCAGCTCGGCGAGGAGCCTCTCCTCCTCGCCCGGCACCCGAGTCCGCCTCCTTCTGCACCGGGTAAAGGCGCGGCGGGCTCTGTCGCTGGCGGCTCGGAGGTCCGCCAGGTCCTGCGACCACCAGTATACGGCCCGCCTGGGCGCACCCTTTCGCGCCCTCGGCATGGCCGCGTCGCATATGGCCGTCAGGTCTTCGCGGAACCTGACGGCCCTCTCGTCGACCCCCATGGTGTCGGGGGGGTCGGCGCACCACGCCTGGACCACGGCGGCCTCCTCCGCCCGGTCCCGATCGAGGCGGGAAATCGCCCACTTTGGGAAATCCCCGCCCCGCCCTCCCACCGCCCGGGCCTGAGGCCCGCGGGGCGCTTTGGAGACCCTGAAGCGGATGTAAAGGTGGTCCGACAGGGTCTCCACCTCCTCCAAGACGCGCCACTGGCTCACACGAGCGCCGACAGCAGGGGTTGTGAACGTGAGGTCCACAATTGACCCCCCCTGCTGTCGGACGCAGGTGTTGGCGCGCCCTACATTTTGCAGGACCAGGCCGATCATGGCGGCCCAGTCCCGCAGAAGCGCCCCTCTTTGGTCTGTGATGGGGGACCCCCACGCCGCGCACTTGGCGTTGAAGTCCCCCATCAGGACCACTTGGGCCGGTGATGCTCTTTGAACCACCGGCTCCAGGCCCCCCAGGAACCTCTCAAAATCTGAGAGGGGCCTGTTGGGGGAGAAGTAGACTCCGATGACGACTACTTCTCCCCAGTTTGCCGCCGCGTATCCAGCGCCCCTCTCTCTTAGCGAGAGGCGCTGCTGCCCGGCAGCCGGCACAACCTAACCTAACCTAACCTAACCTAACCTAACCTAACCTAACCTAACCTAACTTTGCAAGACCTAACTCTATGAGTTTAGAATTCATGTCACTTTGTTGGTTATGTGTGGCATCGGCCCTCAGGACGTCGCGGCATCGTGGTATCGAAATAAAGTAAGATGAATTCTACACTCATTGAAATAAAATTCAAAATAACTTGATAGTAATAAAATGCCATGCCGTGCCATGCCGTCAGTGGGCGCCGGCCATAAGAGAGCATCTTCCCATATATGTCTAACGGCTATGTATGTGTGCATTAGTATATAAGGAGTGTATCCCGATGCAACAGAAAGATATTATATAATAAATCTCGTCTTAACGTGCAGTCGTGTTTTCTCTTCAACATCCCACATCAGATGGCGATCCTGCCAGGATTCGAACCTGGAATCTTCTGATCCGCAGTCAGACTGAATAATAATACCTTTTTTGCTCAGGCTAAATAATACCTTTCTTGTTTGACCTTAATCTAGGTACAAGTTTTTAAGTCGGTGCCTCAGCACTAGCCAGGAGGAGTGGACCTATAATTTTCTACCTGATTGGCTTCTATCACTCCTCCTGGCTCGTGCTGAGGCACCAAATTCAAACCAGTACCTGGAGTAAGGTCAAACAAAAAAGGTATTATTTTTTGCTTTTCAGTATTTCGGCGGTTTAATTTTTTTGTTAAAAAGTTTTTCACGTCTTGTTATACATATTTTTCATTCATTGTAGCTATAAGCTTTTAGAAATATTATTGTTGGATTTGTATGTGTTATTCCGTCTTTTTGTCGGTCCGTCCGTTCGTCACAGGGCTCTATCTCATGAACCGTAATAGACTCTAGACACTTGAAATTGTCACCGATTATGTAGTACCATAGTCGTTACAACAAAAAATAATAAAAGTAAGATAAAGTTGAAAATTTAAGGGGGTCATCATACAAGAAACGTGCTTTTTTATGCGTTTTTAATTCGATCTTTATAATAATACTTCTAGTTGACCCCGCAAACGTTGTTTTGCCATATAAAATAGCCTATAACCATATTCTCAGACTTACCTAATAAAGAGAAAATGTCTCATAAAAATCGGTCAAGCCGTTACGGAGGGGTCCGATAACAAACACACGAGATTTTTACATAAATTTTTACTCTCATCCTATTTGATCGGCCGATATGATATTACCATAACCTTAAAATTAATATAAATAAAACTAAACTAATGCAATTTCACCCTTACCAAAAAAAACCTTTGCAATTAGAACTAAAAATTGATGATGAAGTATTGGAAGTAATAGAGAGTTGTAATCTTTTGGGAATTGCTTTGGATACCCACTTAAATTGGAAAGCTCACATCACAAATACAAAAACTAAGTTATCCAGATTTTTATACGGACTATACACGCTTCGCAAAACGACAAATTTTAATGCAACTCTCTCTGCTTACTATGCCTATGCACACTCATGGTTGCGATTCGGGATTTCTTTATGGGGAAACAGCACGGATGTGCATGATTTATTTGTGTTGCAGAAGAAATGCATTCGAATACTAGTAAACATCCTCTGTCCGGACAGCTGCAGGCCTCACTTTATCAAGCATAGACTACTCACACTGTCGTGTATATATATTTTAGAGTTAGGTATATTCGCGCGAAAAAACTTATTACTTTATAAAAAACAAAAAAGTAAAAGATATAAATATAAACTAGAATACTAAATATTTCCAACATGAAATTATTTAAGAACAGCCCTCACTACGCAGCGGCAAGGGTTTACAATCAATTACCGGATGAGATTAGAGCAGAGGAAAGAGATGAAACTTATTCAAAAAAGTTGACGTCGCTCCTAGTAAAAAAATGTTATTATAGCCTTAATGAATTCCTAAACGACACACTGTAACTGTTAGATTATTGTTTGTTTTATTTTTTATTGTTAAATATAGCTGTTTTTAATTTTTACTTTTTATTTTGTATTTTTTGAATTAGTTTTATTTTTTTATTTTATTCTAATTATTATTTTGGACATTATTTTATGAAATTTTTGCATGCATCTAATATACGATTGATTAATAGCTTAACATTGATTATCTGGGATTTAATTTTATTTGTACTTGTGTGTGTAATTTGATAAATTCTTTTATTTTTAGACTTACATTTTTACATTGGAACAACATTGTATTTTATGAATTTGATTTTCTTTTTATTCATGTTTTATTTATTTTCTCTGATTATTATTTTGGACATTATTTTATGAAATTTAAATGCTTCTATTATAAGTTGATTTATAGTTTTGAGTTTGTTTAATTTGTAATTAATTTTTTTAATTTTATTTTAAATGATTTTTATACTTGTGTGGGTAATTTGATGAATTATTTTGTCCTTATTCTTATTGGTTATTTTTTGTTATTTTGATTGTTATCGATAATCTACGTTTAGCATGCAATTTTTTTTAGACTTAAGACATTGCAACACCTTTTATGGGTAGCATGTATGATACTATATAAATGTACCCTACCATCCTAATTATACCTACTACATGTATGCAATAAATGAATAAATAAATAAATAAATAATTAAATGAACTTGTAGTTTTGATATTACAATTATGTATATTCAGTAGCATAGTAGATGTAAGATGGCCACTGTCCCGAAATTGTGGATTACTCATTTTGTACTTCCCCCTCATATGTACCCATGAATGAAAGAGTTTTAACAGTATGCAGTTAGTACACCATGAAAACATTCCATATCGCAGGATGACCGCCAGCCACTATTAAATAGTCCATTTCCAATTAAATATCGGGTTCGATTTCCGGTCAGGGCAGGTTACTTGTCTGAAAAATACAGCTATTTGTGCTCGAGTCTTGGATGTTTAATAATGAAGGTATTTAAGTACGTATTTATCTGTACAAAGTATGTTTATCCGTCGTCTTGTATCCATAGCAGGTACACGTTTTGTTTAGTGTGGGACTAAATCAATTGTGTCTCATGATTTATTATGTTATTACTAGCTAACCCAGCAAACGTTGTTTTGCCATTTAAATAAATAATTATAGCCTACGACGTATTCTCAGACCTACCGAATATAGAGAAAAAAGTTTCATAAATATCGGTCAAGCCGTTTCGGAGGAGTTCGATATCAAACACTGTGACACGGGATTTTTACATATTGGAAGATTATTATCTAATATATAAAAATCTCGTGTCACGGTGTTTGTTACCGAGCACCTCCGAAATGGCTTGACCGATCTTTATGAAACTTTTTTCTCTGTATTCGGTAGGTCTGAGAATAGGTTGTAGGCTATTTTTTATACCCCTAGGTGATATAAGGCTAAACAACGTTTGCAGGGTCAGCTAGTAAACTTATATTCTTTTGCGTATTAAGCAACATCAGCTAATTTTTTCCAAGAATTGAATAATTAATTAAATAGAAGAAGAGCGTAGAGAAATGGCGACGTACTTACTTTCCCAATTACATTATGTAAGCTTTGTGTTGATGTTGACACTGACATTGACATTTGAGTATGTATCAGTTCAGCCATAAGAGGGAGCCACCAGTGAGGAGAATGTAAAAAACGGGTAGTTTGTTTTTTCAATCGAATAGTAACAGTTATATTAACAAAGGTTTTTTTATAATTTCTTTAAAACTCAGTTATGTTTGTGATTTTGCTTTAATTTAAAAGTGCAAAAGACGATTCAAGTGTTTATAATAAGAATAGTAAAGCATGGACATTTAATTGTCGATTCTCTGTTTTAGATGAATCACATTGTGTTATGCTTCAAGAAGAAAATAACTCTTGATCTTATACATATATATTAAAAGTTTTAGTACCTAAATCACCTGTAACCTTATTGTTTCTTTGCAATAAACTTGTATAACTCAAAGTATTTAGAAGTAAGAAGGACTCCTTAAGGATTATTTCGTCGTCTGTTTTAAGAAAATAAAGTTTTTGAATACTTACGATCAAACGATACTATGTTATCCTCCGATATAATTAGAGAGTGATGTCGGTATGATTAGGATTATTTTCGGCCAAGTCTCGATTTGATGAAGATCGCTAGAAAACGCTAGAACCATCCGCTCGAAGTACAGACAATAAAACAATAAAACAATAAAACAATAAAACAATAAAACAATAAAACAATAAAACAATAAAACAATAAAACAACAAATCGATTCCGTTTATTTAATTTTAGTCCTAAACTAGTATCACAATTCGGTTTGTTCCTCTTATCAGTAAGTCGATTAACGATTTATTACTTTTAAAATTCTTAGGAACTTTCGAAGGGCTCCTAGCGAGATATATGTACAATAAATTTTACAAAACAAAACGATCCAAACGAACAACGATCGTATTTTATGGAGATACATTCTGTTTGAAATATTATTATTACTTATAGTTCATCTTCACACTACTGAATCGCTTCTGAACAGTTTACACAGTGAGACGGTCCACAGACAGACCGCTCAGAGCGATCGAAAACGACGGTACGGGAGCAGTCGTGTCGCGGTCGGAGTCGATCCGAGAGGTCGTCACACGAGCACGGGGACGCGGGAGACGCGCGGCGGGCGGGGGCGGGGGCGGGGCGGCGCGCGCTATAAGGGGCGCTCGGCGGGGGGCGCGGGGGCCGCGGGGGGCGCGCGCCCGTTGGGCAGCGCCGGCGCCGGCGCCTCGCGCAGCGCGAACGGGGGCAGCCCCGAGCTCCCCCCCCCCGCGCAGGCGCTCGCCAGCGCGCGCGCCGACAGCGCCAGCTCGGCGGGGCCGCCGCCCGACGCCGCGGGCGCTGCGGGCGCTGCGGGCGCTGCGGGCGCCGCGGGCGCTGCCGGCAGCGCGGGGAACTGCTCCAGCGGGTCGGTCTGCACCTGCCGGTCCAGGCACGAGCTCGGCGTGCGGTCTGCGACATTGAAGAACAAATGAGAACAGTTTTCAAATATTTCTCGCAATTTTTTGTCGTCCGAATTGGTCTTATTCCAAATGTGACACTTTTCAAACGGTCATATTCCAAACTCATCATAATATGTGTTTGCTTGGTAAAACTTATTACGTATAGAAATCCTCGGTGGTAAGATGATGAGAACCTCTTTACATTAATACATAGATGAGCGTTACTTTTCATTTCTATCAGACTTCGCCTTAGATAAATAGATTAGGTACAAAGCACCCCAACAGGTACAATCGTAGTACAAAATATAATTATTCAGCATTATTTATCTCGGTACTTACTAATCCCAAACACGTGTTCGCGATTTAATATGACTGTACAACAATTATGAGTTTGGAATATGGCGAGAAGGAAAATGACTACCTAGTTTGGAAAGTGTCGCATTTAGAATGTGAACAATTCGGGAAATGACAAATCGCACGTAAAAAGAACAAACTACGGGGCTCGTACCGTTATCGTTGAGCGTGGAGCGGTCGGTGGAGGGCGTGGCGGCGGGCGCGCGGGGCGCGGGCAGCGGCGCGGCGGCGCCCACGAGCGCCGCGCACACGGCGCCCCCCGCGGCGCCCCCGGCACCCCCGGCGCCCGCGCGCCAGCGCCCCGGCATCAGGCTGGCGCGCACGTTGCGCTCCGGCCGCAGCAGGATGATGTACACCTGTAACGGGACACAAGACCAGTCACCTGCGACGGGAGCGACCGAGTACGGGACCGGAGTCTTCTCCTCGGTATAACTTTAGAGTAGAATCTTCCTAGGGAATCTCACTACGTGACCATTAATTTTTATAATAAATCAAACTAAGTTAAAATATTTTCTCGGTCTAATTATCGATGTAGCGGTCGCGCGGCGCGGTACCTTGGGCGCGAACAGGCAGGCGAGCGTGACGGTCGCGCTGAGCGAGATGGTGACCGCGATGGTGGTGACGCGCAGCGTGACGTGGCTCGCCGTGCCGAAGTACAGCGGCACGAACGCCAGCCAGATGACGCACGTCGTGTACATGGTGAACCCTGCGGCAGGCGGAGCGGTCAGTCAGTGTGGGACAGCAGGCGGAGCGGTCAGTCAGCGTGGGACAGTAGGCGGAGCGGTCAGTCAGCGTGGGCCAGCAGGCGGAGCGGTCAGTCAGCGTGGGCCAGCAGGCGGAGCGGTCAGTCAGCGTGGGCCAGCAGGCGGAGCGGTCAGTCAGCGTGGGCCAGCAGGCGGAGCGGTCAGTCAGCGTGGGCCAGCAGGCGGAGCGGTCAGTCAGCGTGGGCCAGCAGGCGGAGCGGTCAGTCAGCGTGGGCCAGCAGGCACTCACCGATGTGCTTGCTCTCGTTGAAGGCCTCGGGGATCTTGCGCGTGAGCACGGCGTACAGGGTGCAGGTGGCGACCAGCGCCGCCGGGTAGCTGAAGGCCAGCGTGTAGGACGCGTCCACGTAGGCGTCGCACACCAGCACGGCCAGGTCGCGCCGCAGCAGGTGCCGCACCGCTCGCGCCGGCGCCGCCGCCTGCCACAGCCCCAGCACCACCAGCTGCGCGGCCACCAGCGCGCCGCACGCCAGCAGCTGCGAGCGCGGCGCGATGCAGCCCGGCCGCCGCGCCGACACCGAGCTCGCCGCGAAGATGCGCGCGATGCGGTTCGTCTTGGTCAGCAGCGCCGCGTACACGATCGTGAAGCACAGCCCCGTGCCGAACCTGCGGGCGGCGGGCGGCGGAGGTCAGAGCGGGCGCGCGCTAGCGGCCGAACGGCGCGGGGGAGCGGGACGGCGCACCTCTGCACGGTGCACAGCGCGTCGGTGGGACGCAGCACGAGCACGAAGGTCACGAGGTAGCACATGAGGATGCCCCCCAGCAGCACGTAGCTCAGCTCGCGCCCTGACGCGCGCACCACCGGCGTGTCGCCGCGCCACACCCACACGCCCAGCACGAACCTGCAAACGACAGGCACTCAGTCGAGTACTCATCGAGTCCCTGATCAGACCCCTATAGCATAGCGACGCCCGTACATGGTGCAGACGATGCCGACGGCGGAGAAGGCCATGGCGCCGCGCGCGGCGGGCGAGGCGGGCCGCAGATACTGCGCGGGCAGCGGCGCGCAGTGCGTGCGCGTGGCGTCCGGCAGCGTGCCGCGCGGACACTCCCGGCACGCCGTCTCCGATTCCGGCGCCCGGATCTGCCGAAACGTACGCGTGTGCTCGTTGCCACCACAAAATTATGCCAGTTGCTGGTAGAAACGAGCTCCTGACTGGCATGCGTATCAAATATCTGCCTGGAGCTCGAGTGCCAATACAGAGTGTAAGTATCAATTCTGAGATCACAACTCATTCGATTTTATGTGTCATGCATGTGTATCATTAAAGTTTTATAAAATGTCAAGAACCGGCATAGTGGCCTGCCAGATGACAGCATGCCATTTATCTGGGGGAAGAGGGTCACCTCATACTGCGTGCAGTTGAAGCAGTGCCAGCAGCAGCTCTCCCCCTCCACGTACTGCTTGGCCTGCCCCAGCTCGCACTCGGCGCTGCACACTGACTCCGGCAGCCGAGGTGAGTCCCACTTGAATTGTATCTCTGAATTTTTAGTTAAAAAAAAGAATCCAGATCGTATTATTATTTTCACAAATAGGTAAAAAATTGAAAGAATAGTAAAGCTTCTCTTTTCTCCTCATTCGTTGAGATGAGGCGGAGAGCGAAGCGAGCGCGGCTGCGGACCCGGAGCCTCACAATGTTCGCGCGAGCCTCGGAGTCGGGCTCAGGGATGCGATGCGAGTCGATGAGCCCGAGGTGCGACGCGAGGCAGCAGCGTAGACGGAACCGCGTCTGACTTTATCGCACCCTTCCCTGCCTCACCTCGACGAACGGGAAACGCCAGTTTCAGGCGTTTCGGCCTTCGATCGCGATTACCGCAACACTCTCACCGTCCATGTCGAGCTCGAGCTCCCCGTCGAGGTAGCGGCCGACCTTGAGCCAGCGGAACACGCCGCGCTCCACCTGCTTGAAATGCAGGATGTTGTACCGCGCGGGTCCGTCGCCGTTCGCGTCGAAGTGGAACTCCTCGCCGCTCAGCCCTGCGGAGGGCATACCGGTCAGGGCCTCCATAGACGGACCGCATCGAGTAGACGAGACCAACGGCACGAGAGCAGTCCTGTCGCAGTCGGAGTCGACTTAAACCACAATTTGGTTTGGTTTGGTTGGTGTACAATTTTGTATTGAAACTGCAGAACGCCTAACAGCGACGACTTGAAGCTTTTGGCACTGACTGCTCTAAGCGGTTCGTCTATTGACAGGCTCAGTCTGCGGGGGCGCAGGGTTCGGGCGCGCCGCACTCGGCCGCGTACATGTCCCGCAGTGCGTTTACGAGCGGGGTGAAGTGCGTGCGTGTAAATATGGGCATGTTTCACGGTGGGCCGATTTCATAAAGATGGAGAAAGACTACAACAGGGCGGGGTGAGGTGCGGGCGGGTGTGGGTGTGGGGGGGCTCACCCGTGAAGCGCACGTTCCGCAGGTAGTGCAGCAGCGTGGGCCCGCGGGGGCGGGTCAGCGCGGCGCAGGGCCCGGGCGCGCCGCACTCGGCCGCGTGCATGTCGCGCAGCGCGTGCACGAGCGCCAGCACGGCGTCGGCCACGAACTGCAGTTGCGTCTCGAGCTCGGTGCCGGCGGGGAGGCGCTCCCGGCCGGAGCAGCGCCGCGCGTGCGCGTTGTACGGCGTGCGCGCCGCGCCCGGGCCCTCCCAGCGGCACTGGAACTGCTCCTCCCAGAACTCTGCAAACGGACGCACGCGCACCGCGGTCGGCAAGGCTGTGAGTTCATTTATTTATTGCTTTGCCGACTGAAGCGGGCTCGCGTGGACCCGAGTTGACTATTAAAAAACTATGAAAACGGCAAATGTGAGACCTAATTCGTAATTTAGGAAATAGACAACGGGCCAGCCTTCGTCTGTTTACATATATTTTACTGTGCACTCTACAGATTCTATGGAAAATACTATGAGATCCTCTCGTTCGGTACAGGATATCAAAGGGAACGGCCGTGTGTTTGCTACGCGAGAAGACCGATCCGTTCCAAGACTCGGGGACAATCTAAGGGATCTCTCGAAACTTAGTACAGCAAGATGTAGTACAAATTACTACAACATAACCTTAAACTCAATACCGATTTTGACATGTCAATATTTACATGAATAACATGTTTTGGAATAAGACATATGTACTCACGTGTAGCTAAACTCTTAATCTAACGAGTAACAGGCATATTCCAGGCCTTCAGTAGCTATAGGAGTTGAATTCACCACAGAAACTCCATGTGTTATCGCAAACTTTCACAAGCACTTCCTCACTAAACTATCTTACTCCCAACCACATGCGATACACCAATTTCATCGCCAGGACATAAGCTACACACTTATTATCACTGTTTTACACAACAAAACGTATTTCAGTAAATTCCAGACGCGGAACTGTCATAAATTTATTTTTCAAACGAGACGGTATCTTTTTATTAGAAAAGTCAGACACCTGTCAAAAACCATTCCATTTAGCGAAATATGCGTTCCCTAACGGCGCACATTGACAGCGGCGCGTCATGCGAATTTAAGACAGCATCCCGCCGCGGAGCGTAACAAGGAACTGGCGCAGGAGTTTCCCGAGTGAAACGTCAGTGTCGGCACGGCGCTCCTCGCGAGCTCACGTACGCATTTTTATCGCGCGCGTTTGACATTCCGAACCCGCATGTAAACAATCGGACAAAAACATCACGCCCGCGCATACCGCGTCGGTCCGAACGTCTTGGCAGGCCGTTGCGGTCGCTTAGTAATGTGCCGCGGATTGTAGTATCGCCACAAATACAGTGTTAAACGCGAGTTGTGCCGCGTAGTGACGTTCGCGGTGTGAGAGCGCCGCCGCACTCATTCTTCGTAGGCCCCGGCTGAGAGGGCGGCCGGGTGCATTCGTGCGACGCCAAGAAGACTTCAACGCCCTTCATCACCCCTGCTACGCGCCGAGCCTGAATGCCGCGCCCTATTTGCAACGCGAGCCGCGCGTGACCGCGCTCGCTTTTGATTGCCCGAAGGCTCAGGCTTAGAGGCGGCCTGATGCGTTTACGCGAAGCCAAGGGTGTGTCAACGCCTTACTTCACCCCCGTCGCGCGCCGCGGCTGACCGCGCGCGCCTCGGTTCCCGTAGGCTCAGGATTCTGGCGGGCAGATCCTGCAGTACATAGTGCGATGCCAAGGGCTTCATGCCTGCCCGCGCACTGCACCCCGCACTAACCATCACCGTGGTCATCGGGCGCAGCCTCCGGTTTCCCCCCCCAGGCCTCACCTAGCTACTGGCTAGTTGGGTTCGACGGCCTGAGGGTCCCCGAACATACTCCGCAGGCTACGGCCTCCGTAGCCTAGCGTGATCCACCCGTCATCGTCGAGGTAGTCCCGAAGATCCCGTAAGTGCACTAACTTTTATTTATCCACTGGCCAGTGCGAGCGTGAATTTGCCCACGCTTTAAAATCAGTGCGCGTTACCAAACGTACTCTAATAAGAGGTCATTCCTAACTCGAACGTACCGTTCTTCGTCACACAACTTGTGTTATGAAATTATTGCAATCTATGAAATTGTTTTTATCGTTGCATGTTGGTACAACAATACACTGTTAATTTAAATTGGCCTTTGTATCATTTCGCTGTCTGCCCTAATCACCCCAACATAAGCACAACCGGCTACGGCCCTTGAAGTAAAGGTCTTTTAGGAAGCCGCTGAACCTATCTGAGCAACTTCTAGTTTGTAACCAAAAGAAATGTAACTTATCTGCCAGTGAAGTGAGGAGTAAGTAAGTACCTAATCCAATTATACCGACCCGCTTCACGACAGATTTGGCGCCCGAACCTTAATTATTAACGTTATTATTCAGCTTCATAAATAATAATAATTTAAAAAAAAAAGTAACTTTGGAAAAAAAAAAAAAAAAAAAAAAAAATTATAAAATTTACCTTCACTAGTCGATATTAGTATACAACATCAATAACAAAAAACTGTAATTAACATAGGAAAAAATAGTTTCACTAAATTTAAATATTGTTGGTGTGATTAGCGGACAGCTGATAGTTAAATTGTATTTTTTATAACATGGCCATATTTTCTGAAACAAATTGAATATTTTTGATGCAATATGGTAACCTGCCTGTACTTATAAGTCTTTTTGTGCATCTGTGTGTACCCGACCAAGTAACAATTAATTAATTTAATTATTTTAGTTGTACTATGAGAATGTAGCATAGTAACAACAAACAATTTGAACAATTACAATTAAATATATTCCCCAATTATTTTACTGCGCATCATAATAGATGCTTTGCAGTTGATACAATTTATATAACACCTTCTCCATTGAGAAGTGTCATTATTGTTATTATTATCACACTTGTTCGGGACCACACAGACATTGACGAGCTGCCAACATGTCGGACCACGAAAACGAATTATATCACGAAATTGAAATCACCAGACGCGACCCACCGACGACAACCTCAAGTTTTGACTTAGGACCCGGTCCTAGTTTCGTTAACACGCGACCGCGCGGAAATCGAGACCCATATGAACCGACCCCCGGTCCATCCAATCAACCAGACGCGCCGACCGCCGCGACCGGACAGTATCGTTCCATAAACACATTGGAAGCTCCGAAGCTTGTGTCCAGAATCTTAGACCAACCACCTCACTGGCGCGAAATGTACCACCAGCCGACCGCAGATTCTGAAGAACGCGTTGTACACGTAATACGCGAGGATAGCTTACGAGCGTGGAACTTAAAGTTCACGGGCGAATCGGACGTCGCAGATTTCTTCCTTAGGCTCGATGATTATATGCGCAGCCGCGATACGTCGGAGCGCAAGGTACTCAAATGTTTTCCCGACTTATTGAGTGGCAAAGCTTTAGATTTTTATAGGCAGATACGAGACAGCGTCACCACCCTGTCGGAGTTGCAAACCAAATTCAGGAGTTTTTTCACATCCATTGATAGCGATTACGCTTTAGAAAAGAAAGTTAGAGACCACCGACAGCTACCAGGACAGCCGTTACATTTATACATACTGGAAATGCAGACGATGAATTCGAGGTTGGTGTCCCCATTACAAGAGACCAGCCTTATCGAAATCATCAAACACAATATTCAGCCTACGTATGCACAACTGCTAGCTGTCGGTGATACTTACACTATCCAAAACTTGATCATTTTGGGTAAGCGACTCGAAGCTTACGCCGGTCCACCCACTGTCAGTTCCGGATCCAGATCAAACAAACAGTCGAATCACGTGGCTGTTGTAAATACACAGCATAGTAGAAAATTCACCTCAAATATCTCAGTGACCTGTAAAAAATGTAAAAAAATTGGTCACTCTTACAGACAATGTCGAACTATACCCGGCATTGTTTGCTTCCAGTGTGGACAAAGAGGGGTATTGTCAAATACCTGCCCAAAATGCAACCCCCCTAAGCGCAGGCCACACCTGGAGGCAAACAATAGCCCAAAAAACTAGATACCCCAGGGTTCACCGAAACAGATCATAAATCACCCCATCTAGGAACGGTAACCCCTGGCATATCAGTCATTGATGGTGACAATAGACTGTACATCGACTTCGACATTGGATCTGGAACTTACAAGGGACTGTTGGACACAGGCGCGAATTTAAATATTATTGGTAACGGATACCACAAAAACTTGTTAAAACTAGGTTTCAAATTAACACCCGTACGCTCAAGTGCAACTTGTGCGAACGGCTCTAAAGTTAACGTCATAGGCACTTTACTTTTACCGATCATTTTCAGAAATCGAACTTACGAGACCACGTTTTTGGTAATACCAACCGTAATCGATAACTTTATAATGGGTATGGATTTTATGCATAAAGTTGGATTAATAAATTTAATAAACCACAGCACAACAACATGCAATGGAATTGTGACACAAACACAAGGTAATACCGGTGTTTGCGCCATAATTCCAAAGCAACAACTCTCTCCTTTGGAAGCAATCGAAATAAATAAGGTCATAGCTAAATACAAAACCATAAGTACAGAGGAGAGGGGTTTAGGCAAAACATCCATAGTCGAGCACAAGATCCTGACGACCGGACCACCAATCAAGCAACGGTACTATCCGCTTTCCCCAGTCAAACTTAAGGCTTTAAATGAGGAAGTAGACCGAATGCTAGAGCTGGGCGTGATAGCACCGTCTAAGTCGCCTTGGTCAAATCCAGTCGTCATGACTCCAAAAAAAGATGGCTCTCTTAGGTTTTGCTTAGATGCAAGAAAATTAAATGATGTCACAGTCAAAGACTCATACCCATTACCTTACATAAGTTCGATTTTGGATAATTTGCGCGGTTCTCGCTATCTAACTTCAATTGATTTGTCTGCCGCTTACTGGCAAATATCTTTATGTAACTCCGACAACGTGGACGGCTCTGGAACATCGTGTCAAAAAACGGCTTTTGTTGTACCAGGCAGAGGACTTTTCGAATTCCGTAGGCTTCCGTTTGGTATACCAAACGCCGGTTGCGAATTGCAACGTTTAATGGATTCTTTGTTTCATCACAAATATGGTGAAAAAATCTTTGGTTATTGTGACGACTTACTAATCGCCACAAGTAACTTTCAAGAACATCTTGAAATTTTAAACGACGTTTTCGACGCTTTAAGCAAAGCGGGTTTGACAATTAACTTCAACAAATGCGAGTTCTGTAAGGACGAGCTGAAATATCTTGGTTATGTTATCGGCCCTCAAGGTTTACAAACAGATCCACAAAAGTTGGACTGTATTAAAAACTTCCCACGACCAACAACAGCTAGGCAATTGCGCGCATTTATAGGTCTGTGTTCATACTACCGCAGGTTCGTGGATAAGTTCTCGACCATAGTCGCACCGATGACCGCATTGGTAGGAAAAAAGAAGGGAAAAGACGCCATAGCCTGGGGAGAAGAAGCAGAAAGGTCCTTCCTAGCGCTCAAAGAAGCTCTCACCATGGCTCCAGTACTGGCTTGCCCCAACTTTTCCCTACCATTCCAAATCCACACCGACGCTTCGTCGGTAGGCATCGGGAGCGTCCTTATTCAGGAGATCGACGGCATAGAACACCCCGTCGCATTCCACTCGAGACTTCTCTCCAAGACCGAGCGGAACTACAGCACTACAGAGCGCGAGTTGTTGGCCGTGGTAGACTCCATAAATCATTTCCGCCCTTATATAGACGGTACTCACTTTGTGGTCGTCACGGACCATATGTGCCTCAAATGGTTGAAGTCGCTAAACAACCCTTCTGGTCGTTTAGCACGCTGGGCGATGCAGCTGTCTTGCTTCAATTTCGAGATACGACACAGAAAAGGCTCGAACCACGTAGTCCCAGATATATTATCTCGAATTGAACTCAAGGCAGTTGCATTTACTGGTGGTAGCAGTTCTAACGACGATTGGTATAATAAATTATTTAAAAACGTAGAATCAAACCCAACATTCCACAAAAATTACCAAATAAAAAATGGAATGTTGTTAAGGTATAGCAAACCATCGTCGCAACTACTTAGCGCTACCGAGTGGAAAATAGTAATTCCACGAGAACTAATACCAGAGTGCATGAAGGAAAACCACGAAATTAACGCGGTGCACCCAGGTACTTTTAAAACATTTTCAAAAATTAAGGAAAATTATTACTGGAAGGGCATGTATGCAGACGTGAAAAGTTATGTGTCCGCGTGCGAGAAGTGTAAAGCTTATAAACACTCCAATAACCCACCGCACGGGCACATGACTAACCAGAAGAAGGTTGATAGGCCGATGCATACTTTGTCAATAGACATCATCGGCCCCATAGCTAAATCGTATTCTGGTCACGTCTACATACTGTCAATTGTAGACGTTTTTACTAAATATTGTTGGTTACACCCGTTAAGAACTGCAACCACCAAAACAGTGTCATCATTTATAGAGTCTGAGATATTGACCAAAGAGGGCATACCATGCGTTCTCATATGCGATAACGCCACGATCTTTCAAAGTCGAGAATTTAAAAACTTTTGCTCGAAACATTCAATTCCCAGGATATTTTACGGAGCTTTTTACGCGCCACAATCGAACACTATTGAGCGATACAACCAAACGATCCAAACCTGCTTAGCTATTTTAGTGGGGGAAGACCACAGAAACTGGTCCAAGCACCTACCACATATTCAGATGTCACTGAATAGCACCGTCAATGTTGCAACGGGATATACACCATTTTTCTTGGCAAAAGGCCGTGAGTTCGTCGCGGACGGCGCGTTGCATCACATACGTGGCAACGCACCACATTCGTCAGACGACCTCCAGCTCGCAACTCGGTCTAACAAAGCTAACACGCTAGATGACTTGGCAGATATCTTCAACCGTGTAACAGACGCCTTGACCAAAGCGTACAAACAAAACGCGAACCGGTATAACCTACGCCGCCGAGAGCTCCGGCTAAGCGTGGGAGATACCGTGTGGAGGCGTAATTTTGTACAGTCAAGTGCGGCACACTTCTTCTCAGCGAAACTTGCCCCGAGATTCGTCAAGAGCAAAGTTACGAAGAAGCACTCAGATGTCGTTTATGATCTACAAGACATTGACACGGGTAAAACAGGAAAATATCATGCCAAGGACATCATAAAAGTGCCATAAGGTGTATACCAAAGCGCGACATTGACTTTGTTTTGCTTTTTTGTACACAGTACACCTTTTTACAAAAAGTGTCAAACTCAACTTTTTTTGAAAAATTAAAAATTTATGTGTACCTGTACTACCCTAGGTACCAGGGAGTGCAAACTGGATTAAAATCGGTCCAGTACTTTTAGAGAAAAAATGAAAACTAAGTTTTTTCTCATACTTTCTTGATAGCTATCACAATTATCGAACTTTAAATTTCAGTGTGAAGTCTATTGACACTTCACACATCTAGGATTTGCTGTAGCCACCACCACAAGGTGTGCTACTGTATATAGTGAGAACTTGACAGTGTGCGCACACTGTCATGTACCTCTTGTACAAAATGTATATTGTAGTATAAAATAAATATACATATACTTGTACTTTAAGTTAGGATAACCATCATAACATGGCATGACCTACCATAGCTCGTTGGTAGTAATTTAGGTATTCTAGGCGTATTAGATAGAAAGTTAGGATCATAGTCCAGGAACCGGATCCACATAGGCCGGAGTCCAGGCATTAGTGTTAGACGTTGATAAAGTTCAACACGCATGCTTAGCCTTTAGGATCACTTACTTGATAAGTTTGATTTTCTACTCCCTAATCTTAACGATATTAAGTCGCATGCATACCTAAATGAGGGCATAAGATTTTTTTTTTTCCGGCTATACCGGCTGTTGCGGTTAAGCTCGGCTTAACCTCTTTTCCTGACAAGGGGGGTATTGTAGTACAAATTACTACAACATAACCTTAAACTCAATACCGATTTTGACATGTCAATATTTACATGAATAACATGTTTTGGAATAAGACATATGTACTCACGTGTAGCTAAACTCTTAATCTAACGAGTAACAGGCATATTCCAGGCCTTCAGTAGCTATAGGAGTTGAATTCACCACAGAAACTCCATGTGTTATCGCAAACTTTCACAAGCACTTCCTCACTAAACTATCTTACTCCCAACCACATGCGATACACCAATTTCATCGCCAGGACATAAGCTACACACTTATTATCACTGTTTTACACAACAAAACGTATTTCAGTAAATTCCAGACGCGGAACTGTCATAAATTTATTTTTCAAACGAGACGGTATCTTTTTATTAGAAAAGTCAGACACCTGTCAAAAACCATTCCATTTAGCGAAATATGCGTTCCCTAACGGCGCACATTGACAGCGGCGCGTCATGCGAATTTAAGACAGCATCCCGCCGCGGAGCGTAACAAGGAACTGGCGCAGGAGTTTCCCGAGTGAAACGTCAGTGTCGGCACGGCGCTCCTCGCGAGCTCACGTACGCATTTTTATCGCGCGCGTTTGACATTCCGAACCCGCATGTAAACAATCGGACAAAAACATCACGCCCGCGCATACCGCGTCGGTCCGAACGTCTTGGCAGGCCGTTGCGGTCGCTTAGTAATGTGCCGCGGATTGTAGTATCGCCACAAATACAGTGTTAAACGCGAGTTGTGCCGCGTAGTGACGTTCGCGGTGTGAGAGCGCCGCCGCACTCATTCTTCGTAGGCCCCGGCTGAGAGGGCGGCCGGGTGCATTCGTGCGACGCCAAGAAGACTTCAACGCCCTTCATCACCCCTGCTACGCGCCGAGCCTGGATGCCGCGCCCTATTTGCAACGCGAGCCGCGCGTGACCGCGCTCGCTTTTGATTGCCCGAAGGCTCAGGCTTAGAGGCGGCCTGATGCGTTTACGCGAAGCCAAGGGTGTGTCAACGCCTTACTTCACCCCCGTCGCGCGCCGCGGCTGACCGCGCGCGCCTCGGTTCCCGTAGGCTCAGGATTCTGGCGGGCAGATCCTGCAGTACATAGTGCGATGCCAAGGGCTTCATGCCTGCCCGCGCACTGCACCCCGCACTAACCATCACCGTGGTCATCGGGCGCAGCCTCCGGTTTCCCCCCCAGGCCTCACCTAGCTACTGGCTAGTTGGGTTCGACGGCCTGAGGGTCCCCGAACATACTCCGCAGGCTACGGCCTCCGTAGCCTAGCGTGATCCACCCGTCATCGTCGAGGTAGTCCCGAAGATCCCGTAAGTGCACTAACTTTTATTTATCCACTGGCCAGTGCGAGCGTGAATTTGCCCACGCTTTAAAATCAGTGCGCGTTACCAAACGTACTCTAATAAGAGGTCATTCCTAACTCGAACGTACCGTTCTTCGTCACACAACTTGTGTTATGAAATTATTGCAATCTATGAAATTGTTTTTATCGTTGCATGTTGGTACAACAATACACTGTTAATTTAAATTGGCCTTTGTATCATTTCGCTGTCTGCCCTAATCACCCCAACATAAGCACAACCGGCTACGGCCCTTGAAGTAAAGGTCTTTTAGGAAGCCGCTGAACCTATCTGAGCAACTTCTAGTTTGTAACCAAAAGAAATGTAACTTATCTGCCAGTGAAGTGAGGAGTAAGTAAGTACCTAATCCAATTATACCGACCCGCTTCACGACAAAGAGTAGAACAGTTTACCTACAAACCAGGGGTTGCGTCGGTTGTTCTGCACGGTCAGGTTGAGGAAGTACTCCCGGAAGCCGCGCACCGGGCGCGCCAGCGGCTGCACGGAGATGGTGCCCTCCACGGCGCGCTCGCGGCCGGCCGCCACCAGCGCGCGCGCCGACCAGCCGTCCGAGCCCACCCAGCCGAACGCGCCCTCCGCGCCCGCGCGCTGCACCGCCGCCATCACGCCCGCCACCTCCTGGTCCGACCCGAAGACGATCACGCCTGCGACACGAAGCGCACGTCACGACTCGACCTCTCACACCGTACGGTACACTGCGGACCCGCGCAGACAGAGACCGGTCTGGAGTTACAAGAGTTCTGCGTTCAGAGTTCTTCGATTTGACCGCTCGAGAGTTCCAACCGTTGGAACGCACACTAGAGGCACTTGAAGTCCATGTTTTTATATGTGCAACATTTCGCTAGAAACTTTTCAAAAGAAGAAAATATTGAGGTGCACCTGCACATGACTTAAATCATATAATATATATCCTTCCTGTACCCGATTTCATCAGTTTTTCTGTATTTGCAACTTCAGACATCGTGGTGAACGCGGCGTTCTCTGTCTCGGCGGCAAAATAACTCTAGAATGCGGCGTTCTGCTTTGACCGCCGCGATCTGCCCGACTGCTGTGTGCGTTATCGTAAGGGGCTCAGTACATTCGAAACAACGCAGAACTCTGAACACGGAACTCGGAAATCTAGACCGTTTTCTGTCTGCGTCGGCTCTACAACGGCGAGGCAGGCGGACTGACCGCGGGCGCGGGGGCGCGACAGCAGACGCGCGACGATGGCGTCGTAAGCGCTGGCGGGCGCCTCGCCGGAGTCCTTCACGAGCCGCTCCTTCACGGCGATGCAGATCTCGTTGCGCGCCAGTAGCGTCTCCAGCTCCTCAAACGCCTGAGGAAAGAAAACCACTCAGAGAAGACCCCTTGAAAAATTGTGATAGCGCCAGAAATATATCGAAAAACTATGGGCCTTTCGGACTGCATTCAAACCATAACGTAACCGAATTGTCGACTGCATTTACATTTCGATCGCAACTAGCGTACAGTTTGCGTGCAGTCTTAACGACTGTAATGGCAAATTTGGCAGTCACGTTGCAGTCAAGCTAATCCGTTTGGGGAAGAAGAAAAGAAGGAATTACGGCGGACAGTCCCAATGGAATGATTTGGCTCACCTTGATCCCGTAGTTGGACTCTTCATAGATAATGGAGACGTAGCGCCAGCCCAAGGTCTTGACGATGGCCACCATGGCGCGCACCTGGTGCAGGTCGGAGGGGATGGTGCGCGTGAAGTACTCGAAGCGCTGTTTGTTGGAGAGCTCCGGAGACGTGGAGAAGTAGGAGACCTGCGGGATCTTGAACAGGCGCAGCAGGTTGGCCACCTGGACGGACGTGACGGAGGACGCGGCGCCCACCACGCCCGAGATCACGGGCCGCAAGCCCGCGCCCTCCGCCGCGCACGCGAACTGCTCCTCCTCGATGTTGCTGATGGACCCTGCACCAACACGGAGCCGTTAAACTATCTCGTTTGCGCTGAGGCGGAGTTAAAACAAATCGAACTAACAAGGAAATACTCAGAAAGATGTAAAGCGAGTTGCTTTATTTCTCACCGTAATTTTCATTTGGGTCGACGCTCTCGTTCATCTTTCGTTCGATTCTAAAGTAGTATACTATTATTGAAGGCATAAAAGCTTGAGATATTATGCTGGCCGTACACTTCATGGTCTGTCTGAGAGGTCTACCTGTGCAGATATACCTGCGCAGGTCGACCGGAGCTTGTGTGGGAACAGACCTGTGTAGTTTTTTTAACTCAAGTAGGCGACCGGAGCAAAACCAAAAATCGATTCTTTCGAGTAACACCGTACGGTAAACCTGTATACAGGAACGTTCCCACACACGCCAGTTGACCTATGCACGACATAAACGGAGAGTGTTCAGCAAGCGGGGCCCGTCCGCGTGGTCCAGCGAGTCTAAAGCATGCGCCAGACGGCATTCTACCACAGTTTCTGCCAGGTGACCTCGGTAGAAGCGCGGTAGAAGCGCTGCTGTCTACATGGTTTAAAACAAGTCCCAAACTTCAGTGGGCTCGAAGCGCTCGTGCTGAGCTAACGTCGTGCGCAAAACTCCTATAAACGCTATGGCTCCTTATCTGTCTACACTCGGAGCGTGCGGCTGCGAGACTGTCCTTCGAATGGTTTACAGCGAGCGGCCAGACGGCATTCTACCACTGCTTCTGCCAATGGTTCGAAGCGCACGCCCGTCTACCGAGGGCGTTCAGAGGTCAATCGAAATTTGGTTTAAAACCACTGGCTGCATGGTTTAAAACCACTGTTTTTCTACCAAGGTCACCCGGCAGAAGCTGTGGTGAAATGCCGTCTGGCGCATGCTGAACCGCCGCTCTGGCTCTCGCACCCTTGATGAAGTCGAGCGCCATCTCGAGCCCGTAGGTGTCGTTGTCGCAGTCGTCCAGCACCAGCGCGCCGACGCGCAGGCCGGGCGGCGCCAGGCGCGCGCGCGCCGCGTGGTCCAGCGCGAACAGCATCGCCTCCAGCGCCTGCACGCCGCCCTGCGCCATCACGGGGCCGCACGTCGCGCCCTCCGACCGCCCGTGCACCTGACGCGATACACTCCCCGTTTTAACATCCCGCATCATTTGGTCATTGTTGTGTAAATGAAAGAGCGTCTGGATTACGACTGATTTTATTAACATTTTCTACGTCTACCCACAACATCTTCCCCATAAATGGAATGAAGATACAATCTTATTGAATTTACCTTAACCATAACCCGGCACCAAATAAAATATGTAACAGTCTCTCTCCTTCCCCTTCGAGCAGAGAAGAAGATAAAATTAAAATATAGTGATGAAACTGTCGTTAATATTATGATAAAAAAAAAACTTATTTTACTATAGGTACTAACTTTAGTTACGTTTACAAACGTATTTTATGTATATAATAAAAATAAAAACTTTTACTTTTTTCTTAAGGTAATCATTGGTGAATGAGATTCTGTAACACTGTCATGATCTGACCCAGCAGAGGAGTAACAGTCACTATTGGGTGACTATTGGGTGGGTTGGTGCGCATCAGAGGCATGCGCAAACTATTGGACCAAAGAAATGTATTAAATCATTAGTGGAAAACGCTTTGGCTTATCTACTATTACTTGACTTTACTTACTAAATTTTATGTGTTATTTTTGTGCTGTATGTTTCCCGTTGCAATAAAATAAAAAATATACCTACTTACCAGGGCACCTTAAGACTTTAGAAACATGTTTTAATTTTAATTGATGTAATGAAAGAAGCTTTCATTATTTAACGACCGTTTAATAATTATGACGCATTAAAAAACGGTTGTTCAACCGGAAACGACTTTACCCCATGACAGCGGACATTGTCAATAAAAGTTAGGTACCCAAGTCTCTTTTATAATACAATAGAATAAAATATGTTATAAATCCTGATAAAATTGAAAAAATATTTCTAAAAAATTTATTTATTTTGGAAAACCAACATAATTATTTAAATCAGTCGTTATTAAACATGAAACTACAGTGAGACTTATTCATAGCGAAAGTACACGGTTTACTCATGTCTGAAAATGAGTTTAACTAAAACGTAGTGATTATATTCTCTTTGAGTTTAACGAGCAGAGAGCGGTGACGCGTAGAGCACGTTTGGCAGCCGCCGTGACGTGTGGCTCCGAGAAGAAAGGCTACGGATTAGCTCGAAACATGTCGACTTAAATTAAGACGTGAGTAATCCGTATACTTTCGCTATCAGTCGTATAAAAAACGCTATGTTGACTGGAATCAGCTCTCCGCCAATCATACACGAGTCTTGAGATGGAGGGAAAAGCAGTGCGATTGTTTATGGTTTTTCACGACAGCTGCTGCCTTACTCTTTTTACATACAAAAAAATAATGTTATAATTATTTTTGCAAGTTTTATTAATAACTAAAAAGTGCGGGTTGATCGGTGATTAGAAAAAATATAGTATCATGTAAACTAAACCTACGATATCAAACGAGATGGAGCGATACGCCCTCGCTTTTGATGATTGGATGTCTCCGTGTAGACAAAATTTGAATGCAAGTATCGTATTTCGAGTTCATGTGCTTTTCAGTCGCCGTCATGAGTGCATTGCGAGAGGGTGTACTGATTGTTATAAAATATTGGCTGCGATTATTCATTTTTAATCTTCATAAAAAAAAACAAACTCAACTCATGCGAAAATTAATGAAATGGAAGGCTACATTGTCGCCGGGAAAATGCAAAATTTCCGCGAGATGGAAATAAGTGAATTCAACTTCGGGACTGATTAAAAAAATCTTTCACTAATAGAAAGCTAAGCCTCTGATTCACGTTTAAGAACTTTTAAAATAGTTCAACAGTTATTTCATATTACTAGTGGGCGGGGCGGACGTTAATGGACGAGCTGCAACTCGACCGCAACTTTACTGCCGGCCGCCCACGCGTTTCGATCGCAGATGGTGTGCGGTTTGCGTGCAATTTTGCTGGCCGCAATGGAAAGTGCCTAGGCGGTCGGCTGCTAACATTGATCTGCATACGTAACAAACAATACTATACGCGACAGCCCAAAGATCCAAAAGTGATGAAGAATGACTTGCAGTCAAACTTTGTCTTATGATTATTTCACGTCTTTGTTATAATGGAGTTGTTGTAATTTATTGTTGATAAAAAGTGACCTTTATAATTTTTAACTGATTCCGAGAAAGGAGGTTCGCAATTCGATTATCCATTTTTATAAATTTGATGAAAAAATAGCAAGCTTATTTTTTTTAAATTTGTTACTTTTTTGTTAAAATTAATGATGCTTCTGACAGATAAGCGAAAGAAGCGCAAACATTTAAAATTTAAATGATTGTATTTTTTTCGTGAGATGTTAATTCAACCGTGATACAACTTTGTAGTTCCTTATTAGTTGACGAGGTTATGAGGGCGACTTCCACGGTTCTGTTTGATTGGAAATTTGCTATCCTATTATTTTAATGGAATAATAGTAAGAACATGACTATGTAATATAGTTGAAACTATGAGTACTTTATAACATTTTTTTATGATAATTTTTAAACATCAGACAAAAATCAATAAGACTGACTGTCACATTGACTTGCAAGTATTAATAGCTTTTAATGTTTTAAACCCTACAACCTGACATTGTACCTGGGGTGGTGAAGAAATTTCTTATTCGGTTAACTATGCCTTGACCCGATGAGGTTTGTTGCGGCATCTATCAGACACCTGAAAGCTCATCAAATTACAGTAGATGCTTAAATTCAGTATGGTCTTAATGATCTACTAGAGGTATGCTGGGTTTACACGAGCTTAGTAGCTAGTGCTTAATACTTGTCACTTACACTCGTCAGATAAATAAATAAATAAATAAATATCACGGGACAATTCACACCAATTAAATAATTGACCTAGTCTCAAAGTAAGCTAGGCAAGCTTGTGTTATGGGTACTAGGCAACGGATAAACATACTTAGATACATACTTAAATACATATTTGTCGTCGCGCGCGTTATATTGGTAGCATTATAGTTGCTGATTTGACTACCTAGTACCGGATCTTATCTCTGATTGGTTGAATTAAATTGTAAAGTGGTGCAGTGAACGCAGTGTGGTGGGGCGAGTATCGCTTTGGCGCCATTACACGAGGACCGAGTTGATGTTCAGTTGATTGCCGACCGCCGTTGAGAACGGTCATTTCCTACTCCATCGAACCTGTCACGTTCACGGTCACTTCTGTATGTACCTACCTACTATTATTTCAAATAATTACACGTTGCAAGGTAATCTGTGTTTCTCCGTATCGCCCACTAACATGGAAACTCCACCACAAGACGACGGTGATGATCCACCTACCGCTCCGTTTCGTCTCTTGCCGTCATATTAAACACCCAAGACCCAAGAACAAACATTCGTATTGGTCATACAAATATCTGCCCCGACACGGGAATCGAACACGGGACCTCAAGCTTCATAGTCAGGTTCTCTAACCACTAGGCCATCTGGTCGTCAGATGTGTGTTAACATATTGTACACGTGTAGTATTAGTGCAAGTGTAAGTGATTAGATTAGAAGCCGGTCCTGTTTACTAAGCGACAAGTACCTACCCCAGCTACAATCTACTAATACTTGTCACTTTTCAAGTGGTGTGAATGTTCATGTCAAAAGAAGTTCGATTACTCAGGGGTTTTGTTTAAGTACTTTGTTTTCCCAGATCTTTGTAAATACTAATAGTATTCTCTAACACCCATATGTAGACGGCTACTTGTTACTTTTCATAATGCAGATCACTTATACCAGTTATTTTTCAATCTTTTTGAATACGCGACCCCTTTACAGGTTAAAATATTTTAGTGACCCCCCAGGATCGAAATCAAACAAAATGTTAGTTGAAAAACTATATGTCCAACATCCAGAGCTGGCAAGCCACGCTTTAATATTATAAGTGTCACTTCTTATCATTCTATGTGAACTGAAATTCTCTTTAATGGTCTACATACAAACTAAATAAAAGTTTTTGAAGAAAAAAACTAGCCCGTTTGTTGCATTAAAATATTATTTCATTAATGTAGTGTAGGAATTAGATACTTACACATGTTTTTTTTACTATTAACCGGGACCCCCTGAAGAAAGCTTTGCGAGCCCCCTAGGGGTCACAACCCACAGTTTGAAAAACACTGATTTATACTAATGAGAAATATAAGCCCGTGTAAAGCAGCCCGTGTAACCTTGACCTGATGCTGAGCCATTCCATGAAATTTATAGAACACTCACCCTATTTCACACCAAATAGGGGAAGGTTTGACCGAGCGTACCACATCATGTAGCTGCTGCTGTTTAATTAATTCCATTTTCGTTGTTCACAGAATGAGTTTTGATATCGCGTTTTCTTACATAGTCGCGTGGTGCATGTTTGTGATTATGTGCGTACTTTTCTCCTACATTTTGGTTTCAATATTGTTATAAAATTTCTGTAATTTATAGCTGTTGGTTCTCCGAAAATAAATAAATAAATAAACTTACGGCAGTAAAGTTCTCACCATGTTTCCTTGTAACAAAAAGCTCTAAAGTGATTAAACGCATTTTACAGAATTTCCTTAGGAGTGATATTATTTCTTTGAAAGTGTGATTAAACGAGGCGTATACTCTTTTAGATGACCAAACCGGTTCTGTAGCAATGAAAAGAAAAATGTTAATCGAATCGAGAACTTCATTATTTTTTGAACTCCGTTACAAATCTTCAGCGATGCGTTAGAGGACCATTCCAGAGTCCCTCATGGAATACTTTTTGATGATCTTAAGACTCTAAAGTTAGTGACGTCATTGCCTGTGTATCTGTGTGTGAATATATTTGAGTGTGTGCAGCGTGTGGATGAGTGTGTGCTGCGAGTGTGTGGAGGCGCGCGCTCACCATCATGAGGCCGCCGAGGATGATGTCCCCCTCGACGATGGCGGCGTGCTTGACGGGCCACGGCGGAGGCTCCTCCTGCTTGCTGCCGCCCCCCGCGCCCCCCGCACCCCCCACACCCCCCGCGCCCCCCGCGCCCCCTGCGCCCCCCGCGCCCCCCGCACCCCCCGCTGCGCCCGCACCGCCCGCTGGCTTCGCGGAACGCCGCGCGCTCGCCGACCGACTCTTCGATCCGTTGCTCGTTGTCGAATTATTGCTCATCTTTATTTTCCGCGATTTCCCTTTATTTTTCTGCTTCAGAGTCTTCATCGTAGTCTGGAATACGATTCGGTCGTCGATTCTGTCGAATCCTAAAGTAGTATTGATAGGGACCGCCCGTGCTCTCCCCATGGTTCCACCATCCGGCGTGAATAGCGGGTGTCCAGGTGGAGAGCTAGGTGAGGCGGTGAAATCGGGACTCTGGACGCTTCTCGAGGTCTCTGAGGTTCTAGATGTTGTGGAACTATTAGACGGCGAAGACAGCTCTGATATGGCCGTCGAGTTTGGAGCAGAGGAAGGAACGCGCACGTCGAGCGGCGGAGCGGTCAGTCCGGTGCTGCCGGGCGAGGCGGCGGCGCGCAGCGGGAAGGCGCTCGGAGCCGGGTCGAGGGCGGGCTCGGGCTTGGGTTTGGGCTTCTTCTTCTTAAAGAGCCTGCTGAGGTCGAAGGGCCCCAGCAGCGAGTGCGGTGCACGCCTGCGGCGAAAGCGCGCGGGTGGCGGCGGCCGAGTGGACGCGCCCGTAGGGGCCAGTGCGACCCCCGTGGGGGCCAGTGCGACCCCCGTGGGCTCTGTGATTCCCGCGACCCCTATGACCCCTGCGACCCCCGCGACCCCCGCCAGCAGCGCTAGCGCCAGCGGCGACAGCAGCGCGGCGGCCCGCATGCTCAGCGCGACATGCCACTCGTACCACTACACATTTTACTCGTAAACATTGTGAACATCGAGTGATGTAACAAAGAAATTTGCGACCTTCCTACATTACTGAAGATTTATTTATGGCACTTTGTATTCTATGAAGGGCGATTTCAAATTTTTTGTTGTTTATGGATTGTTTTTTTTCACGTCACCTGTGTCTGGAAATGAGCTCACGGTACACGGTAGTCATGATAATTGTGAACCAGAGCGAGCAATATTTACGACTTCGCAAAAAGTTTATCACACGGTTCAAAAAGTTTTTCTAATTCGCGATCTTTCTTTTTTCTGCGAAGCGGCACTCAATGCATTTTTAACTTCTGCAAATTTGAATCCGGGGATACTTTTGTGCTCGCTTCAAAAGTCAGTTACGCGAGTATTGGGAAGTGCGACAAAAGCGGCGTCGGGGCGAGCGTGTGGCCGGCGCGAGCGGTGGCCGCGGACTGCCGCCGCGCCGCCGCCGCGGGGCCACGTGCCGCGTGCCGCGTGCCGCGCGCCTCCCAGATACACATCTCACCGTCTCATCTTAGTGGCAACCGAATCATTTCGCTTTCGAACACCCCTCCCTTAAACACTACTGAATTAACTGATAATTCCGGCCCCATGTTGGGCGCCATTCAAAATATTCGAGCTGTAAAGTAAACGCGGGTCGAAGCATAATTATGACAAGATATATTTTGTCGATCGTACTCAACAATAGGTAAGTACGTACTTGTTTAAAGCCCACTGATATCCGCTTCCGACTTTACTTGGTATATTTATATCTAATTGAAACGGGACTCCAGATTTAGGCTTTATTTTCCGCGACGGACATCACATCGTAAAATTAATCGTTCTCAAATAATTTCAGGGTATGAAAAGGAAATCTCTCTAATTGATTTGTCCGACCCGGTGATTAAGAAGATTGTGAAGCGAAAGCGAAAAATAGTCTTTTTGTAATAAACCAGACAACGATTTGCACCTAACGTGACTAAACTTGACTTTTTTTCATGCTTTAAATTAAAACCAAAACTAGGTTTGTATTCTTTTATACTAATTTTATTTTGAAACTAAATACACTTACGGGTATTATTCGGAAGCACGGACGGTTGCCAAATCCTTATTGTGACAAATGCTTGTTTTGTCAAATGCTTATTTCGTTAAATTCTAGTTTTGTCCAATCCTTTGTTAGTCAATTCCTTGTATTTGTCAAGTCCTTGTTTCGTAACAAACTTGTCAGATGCTTGTTTTGTCTAGTTACATCCAATCCTAACTTAGTCAGATCTTTGTTTCGTCTAATCAATCGTCTCGAATCGAATCGTAATCGTCTCGTCTAAGCTTGTATTATAAAAAAAATTACTTAAATCATTTATTTTCAGGCACTGTACAATTAGGCAGTTTAGTGGGTACAGTCAACCAATTTGATTCAAAGTCAAAGTCAAAATTCTTTATGCAATTGAGGCATCAATTGATGCTCCTTATGAACGTCGAAGAATCTACCACCGGTTCGGAAAAAACCCTGTTGAGAAGAAACCGGCAAGAAACTCAACAAGGTATATTTTTTTCAATCTAGGCCATTATAGAACCATGTCATAATGAATCAATTTGTTTAGGTATCTCCTACGACAGTGATTATTGCCTGATTTATGTCATGACGACACATCGATTTTTGCGGACAGTGTCAACGTCAACCATAATGAATACACAAGTATACAGAAAAATCTGAAACTATACATTTGTAATTTTATCCCGACTTACCAATATAAGTCTTGGTAGGTCTAGACTCCTTTATTCGCAGAGCGATCCTTCATTCCGCGCTCTGCCCGCTCCGGACCGGTATATTAAGAATGATGCCCTCGACCCGAGTGTCGCAGATAGCGCCCAATACCAGACCAAGCAGCTCGAGTGGAAGACAAACGGGCTGTTATTAGAAACTTCGAGAAGGTTTCATCAAAATGAATAAGCGCGGTGCTGAGTTACCTACGAGCTAGACAGGTTTGCAAAATATCTTCCACAAGTCATCTTCGAACAGTAAAGTTAATAAGGTTAACCTGTCGAAACTTGGAAAATGATTTTGGTTAAAATTCAGAAAAAAATATTCTAGGGGAACGATTTTCTTTGGATGACCGGATATTTAGTAGCTTAAGCATTTTTAAACTTTTGCAGTCTTAAGAGTTTGGCCTGGAATACTGTTAAAGAAGCACAACGTTTGCTTGGACGGTGACATCTGTTGATTACAGACTAAGTTAACATGTAATTTTGAAAGCTGACAATGAGTTACTTCAACGTTCTTGGACAACTTTGTATTATCCCACGAAAACGCACAAGCGGGAGCGGGATATTAAGTAAGTATCTTATAATATTATGGGATATAGATTCGTCGATTGACCTCTTTCTCGAAGCTGGATCTACCTAATTGGACTGTATGTCCCAGGTAGATATAGTTGTCAACAACTACGAGGAATAGTCTCCAGTCTCCGATTATCAAGGGAGTTGGTATAACATAGGTGTTCGACTGTGTTCCGCAGTATCACAAGTCAAAAGTCTTTGACCTATGACTTATGGCACTGAGACGTGGCCGCTAACGACGGGCCTCATAAGAAAGCTCAAATTTACTCAGAGGGCGATGGAGAGGGCTATGCTTGGAGTTTCTCTGTGGGATTGCATTAGAAATGATGAAATTCGCGCAAGAACTTAAGTTACCGACATAGCTTGAAGAATCGCCAGACTCAAGTGGCAGTGAGCAGGGCACATCGCTCGTAGAACTAATGGCTGGTAGGGTCAAAAGGTTCTCAAGTAGCGTCCACGGACCGGAAAACGCAGTGTAGGTAGGCCTCCAATAAGATTTAGCGACGACCTGGTTGAGATATTATTTATTTTATTAGCAGTACGGCTGCTCACCGACTGCCACTGTTGGCGTATGTAAGCGATTAAGAATTTCGGGGGAGTCGGTTGGATGCGACGTGGTTCAATTGGTAGAACACCCGTTGGGGCGCATACCCGGGAGACGTGGGTTCGAATCCCGCCGGCGCACCCGAGAAACTTTTTCGCTTTTAAATAATCTTAAATGACCTGGTTGAGGTTGTGGGAACGCGTTGGATGCGGATGGCGCAGGATCAGTATATTTGGCGAACTTTGGGGGATGTCCACGTTCAGCAGTGGACGTTTTTCGGCTGAAATGATGGTGATGATGATGGGATTTAGATTAAGTAGAATAGGATACCAGTGAAAATATGAATTCATAAAAAGCACGCGTGGCCGAGTGTAGCTCACAGGCGGCGCCGGGCCGCAGCGGGCGCGCCGGCATCCGGCAGCAAGGGACGCGACGGATTCATAAACTAACACAAAAGGGTCTTGTCGCTCAATCTCGTGACAGCCAAGTTAATAAAAGCGTGTGTGTTTAGACAGGCCGTGCGCCTCGTACATCTGGAAGTTAATATAAAAGCTCATCTACATATTCTAGTAGGCACATCGGAGATAGTGGATTAACAGTACATCCGGACATTATCGAGCTGACCGTACCATCCTCGGATTACCAGCTGAATAAATAATAACACGAAATGGAGCGTAATGGAGCCCAGCCGCGGGCACTTGCAGGGAGGGGGGATTGTTAATCTCTCGGTTTCATTATAACAACATCATCATTGATCATGAAACTACCGTCAAACTCACTCATAGTGAAAACAATACTGTTCACTCACGTCTATGATCGAGCTTAGCACTCTGCTCGGGTGGATGGTCGACGGAACGCGTAACTCAGTGTACGTTTGTCAGCAGCCGCCGTGGCGTGTGCTCCAAGAGACAGGGCTACAGATTAGCCCGAAACAGTCGAGCTAAACTTGATCATCTCTCTTCTTTCAAGTCGGACACTCTTGTCAGAGTGGTCGTGGTTGCGCAGACGAGGTACACGGAGAGATGTGCGGTGGGTCGCAGACTTTTTCGAGGACAGCCCTTTTAGCAATTTGCTTCCATTTCTGCAGGTTAGAGGCGTTGCGAGTACACTGGACCATGGTGGAACTTGATCATAGGCGTGGGTTTATCCGTATTGTTTTCACTATGATCATCATCATCATCATGTCAGCCAGACGTACCTCCAAAGAGTTCCGCAACGATCGGTCCTACGCTCCCACATCCAAGTGGTTCCTGCGACCTTCACCTTCACGTCGGTCCATCTTGTTGGTAGACTTCCCACCCCACGTGTTCCGGTCCGCGGTCGCCGCTCTAGAAACCTTACTGTCCCATCGGCCGTATTCGAATGTCAGATGAATTTGGATAAAATTTAATAGCTGATTTCCTGAACTTTGGAAATAATACAATCATCATCTCGACCTTTACACTTTTCACTGCAAACATAGGCTTCCACGTACGCGTGTCTAGTGCGAATTGGGAACTTTCACAATCGAAAATTAAATTACACATACGCTACTATTTATTCCAATATCCCCACGGAATCGCTACGTAAAAATGTCCACGCCCCTACGTGCCTACGTCTTGTAATCCTGAAATCTGAACTGTGAAATCTAGAGAAATTCAATTTTAATAGTAATATTAATTTATTTATTTCAGAAAATGTTAGGACGTCATGTCCATAGTTGTTAAGACGTAGGTTTAGGGCTACAATTGGTAAAAATAGAATATTAGTTTACATTAGGTACATACATTAACAATGTAAAGAATTAAGAATTTAATATTTAAATTGTAGGTAACAAAAATACCCATAAGCTATCCATCGGGCAGGCGCTCTACCCGTGAGCAGTGGAAATTGTTCCAGTGTTCCTGGAATCGCCTTTGAAAGCTGAGCTGAAATTTCGCATAGGTGTTCTGAACTCAGCGTAAATGAAGATCCATAGGAATTTATTACGATCCCAGAATTTCATTTCATCAGCCAAATCAGATTACATGTTTCATGGGACGAAGTAGCAGATAAAACTTAGTGTTATATTATCATAAATTAATGAATCTTCCAGGTTCACGTCGTGTTATCCAACGCTGCCACTCGCTTCGAGGTCTCATTTAACCGCTGAACTCAGCCACAATAGCGATAACAATTCCACACATGCAAGGTCCGCAAGCTACAGCAAACGATAGGTTAAGCACATAACACAATAGCGATTTCCTATTCATTGCTATCACCCTAACGATAGTGCCGCCGGGCCCGCAGCAGATTTGCATGCGAATCTGTTTCCGATGGCGCGTGGGCGCCGCGTCCCGGCGGGCCCTTATTAGCTCAGCATTTGTATTTAGCATGGGACCGGCGAAGCGACCATGTGCAAGTAAACAGCAGTGAACCTGTATTAGGGTTTGATAGTTTTCGAGCCAGAGTAAATGCAAAGTAACTGCCAATTATTCAGCAAAACTGCACGTGCAAAGTCAAAGTCAAAAGTATATTTTTTTATTCAATTTAGGCGATAACAAGCACTTATGAAAGTCGATGAATCTACCACCGATTCCAAAAAACCCAGGATAAAAAGTTTATTTTTCAAATAGATCGCATCTAATACATGTCTTTTTTTTGGAAAGACCATCATTGTCAAGAATAGGACGTCGTAAAAATCTGCGCATAAAATATTTTCTTCTAAGAATTTTTCTGCATTGCTTTTAAAACACAATATCGAGCATAAAATCCTCTTTCTCAGTCATCATCCTAGCCTATTCTAATGTCCAACGTTTCACTGTAGGGCACACGCCTCCTCTTAGAATAGTTCTCACGTAGGTCAGTGCGGAATGGCACTGGACATTAATATGTCAAGTGTCAATCCGCAGGTATCGCTGTCAGGTATCATTGAATTTATTTGCAGGCGCACATAAATTCCAAAAAAACTCAGAGGTGCCAGCCCAGTCTCGACCCCATGATCCTCTGCTTGATAGGACCACTAGCCTAGGCTACCACGGATTTTTCAAATCCACTTTATATTATTGCAAATACTTGTCGTATAAATGAAAAATTAATTGGACGCATAAATTAGGTACAGGATCTAAAGTGTAACAGACAATCAAATGATGGATAGCATAAAAAACTCCCCCCCCCCTCCGTTGCTTCGTAGGGAATCAGAACCTACCAAACTGACTCAGATTGGTGGACACTCAGATGACTACTACAGGAAGTATAAGACACGTGTCAAACGAAAGTCAAAGTAACAAACATATAGCATAAAAACTCTTTAGCAGGTATAGTTCAAACTCCGTATTTCATCATCCCAGCCTATATACGTCCCACTGCAGGGCACAGGCCTCATCTCAGAATGAGAGGGGTTGGGTCGTAGTTGCTACGTGGGCCCAGTGCGGCACTTGACATATTATTATGTATCATTAAATTTCTTTGCAGGCGTGTGCAGGTTTTTTCTTGATGATTTCCTTAACCGTAAAGCTCATAGTAAATTTCAAATGTGATTTCGTACATAAATTCAGAAGCACATAAAACTCAGAGGGGCCAGCCCAGGCTGATACATACTTAAATACATATTAAACACCCAAGACCCGAGAGCAAAAATTCGTATTTTTCATACAAATATCTGCCCCGACAAGGGAATCGAACCCGGGACCTCAAGCTTCGTAGTTAGGTTCTCAAACCACTAGGCCATCTGGTCGTCAAAACCGTAGTCGTTCGTGGTATAGAAGAATAATAAAATTTTGTCTGCCACGGCACGCCAGACGCGCTCGGTGTCTGTAGATATAAATTGACCTTCACTGATGGGCACAACACTCAGATTGAGTAAATTAAGTATAATAGCAAGTATAATTTTGAACATAATATCCGAAAGTTTCAGAGGTGCAAGTCTAGGTTTGATCTCATGAATCTCTTTGACATGCAATAGGCGTACCTACCCACTAGCTTTTATGCCATTACTTATTTATTACTGAGTATTTATTACTTTACTGAGTATTTGGTACCTATCTGGCAATGCCCCTCCCAAGTCTTAAAACATTGTAGCGGCTCGTTACGGCTGTAAGCATCGATCAAAATAAAAAGCGCGTCGCGAGGCGCGCGGCGGCCGACTGAGCTGCGCCCGCCGTGCGCGCAGTATTTACACAGCGAGGCGTTACCGACACGAGACCAAGCGACGGTACCTTGCAGCCGCCTGTTTTTAAACTGCCCACATGGTGGACACGCCGCGTTCGTTTCTAGTAGTTCAAAACATATATAAACAGAGCAAATCTTAATAAATTGTCTTTTGTCTCTCATCCATCTTTTATTCATTGCTATAACTGGTGACACCGACGCTCAAAAATGAAAGACACCGACGATCAATCAGCTGACAACAGTACATCATCGCCAATACCGAACAAAGCTACAGATCACGAAGACATCGAAGTTATCAGCATCAAGTCTCGAATCCCACCCTTTTGGCGCGATCAACCAAGATTATGGTTTGCCCAGTTTGAGACGGTGGTAGCAAACCAGAAGCTTAACGACGAAAACAAGTTTAGCCTCATCGTAACACAGTTCGAAAAGGCAGATGTGGAACAAATAAGCGATATAATATTAGCGCAACCCAACACCGGAAGATATGAAGCAACAAAAAAACGACTATTAACTGTATATGAAGAGTGCGCAGCGGAGCAACTGCACAAACTCTTGCACGAAATGGAACTCGGAGACCAGCGGCCGTCACAGCTTCTGCGGCGCATGAAGGGGCCAGCGCGAGGCAGAATTCCAGATGAAACTCTTCGTATGCTGTGGATGGGGCACCTGCCGACGGCAATACGCACTGCGCTAGCAGTTCACGAAGAAACAGACCTCGACGCACTAGCCGCACTGGCCGATAAAATGCACGAACAAAGCAGAGAAATACATACAGTAGGCTCCCGACCCCGTCAAGCATTACCATCCACCTCACAAGCTACGCCAACAACGGAAAACTCCAGCTTAATCGACATGATAGAAGCCCTGCGCGTCGAGGTAGCGGCTATGAGGATGGATAAATCGAGATACCGTCAGCAGCGACCACATACACGGCGATCAAGATCCCGCTCGTACTCCCGTAAAACCGGAGGTAAAGAAAATTTCTGCTATTTTCATCGAAGGTTCGGCAAAGAAGCATATCGTTGTCGTAGTCCATGTTCGTACCGCAAAAACAACAGCAACAAGCCGTCGGAAAACTAACGAAGACTCAAGCCGCGACGGGGGCCGAGGTCAACGACATATCTACCAACCGTCTATTTATTAAGGACATTTCCACGGGTTTACGATTTCTTATCGACACAGGAGCCAATATCTCCGTGCTGCCGGCACGGGTAGCAGAGAAGCGTGGACAAAACGCCATCAGCTATTTGTATGCTGCGAACGGTACGACTATACCTACTTACGGCGAACGTACCGTCGCATTAAATATTGGCCTGAAGCGTCTCTACAATTGGAGATTTTTGATAGCGGAAGTCAGCCGCCCGATAATAGGAGCTGATTTCCTGCAACATCACAACCTTATTATTGACCTACAAGGAAGAAGATTAATAGACAAGTACACGAACGCTTTCGTTACCGGCTACGTCTCTGCGAGCACTGGAGGAAGCATGCGTACAATCGACCACAGCCAGCCCTACCACGACTTGCTTTCCAAGTATCCAGACATTACCAGACCCAGCTTAAACAAGTTGTATAACAGCAAAGTCGAACATTGCATCGAGACATCCGGACCACCCACCTACGCCAAGGCTAGGCCACTACCCCCACACAAATATAAGGCTGCTAAAGAAGAGTTTCAAGCGATGATGGAGCAAGGAATTTGTCGACCGTCAAACAGCCCATGGGCGAGCCCGTTACACATGGTGCTAAAAAAGGATGGCACATATAGAACTTGCGGTGATTATCGACGCCTCAACGCTGCAACGATTCCGGACCGGTACCCCTTGCCGCGACTCCACGACTTCACATATAACCTACAAGGAAAGAAATTTTTTTCAAAAATCGATTTACAAAAAGCGTACTATCAAGTAAGAAATCGTGAAGAAGACATAAAGAAAACCCTAAATGATTCATTTTCAATATTCAAATCCTAGAAGATCCGTTTCCTAAGATATCCAAATCCGAGAAGATACATTTCCCATAGCATCCAAATTCTAGTAGACAAGTTTACAGTAAGAACCAAAGCCTAGAAGATCTGTTTTCTTACATGAATATTAGTTATTGTTATTGATTTAAATTAACGGATGTTTCGGGAAATTTATTTTATACGGAAACGGGCGTTTTAGGAATAAAAAGGAAAGTTCCGGGTAAAAGGTATCTAGCTAAATAGACGTGTTGGGAATGGACGCTTTGGCATATGGGTGTTGGGAAACAAAGGTTTTAACTATATTATTTTTTTTGGGAAATAGATGTTATAGAATATGGATGTTTTGGTACATGGATGTCATAGGAAAGAGATGTTGTTAACCCAATTGATATTTTAGGAAATGGATCTCTCGTGTCTGAACGGGCCGTACCATTCGAGAGAAGGTCCATCTCTCGAAGCCATTCAGGCTACAGATTAGTGCAGTGTTGTTCCGCAAACTTTTTGTGTTCAAGGTACATCTAGGAAAACGAACATTTTTGGAGGTACACCATTATAAGAAAAATCAGTTTTTAAGTAAAATATTAACCAACATTGCGCCTCGCTCGTGCGGTCGCGTGATTTACATCTGTGTAAGTATTTTTCTTCCGTACGTCTATTCAGCTTTATGAGATAACGTTATTTTTTATTTTTCCGAGGTACACCTACTAATGACCACGGTACACCAGTGTGCCGTGACACACACTTTGACACTTTGCGGAAAACTGGATTAGTGAATACGCGGTCTGCGTGCCCCCTCCCTGCGCACGTATTTCACTCACACGAGTGGGTCACGTCTGCTTCATCGCGCGGACGTGCGGCGGCATCAGTCGCGGTCTTCACCCTGATTTCATTCCAATCAGGAATTTACTGCCGGTGCCATAATCTGAATAGGCGTAATGTATGATAATGGCCGGCTAAATCGTTTGTTGTTTTTCGCAGTTTTTTTTTATACAATATAGGCTTGCGTTTGACCACAATCACGCCCGATGGAAAACGAAGATGAGGCCTACGATGGAGCACGCTCTCCTAGTAAATGCTCATTCACCCTTGACTTGAAAGCGGCCAAATTGTAGTGTTCAGGGAACAATATTCTTGCTTGAACGAGTGCAACATCAATACTAATAGATTAAATTAGATTAGATTTATTTATTTCATGATAAAAATTATAATATAAATTTGCGTTGATGTCGTATGATTGTCGACATTATAAATGTGAAAGTTTAGTTGTTCGTTAGTCCTTCTTTCATTACGTTTTAATCTACTTTAGCGGGGGTTATTTAAGCCGCAAAAACCAGATAGTCTTATTATAATACTAGCTTTTACCCGTAGCTTCGCGCGCGTAAATCATTTGCATCGTTTATGTATGAAGAACGCCCATGCCAAATTTCATGTTAATCCACTAACTCCACTACTCCAGAGATGTATATAGATAATACCAAATCCGTCCGTAATAATATTAGTAAGACGTTTATGATTATTGCGATTTTCGCTTAGATAACCCTTATAAGAATAATCTAAATCCACTGTGACAAATTAAATCCAGATTTTTTTATGTCTAGTTCGATAAAACACACCCATGGAGGCAAAGACCATTCATGAAAGACCATTCATAATTTTGATCATACATAAAAATGTATGATCAAAATTATGAATGGTCTTTCATAAAAAAAAAATGGAACGAACAAGTTTAATGAAGGCGGAGCATTGAACTGGTGACCCCTACCTACACGCCGAGACTAGTAATTACATAGAAAACTTAATAGTAGAGATTCGCTACGCAGTCCTCCGGGAACATAATGTCACGTCTTCATCTGTGTAGCTGTACTGAATATGTCTAGACGAGGACGCGTGCCAACCCTTTTTCTACACCATCCAAAACGAGCCTTACAAATTCTATTGCTAATATTTTGCGAACTGAATTACCGTAACTTGCGTAAATTTTCCTTTGTACAACCGTTAAAATCCCAAACAATTCAGGAGCATCGTCCACATAAAACCTCAACAAGGAAATCCTTTTCAATATCGAGGCAAAGGGTTATTTGGCGAAAAATCGGGAGTTGACAGAGCTTCTTAAGTGAAGTGCTGTGTTCTGATAGCGGTCAGGAGGGGCAGGGTCGATGTTTATGTTGCCGGCACAATGCGGCTACTGCAGAGTCCCTCGAGTGGTGCCCGCTGCATAGTTACCTACGAGGGGCGTTCAATATAAAGTGAGAATGAGATGCAAACTCTTTTAATATTACGAAATTAAATACTGGCCGACAAAGCTAATCTATCTAGCTGATTGCTATGAAAAAAAAAACTAACTGTCTTTTGTTTAAAAAAATATACGGTAATTTCTTTGCAATGCTATTGAGTACGTTAGCGAAAATGGAGAAAATTGAACTGCGTGCCGTTATCAAATACTTGTATTTGAAAAAATTTTCTACGGACCAAGTCAATTTGGATTTGCGGGACACTTTAGGGTCTAATGCTCCTCCGTATTCGACAGTCGCACGTTGGTGCGCCGAATTTAGACGTGGACGAACATCGACAATGGACGACCCCCGCTCCGGACGCTCTACTACAGCAGTAACTGAAGAAATTGTGAAAAAAGTCGAAAACTCAGTTTTGGCGGATCGTCGTGTCACAGTTCGTTTAATTGCTGAAAATGTAAAGATTTCAACGAGGAGCGTGCATAATATTTTACATCAACGCTTGGGTATGAAAAAGGTATCTGCGCGTTGGGTATCAAGAATGCTTACTGACACGCAAAAACAAACTAGACTAGAGATTTGTCAAGAAGCTTTGAACCTGATGCAGCAAGACCGGGAACTTTTTTTGGCGCGATTTATAACAATGGACGAAACATGGCTCCATCATTACGACCCTGAAACGAAACTGCAGTCTATGACATGGAAAAGGCCATCATCTCCAACTCCGAAGAAATTCAAGGTGAGCCCATCTGCCGGTAAGGTCATGGGCTCTGTTTTTTGGGATGGTAAAGGGGTATTAATGATTGAGTATCTCGAGCATGGAGCCACTATTACGGGCACATTATACGCCAAACAAATAGCAACATTGCGCAATGAGATCCGCGAAAAACGGCGAGGTAAACTCTCGAAAGTTGTGCTGTTCCACCAGGACAATGCCCCGGCACACAAGTCCGCCGTTGCAATTGCTGCAATTCGTGATGCTGGGTTCGATATCCTTAAGCATCCTCCGTATTCACCAGATCTCGCTCCCAGTGATTTCTACCTATTTCCGAGATTGAAACAATACCTGAGAGGCCAGAAATTTGAAGACGACGACGCGGTAGTCGCTGCAGTACAAGATTTTTTAAGTACTCAAGATGAGACCTTTTTTAAAAATGGAATTTTAAGTTTAGAAAAAAGATATACTAAGAGTATTATGCTAAAAGGTGACTATGTCGAAAAATAAAATGACATTTAGAAAAAGTTGTTTTTAACATACTCATTCTCACTTTTTATTGAACGCCCCTAGTACATCTGCTTCGGTTCCCGACATGGCGCCCCGATAACGATGTCAGTAAGCAGGTAGGAAACTAGGTTCGGTGTCGCTATAGAAACTATTGTCCCATTCAAAGGAAAATGCATGCGAAAAGAGAAAACATTAAATGTGATTCTTTTCACAGAAGAGTTTTATGTGTGTGTGATGTGCTTGATGTCCGGGTGAGCGATGCTTGATTACTAGGATTGGAATATAAGACGTAAGAACGCGGTTTTAAAATACGACCTTGTATTTGTCGAGCCGAAATGAATGACCTGATAATTCAAACCGTCGTGGCAAAAACATGAGGGTTGGAATGATCAGGTCGCACATCATTATCATTCATTTCGGGATGACAATTACAGATCGTGTTTTAAGCGCATCCTAACGTAATGTAAGTGGTGCTGTCTCGCTTAAGTTAAAAAAATTGTATTAAGGGATATGAACTGAAACAATAATAGTTAGATATTTAGTTTATAGTTATATTTAGTTTGACGATGCGTGTTGCAGATAATATTTTCTTGTATTCATACTGTTATTACTAGTAAAAATACTGAAACAATTGCTTTGCTCACCCGCGACCTTATGATAGCTACGTTTATGCAAGAAATGTGTGTTTATGCAGTTCCTCCACCTCCATACTGTACGATCACACAAATCACACAAACCTATCTATCACCACCACACCACCACAATAACTGACATAAACGAATGAAACTAACTGACATTTCTTACATAAACGAAGTTATCATAAGGCCGCGAGTGAGCACAGTAATTGTTTCAGTTCATTGATATGATCCTCCACAAAGTAACGCCTGATTCAATAAATTATTAAGTGATGTTTAAGTCGTGGTAGCCTAGTCGTTTGCCCTATGGCCTCTCAAGCAGAGGGTCGTGGGTTCGAGGCCAGGAATAATGTAGGTAAGTAGGTAAGGAGCCGGGTTCGATGTGTCTGCGGCCTCCAGCGGGACGGCGGCGCGTGGCGCGTGTCAACGATACTCATTACACGGTCATCAACTCGTTACTCGTGAATCTGCCTCGTGTTTTTGAAACTACTAGGTAGAGGCGGAGTGGCAAGGTGAAAGGTTGTAGTTTATTATGTAGAGCACTTTAAGACAACCGTACTTCGGAAAAGTGTTTATGGAATGATACCTAGAGTATACAATCATTTGCCTAAAATAATAAGACAGTCTGATCAACCTAAATTTAAAAAACTGTTATTTGATTTTTTAGTTGAAAAGGCATTTTACTCAATTCAGGAATATTTAAATGAAAGGTGGTAATATTATCGCACGAGTCTACTTACGTCTTACATCTAGAGAAAATCCAAAAAGCGTTTCTCAGATTTCTCTACAAAAAAACGCTTGGGTACTACCCGTTCTTATACCCTACCAAGTTTCTGCTCGGAACTCTGGGGTTTAACTCTTTGGAAGTAAGACGTAATTACGCGCTCGTAACGACATCTGCTAAGGCCTTGCGAGGGGAATGCGACAGTGTCAAGATGGTGGCGCAAATGGTGCGCTTGCACGTTCCACTCGTTATAAAATTTAGTTTTAGGCCTCGAAACCACCTTTTGCTAGCACTGCGGCTGCCGTTGGCGCGCACGGCCGCTTACAGGCAGTCGCCGCTGGTCCCTCCCTCTTAGCATCGGCGCCTGAGTGTGATGTATTGACTGGTTGTTGGAAGAGAGTGTGCGACGAATGTTTGAAGTTTTTCGAGATGATGGATTTTTATTTTTTGCTGCTTGTCATATTTTGTACAGTTTTTATTTTTCTGTCTTACTCAGTGCTTTGGTATCTTACTGTCATGCTGTGTAAGTTTTTACAAATAAATAAATAAATAAATAATTATGTTGTGTCTCATGTTATGTATTATTATGTACTTATAGGTTAATAACAAAACATGCAAGCCTCATTAGGGTTCCGTAGTCAACTAGGAACCCTTATAGTTTCGCCATGTCTGTCCGTCTGTCTGTCTGTCTGTCTGTCTGTCCGCGGCTAAGCTCAGAGATCGTTAGTACTAGAAAGCTGTAATTTGGCATGAATATACATATCAGTTACGCCAACAAAGTGGTAAAATAAAAAATAATAAAATATTTTTTTTTAGGGTACCTCCCATAGACGTAAAGGGGGGTGATTTTTTTTTTCTCGACTAATCCTATAGTGTGGGGTATCGTTGGATAGGTCTTTTAAAACCATTGCGGGGTTGCTACCATGATTTTTCTATTCAGTGACCTGTTTGCGAAATATTCAACTTTAAAGTGAAAATTTTCATTAAAATCGAGCGTCCCCCCCCTCTAAAATCTAAACTGTTGGGTGGAAAAATTTGAAAAAATTCAGAATGGTAGTAAATATATCAAATTTACTAGGAAAATTATATAGCGGCTAAGATTGCTTGGAAATTATTTGTACTTTAAGAGTAAATAGTAGCCTAAGGTATAAAACATACCTAAACTTGGATGATTCCGTACACATACGAAATCCTTAGAAAAATATTACTTGATTTTTTTGTAATGGCTACGGAACCCTACCTTGGGCGTGTCCGACACGCTCTTGGCCGGTTTTTTTTCCTATATATTTGTATGCCTCATGGTGCAACATAGTGATAATAAATTATAAGATTATGCCTACCGAGTATACAAGATGATGATACTATTGTATGCGAGGTAGGTAGGTATGTATTGGTTGCAAATACTGGCAGTGTTTGCATTTGACTCCAATTTGGTATCGAGGAGCTTCCAGAGGGATGCGCCGGCCGCCGCTCGCGCGCGCCGGACAATGGAGAGCTGCCGACACCCATTTGTCTTGTTTCTATAGAAACCATTGTCCCATTCAAGGAAGATGCACGCGAAAAGAGCAAAACATTAAAACGCGATTCTTTTCTTTTCACAGGACATATAAATGCGCGTCATGTTTTTTATATCTGGTTGAGCGATGTTGGATATGATAACTAGTATAGGAATATACGATGTAAGACCTCGAAATGAACGACAATAATGGATTGAATTAACAGGTCATTCATTCCGGGTCGATGATTACTATAGGTTGTGTTTTAATAGCATTCTAACATAATGTATGTACTCGTAAGTGATGTTGTCTCTACGCTGCCCCGTGGTTGGAAATTTAGTTTTTACAGTGATGCTTAAGTCAAAATGTAGAAAATGTATTTGGGTCATACACATTTTATGTTTGCGTCTCTCCTTTGGACATGGAAAAAGTTATTGGTCTATGGTCAATATTTTTTAGTCTACATTAGCGTGCGGAACGCCTGACCAACTTTTGGCCCATTTAAATAAATCTTAAGTGTGTTGACTCGGAGTCGCTAATTTTATGTCCACAGGAGAGACAACTTTAGTTTGTTACCCGTTTACCTATATTTTTTCACGTCTGTTACTTGAAAGTCTATCTGGTGTCTTGTCTTGGAGGCTTGTGTTTGCCAGCCATCTGCAGCGACAGCCATTGCCACGATGCGGCACTTGTTTGTTTCCACCCAAGTCGGAGGCTACGTATACTAAGCCATAATCTCAAGCTATGTGTATGAATAAAATTTTAAAACAATCAGACCAATGGACGTGGGTTAAAATCAAAATGTATGTGTCAACTGTCGTGTTACACTAAATAGTGCACTGGCGGCCGGCGCAGTGTCGGCGCACTCTGATATTACATCAAAGACTTATAACAGCTTATAACCCACATACCTACTTACCTATATTATGTTTTCCTTTTTTTCTTTCTTTCCTATAATTTGCGACAGAGCGCTGCCAGCTTGCCAGCCGCCGGTCAAAGCGTAAACGGAATAGGACAAGTCTCATTCTGTGACAAGGGAGCCGCCTCGGATGCGAACGTCTCACATCCTTTCGTGACGGCTGTCGAATCATAACAATTTTGAGAGACAAGAGGTATACTGGTAGGTACAGTCACTCCAGTAAATGCTTTAACATTTTTTATGAGAGTTCCTAGATCAAAATTAAAATCAAAAACGAAACGTTTATTGTAACTATAAGTCGGCCGCGAAGTGTTCTTTTACGTGCCCCTTTTTCATACAACCGTTTTTTTCCAAATTTCCGTAATTTTCAATTTTCCCCAATTTATTTAAAACCGATTTAAAAAGTAGGCATTTATCTCGAAATGGTTTTCGATTTACTATACATTACAAAAAAATAGACATCCCCAATTTTTTTTAACTCTTTTCAATTCTCTGTACAGAGCTTTAATGATTATTTTTGATACAACAGCCAGTACCAAAGACAATATAGTTATGGTTCAGCTCTAAAAGACGCTTTTGTGATTTTGTTAGTGAAATTATAATTCTAAAGTGCGTGCTAAATAGCCCTTAATTTCTATGTCGACTATACGCATGTAACCTTGCAAACGTGTTTGTATGTGAAAATAATTGATAAAATATCGTGTTTCTCGGCCGCAATGATAAAGTAACCTCATCCTATCCGTTCCAAATCTCCATACAAATCATTTACGCCGTCGATATCGAGTACCGTCACTGTACCTCTACCATGAGTTTACACTAGTTTACGTGACCGTACTCGCTAGCGACGGCGTAAATTATTTGTATGGAGAATTGTACAGCGCCTCTAGCGGGCACTTACGGAAGTACAATTCTCCATACAAATCATTTACGCCGTCGCTAGCGAGTACGGTCACGTAAACTCATGGTAGAGGAACTGTAAACTCATGGTAGTGGTACAGGGCAACGTAACCGGCCGGTAACGACCGGTCCGGCACCGCAGCCGGTTATTAATCGCCGCATCAATTCGCGGCGCCGGATCCACCGGTCCGGCACCGCAGCCGGTTATTAATCGCCGCATCAATTCGCGGCGCCGGATCCACCGGTCCGGCACCGCAGCCGGTTATTAATCGCCGCATCAATTCGCGGCGCCGGATCCACCGGTCCGGCACCGCAGCCGGTTATTAATCGCCGCATCAATTCGCGGCGCCGGATCCACCGGTCCGGCACCGCAGCCGGTTATTAATCGCCGCATCAATTCGCGGCGCCGGATCCACCGGTCCGGCACCGCAGCCGGTTATTAATCGCCGCATCAATTCGCGGCGCCGGATCCACCGGTCCGGCACCGCAGCCGGTTATTAATCGCCGCATCAATTCGCGGCGCCGGATCCACCGGTCCGGCACCGCAGCCGGTTATTAATCGCCGCATCAATTCGCGGCGCCGGATCCACCGGTCCGGCACCGCAGCCGGTTATTAATCGCCGCATCAATTCGCGGCGCCGGATCCACCGGTCCGGCACCGCAGCCGGTTATTAATCGCCGCATCAATTCGCGGCGCCGGATCCACCGGTCCGGCACCGCAGCCGGTTATTAATCGCCGCATCAATTCGCGGCGCCGGATCCACCGGTCCGGCACCGCAGCCGGTTATTAATCGCCGCATCAATTCGCGGCGCCGGATCCACCGGTCCGGCACCGCAGCCGGTTATTAATCGCCGCATCAATTCGCGGCGCCGGATCCACCGGTCCGGCACCGCAGCCGGTTATTAATCGCCGCATCAATTCGCGGCGCCGGATCCACCGGTCCGGCACCGCAGCCGGTTATTAATCGCCGCATCAATTCGCGGCGCCGGATCCACCGGTCCGGCACCGCAGCCGGTTATTAATCGCCGCATCAATTCGCGGCGCCGGATCCACCGGTCCGGCACCGCAGCCGGTTATTAATCGCCGCATCAATTCGCGGCGCCGGATCCACCGGTCCGGCACCGCAGCCGGTTATTAATCGCCGCATCAATTCGCGGCGCCGGATCCACCGGTCCGGCACCGCAGCCGGTTATTAATCGCCGCATCAATTCGCGGCGCCGGATCCACCGGTCCGGCACCGCAGCCGGTTATTAATCGCCGCATCAATTCGCGGCGCCGGATCCACCGGTCCGGCACCGCAGCCGGTTATTAATCGCCGCATCAATTCGCGGCGCCGGATCCACCGGTCCGGCACCGCAGCCGGTTATTAATCGCCGCATCAATTCGCGGCGCCGGATCCACCGGTCCGGCACCGCAGCCGGTTATTAATCGCCGCATCAATTCGCGGCGCCGGATCCACCGGTCCGGCACCGCAGCCGGTTATTAATCGCCGCATCAATTCGCGGCGCCGGATCCACCGGTCCGGCACCGCAGCCGGTTATTAATCGCCGCATCAATTCGCGGCGCCGGATCCACCGGTCCGGCACCGCAGCCGGTTATTAATCGCCGCATCAATTCGCGGCGCCGGATCCACCGGTCCGGCACCGCAGCCGGTTATTAATCGCCGCATCAATTCGCGGCGCCGGATCCACCGGTCCGGCACCGCAGCCGGTTATTAATCGCCGCATCAATTCGCGGCGCCGGATCCACCGGTCCGGCACCGCAGCCGGTTATTAATCGCCGCATCAATTCGCGGCGCCGGATCCACCGGTCCGGCACCGCAGCCGGTTATTAATCGCCGCATCAATTCGCGGCGCCGGATCCACCGGTCCGGCACCGCAGCCGGTTATTAATCGCCGCATCAATTCGCGGCGCCGGATCCGTTCCGCGGCGTACATTAACCCATGAATTTGTAAAGTAAGTTTATAATCAAGCCCGGATGGAGCCAATAAACCTTCGCCACCGAGACGTGTAAATAATAAATCCTGATTTCTCAAAAATTGCTCTGATAAATTAGTGGGAGATAGAAGTTTTATATTTTTTAAATATTTACGACTTGACTGACAGTGAAAGCTGTTAAGACCGCAGTATACAATGTACTAGGTATGCCATCGCCATCTATTATAGTCTCCTGATGGTCCCAAAGGAAGATCAGCGTTGGTCGCAAGACTGGCACTTCGCTGATTTGGGACCAATTCGTGATTTTTTGTCCTAATTTTGTTGTCACGAATAAAATGATTCTTTCTTTTTTCTTTATTTAAAAAACATAGACCGCAATACCATTTCAGTGTCTACGTCTAGCTCCACTGCCTCACTCCGTTCCTGTGGACAGTCGGCCTAAAGGCCACCGCAGATCAGATCATATGCATGTGCGTGTCACGTCACGGAATACGCCAGTTGTAATAAATGAAACTGTGAGAAAGATGGCATTAGATGTGTATACATGGTGTGCCATCTTGCTTACAGTTTCATTCATTACAACTGGCGCGTGACACGCACACTGATACACGCATCAGGGGCCCGTTTCTCAAAACTTACAAGTCTAATAATGTTAGTGTTTTGTCTCGTAAATTGGATGAGAAAATGAAACAAAACACTAACGACCGCCTTAGCCTAGTTGGTAGTGACCCTGCCTACGAAGCAAGAGGTCCTGGGTTCGAATCCCGGTAAGGGCATTTATTTGTGTGATGAGCACGAATATTTGTTCCTGAGTCATGGATGTTTTCTATGTATTTAAGTATTTATTTATCTATAAGTATAAGTATGTTTATCGTCGTCTAGTACCCATAGTACAAGCTTTGCTTAGTTTGGGACTAGGTTGATTTGTGTAAGATTGTCCCCTAATATTTATTTATTTATTTATTTATTTATTTATTTATTAGACTAAATATGCTTCGAGAAATTGGGCCCTGGTCTGCGCCGGCCCTAATAACCTGTATGTGTTCAGCGCGGGGTGACCCCTGCAGCGTTCGCCACCTGTCAAACGGCGATGTATTGATTGCGGCGTGTTGTCGCCGACGGAGACGAATGAGAATGACCGACGAACCAAAACATTCCATCATAATACGTGACCGACGATCACCAAAACTAATTATTATCTCTGTGATGTGTCAGCTTGTTTGCGGGCGGGCGTTATTGATATTCGAATTGGTTTTCCTTATCGAAACAACTCGCGTCGTGCGTGAGTACCTATTAATTTATCGGAATCGTCTCATTGAATCGTCGGTCGACAAGCATAAGTCATTATTGACTGAAACTCCGTATTTATGTTCGAAGAAAAAATTACAAAATAAACTCGAAATGTCTTCGCAGATTCTAAAAGCTGTGGAATGATTGAAGAGTGAAGCAAATATTGGGAAAGGTACAGTGAACCAATTTAATTCCTAGGCAAACACAGAACCTTGTTACTGGGACATTTTACGTCATCTATACTAATATTATAAAGCTGAAGAGTTTATTTGTTTGTTTGCTTAAACGCGCTAATCTCAGGAACTACTGGTCCGATTTGAAAAATTCTTTAATAAATATCCCATTAATTTATCGAGGAAGGCTAAAGCAACACCAACAACCGTCTAAATATTATGGCGAAATTTTAAACCTGTATATATATATATAGCTCCTGGCCGATTTCGGCTACAGCGACTGCTAAACTGTTGGACGAGGACTGCGGTTGTTCGCCCTTTCATGTGCCCTTAAATGGCTACAGTAGCCAATTTTATTAGAGAACGTGCGCGAACAGTGGCAGCACGTGAGGACACCTTCAACATAATGATAAAAGATGGCTGCAGGTGGTTTGGCCTTCAGGGCGTCACGCTTCCTGTCCAGATCGGCCCGCCTCTGTATCTCGTAGTCAGTCACCTTGTCTTTTACAAAACGTCTCCATTCGGGGCGGCAACTGGCCTGATCCTCCCAGTGAGAGGGATCAATATTGTATCCTTTCATGTGTCTTTTCTGAACGTCCTTGTATCGCAGGAACTGGCCGCCTTGTTTCCGTTTGCCTGATACAAAATGTTGCGTATATCATTACGCTAAGACCAATAGGAGTGGAGCATCAATGATTTACGCGGACGAAGTCGAGGGCACCAGCTAGTTCAATAAGAATAGTTTAAGACAACACAGTCGTGGTAGCCTAATGATTTGCTCTATGACCTCTTTAGAAGTCGTGGGTTCAAATTGGGCTCGCACCTCTGAGTTTTCGGATTTTACGTGCGAAATTACATTTCAAATTTACCTTGAGCTATACGGTGAAGGAGTTTTGTGAAGTTTCCAATCCGCACTGGGCCCGCATGAGATCTACGGCCCAAGCCGTCTCATTCTGAGAGGAGGACTGAGCCTTGCAGTGGGACGTATATTTGGCTGAGATGATGATGGATGAGTTAAAGACAAAAAATAAAAATTTCCTTATCAGGTTCAATGGTGGCTTATGCAGGGTTCGGATTTTTCATCGCACGGTAAGATGAAGAAAACTATGGAATCGATATTAAAGCTAAAATTTAATTCATATTCATAGTCATACTCATTCATTTAATTAATACCGAAAGAAAATTGTAAATGAAGTAAATAATTTGATTTGAATTAAATTATATTTTAAATAAAAAAAATAACTGGCACACAAAAAAAAGAGCATTAAGAAAGCTCCTAATTTGTAATAGCCATATACAGAAATAGGTGCGTCAAAATCTTGACAAGGTATGGCGTGTGTATTGTAAAATGAGTATAATAATGGCGACCTTTTCCATATTTTTTGGAGTAAAACAGGTTCTATATTGGTTGAAAATCTACTTGTGATCGTTCTATATTCTAGACTTCCCACATCGTTAGCTTTGCTTAGTTTGGGACTAGGTCGATTTGTGTAAGATTGTCCCCTTATATTTATTTATTTATTTATCGTACTACAAAAATTAATTTTAATTACATAAGTATGTTAACTTTCGAATGATGGTTTCGATCTGTCAGCCTTATAAAGGGATAAAAGTATTAAGGGACTAAGAAAATGAGTGAGTATGAGTATGAATATGAATTAAATAGCTTTAATATCGACTCCATAGTTTTCTTCATCTTACCGTGCGATGAAAAATCCGAACCCTGTATGAGTGATTTGGTTGACTGTTTGGATTCAACTTATGTAGTATGTTAAGCCTGACCGGGGAGTGTAGCCGCGCGCCGCTCCGGCGGCCGGCAGCCGGGGCCGCTATTAATCACGCATCGGGCGTCAGCCACGCGCGCTCCAACTACAGCTAATTACTTTTGGAAAGATGATACACGAACAAAAAGTCTGCGCTGCGCGGCCTTGTTGCCCGAATGCCGAAGGAGGTTTATGTTTTTCGAGGTCCATCAATCCCAGCCCCCGTCCCACTGCAGGGTACAGGCGTTCTCTCAGAATGAAAGGGCACAAAGGCAAGGGCAAGGTGGGTATAGAGGTACTATATAAAATAATGTTTTGGGATTAATCTTTGAGTACCTAATTATTTACGTACAAGTTTGTACGGAAGCCTCGGTACGCGAGTTCAACTCGCACTTGACCGGCTTTTCACAACAGATCTACAATTATTTGCACAAGTTGTTTGCCGTCACGTTAAGGAAGGCAGTCCGCGCCGCCCCGGGCGCCGCTTGTAACGTGATTAGTACATTGGTTTAGCATTAGCTGACGTCGGCCTTTTCCTGCGGCAGCGCCGGCGCCGGCTCCCTGCGGGCGCCGTGCTCAGCGGAGCGGAACTGGCTCGACACATTATTTACTTATTCATTATTTACAGCATTAAAGTACACCACCAATGCGCTGTAAAATTCAACAATACAAATAAAAAGACCAGACGACTTAATCAATATTTTTGGGGTTCCGAGGCAACACTCTTTTTTAAAGAAGTGGGGCGCCGTCTTCGTGAGAGAAGTCTTGACCATCGCTCTGGTTCGTTTCTGGTGCAAAGGTTGTCCATCGCGGCTCAGCGGGGCAATGCGGCTAGTGTGTTGGGCACATTTGCGCCTGGTGCGATTCGGGGCGGTTTATTTCACTGACTTTATTTTGTGTGTATTGACAATTTGTTTTATTAAAACAAACACTATCTAGGGTTTTTTTAAGGACGTTTCGTCGCTTCTCTAAAACGACGGTACACCACACCCTCTGGCCAGAAGTTAGAGCCCAGGAACAGCTGCTGGTGCTTGACAGGTACTTGGAGCCTTAATGAGCTGAAGTTGTTTGCCCTTTGAGAGTCGAGCGGGCTGATGAACAGCTGGGATCCCTGGGTTCGGTACCACGTGCGTGCTTGCTGTCTCGCGGGTGCTCAAAGATCTTCTCCGTCGTCTTCATTATGACTTGTGTTGGAGATGGTTACGGCATGCTTGGTTCAATCATCATCATCATCTTTTTTGGACATAAGACTCCCATCATTAATACCCAATCATTACGGTTGAAAGCAGCTTGCGTCTACCGTGATCTACGGCCTTTACCAGAACATTCGTCCATCTCATTGCGCTTGCCGGTCTGTGGTCACCTTTCGAAAACTTTTCGGCCCAACTATATGGCCTGCCCATTGCCATTTCAACGAGTTTATCCGTACGACTATGTCGGTGCCCTTTGTTCTTCTACGAATCTCCTCATTCCTAATCCGATTGGTTAAATATGGAATAAAAATATGCAAATATAGCAACATTGTTGTTGCCTGCGAAGAAATAAAATGGTGTGTGAAGTTTCCAACCCGCTCTGGGCCCGCGTGGGAACTACGGCCCAAGCTGAACGTATATAACCTGAGATAATGATGACGGACAATATTGTTTGGGAGAAGAAATAAACATACGTATAAATTGAAGGATTATGAAATCCTCAAGCCATAACTGCGTCAAGTAAAAACACAGGAAAGGTCACTGAGCTCAATGTGCCGCTGCTGCCCACGTAGAAAGTAATCTAAAGAAAGCAGCGTAACAATTACTTGGAAGTTAGATTACGAAAGTTGACACTTTTCTCACCCACGCGTTCATTGCGAGTGGAATACTAAACAAGTCTGCGCCCGGTGACAAACAGGCAAAGGTTTTTACCTTGCTTACTGCTTACTTGCTTACTGCTGTTGTACACCTATTGAATTAGAGGACCAGGTCATAATCATCATCATCATCATTTTAGCCGAAAGACGTCCACTACTGAACACAGGTTCGCCAAACATACCGGTCCTTCGTTATCCGCAACCTTAACCAGGTCGTCGCTCCATCTTGGTGAAAGCCTACCACACTGCGTCTTCCGGTGCGTGGACGCCAGTCGAGAACCTTTCGGCCCCGCCAACAGTTCTACTAGTGACATCGCCCTTCCCATTTGAATCTGGCGATTCTTCGAGCCATGTCGGTGACTTTAGTTTTTGTGCGCATTTCATGATTTCTTACGCGATCCCGCATGACTCCGAGCATAGTCCTCTCTATCGCCCGTTAAAGGTCAAGTATTTGTTAGTAATTACTCAAATATTGTTATGAAAGAGATACCCTAATGGCTGACGTATCAGAGCCTCTGAAACGAACCGCCCGCTCCATATTAATGAACTGCTAACTCCGCTTATCGCGCAGCCCGCCAGCTAATATTGCAGCTTGAGGGTTATCTAGTAACTACTATCTCGTTATGAGGTTTCGACAAGCTTTTATTACACTTACAATATTCGTATGTACGGTCAGCCAAAAGTTCCTGTGAGATTTAAATATTGCTAAGGTTGACTATTCTAACTGAGTGATGTCATTCATTAGTCACTGTCATCATAATTATTTGAAAGGAAAATTGACCTCGTTGTATTATGACGTGCAAATGAACTTCAACCGTAGAATGGTAGACCATATTTATGTCCGACTGTACCTAAATATGTAGTACTATTACAAGTAGTCCGTTTTAAAATTTCCAAAACATTTTCCACAAGTTATACTTGATTCAATAAACGATTGATTTATGCATTACTTTGTGGTCGTTCATGTCAATGTCAATGATATTTGGGATAGCAGAGGAGCAAGGTAAACAGGTAAGTAAAAGTAAGGGGGTGTTGTTAGTTTATGTGTGGATTTGACGAAAAGAAAATTGAGGATGAACATCTTAACAAGAAATTTATTGTTATTATTTATCGGTTAGCGCACGCTCCCGGCGTAGGGAATCAGCTGAAAGCGGCGTCTGCTCATTAGCGCTAACGACGCGGCAAACGCCAATAATTCCCGAAATATCGGTAATGTCGGTAATTCACTGCCGGCGGAAATGCCCACAGTCTCGGAAATAGTTCGAGAGATCGCGTTTTCCGATTTCAGCACCAATTCACTTAGCCTCGTTTATAAGGGGAACATCGCGCCAGATTATTTGAGACCAAAACAGCCCAACTCGGACTCGATAAATTAGATGATGTTGCCTTACCAACACTCCGTAACTTACTTACTAATCACTTTTATTGAGACGTACTGATGCTATTCTCTCTGCAGTTGTCACTCGAAAACGTACAGTCGCGGAACGAAAACATTCGTCATCTTAACACGTTGGCTGCGAAACCATGTCTTTTCCGCACGGTACGCGTCTTACCGCCTGTGCGGGCGCTAAAATCGTGTTAGTAAGTAACGCACGGTCTGAATGTACATAAAAATCAGCGCCGCAGCCAAACTGTTAAAGTCGACTATTGCTTAAAGACAAGTTGTTGACGTCGAGGAATCAGACGAAATCGTAATGATGAAATTGACTGAAGCTGTTTGCATTATTTAGTTCTAACTTTTTACTATCGTAAGCGAATAGGTTTTATTAAGCATAATTTTCTATGCAACAGTCTGGTGTGTCATATAGTTTAGATAGGTATAGCTAAACCATTTAAATGAAAGAAAAATATTTATTTATAACAACAAAAACACGTACACACAGGCTGTACGGTCTTTTACACCGTACATTTTTCTGTTTACGCTGCGACCTACTTTCGGGTCGCGCATTTAATAATATAATATTTTTTGTCATATTGATGAGTGCACAACTAACTCGCGTGCGATACACATCAAGAGAAAGAATCGCTAACTGTATACCTATTTTTTACTATTTACTTTACATAACTTTAAATAAACTACGGGAACTTAACGAAGGTTCTTTCTTTGCACTCCAACAACTAACTACAACTACAAAGAAGTGTAGGGCGCTAACTGGCTCCTACATTTAATGGTCCTTCGAACTTGGAATTTTGTGTGTTTGTGTTTCTACGACGGGAGCGATCGGTTTGTTGGTCTCCCACAAGCGGGTCTCGCCAGCAAATTGAGAAGGCGCACATTCCGTTACTAGAGCGCAGGCGCACAGAAGATAACATCAAGCGAACATTTCAATCTGAAAAGTTATCTGTGACTACAACAACTTCAAGTGACGGATCTCAAGAAGGATTGAAAAAGAAAGACTGAATAGTCTTAGTGTCGTGAACCAGCAGAACTCAGCATCTACGCAAAACTCATTAACTTTATCTCAACTACTAAGAGAAACTTATCCATCATGAGCAAACTTGAACTGCAACAAACCTGCTTTGAAAACATCAAAGCTTTGTGTGAAAACTACAAGAAGGATAGCGGCTTCAGAAAAAACCGTGATTACTTAAACAAGCGGCTAACATCCCTCGATGCACTATGGGGAGATTTCGAGAGTCAACATTCAACCCTTCTGCGAGAAATAGAGGAAAAGAACATTCAATACTTCACCGACAACGTTTACGAAAAAACTAAGGCGATGTACAACTCAACTAAATCTGATATCTTACATTTAATGCATAATCTACCTGATACGAATACGAAATTTGACTTCAGGGGACAGATGGAAGATGAAACGGGCACCAACATTCAACTTTTACTAAGCCGACAAGAGTGCAACTTCAAGGCCATAGATCGTGCTATGTCTAAAATTAACGTATCAATTACCAACGAAAAGTGGGAACTAGAAGATAATTTGAGCATCTTGAAGAATAAGTGGGAAGCTATCGACAAACTTCACTGGGAGCTTGAAAGTTTACTAAAAGGCTCTAATGACAGCTACAACAACATGTTCGTCGAAATTGAATCCAAGTATGATCAAATGAGAAAAGATCTTAACAGCAGGATTTGGTCAACAACACACTACCAACAATCTGCGCCAAGGATTGAGATCCCTGAGTTCGCAGGCAATTACAATCAATGGATTTCATTTAAGGACTTATTTATAGAAGCTGTGCATAACAACCCTATGATCAATACTGCTCAAAAAATGCAACACCTCAAAACAAAACTGAGAGGAGAAGCTGAAAGATTGGTTCAACATTTAACCATTAGCGCGGAAAACTACAAGTCTTGTTGGGAAATATTAAACCAACGATACGATAACCGACGCCTTCAATGCTTTTCCTTTCTGAACAGCATGCTTAATCTTCCCATCATACAGCAACCTGATGCTTTCAACATTAAGAAGATGCATGATGTGATTACCGAATGTTTAAGCGGATTAAACAACATTGGCGTAGACACCTCTACTTGGGACCCAATTATTGTTCATCTGATGTCGCAGAAACTAGACTCTACATCCTACAACGACTACATTAAGGATATACAAGACCACCGAGAAATTCCTGGACTGCATGAGTTCCTTTTCTTCCTGGAAAGTAAATTCATGGCCTATGAAACTATGAGGCGTTCCAAGAAAGTCGACGTCGTCAACCAACAGAAACCAACGTTCGTCAAACCCTTGAACAAAGAGTATCCCACCAAGAAGCATTATTTTACCTACAACAAAACATACCCGAAAACCTATCACACAACATATGGTCAATGCCCTCTGTGTGAAGGAAGCCACGTGCTAATGCAATGCTCGAAGTTCATTGACTTAGACGTGCCGCAACGAAACAACACTGTTATGAAATTGCAAATATGCAAAAACTGTTTGTATAGCCACGGAGACAAAGAATGCAGATCGAGCAAATCGTGCAAAGAATGTAACATGAAACATCATTCGCTGTTGCACAACACTATGAAAAAACCTACTTTTTCGAATAACTCTGGAAAAAATACCTTCTGGCAACGACCATCTACTTCAACTACATCTCAACAAGCTTCAAGTCATCATTTGGCAACTAAAGGAATGGAGGTCCTTTTACCTACAGCCGAAATTAAACTACAATCTATTGATGGAACTTTTGTAACACTTAGAGCACTACTCGATCAAGGTTCACAAGTCAACCTGATAAGTGAAAACGCCGCCCAACTATTACGTCTACCTAGACGAAAACTTAACGCTACAATATCTGGCATAGGAGAACTCTCAAGAGATTGTAAAGGAAAAGTTCAACTGACGTGCAAGTCGTCAATCTCTGATTACACCTTTGAAGTCGAAGCGTTAATTATGAAGAAATTAACGAATAACTTGCCGCACTCTACCTTTGAGAAGACTAACTGGCCCCACCTAGAAAACTTAAAACTTGCCGACAACGAATTTAACATGTCCAAGCCTATAGATCTGCTCCTCGGGGCGGACGTGTACGCAGACATCCTCATGGAGGGAGTCCTGAGAGGCGAAGAGCAGCGGTCCCCTATTGCTCAGCAAACTCGATTAGGATGGATCCTATGTGGAAAATTAATAACATTCAACTGCCACGTGACTTTAACCAACATCAATGAACTAACGAAGTTTTGGGAAAACGAAGACATTACTCAACAAGACGAGGACATCTCTCAAGACGATCAATGTGAAGAGTATTACAAACAAACAGTACAACGTAATTCAGATGGAAAGTACGTCGTAGAAATGCCCTTATGTTCGGACATAGAACAAAAACTTGGAAAATCAAAACACATTGCCATTTCACAATTTCTACAACTGGAAAAACGAATGGAACGACAAAAGAAATTAGCAGAAATGTACAAAACTTTCATTAACGAATACGCAGAACTAGAACATATGAAACCATCAACTTCTAATTTGGGCCAGGAGTGCTACCTAACACATCACGGCGTCTTGAGGGAGAGCACCACTACTAAACTGAGAGTAGTATTCAACGCATCTCAAAAAACTACTGGCGGCTACAGCTTGAACAGCCTACAACAGAAAGGTCCTAACCTACAAAAGGATATTCAAGCCTTGATACTGAAGTGGAGGTCGTACAAATATGCCTTCACCGCTGATGTTGAAAAAATGTATCGGTGCATCTGGATCTCAGAAGAGCAACAACCACTCCAGAAAATTATATGGCGAGACTCGCCCTCTGACAAGCTACAAGAGTATCAACTTTGCACCGTTACCTACGGGACCAAGTCAGCCCCCTGGCTTGCGATGAGAACACTAAAGCAGCTAGCTACCGACGATGCCTACAAATATCCCGAAGCGGCCACAGTACTACAAAACGAATTTTATGTTGATGACCTAATTAGCGGGCACAACACAATTCACGAAGCTAACTTACTACAAAAATCACTAATAAAATTACTAAGAGGCGGCGGCATGAACTTAAGAAAATGGACAGCAAATCATCCAGCTCTCCTTGAAAACCTAACTGAGGATCAAATATCCACTACAAAAATTTTTGATTTTAAAAGTGAAGATTCTATGAAGACTCTTGGACTCAGCTGGAACCCTAAAGCTGACACTTTTATATTTAATTGGAACTTCAACAAGAAAACATCGAATCCATTAACTAAGAGAATTTTACTTTCTGAAATATCTCAACTGTATGATCCACTGGGCTGGATGTCTCCAGTAACTATCACAGCTAAGTTACTTTTTCAAAAAGTGTGGCTCAACAAACTATCTTGGGATGAAGCGTTACCTAAAGATATTCAAGAAGACTGGCTGAAATTGAAAACAGAATTACCACTCGTACAAAACAAGAAACTGAACCGATGGATCGGTGGAACAGAGAAAGATGTTGAACTTTTGGGCTTCTGTGACGCAAGTGAGAAAGCCTTATCTTGCGTCATATACACGCGTATAATCAATGAACACGGCAAGCCTACCATCACTTTGTTAACTGCCAAAACTAGGGTTGCCCCCTTGGCAAAACGCACAACATTACCTCGACTTGAATTGTGCGGCGCATTGTTATTATCTCAGCTAATGAAAAAAGCAAGCGAAGCCTTAAGGGATAAAAACATAACTATTCGAGCCTGGAGTGACTCCCAAGTGGCCCTCGCGTGGATTCAAGGAGATACAACTCGGTGGGAAAAATATGTGGCAAACCGAGTCACGAAGATCAAACAAACTATACCGGCAGATAAATGGCAATACATCAAGTCAGAACAAAACCCAGCTGATTGCGCTTCAAGAGGAATATATCCTAGCAAGTTGGTACATTTTGACCTTTGGTGGCAGGGACCTGTTTTACTTCAAACTTACAAAATACAAGAAGTGGCTACCAACTCAACTTGCCTATTTACAACCGACATCGGTACCAGAAACAGAACGCAGGCAGCCCTAAATACAACTCAAGACGGAAATTTTATTAATGAATTACTTGAGAAGCGTAGTTCATTAACCCGCGTCATACGAGTCATCGCGTGGATAATGCGCTTTAGTGCAAATGCACGCGATAGCACGAAATGCAACACCGCCTACCTAACTGCAAAGGAACTGGCGGCCGCTACGAATCTTGTAATAAGAAACGCGCAACAAACAGCGTTTACGCAAGAAATTCAACAATTATCAAATAAAAATACTGTTTACAAAAAAAGCAGTATTTACAAGTTGAATCCGTTTGTAGATGAAAACGGCATTATACGCTCAAGAACCCGTCTTACTAACTCAAACCTACCAACTGAGATGAAGAACCCAATCATTCTACCGCGACAAGGGCGACTTACTCATCTAGTTATACATCAAGCACATCTATCAACTCTCCACGGTACTGTCAGACAAACCATAGTTTATATCAGGCAGCGATACCTAATCATCGGCGGCAACCGAGCAGTAAAGAGTCAATTGCGCAATTGCGTACGCTGCCACCGCTACAAACCAACGAACAACTACCAACTCATGGGAGATTTACCACAGCATAGAATCACCCCATCTAGACCCTTTACACACACCGGTGTGGATTTCACTGGTCATGTAGAGGTCAAACTGAATAAAGGGAGAGGCGTTAAAACTACTAAAGGCTACATCGCTATTTTCATATGTATGGCGACTAAAGCAGTGCACATTGAGCTTGCATCCGATCTGAGCACTGAAACATTCATAGCTGCCTTCCAACGGATGTGTTCCCGACGCGGCACTCCTAAGCATATGTACTCAGACTGTGGTACTAACTTTGTTGGCGCTTCAAGGGTGTTACGTAACGAGTTTGAAGAATTCAAACAAAACTTACCTTCACGTTTCTTCGACGAGATTAGCAAACTAGAAGTAGAGTGGCACTTCAATGTACCTGCGTGGCCTAGTGGAGGTGGTGGCCTGTGGGAATCGGCTGTCAAAAAAATGAAGCACCACCTGCGGCGCGTCCTTGGAGATCAAAAACTGACGTATGAAGAGTTCACAACTTTGCTGGCAAAGATCGAAGCCTGCATGAACTCAAGGCCACTTTGCCCTCTCAACGAAGACCCTGAAGATTTCTATAACTACTTGACTCCAGGTCACTTTTTAACCGGCAGTCCGACGACGTCACTGCCGCTCTCAGATTACAGTGACATAAAAACCATTGACATACGCCGGCGATGGCAACTAACAGAACATATGATGAATCAATTTTGGAAATACTGGTCGAAAGATTATTTAACTCAACTTCAAACACGATCTAAATGGAACAAAGTGTCGGAAAACTTGAAAGTGGGTAACATTGTCCTACTCAAAGAAGATAACTTGCCGCCAGGAAAATGGGCCATGGGACGAGTGCAAGAAGTTCACCCCGGCGCTGACGGCTACGTACGAGTAGCTACGATAAAAACTCAAAACAATGTTATAAAGCGACCCATTGTGAAATTGGCACCACTTCCAGTTGAAATAAACGAACCTCCTCAAAACGAAGAAAATATAACTAAAATTAAAGCAAGCCAAAACAGCAAGAAAAAACCTGCACGCCACGCGCAAGCCAATAAAACCACTAAACAATGTTTCTTTACATTGTTTACTATGCTGATAACGATATGTGCAGTGTTGACTGGGTCACGCGCAGACGTCACAAGGTCAGCGACTCAGATTGCAAGTCTCGAATCCGATCGCCCCATCTACTACGACACAATAGGCAAACTACAAATTATACACGATGAATGGACGCTGCTCATGTACTACAATTTGACTAACTATTGGGAAGGAGTCCGCCGTATTGAGACTTATCTTCATGGAATTACTGACTTATGTCAGAAGACGGACCCCAGGTACTGCAAGACCACTCAAGAGCAGTTATACCATGAGATGGCACTGTTGAAGTACTACAACACTATTCTACTTGCCCCTCACAAACATTTATCAGACAGGAAAAAACGTGGCATTATAGATGGTGTGGGCTATTTGGCGAACAGTTTATTTGGCATTCTGGACCAAAGATTTGCAAATAAATACAAACAAGATATCATGGCTGTGCAGAACAACGAAAACTATCTACTGGAGCTTATAAAAAATCAAACATCAATTGTTGAGCTGGAAAACAACGTTTTGAAAAAACATGAAGATAGCATGAAACGACAATTAGACGTCATCGATACTTTTATGAAGCAAACTAACGATAACTTTGCCAAAATTGAATCAGAAATGGAAGCTGTAATGGCGAGCAACTATTTTAATTCCGCGTCTTTATCAGCTTATTTACTAATTAACAACTTAAAGAAAGTTCAAGATATGCTGCTCAACACCTTAACTGATGTCTACAAGGGACATATAGACATACATCTCGTCACACCGGTTAATTTAATGAAGCAATTAAACGAAATATCAGGAAGACTTTCAAGAACATTATCTTTGCCGATAGAAAACATAAAAGAAGATATAAAAGATCTCTACAAACTACTTTACGTTAAAGCACGAGTGACAGACAATTTTTTCCTGTTTGAGGTCCATATACCATTAATTTCGGACGAAGATTTCATGCTACATCGAGCGATCCCGTTACCCATCAAAACTAGCACGGGAACGTTTACCGTACAAACCAGCTCTGCATATATCGCCGTTAACTTCAGGAAGAACACCTTTATTTCTCTAACATCATATGATTTGAAACAATGCGTTCAAATGAAGCCAGAAAACTTTATATGCAACAAGAATCCACCTGTGTTCAACCTGCATAATAACAAAGTCCCTTGCGAGGCTAAGCTGCTAGCTCATCACACGTCATCACCATGCGACGTCAAAAGCGCGTCATGCAAGGACGCGTGGATTGAATTACACGCCCCAAACGCCTGGCTTGCAGTTTGCTGCGATACTTGCGCACTACGCACCATATGTGGGAATGACGTTACATCATATACTATGACGTCTTCGGGAATAGTAACTTTGGCCCAAGGCTGCGTGTTACAATCCAAATACCTGACTATTCATTCGCACAATCAATACAACAGTAAAATCAGATTGGACTACAACTTCAAAGTACCAACCCTGAACTCATCGGTCAACAATATTGTAAATATAACTCATTTCGACATCCCGCATCTACATTCATCAGAAGACTCAGAAACAGAGATCGAGAAACAACTGATTACTCAAAAGAACCAGGAAGAAAAACTTCCTTCCAAACTGTCAACTCACGACGTGCATCAATTCGCAGTCATCTATTTGCTGTTGGGAGCAGCCATTGTGGCAATCATTCTGTGGGCAGTGGGAAAACTCTGTCCCCACAGGCTTTGGAAACACAATCAACGAAGCCAGTGCTCACTGCAATCAGTGAAGCCACACCACGAGGAAATAGAACTCCAACCTATACCTCGAACGAGAAATTTACGTCAAGAGAAGACATCTGGATCGTCAACGACTGAAACCCAGCGGCCGCGACAGCAGCAGCTCTGTGCAAATGCGGACAACGACGTTGCGTTTAACTTCAGTTAATTGTTTAGTTTTGTAATGGCTTTTTTTTCTCTTGAAATTAAGATAAATGTTACTATTTCATCTCTTTAGAGGTTGCCAATATGTACGGTCTTTTACACCGTACATTTTTCTGTTTACGCTGCGACCTACTTTCGGGTCGCGCATTTAATAATATAATATTTTTTGTCATATTGATGAGTGCACAACTAACTCGCGTGCGATACACATCAAGAGAAAGAATCGCTAACTGTATACCTATTTTTTACTATTTACTTTACATAACTTTAAATAAACTACGGGAACTTAACGAAGGTTCTTTCTTTGCACTCCAACAACTAACTACAACTACAAAGAAGTGTAGGGCGCTAACTGGCTCCTACACAGGCTAAAATTAAAAGTACAAACATAGACATAGGTAGGTACATGTTGGTGTTGCCAGAAAGGGTCCCGACTCAGCGTGACGCTGGTTAAAGAAAAACCAGCACTGGTCTTTCGCCGGGCCACAGTATAGGAAAATCACGGAAGGCCACACAAACAAATATTACACTAACCTAAAAGAAAAAAACAAAATGAATAAAACTTCCACAGACCGAAGCGCGGAGCGTGCGCACGAATGAGCCCTTTGTCGTCATACCCCCAAACCCCCCCCACCCCCCCCCCCCCCAGCCCCTGTACCGAGCAGGCGAGGACTCATTTAAACGGTCTAGCAATAGCATGTGCTTGCAAAGTGTAAAATTATTAATTTCGGCCCAACAACGTCCACCCTTGAACATTGGAGCTCCCCAAGGTTTCATCAACACGTTCCCGCAACCTTAACAACATCGTCACTCCATCTTGGACGCCTACCAACACTGCATCGTCCGGTCCGTTCACGCCATTCGAGAACCATTTGGCCCCAACGGCCATCAGTTCTACGCGAAATATGCCCTGCCCACTGCGTCGTAAGTCTGGCGATTTTTTAAGCTTTATTTACTGTTGATATGCCATCAGCTGGTCTTCAGTGCTACAGCGGGGCCGGCGTCAAGCGCCGCGGGCGGTGCGGCGCGACACGGCCTCTCTTTTAGGAGAGATTTATCGGCAAAGTGCAGCCAATTTCATGGCGCGGGGCAGGCAACTCATCGCTCTTAATAATATTACCCCCCTCTCACGCTCGACTCGGATCGGTACGTCTCGCGGCAGATTCTCGAATTCAATACAAAGATAAGGCGTGACGAGCGCCACAATAGCCCGCTGAATTGCTATTGTTTGTCTCGGAACATTGTGATGGCATCTTGTGGCTCGGGGCTACCTGTTTGCGCAGATTATGACACGATGGCAGCGCCCAGGGTGGCGGCTGTCGCCAGGAGCCAGGATGAACAAGTCGTCGCTCCCATTCCCGCGGGGAGAAGCACTAGCAGCTCCCTCGTAATAACGCCACAGTCAAACAAAAACTTCTTGACACCGTGAAAATGACGTTATTTCTATAAATATACAAGATGTTGCCCGCGACTCCGTATGCGATGAAAAGGGGTATAAAAAATAATAGACAAAAATTTCATAAAAAAACAGTCAAGCCGATTTGCTGCGGTTGCTTTTGAGACAATGGGACCATGGTTAAAAGACACAAAACTTTTCATAAAAGATTCGTCTTCACGCCTGATTTTGGCCTCAGGCGACCCCAGGGCTGGCACTTACCTCTCACAAAGATTAGGAATAGCAACTCAGAGAGGTAAGGCAGCTAGTATCTTGGGGACGATATTTTTACTTTGTAGTTTTAGTTTATGTTATTATTTAGTTCTGGTTTTCTAATTATATTTTGATTTTATGTTCTGATCTATCTATATCTATCTATATCTATACATATAATAAATCTGTAACAAGTCGGTGTCTGTACATTGAAGATATTTGAGAAAAACTGTCACTAGGGCTATTCACGAGGGGCGTTCAATATAAAGTGAGAATGAGATGCAAACTCTTTTAATATTACGAAATTAAATACTGGCCGGTAAAGCTAATCTATCTAGCTGATTGCTATGAAAAAAAAACTAACTGTCTTTTGTTTAAAAAAATATACGGTAATTTCTTTGCAATGCTATTGAGTACGCTAGCGAAAATGGAGAAAATTGAACTGCGCCCCGTTATAAAATACTTGTATTTGAAAAATTTTTCTACGGACCAAGTCAATTTGGATTTGCGGGACACTTTAGGGTCTAATGCTCCTCCGTGTTCGACAGTCGCACGTTGGTGCGCCGAATTTAGACGTGGAAGAACATCGACAATGGACGACCCCCACTCCGGACGCCCTACTACAGCAGTAACTGAAGAAATTGTGAAAAAAGTCGAAAACTCAGTTTTGGCGGATCGTCGTGTCACAGTTCGTATTATTGCTGAAAATGTAAAAATTTCAACGGGGAGCGTGCATAATATTTTACATGAACGCTTGGGTATGAAAAAGGTATCTGCGCGTTGGGTACCAAGAATGCTTACTGACACGCAAAAACAAACTAGACTAGAGATTTGTCAAGAAGCTTTGAACCTGATGCAGCAAGACCGGGAACTTTTTTTGGCGCGATTTATGACAATGGACGAAACATGGCTCCATCATTACGACCCTGAAACGAAACTGCAGTCTATGACATGGAAAAGGCCATCATCTCCAACTCCGAAGAAATTCAAGGTGAGCCCATCTGCCGGTAAGGTCATGGGCTCTGTTTTTTGGGATGGTAAAGCGGTATTAATGATTGAGTATCTCGAGCATGGAGCCACTATTACGGGCACTTTATACGCCAAACAAATAGCAACATTGCGCAATGAGATCCGCGAAAAACGGCGAGGTAAACTCTCGAAAGTTGTGCTGTTCCACCAGGACAATGCCCCGGCACGCAAGTCCATCGTTGCAATGGCTGCAATTCGTGATGCTGGGTTCAATATCCTTAAGCATCCTCTGTATTCACCAGATCTCGCTCCCAGTAATTTCTACCTATTTCCGAGATTGAAACAATACCCGAGAGGCCAGAAATTTGAAGACGACGACGCGGTAGTCGCTGCAGTACAAGTTTTTTTAAGTACTCAAGATGAGACCTTTTTAAAAAATGAAATTTTAAGTTTAGAAAAAAGATTTAATAAGTGTATTATGCTAAAAGGTGAATTTGTCGAAAAATAAAATTACATTTAGTAAAAGTTGTTTATAACATACTCATTCTCACTTTTTATTGAACGCCCCTAGTATTAGCGCAATAGAACCCAAAACAATGATTTTTAGAATTATTGTCTGTTTGTCTATTTATCTCTTTGTCTGTTTGTCTGTTTGTCTGTGCGTTTGTGCGCGCTAATCTCAGAAACGGCTTAACCTAGAAGGATGCGGTTTTTACTGATATGTTGGTATTTTCTTGGATTAACATTTAGTGTTTGTTTCATTTGAATCGGTTCACAAATAAGAAAGATACGTCTATTTTAAGAATTTATCGAACAGTTTTTAGAAGAATTGACTGACAATCGCTCGCCGAACGCAGTCCCATCTGGAGGGCACGATATCGCAGTCCACGTGGACGGGAGTCGCGGGCACAGCTATCTATATACTAATATTATAAAGCTGAAGAGTTTGTTTGTTTGTTTGAACGCGCTAATCTCAGGAACTACTGCTCCGATTTGAAAAATTCTTTCAGTGTTAGATAGCCCATTTATCGAGGAAGACTATAGGCAATATATCATCACGCTAACACTAATAGGAGCGGAGCGGAGCGGAAGATTGTTTCAAAATCGGGGGTTTTTGAAGTAAAACTTGTATAGGCACGCTTGACTTGGGAGTTCGGTGGTAAATGTGAACGCGGGTGTGCGGGTGGGGTTCGGTGGGGGGGTAATTTTTTTATATCGAGGAACTAAGGAGAGCCATAATTGATGAAAAAGCAAATTGGATAAAAAAAATAAGCTGCCCAAATTACTAATTCCACGCGGACGGAGTCGCGGGCAAAAGCTAGTTATTAAATAAAAATTATATTTAAAAAAAAAGTCAAGCCGATTCGGAGGAGTTTGATATCAAATGTCAAACACTGTGACTCGAGATTTTTATATATTAGAAGATTGACCCCCGGACCAAGCCACTTTTCCAGTAATATGCATTGTAAATAAGTACAGAAACAGTGTATTCTTATGTATGTATGTAAACTCTTTATTGTACAAAAATAAGGAAAAAAAGAAATACATTATTGACAACCGTTGAAATGCATGTACAAAGGCGAACTTATCCCTTTAAGGGATCTCTACCAGTCAACCCTTGAGTGGATGAAAGGAGCATTTAGTAAGGGACCGACAAAGAGTAAGTCAAAATAATACAGTCGGACAAAGCAAAGGCTACAATACAACTTTTAGTAAATACAATACATAAACTCATAATATAAAGAAACCTAATAAAAATATAATACCATATACAACATATATATGCAAAATACATATAATAAATAAGCAGTGTTCTCAATATATTAAAGTGATGGTGTGAGCCACATCTTCTTCAAAGCTTCCCTGAACGACACCACGGAGGGAGATTGCCTAATGGAGGTGGGTAATCGATTCCACAGTCTAGCAGATTGCACAGTAAATGATTTTGAGTAAATTTTGGAAGAAGTAGAAGGACAGGCCAAAAGAAGATTGGTACTCGACCGCAAACGATGCTGGCTTCCTTCAGCCAAGTAGCTGAAACGCTCGGAAAGGTATAAAGGGGCGGAAGGATTAAAAAGAGTGTTGAAAAGCAATGACAGAACGTGGATGTTCCTACGCTCCCTGATGGGCAACTACCTCAGCTGCGCGCGAAAGTGAGAAACGTGGTCGTATTTACAGAGACCAAAGATATACCGGATACACACGTTTTGAAGGCGATCAAGCTTGTCAAGCAACCCCTCAGCAAGGTCCAAATAACCAACATCACCATAGTCGAGCAAAGGAAGTAAAAGAGACTGAGCTAGGGTAATTTTGGTTTGGAGAGGCAGGAAATTTTGCAAGCGTCTGAGCGAGTGAAGTGAGGCAAAAAGTTTCCGACTGACCTCAGCAACCTGAGCTGACCAGGAAAATGTCTGGTCCATGATAATTCCCAGATTTCTGACGGTAGGCGAAAAAGGAATAACGGTACCATCAAAATATAGGTTAGGAACTACCATATCAGAAATCTGAGAAATGAAATATGGACTGCCAAACATGATCGCTTGTGTCTTTTTCGCGTTAACCTTGAGGCCAAAGCTCGCAGCCCAATCGCGAATGGTTGTAAGGTCAGAATTAATGCGTTCAATCAATCGAGGAAGATCGTCAAGAGGAGCAGCAGAATAAATTTGCAAATCGTCTGCATATAAGTGGTAGCAAGAATTCAAAGAGGATGTAATACCGTTAATGAAGATAGAAAAAAGGAGAGGGGACAGTACACCCCCTTGAGGGACACCAGCGGTAAGATCACACCACGCTGAAAAAGCGTCCTCAATCCTGACTCGCTGTTGCCTCCCACAGAGGTAGGAACGGAACCACGATAAAGCGGTGGAAGAAAAATTTAAAGTGCTCAGTATGCCTAAAAGGATATCGAAATCCACGGTATTAAATGCACTACTAAAATCCAACAGCACTAAAACAGTCAGCTTTCTGTTCTCAATATTATGACGTATGTCATCAGTGACCTTGACGAGAGCGGAGACAGTGCTATGGCCAGGACGGAAACCAGATTGGAAAGGATTAAATAAGTCGTGTCTATTCAGGTGATAGGAGAGACGACGACTTACGAAATGTTCGACTATTTTGGATAGAACCGGGAGAATTGAAATGGGACGATATTCAGAGAAGGAACTAGGATTCGAATTTTTAGGAAGAGGGATTACGTGAGCACGTTTCCACAATGAAGGAAAACAGCCCGAGGATAATGAATAATTAATAATATGGGATAGGATGGGTGCAATGATTTCCGCCCCCAGCACGAGCATGTCCACACCCAGGCCATCCTCACCAACCGCTTTCGTCCGGATAGTTTTAAGAATATTGAGGACATCTTGCGAAGTTATGCAACCGAGATCAAAAAAGGGCATGTCAGGGTGTTGAGTATTGGCAAGAAGAGATAGCGTGTGCTGTTTTGCAATGGGATCCAACTGTACAGGCGATGTACTGAAGTGCTTATTGAGGCCGTTGAAATCAGTCACGGTAGAAGAAGGAGTTTGTTGAGATTTGCCCACCCCTAGAGACTTAAGGAACTGCCATAGTTTAGAAGGGGGGCAACCATCTATTGACTGATATATGTAACGACGTTTAGCTTCCCTACATACTTTATTGCAGCGATTCCGCAAATACACATACCTCTGACGATTCTCATCCGAAGGAACACTACGCAGTTTAATGCGAGCCCTGTTCCTCTTTGCCATCATGTTCTTATCCCACGGACACGACATAAAAGTTTCATCCAACTAACTGGCGAGCCGAGAATTCCCGGTTTTATGTTTTTGGAAATTATGTCAACATAATTTATTATTATTATGTCATTCAAAAATTTGTAATGATTTGGCAGATATTCTGGCAATTGATTTGTACTTTATTTACGTAGTACGCTGGGATTTAAGATGTTAAAGATGTATCACAAATAACACGATATTGGCCTATGCAAAATAAGTTCTACTCTAATAGTAAGTCTAACGTGACCATACGTTTTGTTTTGAACGGAACCGTACCTCTCGCAGGTACTCTGTTCCGCTGTCCCGTTGTCATAAAATTGTAAAACGGGACACGTAAGCGCTTGGCGAACGAAAGTTGTTTTGATAAACAAGTTAAAACGGACAGAAGAAAAACTCAATTAGAGATCCCGAACATCAAGCGGAGTTAATTGTAACTGCCAAAGATAATATTTCGAAAATCTTGCAAAGACTTTTACACATTTCTGGAACCGTTACCTTCGAAAATTGCGCATCAAAATAACAGTATATACAACATAAAATTAGTTGTGTGAAGTGAAGTGTATTCAAATGGACACAGATATTTTCGTTCGCTCACGTCCCTCTTACCCTCCCTTCCTCCTTCCTCCCTCTTCCATCTTCCCTCATCGTCCTTCTACTCTTCTTCTTCTTCCTTTTAGGGATAAGTTCGCCTTTTCACTCTTTTTGTTTTGATGTTTTTTGTATTGTTTTTGTGATTTATGTATTCACAATAAAGCATTTACATTCATACGTCGTACCCTGTGTAGCTGAGTGGGGCGGTGAATACCGAGTAGAGTGGCCACGGTGATTACGACGCAATGTTTATCTTGCTTAGCTTGTTTATACAAACTCATAGTTACCGCTGATTTTCGACAAAACTGAACAATCGCTAAACTGCAGAGTTTGTGCGGGTACAATATAATTTGGGAAAGTGAAACTTCAGCACCGAAACCCGCCTCCCGATAACCACTCAATAGAACGAAATTTTACTTTGCATCAAGTTTGAGAAGTTGAAATAGCCGCCAGAATTCGCTGCGGACTGCGAAAAGCCCGGAAATCGTGACGTTATAACCTGGTTAAGCTTGCGAGTAGACTTTGGATGCGGATGACGCAGGAATGGTCTGTTTGGCGAACCTTGGGAGAGGCCTGTGTTCAGCAGAGGACGCCTTTTGGCTGAACAATGATGATGGCTGACCTGATTCTCACCAGGCACAGACTGTTTAGTATTCTACTCGCAATAAACGCGTTGGAGAGAAAAGTGTCAAGTTTATCTTTCGGCTGAAATGATAATAATATGATGATAGCACGGAATAAGTGTTACTATTTTTCAACCGACGAAAACAAAAGGAGAAGGTTCTCAATTCGACGTGTATATATTTTTTTATTTTTTTTTATGTACGTTCACGCATAACTTTGTACAAAGTAGTCCGATTTTAATGATTCTTTTTTTATTGGAAAGCGTCCCATTTAAATTTGGAAACAATATTCCTACCCTAAGGGTAGAAAAACAGGGGATGATTGATTGTTCAGTTACTGATTGTACTATATGACCACGCATAACTTATTACAGAGTACTCGGATTTTGATGATTCTTTTTTTGTTGGAAAGCGTATACCTCAAGGGTGGTCCCATTTAAATTTGGAAATAATATTCCTACCCAAAGGATAGGAAAACAGGGGATGATTGACTAACATTTTACAGAGTAGTCTGATTTTCATAATTCTTTTTTATTGGATAGATAGGGTATACCTTGAAGTTGGTATTATAAATTTGGAAAAAAATTACCCCAAGGATGGAAAAAAAAGTATAAAATAAAAACTTTTTAACAAAAAATTAAACCGCCGAAAAAACTGAAAAGCAAAAAATAATACCTTTTTTGTTTGACCTTAATCTAGGTACCAGTTTGAAGTCGGTGCCTCAGCACGAGCCAGGAGGAGTGATAGAAGCCAATCAATTAGACGATTATAGGTCCACTCCTCCTGGCTAAGTGCTGAGGCACCGACTTCAAACTGGTACCTAGATTAAGGTCAAACAAAAAAGGTATTATTTTTTGCTTTTCAGTTTTTTCGGCGGTTTAATTTTTTGTTAAAAAGTTTTTATATAATATCCACACTAAGACTATAGACCTCTCTTTAAGTCACTACGCTCTTTATAATAATGGTTGTGTTAAAACCTACATGAAGGCTTTCTTGGGAAAACCATCATCATTATCAGCCAAAGGACGTTTGCTGCTGGACAAAGGGCCTCCCCCAAAGAGTTTCCAAACGATTGGTCCTGTGCTGCGCAGCCAAGTATTGTCGACCAAGTAAGCACTTTACCATTTTTTATGACAGTTCCTACATCAGAATAAAAACAATAAGGCATACTCTCACATTGAAAGAAAAAAAAAAGTAAGTGAAAAAAAAATCAGATTTTGTCTGAGGGTCGATCACACCTACTCAATGTTATGGGATGTTATTGATGCTCACGTACCGAAGGTTAAAGAACGGACCAAACGTTGCCCTCAATGGTTTTCAAGGGAACTGATAGGATTACTTAGGAAAAAAGATAAACTTCACAAGAGATATACCAAATACAAGAATCCACGCGATTATGATGAATTTTCTTTCCTCAGAAAAAAGGCAAAGGCACTTATGGCTCAATGTTTTAAACAATACGTTTCACATATTGAGAATGACTTAAACAAGAATATAAAAGCGTTTTGGCGTTATACGAAGGCAAAGAAAACCACTAACCAAATTCCTAATCGTGTCGTTTATGGGGGTGCTGTGTCGGAGACGGGTCGTGATGTTTATGGGGGTGCTGTGGCGGAGACGGGTCGTGATGTTTATGGGGGTGCTGTGGCGGAGACGGGTCGTGATGTTTCAAATCTCTTTGCTCAATACTTTTCTTCGGTCTATGATCCGCCTGGGCCTTCTGACTACACACCTGATTTTCCGGGAGGCAACTTTTGTATAACTGATGTTGCATTCTCTGAGGAGGAGGTGTTGGAGAAACTTCGCTCGTTAAATGTCTCCAAAGGAGCGGGCACAGATGGAATACCAGCCATTTTTATACGTTCGTGTGCAGGTGTATTGGCTAAGCCGTTAACTATGATTTTTCGGAAATCACTTAATGAAGGTGTATTTCCAAACTTATGGAAATTAACTAAAATAACACCAATACATAAGAAAGGAAGCAAGAGTGACGTCTCCAATTATCGGCCTATTAGTATCCTAAATTGTTTTGCAAAGGTGTTCGAGAGCTTGGTGTTTGAGGCAATATATACTCACTTTCTCCATATGCTTAGTCCGCGTCAGCACGGTTTCATCCGAAAACGCTCTACAACTTCAAATCTTGTTTTATATCTTCAGTACTTATCCTCATCATTTCAATCTAGGGCTCAGACTGATGCCATATATACTGACTTTGCAAAAGCTTTTGATAAGGTTAATCATCAAATTCTGCTCATTAAATTAAACCACCTTGGGATACACGGCAACTTGCTTAGATGGTTTCAGTCCTATTTCAGTCACCGATCACAACTAGTTTGCGTATACGGATATGATTCTCTACCTTTTTTAGCGGAGTCCGGTGTTCCCCAGGGATCGAATCTCAGTCCGCTGTTGTTTCTGTTTTTTATCAATGACCTTTTAACTCGTTTTCAATGTGATGCTTTGGCCTACGCTGATAACATTAAAATTTTCCGTACCATCCATTCGCAAGAAGACTGCTTTTTGTTACAAAATGATCTGAATATTATGCATGAATGGTGCGTTCGGAATAGGATGTCCCTCAATGTTAATAAATGTCAATGTATAACATTCTCAAAGAAATTAAGCATTACTGAATTTAACTAAAACTTGGTAGTGGAACTCTGGAAAGGGTAGCGAAAGTTAAGGACCTTGGTGTGTTGTTTGATAGTGACTTGTCGTTTCGCAGTCACTACGAGAGTATAATTTCAAAGGCTAACCGTACTCTGGGATTCATAATCCGTAACACAAAACCATTTAAAAATGTAAACAGCTTGGTTATATTGTATGCCTCGTTGGTGAGAACTACACTTGAATACTGCTGTGTTATCTGGCAACCTATCTATACCAAATACTGTGAACGATTGGAGTCAATTCAGAGGAGATTTGTTCGGCACCTCTGTAGTAGGACAGGGACACGTCGTAAGGTTCCTGAATATAGTGACAGACTTGTTAAATTCAACCTAGATTCTTTGTCGCATCGACGTGATATCATTGACTTGGTGTCCTTGTATAGGATACTGCATGGCGATCTCGACGGAAATCTTTTGGATTGCATAGGCTTTAGAGCTAGTTCGAAGCGCACACGAAACCAAAATGTATTTGCTGTACCCATTACAAATAATAATGTTAGCCATAATGCTCCAATTATACGAATGTGTCGTCGATTTAATGATTTGAATCAGGATGTTGATATTTTTTGTGATTCGCTAGCCACATTTAAGCGGAAAATATCAATTAAGTGAAATTTAGTTAATAATTGTTATTGTTATATTATTATGGTTACTTACTTTCTAACAACTGGTGTGTATAAATGTTGAGTACAGTTGTAATTGTATTGTAGACACTAATATGTTTTTATTCTTTACACTATTTTCTTACTGTTTTGTTTACAATATGTAATTGTACCGTATCAATAAATAAATAAATAAATCACACGAGCATGGGTGTTGTAGCTGCCTAACTAGCTCCGCTGTATCTGGGATCGCACTAATCTAGAGAGTAGAGGCCGGCTCAGGATAATTTCGTCCAATTTCCCATTTCGTCACCTTATTAAATCGTCCTTCTTGTCATATGGTCTGTTCGGATTCGCCAACATTCCTTTGTCATCACTTTCCTATCTTGTCCGCTTTCCTACGCGGGCCAGAGTACCAACTCGTCAACATTTCTATTTCGACCACAGTACCAACTCTCCAACAGCCTTATTTCGACTACGGTGCTGACTTGTTAACATTCCTATTTATACCTAGTAGCACTGTGGTTGATAAGGCATTTAAGATAGAGAGATAGATAAGGATAATTTATTCAATAATGTGCAATACAATATGCCAAGAAACACAATGTTTTACAAACGTCTATGTAATACGTATGCCTGCACTAGGGTTACTAGAGAATTTGAGAATTTGTGGGCAAGGTGGCACCAGGGAAAAAGTAGTACTATGGTCGATAAAAGAAAAATAAAAGAAAGAATTTGGAAGGCAACGATTTAAGAATTGAATTGAATTGATTGTACGTTGGTTTAAGAAGTTGACGAAATGGGACAACGGACGAAGTCATCCTATTCCCGCCCGGCGTATCGCGCCGCGCACGCCCGCGCCAAATTCGCTATTCCACCGAGCCCGAAAACGGTGCCTTTCCAGCTATACTGCGAGTATTTGAAAGCTGAAAGCTTCGCAACGAAACTATTATTGACGGCGAGATGTCCTAGTGGTTAGAGAACCTGACTACGCAGCTTGAGCCTGTTCGATACCCGCGTCGGGGCAGATATTTGTATAAAAAATACGAATGTTTGTTCTTGAATCTTGGATGTTATCCGCTACCTAAGTAGTACCCAAAACTCAAACTTTGCTTACTTTGGGACTAGGCGAATTATTGTGAAATTGTTCCGTGATAATTATATTTATTATTATGTGACCGTTTCCACTAATTGTAGCCTTTCGAGGAGCATTCGCAAGCATTAAATATGTACTCAGTGTGTATGTATTGTGGGTGTTGAGTTGTGGGTGTCCATGGGTGGTGGTAGTTGCTTTTCATCAGGTCACTCTGCTCGTTTGCCCGCTATCATTTAAAAAAAAACAAATTATGTACCTATCATAACCTATAACACATCTCTGGCGAAAGGCACCTTACCGGCCATCGCTTCATCGGAGCAGGCCGACACATGCGCCAATCACTTACCGCCCCAAACGCTCATTCCACTCACGATCACAACTAACTTTTAATAAAGATTTCCGGTTTGAGAGGTTTAGGGGCCGCCCGGCCGCGCCCATTGGCGAACAGCGGCTGGCTGGATACTCGCTTGATGCGAGATGAAAACAGAAGTATTTACTAACATCAAAAATTGTTTAAATAACTAGCCTTAAGGCGGCTTCACTTCATCATAATTTCAGCCGGAAGACGTCCACTGCTGAACATAGACCTCCCCAAGGCTCGCCAAACAGATCGGCCCTGCGCCATCCGCATTCATCGTGTTCCCGCCACCTTAACCAGGTCGTAGCTCCATCTTGTTGGAGGCCTACCTATACTGCGTCTTCCGGTCCGTGGACGCCACTTGAGACCCTTTCGTCCCCATCGGCCATCAGTTCTACGAGCGACGTGCCCTGCCCACTGCCACTTAAGTCTGGCGATTCTTCGAGCTATGTCCATGACTTTAGTTCTTCCGCGGATTATACAGGGTAATTTTATAATAAGTGCACAAATTTTAATATGTGATACAGTGTCGTTAAAATAGAAATTTCAGTATTTTTCGTTATAATATTTATCACTTATTTTTTTTGTTTTTCATAGTAACTCGACCAATTATTGGATGAATTAAATGAACATCCCAAATTTCAAAATGTAAAAAAAAATCTCGAACAGATAATCGTGATCTATCAACGATACTGAATCACATACTAAAATTTGTTCACTGATAAAAAATTACCCTATACATAATATGTGCGATTGCTAATTTTTAGCGTTCCGTGCCCAAAGGGTGTCAACGGGACCCTATTACTGAGACTCCGCTGTCTGTCCGTCTGCCGTAGGTCCACCTGGTAGTTGGTACTCGTAGTGGTTTAGTGTAAATTCTTCACTGTAAAGCTCATGGTAAATTTTCAATGTAAATCGTAGATAAATTGTGAGGTGCGAGGCCGGCAGGGTAATTTTCTAACTCCCTCGCAAACGCCATCGCGTTCTTTTTGACAGTTCTTGTATGGGCTGACAATTGGTATCGGAAACAGCCAACTGTCACAGCCACACAAAAACTGTCATTTCAATCAGATGCCAAGATAAGCGTCTAAAAAGTTACAAAATTACCCTGCTGATTTGATTACGTTGCAGGTGAAACCACGCTACCACGGTTGATAATCACATCTGACAGAACAAGTTGGTCAGCCGCAGAGAGCAAACACATTAATGTGGCGTGTTGTGTCGCAGACACTCGGAGACTCGAGGGCCGCTAACTGCCCGCGGCCCGCACTTGGTACCACCGCACTCAGGCACTGGTCCCACCGCCGACGATGACCGAGAAGCGATTAGAGCTAGAAACTAGAAACGAGTTGGCGAGCAGCGAGTGTGTAGTTCCGATAGTTTAGTCGCTCGGCTTATTAGGTTTAGATAGGTTTTTTTTTTTTATTGATAGAGGGAGGTAAACGAGCAAGTGAGTCACCTGTTGGTAAGCGATCACCACCACCCATGAGAACCAGAAACCCCAGAAGGGTCACTAGTCCGTTGCCGGCCTTTAAGGGAACAATACACTCTTTTCTTGAAGGACCCGATGTCATAGTGGAAACACCGTAGACGGGAGTTGATTCCACAATTTAACTGTGCGTGGCAGAAAATGCCGACGGAAACGCACAGTTGTAGATCATCATCAAGGTGGTGACGGTGGAACGCAGACTTACGGCGCGATGTGCGATAGTGGAAGCCCGTAGCTGGAAGTGGCTGGGCGTGGCGTTAGCTGGGAGTGAGTGCGACAGGCGATTACTCGCATCACTTGAAACACGAGCACTCAAATCCACGCTGTACAACAGAATAATCGCTGGTTGGTCTTTCAGCGTGAAATCAGACCGCAAAGCAAGCATCGCTGAGCGAGTTTTATCGTTGATAGCTTTTAGCGCTGCGAACAACTTTACGACAGCAATCTATCAGCACAGCACTACCTATGTTGCTGCAAAAGTGTTTAATTCATTATCTTTAGAAATTAAGTCACTTTCAAGTTCACAATATACGAAATTTTTGTCAGCCTTGAAAAAATTTGTGATCAGGTTATGACCCTATAATTTAAATGAATACTATGAACGATGATTCTAGCTGTTAGTCAATTCATTATCATTAAGTACGAGTGTTGTATAGCTACACGTGAGCTACACCCACCGGGTAAAATTGTATTGTTTCCTCTTTATATTGCACAACATCAGCATCCTTGTACATACAATTTATGGCTTTAAATAAATAAATAAATAAAAAAAAACTTCACACACACCATTGAATTTCTTCTCCAGTGTGTGCAGGGTTCCTCACGATGTTTTCCTTCACCGTAAAGCTCATAGTAAATTTCAAATATAATTTCGCACATACATTCAGAAAAACTGAGAGGTGCGAGCCCGAGCTCGAACCCACGACATTCTGCTTGCCCTTAAACCATTAGGTCACTACGGATTTTTGGTAAGAAATTAGTCGATAGCTAATCGCTTCCTCTCCCTTGGTGGGTCTAGACTCTAGGGCCTCAAGCGGACATGTTAACGCCACAAGTGCTCACAGTACAAGTTCAAGTTAAAAGGGGAGCTACTAAGCAATCCGAAATTCGTATTCGTATGATGATGAGGCAACTAAACCAACAACCAAGAGAAACGGACACGTGTTTCGCCTTTCTCCGATGTATCACCAGCACCCGTCGATCTACAAGCATGAACAGTCACTTAACTACCCCAACCATTCATCATCATCATAACATAGGCCTCCCCCAAGGCTCGCCAAACAGATCGGCTCTGAGCCATCCGCATCCAATGCGTTCCCGCCACCTTCACCAGGTCGTCGCTCCATCTTGTACCCTAACCATTAGGTACTAGAAAAGAACTCAATAATGGCGATGTCGCAAAATTTTATTGCTCTTTGATAATAAGGCCCCTGTTGCTTAATTATTTTATTGCTCTTCGATAATAAGGCCCCTGTTGCTTAATTATTTTATTACTCTTTGATAATAAGGCCCCTGTTGCTTAATTATTTTATTGCTCTTTGATAATAAGGCCCCTGTTGCTTAATTATTTTATTGCTCTTTGATAATAAGGCCCCTGTTGCTTAATTATTTTATTGCTCTTTGATAATAAGGCCCCTGTTGCTTAATTATTTTATTGCTCTTTGATAATAAGGCCCCTGTTGCTTAATTATTTTATTGCTCTTTGATAATAAGGCCTCTGTTGCTTAATTATTTTATTGCTCTTTGATAATAAGGCCCCTGTTGCTTAATTATTTTATTGCTCTTTGATAATAAGGCCCCTGTTGCTTAATTATTTTATTGCTCTTTGATAATAAGGCCCCTGTTGCTTAATTATTTTATTGCTCTTTGATAATAAGGCCCCTGTTGCTTAATTATTTTATTGCTCTTTGATAATAAGGCCCCTGTTGCTTAATTATTTTATTGCTCTTTGATAATAAGGCCCCTGTTGCTTAATTATTTTATTGCTCTTTAATAATAAGGCCCCTGTTGCTTAATTATTTTATTGCTCTTTGATAATAAGGCCCCTGTTGCTTAATTATTTCCATCTGTTCTAGAACACTCAGACGTAATCTTTTGTCTTAAACGTGTTATAAGCAGTGATCGGAACTCTGGGAACAAAACTTTAACAAAACTTGTAAAGCTGACATTAAGGAGAATTGATAACCAAGAAAAATAAGAATATTATTGGCAGATTAGTGTTCAATTTAACTCTATACCGAAATCGCAGATTTTTAGTTGTTTATTAATATTTTCATGTCTGTAAGCACTGTTTCATGCCCGCTTGGCAAGTTTTGTTAAAGTTTTGCTCCCAGAGTTCCGATCACTGGTTATAAGTCTGGTAAATTATGATTGTATTCTAATAAATGTTTAACGAAATAGGATTTTTCCAAGTGTCTACGTATATGCCTAACACAAGAAACATGCTCCTTATATCTAGTCGCAAAATTACGACTCGTCTGCCCTACATAGATTTTATTACAGGTATCGCATGTTAGTTTGTAGACATGCCCCAAATTAACTGTCTGTAACTAACCAAGCACAGAATAATTTTAACGCCTCACAAAACAACAGACTGACTTGGTATTAGCTAATTTCAACCAATCAGGAGACAGCAGAGCGCTTGTGACACGTCATATTTGAAAAAAATCAGTCAGTAACGAGTCTGAATTACGAGATTACGATTACGGTTGTCTGTATTTTTAAAGATACAGTAGCTAGTAACAGAATACAGTTTTTAGATACAATAGACTTTTGGTTCAGCACTAAAAAGAGCGCCTGCGTAATTATGTTTGAAAGTGTGTTTTTTTTGGCTCAATCTGTAACTTAGCCAAAAAAAATTGTGATTCTCGGATGGACAACGCCTTATACTTAAATACATTAGTGTGGATTTTAATATCGTCAATACTGAAGTAAGTAGTTTCACGTAAGCGACACGTAAACAAATACTCCTTATCGGACTCAAGTGGACGGGAATAAAACATGATTATTGAATCCAATAGTTTCCGCTGAACGTGAGACATTCTGCGCGCGTCTGCAAGCTCCTGACGGTTGCTCTTCGGCGCACGATTTATTTCTCAACTTTGTCTCGGAAGCACATTCTGAGATAGGACATTTTAAATTTAGCTCCGCGTCTAAGTTTTGATCAAATTCCGAACGTGTTTGTGTTGAAACTTTGTCATGGATGTATACGTATGCTGTCTCCCTCCCGCGCGCTCCCCCGTGCCTGCGGCGGCTACCCGGCTGCCGCGAAACGCTGCTAATTAACCTGTCTTAACATGTCAGTAACAAGCTCGAGGAATCTCTGTCGACAAGCCTTGAGATAATCCCTAAGTTGCCTGAGTCGTGTACTGGGAGTACTCTGAGACGACTTCAAAATAGCTCCACTGACCTTGTGCGTGCGCATGGACGCAGTCATCTCTCCCAGCGCGCATCGTATCGGCCCCTTTCCATTACATTTTGTCAAGGAAATATCATAAGACTAGCTGTTGCCCGCGACCACGTCTGCGAATAATTCTTTTATCGCTATCCCAATTTCCCGAAATAAAAACTATGATAGAAACTTTGATAGCTATGTGAAAAGATAACGGACCCACTGTGAACGTACTATAAAAATTACTAAATAGATATAAATTAAAAAAAAATCAGTCATCCAAAATATTAGAGAAGTACTGGAGAATCTTTGAGATGACCATAATGCCCATATTTTTTTATAAGCACAAGGTTTCAATTACCCTTTTAAGATGTTTGGCAGCTGTAAGCACCTTCGGACACGCTCTCGGTCAAAGTCTCTAATATTAAAGCGTCCGTTTGTACAAAATTAAATGTAGCTTTATTAAGGCCGCAGTTGTGAAACAATAAATTAGATTTTGATTTGAGCCGCATCCCGCGGCCGCAGCTCGCTGCCGCCAAACGGCGGCACCACGGACGCGCGCGTGCGACGCGGCCGCCCGTGAGGCATACAACACGCGCCTGAAGACGACTAACATTCGGTAAACAAAGGTCAGAGCGGTCAATGAACAGTGAAATATCAACTAGTCTGTATTTCTCATGAACGGTTCGGTATCAGTCTATTTATCGGGAAGGAAGGAAACGTTGCGTGCAAATCCCTCTAACTGGGCGCGGGTCGGCTTCCGCGCTATAATATTACTCGCACACACACGCACTACAATAAAATTTAAGCCCAAAATACACAATGTTACAGTAGCAAAGATTGTTTTTTTGGAGTCTTTTTGTATTTTTTAACTCAATTTTTTTTACTTTTACGGTCATCCTGTGAAATCCATATATTTCATACTAAATACAAACTGAAACATGAATGCGCAGAAAAGCCCAGAAAAAAACCAGCGCTGGGAATCGAACCCAGGCCCTCAGCATTCCGTGCTGCATGCTAAACCCCTACACTACCACTGGTCAGGAGTATAGACACAAATTTTTCCTATGCATCGCACATCTCAGCTTGCTTAATCACTTTTGCAGCAATACTCACTTGTTCGGCCGGCGCGCCTCTCGGGCAGGCGTAACTATAGCAGTAGGTTACCGTTCGGCATTCGGTTCCCACGCTAGCCGCATCGTGCGTAATTATTTTTTTGTGTATTTTGCAACAAAAAATTACTTCTAAACGATCTTATAATCCGTATAAAAGATACTGTTGCGTTTAAAGGTAGCTTACTGAATTAATACACACTGTTATCTTTCTTGATTTGTATACTTGCCTAAATATCGGCGAGTGGGAACCCTGTGCTCTTGGTTTCGATTCAGCGGTGCCCAACGGTATATGAACGCTCGTATCACACGATAAGTTTCAATTTTGCGTGCAAGCAGTTAACGGTCGTAAGAGTAGGCACATTTTTATACCTAAAGTTGACTTTTGTTCGAGAGTGATCCTTCTGTACGCTAGTACTGTTAGTTTATCCTATATGCCATTACAGTCGAACAGTCGTATTAACAATCACAGTTCGGCCGGCAACATTGGAAGCATCCAACAAGTTGCAAAGTGGCATATTTGTGCGAATGGCATAGTTGTGCGATCGTCCGTGGGCGGTCACGGGGCGGCGACTGCTGTTTCCAATAAACCCGGTCCGCGGCGGCCCGGGGCACTCCGCGCGAGCCACCCCCCGCCGCCGCGCCATCCTGCCGTAGCCCTTTACTTTTTTAAATAGGGAAATTTTGTGATTTTCTTACTTAGATTTTTTTTTTTTTTTTTTTTTTTTATGTTAGAGGCCAGACAAACGAACTAGTGGGTCACCTGATGTTAAATGATCACCACTGTCCATAGACACCCGCAACGCTTTACGCGATGCTAGTGCGTTGTCGGCCTTCAAAGGGAGAGGAAAAAGGAAAGGGAATAGAGGAGGGGGAGAGGTATTGGGCCCCCGGCGCTCTCACTGACCGTACGAAACGCAGCTGGAGTATTGCTGCTTCACGCCATTTGCTTGAATGATGATAAAAGTCCCAAATTTTTGTTTCAGTTTTATAATAATAATAATAATAGTTTATTTTCATAAACAAAAGTAAGTACATAGCAAACAACAAGGTGGAGACCTCCTATTAAGTTATAAACTTGTGTCAGGAGGCCTCGCTCTTCAAAAACTACATACAATCTATATATATAAAAGAAGAAACTGACTGACTGACTGACTGACTGACTGACTGACATATCAACGCACAGCCCAAACCACTGGGCCTAGAGATTCCAAATTTGGCATGTAGGTTCCTTATAAGGTCTAGGGGTGCACTAAGAAAGGATTTTTCAAAATTCACTCCCTAAGGGGGTGAAACGGGGGTCCAAAGTTTGTATGGGGAAACAAGATTAGTTCGACTATTTTATTCGAAACTTCACAGGAAGTACTCCGAATAATAAATGAGTAAACACGTGTTTCAGGTTTTTTGAGAATTCAACCCCTAAAAGGGGGGAAAGGGGTAACAAAGTCTGAAAATCAACATGGGTGTTGTTTCTATGGTTTATCGGGTCGCTGGTTATGAAAACAACAACGGTTTTAAAATCCGACGTGGCAGACGTAAAATACCATCTCCCTGGATGGGGTGGGATGGGGTTGAAATATCTAAATAAACTAAAATGACTGTTGATATATCAACGCACAGTCCAAACCACTGGACCTAGAGACTTGAAATTTTGCACATAGATACCTTATACAATGTAGGCATCCACTAAGGAAGGATTTTTGGGAATTCCCACGGGAAAGGGAAAAATATATTCGATTCCGAGTGACCCTATCTCAGTAACTATAATAACTAGACTCTTCAAATTTGATACACAAGTAGGTATTACATTATTTACAACATTAATTTCAGGATTTTTCAAAATTCCCACGGGATAAGGAAAAAACGGGATTTATATATTCAGTTCAACGGAATCCTATGAACTATAATTACTAGACTCTTCAAATTTGGCATAGAAGTAGGTAATTATAATAGTAAAAACAAGTTTAAGGATTTTCGGAAATTCCCACGGGATAAGGAAAAAACGGGATTTTTCGTTTTACTGGTCGTAGAAAGCCGAAATTCGGCATGTAGGTTGCTTGGGGAGTGTCGATGAGCATTGAGAGAGGACTTTCCCAAATTCCCACGGAAACGGGAAAAAACGGGATTTTTCGTTTTACTGGTCGTAGAAAGCTGAAATTCGGCATGTAGGTCGTTTGAGGAGTGTAGAGGAGCATTGAGAGAGGACTTTCCAAAATTCCCACGGGAACGGGAAAAACGGGATTTTTCGTTTTACTGGTCATAGAAAGCTGAAATTTGGCATGTAGGTTGCTTGGAGAGTGAAGAGGAGCATTGAGAGAGGACTTTCCCAAATTCCAACGGGAACGGGAAAAAACGGGATTTTTCGTTTTACTGGTCGTAGAAAGCTGAAATTCGGCATGTAGGTTGTTTGGGGAGTGCAGAGGAGCATTGAGAGGGGACTTTTCAAAATTCCCACGGGAACGGGAAAATCGGGATTTTTCGTTTTACTGGTCATAGAAAGCTGAAATTTGGCAAGTGGGTTCCTTGGGGAGTGTAGGGGAGCATTAAGAAAACAATTCCCGAAATTTTTATGGGAACGGGAAAAAACGGGATTTTGCGTTTTACTGGTTGTAGAAAGCTAAAATTTCAAAATTCATAAGTTTATACTGTAAGTAGGCCGCAAAGGGCACTTTAACCGACTTATAAAAAAGGAGGAGGTTATGCATTCCACTTTATGTATTTTTTATGTAGGTATGTTCACCGATTTCTCGGTCAATTGTGGACCTGCTTGCTTGCTTGCTTGATATCTTGGTTCTTTGGAATACTCATAGTACACGCGAGCGAAGCCGCGGGCAAAAGCTAGTTAAACATATTTGCTAAATCTAAACTAGTTAACTTAACCTAAGCACACTGTTTGTGGGTGTGCGTGTGTGTGTGTGTGTGTGTGTGTGTGTGTGTGTGTGTGTGTGTGTGTGTGTGTGTGTGTGTGTGTGTGTGTGTGTGTGTGTGTGTGTGTGTGTGTGTGTGTGTGTGTGTGTGTGTGTGACGTCTTGTTTTGTGACGTCTCGTTTTGTGACATCTTTTAGGGTTCCGTACCCAAAGGGTAAAACGGGACCCTAATACTAAGACTCTGCTGTCCGTTCGTCTGTCAGTCTGTCCGTCTACGTATCAGCAGGCTGTAACCGTGATAGTTAGACAGTTGGAATTTTCACAGGTGATGTATTTCTGTTGCCGCTGTAACAAAATATATTAGAAAACAGAAAAAAAATATTTAAGGGGCTCCCATACAATAAATGTGTTTTTTTTTTGCCGTTTTTATAGGTAATGGTACGGAACCCTTCGTGCGCAAGTCTGACTCGCACTTGGCCAGTTTTTATTTCATACAGTTTACATTAATGCGGACACTATTTTTTTAAATAAAAAGTTACGGAATATTTTTTGAGAAAAGGCCTAGTACATTTTTTTTAATGGCCTGGCCCGTGTTCGCTACGTTCGGGCTGCTACGCTGCCTCAGGCCGCTACGCAGCTACGGCGTAGCACTGACAGACACATTCGCGACCACGTAATAAAATCGCTACGTACTACGAGTATGCTCGTAACCAGTATTAGCAGCGTTTTGCTGCTTTTGCTTGTAGAAATAACTGCCTACGAACACAAAACCCGAAGAATAAGTTAGTAAAGTATCAATGAGGTGAAGAAGTAGGTAAGGGATTCGAGCAAGTTTGAACCTGCGAGGTCATTCAGATTGACGACTGCCTTAACGCCAGCCAGGAGCCCATAGGAATACGCCGAAGAAGAAAAATAGGGCAAAGAAGTATTTTCTCAATTGGGCCCCAATACATACCAACGGTACTCTGACTCAACCTCGTATATGAAATTTTACTAAATTGGAATAACCATTTTAGACACAAGGCTTAAAGTAGTTATTCCAAATTCATAAAATTTCATATACGAGGTTGAGTCAGAGTACCGTCGTCGATATTTCTGTATATGCTATACCTCTACATAGGCTGTTATTGCTGCTTTGGTGTAAACTTCTATAGCTATCAAACGAACAAGGTCGCTGTGGTAAATTTCAACTCAGCGCTGTTTGTGTAGGGGAGACCGAGGAGAGTTGTGACAGACGAGAGTAGTGAGTAGTTTTTTAGAACTTATTTAATCGCAATAGCGCGCGTTTTTTTAGTTCAAGTCTCGAGCTATCAAACACGCACTGTTGCAAGCTTGCTAGCAGTAAATCTTTGAGTTTTAGCAGTGAGTCTTTGAGTTGTTGATATTCGTTTACCTCCTTATCGTAATAAAAAAAATTAGTTCCCAAAAATCGACGATGTCACTACTCTCCTCGGTCTCCCCTACTCTTCAAGATTAAACCGCTATAGTACTTAATATTATTTGATCGCTGCCAAATTTGTGAAGTCATTCCGTTCCATTTTACTGCTGTCAACATCATCCGTCTTTATATCGAAGGATCCGCTTTATCGTAAAAAGGAATACCACAGTCAACTTTATGAGGCCAAGGTTGTATCTCACTGGTTCAGTAATAGTCTTTTCACTCTAGCCAGGAAGAGCCCTAGGTTGTATTTGTCTGGAAAAACAGACGACGAGACGGGACGGGGGGTTTTCATTATTCCAGTAAAATCATTCTATGTAGTAGCACGACATTGCGGGTCGCGACGCTAACGAGTTACAAGAGGTCCATCGAACAGCGCAGTTTGAACCTACTGGAATAATTTTACTGGAATATAATGTAAACAGGGCTCAAGATTTATTAAAATGGGCAAAATATTGGCCCCTCACGCCGATGTAGACTTGACTAAAAATATTATTGGCTATACCTATATACTCGTAGACCCTTAACGGTTTACTAATGTTTCGCAAATTATTTTTCCCAGACTGATTCATTTGGCAAATGTTTCATTTCCCAACTGTTTATTTTTTCTGAAACTATAAACTTTCAGGATTGTTATAAAACAAACCTAACCTAACCCAACCTACAGAAGAGTCCTGAAATATATCCTGAATAGAATACAGTTTCAGAAAAAATAAAGATTTGGGAAATTAAACATTTGCCAAATGAATCAGTTTGGGAAAAATAATTTGCCAAACGGAAGTACACCCCCTTAACTTTGTTTATATCACAGGAGAGACGCAAATAATAAAATGTGTGCGTGTATAACAATCCGAGTGGCAATACTTTGCGGGCCTCGAATGATCCATCACATGATACCTGCTTCAGTAGGCCCAGAATCTTAGAAATCGGATGATTTTACTCGTAAAATAAAATTAAAAGCTAGTTTTTCCGGGCGCCCCGCTCGCGACAGTCAACTGTGCGTCCAGTTTTTGCGCCCAACACACTGTAATATCATTTTTCATGCGAACATCTTGGAACATTGTTTCACGTATGAAACTCTGAGATAAATGTGACTCGTGCTCTACAATAAAGAACGTACCTACTTCCATCTCATATTAAGTTACGATTTATAATAAAATGGAAGGAGGATTTACATAAACTGCATTTCTTTATTCAGAAATGGAAATGTGTAAGAATTTAACCAATATGATCACATATATCACGTAAAATGTTTTTTTAAGCTTGATAACGATTCGAAAAAGCGTTACGAAATAGATCGGCTCAAAACCACGTTGGGATGTAATGGTATTTCAGCGAACTGCGTCGATGCCGAGAAGACTTCGAGCACAGAATTAACAACAAGTGGAATAGAATTGTTGAATAGAATTGAAGGGTGCATTTAAAGTATGATCCAGGTTCCTATTTCACCAACGTGACATTTCTCAGTGAATATCACTATGATGTGGGTTGCCAGTGATGACTTATGGCACTGAGACGTGGCTGCTAACGATGGGACTCATAAGAACGCTCAAGGTCACTCAAAGGGTGATGGAGAGGGCTATGCTTGAAGTTTATCTGCGTATTAGAAATGATGATATCCGCGCAAAAACTAAAGTCACCGACACAGCTCGAAGAATCGCCAAACTCAAGTGGCAGTGGGCAGGGCACATCGCTCGTAGAACTGATGGCCGATGGGGCAAAAAGGTTCTCGAGTGGCGTCCACGGACCGGAAGACGCAGTGTAGGTTGGCCTCCAATAAGATGGACCTGGTTATGGTTGCGAGATCGCGTTGGATGCGGATGGCATGGAGCCGATCTGTTTGGCGAGCCTTGGGGAAGACCTATGTTCAGCAGTGGACGTCTTTCGGCTGAAGTTAATGAATGATCATGGTCAATAATGGTCTTTCCGAAAGCGCTTGTAGTATACATATAAAATAGACAATTAAAAGAGCCCTCTGTGTAATATACATTTTGATTTTGATTTTCAACCTTTTTTTTTAATAATGCTTCTCATTACAGAGATTCAGCTAGGAAAATAAATATTTTAGCTCCCGTGACATTTCTATTCATATGGTTATTAGTTCTGTGGTTTGTGCCGTCAGGTAGGTATGGTCGGGCGCACGTCGCGACCATAACCATCGGTAACGGTGCGGTCTCAATCGCCTCATGTCGGGTTACACAGACGGTTATCTGAAGCTTCATCAGAGCGGCCGTGATGTCCAATTTAACGTCCATTTTTGGCACCAACAATAAAATTAACACTCTCAGCGACACTCTTAAGAGCCTTATCACACTGGCGATTTGCGGCTGGGACGCCATGTTCTACACTTACGTACGTCAACATAAATTTTCTACCCACTTCAGTTTTTGTACAGAGCATATTGTCCCAGCCCTAGGCTCAACGAACTCGCTGCGCGCTAGAGACGAGTCTTACAACACAAATTAAGGAAAAAATTCGAAAATTGTGAAGTAATTTGTTGTGATGAAACCACAAAAAAAATTAAGCAGCAATTTGTATGGAACTCTCGGTGCGCAAGTGAACTCTCAATTGACTGTCATTTTTTGTTGACTGCCAGTTTAGAGTTGGGGTTTGTCAGTTTGGTTTGGTGCAGATTAATAGTACATTATAACAGAGGCCGTGAAGTAAGGGGTTGCCGGCCGAATGCATATAGAAGAGCATCATGCAGGTTTAGGCCTTCAATTTTGTGTGAAATTCCATTAACAACGATACGTCGCAGCCAGCCAGCATCGTCAGTTATAAGGAATCTAACATCAATATTTAATTGCATGTTTGAGAAAATTAATTTTACCATATTTCTATCATATCCGACATAACAACGCGGACTAGCTCGTTGAAATGGCAATAGGCAGGTTATATACATATACATATAGCTCGCAGAACAAATGACCGTTGGGGCCGAAAAGTTCTCGAATGGAGACCACGGACTGGCAAGCGCCGCGTGGGACGTCCACCAATGAGATGGACGGACGATTTGATGAAGGCCGTAGGTTCAAGTTGGATGCAAGTCGCTTCCAACCGTAATGATTGGGTATCAATGAGGGAGGCTTATGTGGCCTATGGACTTCTTGCAGCTGAAATGATAATAATGATGATGAATCATATAATTTCTATCACATTCCCGCTCTTCGTACGTTTGAGATAGTGAAACGTTCAAAACTACGTTACGCCATTCAGTGAGAGCTAACGAGCAGGATGTTTATACAAGGATTAATGAAGTTCGTACAGCCGGCGCCGGGAACACCTGCCGCGGAACTTTGCCGGCCGCTTCCCGGAAACACTCGAGCTGCCAGTTAGCCGGCCCGTCCAGTGGAGCGAAGCGACTCAGCGCAGCGGAGCGAGGAGGTAATGCAGAGGACTACTACGAATTTCGATTGCCGAAGTTAGTATCAATAAAACGGATACAAAATTCAAATCCATTAAGTAAGTAAGTAAGTAAGTATCATGGGACAATTCACACCAATTGACCTAGTCCCAAAGTAAGCTAGGCAAGCTTGTGTTATGGGCACTAGGCAACGGATAAACATACCATCCATTGTAAAGAAAATATTAATATCTAAGACGTATTATAAAATTAATGACTTTATCATGGACAGAAATGTTTGGTAATAATAATTCCAATCTGCATTGACGATCTCTAGTCTCAAATAGTGCATCTACTGTGTTAAAAAATTAGTTGTATTAAATACTTTCGATGTATGTTATTTAATAACAATGTAGATCTGTTTGAAAAAAATATACTTTTCTCAAAAATATTCGTAAAATTTTACATTATTCTTTACATATCAGAACGCGAAGTGCAGTAAAAAATGAAAACTGCCAGCTATTGAGGTGATGAGAGTGGAAAGAAAGTCGGTTGCGAGTGGTGCGATGAAAAAAAAATAGCAGCAGGCAATACTTACATAAAACAACTCGGAGCACTCCCCACGATAGATGCGGTATAACATACATAGGGAAGCAACATCCCTACTGGACATAGGTCTCCCTCATTGATACCCAATCATTTCGGTTGAAAGCGGCTTGCGTCCACCTTGAACCAGCGGCTGTTACCAAACCGTCCGTCCACCTCGTTGGTGGACGTCCTACGGTGTGCTTGCCGGTCCGTGGTCTCCATTCTTAAACTTTTCGCCCCAACGTCCATCTGTTCTGCGTGCGAATACGGCCAGCCCATTGCCATTTCCTAGTTCTTCTACGGATCTCCTCATTCCTGATTCGATCCCGTAAAGAAACCCCTATACCTATACCTAGAATGCTATTGGTGGTGCTCACAGCTCCGATGCCACGCTCTGCTGCCATGGACAGGCAGCCTTAGTCAGTGTTATTGAATAATCAACTCGGATGTGGTTGGCCTGTTTGTGTTAGCCGCGAGCGCTTACAGAGGGCAACTCGGGGTATCTGTTACGCTGTGTAGTTAATGTTTCGTCGGTGTATCACGTAACCCTTGATAAGATACGGCGGGGGGAATACGATAATTCCAAGACACGGCTTCTAATAAGAAACCGGTCAAGTGCGAGTCGGACAGTAGATTGTAAGGTTAGCTTGAAAAGATCCCTTCTTGGGATAAATTCGCCTTTGCACTCTTGTTATTTTATTGTTTTTTGTATTATTTTGTGTTTTATGTACCTACAATACAGAAGTTACATGCACATATACATAAAATACAGCCTAACTAAGCTCTCTCGCTCTGAGAAGAGGCTTGTCCGCAGTTGTACGTGAATTTCCAGAGCTAAATCAGAGCAGTCCGACAAAAATTGGCTGTACATGTAGATTCAGGTCCCTGCGAGCCCATTCACTCCCCGCCACAGCTTTTGTTATTCGTAACAAGCGTCGCGCGACACGGGTCCCAACACGCGCGCTCCCACCGTCGCACGCTTCTCTATGCCCCACATCACAAGGCTCAAATTCCCGCAACTTGATGCTCAAACCGCCTGGCGAACTTGACAGATGGAAGCTTTATTGAAAACAAACAGACAGTGATTGTCTGCAGGGTGATGCCCTTTCAATTGCCTTCACATGTCGCGTCGGCGACGGGACGCGACATGGCGTGACGTGGCGTGACGTGACGTGTCGTGACGTGGCGTGGCGCGGGGCAGCACAAAGCGAGGGCAACCCCTTCTCAATCAGAACACAACGACGGGCGAAACCACGACGTAAGTATTCCATTAGCCTGGAAATGTAAAAGGAATCTGAAAAGGCATTATTATTCTGAATGTTTATTGTATTTAAGAAACGTAAATAAATTGTAGTACGGTCCATACCCAGTTATCACAGTGTATTATATTAATATCTATCAACTTCGCGAAAGATGCCTTTATGCTTGCCCAACTTTATTTCCTTTCCTGCATCTTAACATTTTCGAACTGCTTTAGATTAAGACGAGAGTCTCCAGCTTTTTTATTGACTTTTTGTGGATAACGGAATATTTTTTATAGTATAAGATTTTGGCAATTTCTAACCCATTGATTTGTACTTTATTGAATAGCTACTAGCTTTTGCCCGTGTTTCGCCTGAGAAGAATTCGTTCATCACGATTATTACTGACTAATATTATTCTCGAGAGTAAAAATGTCTTCAAATAATTATGTCTTCCTCATGGCATTTACTATCTCCGTAACAAACTTTACAAAACCAGCTCAGCGTGCAGCGGTTTAAGTGTGAAAAGGTTACAGACAGACTTTAACATGTATTTATCTAGGAATCTAAAGTTTGATCAGTGATGATATCATCAAGCGCCATGTTGCGTCATTTCATTGGAACTAATTTCTGGAGAAATTTGAAGCCACAACTGTGAACATCGAATTTGGATTCTGATTTTGATTACTGTGAATAAAACAGATAGGTACAGTCAATAAATTTAATTCCTACCCATTTCGTAAAAATGTCGTTAAACTTTCGTAATGCATTAATGTCGATATACTTAGTGCAACACGTCAAAGCAACATCGTAGCTAGACAGTTTGCTGTACAGTGAACGTCATAAATAAGTGATCACTTTTGTACCTTTTAGCTTACAGTCGTTACATAATTTCGTATGGCTTTTCAAACATGACGTTAAAGTGGCAAGGTACAAAAGTAGGTACCCACTTATTTATGACGTTGACCCTACGATATTCGAACTTAAGGTAACGGCAGCGAATTCCGTGGGGTTTAAGGACATTTTTCAAATACATCAAAAAAATAAGCACTTCTGAATAAAATAGAGTCAGAAAATATTTTTTTTTTAGGAGTACCTTAAGTGAACTTTGATTTTTTTTACTTTTGTAGTTTGTCTTGGATGATTTAATAGTAAAAAATATTATTTAAAGGCAGGAATGTGAAAAATTCTAATTCCGTGGTAATCCATAGCTAGTAAATCTAATTCCGTGTGTTTTGGCTGACAATTCCGTGGGTAACGACTAAATATTTTGCTTGGTTCCGTACAGTAAAAATATTTTTTGTAGCGTCTGTATATTTTGCGCAGACTTAAATATTTTAATAACCTATCCTAAAAAAATACACATAATAAATTAAAAAAATATTTAGTATGATTTACTACAAAAATACAGAACTATGGACACAAGTTAGAGATCAAATTAATAATAAGAATCTGTGAGCGGTATGCGGTGGCCCATGGACTTAGATACAATACAAAGAAGAGTGAGCTGTTACTTTTCAAGGCAGGCGCGAAAACCTACGAGACTGTTCCACCTGTCGTACTAAATGGTGCTCCACTCAAGCAGGTGAAAAAGTTTAAGTATCTGGGTCACTGGGTCACCGATGCGCTCACCGATGACATGGACATGGATAGAGAGCGCAGAGCATTGACTGTCAGGTGCAATATGCTAGCCCGCAGGTTTGCACGGTGTACGAATGAGGTTAAAGTAACTCTTTTTAAGGCCTACTGACAGACTTTCTACACCTGCAGCTTGTGGGTTCGCTTTACGCAGAAGTTTTTCAATGCTCTGAAGGTCCAGTATAATAACACCTTCAGGATGCTGTTGCGGCTGCCCCCGTTCTGCAGTGCATCCGGTATGTTTGCTGAGGCGCGCGTAGATAGTTTTGGAGCTGTGATACGCAAACGAATATCATCAGCCATGTATAGGAAGAGGGGCAGCAGTAACAGCCTTCTACGTACAATATCGGAGGATGTGTCGTGTCCGATATTGCATCACTGGACCAAAGCACATGTTATTAAAAAAGCTTGGTAACAAATGTTTTTGAATGGGTATTGTGGCGTGTGTTAAAATTTGGTCCCCCCCACTGTCTGTTGTTTTGTTTTAAAGTAATTTTAATTCAGAAAATTTTATTTTAGTTGACATTATTTTAAATTACATAATTATTTTATTAACTGTATTTGTGTATAAAAATTTTAATCTGGGCATTTAATTTAAGTAAATAATTCTTATTCGATTTTAGTTTTGTTTTTAAATTTTAATTGTTATTTTTAATTTGGACATTTCATTTTTATTCTAATTCAATTTTAATTATGCTTTTAAGTTTTATTTCTTATTTAAATTCAAAGTTTGACACATATTATGGATAATGAATTTTCGATTATAAATTTTAGTTGAACTAACTTAGCTTGTAAGCTTTTACTAACAAAAAAATGGATCTATGTTGTCTGAGAATAAATAAATAATAATAATAATAATAATAATGGGCAGAAAGTATGGAAAGGTTAGAAAAGAAAGGTTTACTGGTAGAGATACTTAAATAAGAATAATAATTTAATTTTGAGGACTGTACCTATCAAAAATAATTCTTATAATTATTTATATGTTAATTAATTTAGGATAATGTTGTGGTAAGTATAGATTAAATAACACATGGATTTAGCAGTATTTGATGAGGGAAAATGGAAATTAAAGACATTTTAAATACAAGGTTTGTTTTACATTGTTTGCAATTTCAATTGAAAGTGACTTTATATCCAATTTTACGGTACCCTAAATTTCAATTTTGTTGGCAATACCACTCGGAATTACATTATATGAGAAGATAATTCCGAGGGGTACAAATTCTTCGTAACACGGATTTAGATTCCCATATATGCTAATTCCGTGTGTTGGGGTTTTCCCACCATCGGATTTATCTTCAATCCAGGTTATCAAAAAACATAATTCCGACCCATAAAAAAACAAGTAAACAGAGATTTTTTTAATGTAAATCGAAAGCTCATATTCCAATCTTCAAAAAAAACTCAACTTTCATATCTTAACAAGCAAAATACTTCAATTTTTCATAAAAGTAAAATGACGTGTATATTTAAGGGTTTCTAAGAAAACATACTTTATTGTGATCAGCGAATCTTTAAAAATTAAGAGTTCTGATCACTTTTTAATACCACGGATATTGCTCTTTACCTGCTGTATTAGCTAAAGATTACATTTCCATAAATATTTAATATAAGTGCGAAGCAAAATTTAAAATAAATTAACTCGGAATGGAAAGTATTGTTACATCTTAAGCCGAGGCATACGAGGGGCGTTCAATATAAAGTGAGAATGAGATGCAAACTCTTTCAATATTAGGAAATTAAATACTGGCCGGTAAAGCTAATCTATCTAGCTGATTGCTATGAAAAAAAAACTAACTGTCTTTTGTTTAAAAAAATATACGGTAATTTCTTTGCAATGCTATTGAGTACGTTAGCGAAAATGGAGAAAATTTAACTGCGCGCCGTTATCAAATACTTGTATTTGAAAAATTTTTCTACGGACCAAGTCAATTTGGATTTGCGGGACACTTTAGGGTCTAATGCTCCTCCGTGTTCGACAGTCGCACGTTGGTGCGCCGAATTTAGACGTGGAAGAACATCGACAATGGACGACCCCCGCTCCGGACGCCCTACTACAGCAGTAACTGAAGAAATTGTGAAAAAAGTGGAAAATTCAGTTTTGGCGGATCGTCGTGTCACAGTTCGTTTTATTGCTGAAAATATAAAGATTTCAACGGGGAGCGTGCATCATATTTTACATGAACGCTTGGGTATGAAAAAGGTATCTGCGCGTTGGGTACCAAGAATGCTTACTGACACGCAAAAACAAACTAGACTAGAGATTTGTAAAGAAGCTTTGAACCAAATGCAGCAAGACCGGGAACTTTTTTTGGCGCGATTTATAACAATGGGCGAAACATGGCTCCATCATTACGACCCTGAAACGAAACTGCAGTCTATGACATGGAAAAGGCCATCATCTCCAACTCCGAAGAAATTCAAGGTGAGCCCATCTGCCGGTAAGGTCATGGGCTCTGTTTTTTGGGATGGTAAAGGGGTATTAATGATTGAGTATCTCGAGCATGGAGCCACTATTACGGGCACTTTATACGCCAAACAAATAGCAACATTGCGCAATGAGATCCGCGAAAAACGGCGAGGTAAACTCTCGAAAGTTGTGCTGTTTCACCAGGACAATGCCCCGGCACACAAGTCCGCCGTTGCAATGGCTGCAATTCGTGATGCTGGGTTCGATATCCTTAAGCATCCTCCGTATTCATCAGATCTCGCTTCCAGTGATTTCTACCTATTTCCGAGATTGAAACAATACCTGAGAGGCCAGAAATTTGAAGACGACGACGCGGTAGTCGATGCAGTACAAGATTTTTAAGTACTCAAGATGAGACCTTTTTTAAAAATGGAATTTTAAGTTTAGAAAAAAGATATACTAAGTGTATTATGCTAAAAGGTGACTATGTCGAAAAATAAAATGGCATTTAGTAAAAGTTGTTTATAACATACTCATTCTCACTTTTTATTGAACGCCCCTAGTACCTCGGAATAATCTGCCACTGCAAAAATATGGATGCTTATTCCGCTGTATTTAATTTACCGTTTTTAACGTATTTCTGTCCAAAAATATGAAAAAATTATGATCTTTAGTCATAAAAGAAACTACTATCTAACATTACAAAACCGCAACATTAAAGTAACTGTCATATTTATTATCCAAATCACTAATTAGAAACACGGTTGTACTTACGCGAGGTATCTTGCGTTTGTATGACACAACCTGCTTCTGCGGCAACGTTGCGTTTACTGACAATTTTTATGGCCCCTTGCTTGATATATGTTCACTAGTGCTGTTAATTTCGTTGACAAAAAATTACTTTTTATTCCTGTATGAGTAAATTTACTGCAAGTCTTTTAAATACATCACAAAACGCATAAATAAAAATACCACGGAATAGAATGCCGATTTTGAATACCACGGAAATCGCTGCCGTTACCTTAAATGGGTTTGGAAATTAAATTCCTTGACTGTACCTAAGTTGGAATAACGACTTGCCAATCCAGACAACTTGACAATCAGAATATACTAAAATGTTCACACAAATTAAAATAATAGCGCCCTATTCATGATCATTTACCGGTCAGGCTCTACATTACGTTTTTTTTTTTTTTATATTGCCTATAATATGTCCCACTGCTGGGCAAAGGCCTCCCATTTCCTCCGCCATTTTTCCCTATCCTGGGCATGCACCTGCCAATCGAGCTGAAAAGCGCTCAGGTCGTCCCGCCATCTCCTCTTGGGTCTGCCTCTGCTCTTTTGGTCATCCCTCGGAACCCATTCGGTAACGATAAGCGCCCATCGGTCCGGATGCATTTGGCAGACATGTCCGGCCCAGTCCCACTTCAGCATTACGTATTGTTCAGTAATGGTTACTGCATCTCGACTATTCGTCTACAACTAAGCCCACGGAATCCGCGAGATCTAAAACAAACAAATCCGTGACAGCTCACCGACGAGCTGGCAAAAGCCCATCAAACTAGGATCCCTTCTTTCAATTGCGATCCAACGACGAAATAACGAGCAATTTGCAGGAACTATCACCTTCCCCAGCGGAGGGAGGGAGGGGGAGGAGGCAGTTTATAGTAGTCTCATCCCCGAGTCGGCGCAAATATTGCTGGAAGGAAGGTTGGGGCTGCCAGAGCTGAGCGAGGAAGTGACGTGGACGGCCATTTAAAAAAAGTGTACCCTTTTCATACACATAGTATTTCGTCTGCAGAAAAAATGCATTCACTCAATTACAAGAGCGAGATTCATTGACAGTTGCAAGCCATTGTTTAAAAAACTCAAAATTTTAACTCTCCCTTCAATGTATATTTTGGGGGCATGTTTATTTGTTAAACAGCATATGCATTTGTTTAGAGTTATTGAGAAGAAAAAGCCACGTAAGCTACATAACAAGTTTGATGTCCTCTCAATTAACAGTGTTATGTCAGCCTACTACAAGAATAGTATTTATGTAATGGCCGCAAGGGTATTTAACAAGTTGCCCGATAGTGTAAAACAGCTCAATTTAAAACAATTTAAAACATCTCTGTCAAAACACTTAAAAAATGAAATATATTATGATGTAAATGAATTCCTAAATTTTAAAGGTGATTTCTAATAATAATAATAATTATAATAACACACATTTAGCTAAGTAGTTCATAAGAAAATTAATTATTGTACGCCTGACTGGCAGATTATAGCAGTTCTGATAGTGACAATATGTCTAACATGTATATGTACCTATAATAACAATAAATGAGTTTGAGTTTGAGTTTGAAAAAAATATTCACGATTTTCCATACAATTTTTTGTGGCAGTTTTGTGACGAGCTATATAAAATGTATGAAAATAAACGCCACAAAAGTAAATTCTGAGTAAGAAAATCACAAATTTTCCTCATTTGAAAAAAGTAAAGCGGTATAATTTAAAAAAAAATGGTCGCACATGCTTTTGCTGGGTTTATAGGGGGTTTGTATAATAATACCGAAGTACGAGAGACTGAATTTATTAAAATGTCGCGGTAAAAAAGTAAAAATATGAAAGTCAAAAATTTTTTGGACCAACTTAGGCACAGAAATAATAATAAAGAGGATCATCGTAGGTCACAAGCGCGCGACTTGTGGCTCAGTGCTATTTGAAACGTGGGTATGACAATAAGTGCTTTAAAATGGTGTTTTGCAGCATTATCAATTGCGGAAACTCGTCCACACTGTGTAATTACACTAATAAGGGGATTACATTTCATTGGTCTGTATTAATTTAATGTAATAATGCGGTTTATATCAAAATACAACTTGAGAAAATATTTCATTATGAAATATTGGTTTACACGTTATTAACACGAAACTTCATATACCATTGCTACTCATGCCCATAAAAACGCAGATCGTTTTGAATTATACGCAGCAATGTAAAGTAATTTTTGATAACCCTTCCGTCTTGCACAAAAGTTCGTGGTACGGACAAAAAAACAGGTTACGACTAGTACAGACATAATGCCGACGCGGCCAATAAATGGCGCCGTTGTGTAAATGTGGGTATGACTTACGTTGAGTGTTATTCAACGCTATCTCTAAGGTGTAAGGTTCATAATTGTTTGTAAGCAAAAATATTAGTAATTGTGTGCGTGATTGCGTAGTACGGTTCCGGTCTTTTGCATGTGTGCATTAACACAGTAAGTAGAGGGGATGAAGCAGCGACACGAGTTCCGGAAGAAAATAGGAACTAAGGCATTTCTATCCTCTTTATTATTATTTCTGTGAACTTAGGTGACAGAAGCTATAAACTTGCTAATGATCCTACAAGAGTTCAGTTTAGTCACTGGGATGTACAGGACCATATTAACGAGACAACGGGCGTGCGTTTAAAATGACCTAACTTTAAGAACCACCAATAAAATGTATCCACCTAAACACCAAAGTTTGCATGCTTAATTAAGTAGAATATGGCTGCGTTTATTATTAATAATGTAACACCCTATGTAACCCATATTCCGCAAAAAAAATCATTTCATTTCATTTCATTTAATTTCATTTAACTTGTCTATAGCTACACGTCACACATGGTGAAGCTTCATGGTTATTCAAATTGTTAATCACGTCGACGTTTCCGCTAAAATGATCAATCTGCGCGGTAATTGCCCCCCCCCCCCCTGCGGTGGAGCCACACCAAACAGTTCAGACTAACACAGAACGGTTCCAAGTTTCGAAGGCTATTTGTACACGTACAAATTCTGTACGATTATCGACCTTGCTATAAACATATAAGACGAGTAGTGTGAACCAATTAAAACATCACTTTGGTATGACTAACTATAGTTTTGTATGACCTTTCAAACATAACGTTAAAGTGACAAGGTACAAAAGTGATCACCTATTTACGACGTTGACCGTACCTACGATTTACAAAATGGCGAAATGTGCTAAAGTAAAATAACGTATAGGTGAAAAACTTAACAAAATGACCTGTTGTATGTAGTAGTGCACAGAATTGATATGTAATGTCACTGGTAAAATATGGGAATGCAATAATTGACAGGAAGAAAACATATTTTTCTGAAATTATTTATGGGGCAACACTCGAATTAAAGGCATTTGTATTCAAATGAGAAGGGGTCACGGTCATAGTGGAATTCACTCGCAGCTGCATAGCAATGCATGTCCCGACACGTGCAGGCGACGCGATGTACACGCACTGCTCTAAATATGAAATACAATACACACTCACTACAATATTAAATACTTCGAATAACAATTCACTCGTGTCGCTTAGATGACATCATTGGAATAGAGAAGACTTACCACAAATTACATAGATACTACTCGTATGTAGGTAACAAATTCTACTCTCGCCTTTACAGATAAACAATCAAACGCTACATGGAGGACAACTATTTAAATTAAATATTGGAAATAGCATGTAACGAAGACTTTCCTTTATTATTCAAAACAAAAAAAACTGGTAGGTATATTAATTCTGGCTTCAGTCAATTCCATCATTCTGGTCTTCTGCTAGTCACAACGGATTACTGAACGTTATTTAATTTAAAATATGTAATTTTCATCAGTGCGTCAGTCCGAGAGGGTTTCACGATAATTCTCTCGTCATTCCGACCAAAACGATGGACTGAGAACTGACATCAAAATTAGCGTGTAACCGAGATCTATAGATTTTTGCAAAACCGCTTGTCTTAGTCGAGACTCGAACAGCATGCAGACCGAAAGGTTAATTTATCCCTAAATAATACATAAACAAAATAACAAAAACTAACAATTACAATACATGTTCATTTAGGTTACACCCGCCACGAGAAATGGATAGCTACCTTATTGGAACTAAGGCAATTAGCTATTGGACAGAAAGCAAATCAACCTTCGTAACATCCTATTGCTTCAATAAATTTTCCTACCTTTATTAACGAACTGCACAAAAACAATTGGACCCGCAAACAAAGGTATACGTGTCTCAGAAGTCGATGTTTACTCTTGTAATGAAGCCACGTGTACGCCATCCAACCATCACCATCATCATCATTAAATTTCAGCCTAAATACGTCTACTGCTGAACACAGGCCTCCCCCCAACCCCCATGGTTCGTCAAACAGACCGCGCGCCATCCGCATCCAACGCGTTTATAAAATTCCACTTCCCGAGGAAGGGTCCTCTTGCATAATAAAATATTGCGCACGAACAACCTGATTTTAAGGCTTACTTTTGTAACGCAATTATTCGGAAAAGCTTTTTGGAAATGGATCGTATTAAAAGATTAAAACCGTAGCTGCCCGCGGCTTCTTGTTTACGCAATATTTGCCATATTTTTCCCGTCAAAACGTTCATAATTCCCGCCTATACAGGGTGGAAAGGTCGAATGCCACATGGGGGGCAACTACTTTTAATATTGGAAACAGCACATTTTATATAAAAGAATGCCTCGGTAGTATAGAATGTGCTTTTTTCAATATTTTAAGTAGTTGCCCTTCATGTGGCGTTCGATCTTTCCACCCTGTATACGTCCAAAAGTACTGCATTCTGAAGACAGAATGAGAGGGCTTGGCCGGTAGTTCTCACTCGGGCCCAGTGCGGGTTAAGAACTACACACACCATTGAATTTTTTCTCAGGTGTGCGCAGGCTTGCTCATGCTCGTGGTAAAATTCAAATGTAATTTCGCACTTAAATTCCGAAAAACTCAGTGCCGACAAATAATTCCGAGTAATTACCAAATAGCCTCAAGCTATAAGGCCGAGTCTGAATTCATTATCTTATCAGAGTAAACAGAGTTACAATAATATTATGACTCGAAGACGGATGGCCTTCAGCGCCCTCTGGCGTGCGACTGGGACACTTGATCTCTCTTCGTGAGCGTAATTTCGTTGGAGATTGCATTGACCTGATTGACTCGTCTTACTTTATTACATCTGTGTTGAATCATATTCTATTAGACTAGCCGTTGCACGCTACTTCGCCTGCGTGCTGTGGGAACTTACACGTTTGCCACGTAAAATATAATATAGCCTTCTTGTTGTTGCCCGCGAATGGGGATCCTATCGATGCTTAGAAAAATTTATTTCCGAAGGTTTAGAATCCCGAAAACTTCATTTGTCCGAAAGCATTTTTTTCTGAAACTGTAAATATTTCAGGATTTATTTCAGGACCATCGTGTAGAACCCTTTAGGTTAGGTTAGGGTTGTTTTATAAAAATCCTGAAATATTTACAGTTTCAGAAAAAAATGCATTCGGATAAATGAAGCATTCGGGATTTTAAATATTCGGAAAAAAATAATTCTAAATTTTGATAGGTAACCCCGCGAATCCGTCAGCCAAGAATTCGTTCATCACTATCCCGTTTGATATTTTTGTCCGGGATAAGAATTATAGGGCCTCGAATTATCCTCATACCAAATGTCATCCATTCTGAGAGGAGACCTGTGCCTTGCAGTAGGACGTATATGTATAGGCTGGGATGATGAAATGTCATCAAGATCAGAGGTTAAGCTGTTTAAGACAGATTATGTACGGATTTATAACAGAAAAATAGTAAAGAGTACTTAACTCACTAAAAATATACGGTGTTTTAAAATTGATCCGCAATATTTCAGAAGAATGGTGGGTTCGTTAACTAAACGCTCGTATAGTTTCTATGTTTAAGTGAAAGAATTTTTAAAGTCGTTTAATTAGTTTTTGAATTCATCCATTACAAACAAACAGACACATACTCAAATCTTTTATTAGTTTAGATATCTGGAGCGATATGTCTTTGTCTAAGCGTTACTAGCATCTGGAAGATATAAAACTCTGCAGTTGATTGGCCACAGCTAAAGTGTTTTAGTGCATCGCAGCATCTCTTCTGCACACGATCGGAGTCGAATTTACGTATTGACTTAAATTTGAATTGCAAATGAAACGCCCCAATTCCGAATGTCCTCACGGATGCTACTCGAAATTCGGAATTTGAAGTTCGTATCGTGTCGTCCCTTTCAGTCTTCTGTTTGAAAACATTTGCGTGAACGGAAATCGAATAAGTATAATGCCAGTGTTTGTCGAAGAAACCCGTCGCGAGCTGAGGTGCAAGCCACACAGAAGAGACTTAGGACGGGGGCGCGTCGTAGTCGCGGCACCTTTGAATCAGTTTTCATACTAAATGTAAGCATCGCGATCCAAAGCAGACAGAAGAGACGGGGCGGAGACGCGGCCTGCGAACAAACGACGCGGACTGCGACGCGCCCCGTCCCACGTCTCTTCTGTGTGGCTTGTGGCGTGTATTGTTGTGTGCTACGCGAGGCGAGGCCCTATAAAATCTCCAATCCTTTCCATGGAACTGCAGCTCGAACTCCACCATTACTTTTTTTTTTTACCATTACTGTTGAAAGTGAATATCTCTCTGTTCCCAGCAGTGAGACATTGAAGTTAACAGCAGATTCTCAAAAAAAATGCCTAACTCATTTTCGACTCGAAATTGCACTGAATGATACCGAGTGTAATTACTTAACACAGTTTTCCAAAACGTTTTAATTAATTTGTATGGATACTTCCTTTTTTGCCCAAAATCCTATGGTTCGTGATAACCAGGTAACTAAACCTACTGCATTCTATAAGATCACGTTTTACCAAATCCTGAAAACAGCGCGTTTTTAGGGTTCCGTAGTCAACTAGGAACCCTTATAGTTTCGCCATGTCTGTCCGTCTGTCTGTCCGCGGCTAAGCTCAGAGATCGTTAGTACTAGAAAACTGTAATTTGGCATGAATATACATATCAGTCACGCCAACAAAGTGGTAAAGTAAAAAATAAAAAATATTTTTTTTTAGGGTATCTCCCATAGACGTAAAGGGGGGTGATTTTTTTTTCTCGACTAATCCTATAGTGTGGGGTATCGTTATATAGGTCTTTTAAAACCATTGGGGGGTTGCTAACATGATTTTCTATTCAGTGATCTGTTTGCGAAATATTCAACTTTAAAGTGAAAATTTTCATTAAAATCGCCCCCCCCCCCTCTAAAATCTAAACTGTCAGGTGGAAAAATTTGAAAAAATTCAGAATGGTAGTAAATATATCAAATTTACTAGGAAAATTATAGCGGCTAAGATTGCATGGAAATTATTTGTTGTTTAAGAGTAAATAGTAGCCTAAGGTATAAAACATACCTAAACTTGGATGATTCCGTACACATACGAAATCCTTAGAAAAATATTACTTGATCTTTTTGTAATGCCTACGGAACCCTACCTTGTGCGTGTCTGACACGCTCTTGGCCTTTTTTTATATTTTTTATGGTTACTGAAATTATGGGAAACGAAAAGTGATCTCTAAAATCGATTTAGTGGGGCATTATTTGTGTTCTCAAATATTTTTTTCTTTTTTTTTTCTTTTCTGACGGTGGAAGCATTCTACACTTCCACTGAACATAGATATAGGTAATATGTAGGTATAGTTTTAGTTTTTTTTTTTTTTAACTAAGGGGCCAATACATCCCTGTATTGTTTTTTTATATAATTATTATTATTTTTTATTTAATTCTATATTTGTATGGTTTTTTAGTTTGTAATTTATTATTATTTTAATTTGAAAAGATGGCGCATTCTTCTTGGCAATGATGGTCCTTACGAAAGCGCTGGTAGTTTAAAAAAAGTGACATGTAAAAGAGCCCTTTGCGGCCTATCTGCAGAATAAACGATTTTGATTTTTGAATGCTGATAAAACATTTATATAACTTTCTTTAATATAATAGGTACTTACGTATAAAGCACCATTTTAAATTATAGGTACGGATGACTAAACTACGCATCGTATTTATTTGGTAAAATCGTCTTTTTTATCGGCGTTACTATCTAGTTAAACTTGGAAAGGAAAACTTTATCTAAGTTCGAAACTTGTTCCGATCTTTAGACCTGTTTACGAGGAACTTGTTTACAAAAAAGATAAGCTCGATTAATCCATGAAGTACTTAGAAATTCTTGACTTTGTATCTATGTGGCCTAAACTAGTTAAGTCTAGGTAACAGGTAAAATGACACGCTCCTACATTGTAGGCGTCTTTAAAATTAATAACTTTAAGGAGGGACCACACCGGTCCTCAAAGTACGCTGCATATCCCGTCCACACCATTCCTCAAAAAACACTGCTGCACAGTAAACGCAATGACGTGAGTCATGGATTATTTTTTTGACGCGTAACTGACGCGTACAACTGTTTTTGATAAAAAAACCGTTTGTGTGAAAATATTTTCCTATTTATCTTCAAAAGTAGAACCACAATCGCAACTAAGAAAAATCTAACGAGACACGTCACTCTTTAAAATCCATTAAGCCGTTTAGGCTGCAGGGCGTGCCAAAGAATGATACATACAAACATACATAGTTACATACATACGTTTGAAATTTTTCTTTTTCATGTTATTAATCCTTAGTTTAAGTAACTTGTAATAACACTATGGATTTTTCAAGGTCCGAAATAAAGTATTTAATTTATATTTGAAAAAAAAAACTCTCCTTGGGCATTTGGGTAAAAAGTATGCACTAATTTACAGTTTGTCGGCGTTTTGACGACCGGATAGCCTAGTTGTTAGAGAACCTGACTACAAAGCTTGAGGTCCCGGGTTCGATTCCCGGTCGGGGCAGACATTAGTGTGAATAATACGAATGTTTGTGCTCGAGTCTTGGGTGTTTAAATGTATTTAAGTATGTGTATATTATCTATAATAATATAAGTATGTTTATCCGTTATCTAGTACACATAGTACAAGCCTTGCTTAGTTTGGGTGGTTTGGGTCTAAATCAATTGGTGTGAATTTTCCCGTGATATATTTTTTATTTACGCAGCGACGTGTGTGGGTACGTGATAAAAACGTGACGCATGTGTCGCGTCACTGCGTTTACAGTGCGTTAGCATGCTTTGAGTATCAGTGTGGCCGATCCTTTAGAGTTAGACTGTAGAGCTTGCGGGGCGCCCGCGCAGCCGTTAGTCCGCAGAACAGCTACTTCATAAACGGACTTTGTCGTTGACGAGCGCGAGACAGTCGCCGGGGCCGGGCCCCTGCACCGCCAATCTCACGTCGCGACGTTTAACGAGCGGTAAAAACTGAGTCGATGAAACGTTTTTATATTCTAACCTAACATCTCGCTCTTGGAGTTCACAAGGCTTCTTTGTGTCATACGTAGGTTTCTGTATAGTCTTGGATCGGATTATCAATCATATTCTTGACGACCGCTTTAGCCTAGTTGGTAGTGACCCTGCCTACGAAGCAAGAGGTCCTGGGTTCGAATCCCGGTAAGGGCATTTATTTGTGTGATGAGCACGAATATTTGTTCCTGAGTTATGGATGTTTTCTATTTATTTATCTATATAAGTATGTTTATCGTCGTCTAGTACCCATAATACAAGCTTTGTTTAGTTTGGGACTAGGTCGATTCGTGTAAGATTGTCCCCTAATATTAATTTTATTTATTTATTTTATATTTAGGGATGATGACGCCATTAAAAAATAACTCGAAGACACGACTCCAGTAAAAAACGCTCTATTTTAGCCCTGAAAACCAGATTAATTTTCGATTTACTGCAGAAAATTTCTAAAAAATCGGAGGTGGCCTGTGCTCAAACACCGTGTTTCAGAGTTCATAGGTCAAACCACTAGGCCAACACGGTTTTAAGGTCGGCGCCCACTGACGGCATGGCACGGCGTGGCATTTTATTACTATCAAGTTATTTTGAATCTTATTTCAATGAGTTTAGAATTCATGTTACTTTATTTCGATACCACGATGCCGCGACGTCCTGAGGGCCGACGCCACGCATAACCAATAAAGTAACATGAATTCTAAACTCATTGAAATAAGATTCAAAATAACTTGATAGTAATAAAATGCCACGCCGTGCCATGCCGTCAGTGGGCGCCGGCCCTTACTTTGCATAACTTTATTTCGAGCTTCGGGGCTATCTGATATTCTGTCGGGAGCAACCGTGTGTTAGTTCACTTACGTCAGCCGCTTTTTTAATCCGTGGATTATTCTTTGCCCTCGGTTGTTTTCAATACTCAAGCAACAATAACAAGAGGCACTCAGGCGGCGTAATGTTATCGTTGGATGTCGGCGCCGCGTGAGCATTACACGCGTGAGTATTATACGCATGTTGACGTTGACCCTGTGTGTGCTCCCTGCCCAGCCTGAGAACACTGCCAGATAAAAAACTCTATAATTATAAGTACTCCAGAGCCTTGGTAGCCTAGTGGTTTGACCTTATTATTTCAACGAACTGAAACAATTACTTTGCTCACCCGCGACCTTACTGTAGGGGCCGCTACCGAGTTTCCGTAGGGCTCCTTGTTGAGATTGTAGTCGAAGTAGATAGTTAAAGTTATGACTCTTCTAATAATTTATTGGTAAGTATAAATAAGGTAAACTAATAAAGTAGTATATCGAGACCGTGTATCTTTGACGTTAGTTTCAGAGATTAAGAGTGAGAGCGAGTGAGCGAGAGAATGGGCCGCGGAGTACGCGTTGAGATTAATTTATATTGTAGTTTTTAGGTAATTATTGCTGTGGTCGGCACTACCACGCAAATTAAAGTAGGGCACGCGTTAAGCTAGAAATGACTGTGCGGTGTTGAACCGTACACTTACGATAGCTACGTTAATGTAAAAAATGCGTGTTCATGCAGTTCTTCTACCTCCATGTTGTATGAATACACACAAATCATACAAACTTGGGTTTGTACACATGCACAGTTGCGATAAAAATTTTGGTCAAAGGGAAGCGGCTTTTATAGTCGTCTTTCATCAGCAACCCACGCGTGGGCATTGTCGGGGCCGCATTGTGCTTAGCGGCTCCGAGGGACTAAGCGCTCACATTACGCGATACACTCGGCGTCGCGGAAGCAATCACTTATTTCCGGACTCTGTGATTGTATGGCTAAACTTCAGCTTCACGCCTTCGTTATATTTTATCAAAAATGTTTTTATGTGCCAAGGATGGCAGAGGAAACATTTTTTCATTTTACTAGCTCGAAAAGGATGCTGTATTTCGCGCGGCCACCGCGCGAGCTTCGTTCGACCGCGGCATACTTGTGTTTTGGCAAGTTGCGGCACATCAAAATTCGAATTGCCTCGCGCGACGGCACGGTATGCATAGTGCTGCCGCGCGAGCCAATGTTCGATGGTTTGCCGCGTGAAGTTGATACGAAACTTAACCCCGGCGCCATACATAGCACAATAAATGTTTCAACACATATTTGAACACATATTTGATCTATGGTTGATTGTATTGTTGTTCTATTGAACAAATAAGCAAATACCGGTGCTTCACATGTGATCAAATATGTGTTCAAATATGTGTTGAAACATTTATTTGTGCTATGTGTGGCGCCGGGGTAACACCTACTTTTTTCTTTAGATTAGAAAACGGTTAGATTCTGTAAAATTTTATTATTACCATTATCAACTAGCTGTAACCATACGCCTTCGTTTGCGAAATACCTTCAAGAGATTTAAAACCAAGTTAGGCTTAAAAAAACTGGTTACAGAAACATTTTTCAAAGACATCGTTCACTCGAACAACGCCATCTACTGATTGCAGGCGAAGTTAACGCGTCATATAGAAAGCCGTGTCGAGGGGAGGGACTATAAAACTTACTAGCTGTTGCCCGCGACTCCATCCGCAAAGAATGAGGGTAAGTATAAAAAATAGCCTACGACCATTATCAGACCTACCGAATCAAAATAAAAAAGTTTCATAAAAATCGGTCAAGCCGTCTCGGAGGAGTTCAATAACAAACACCGTGACACGAGATTTTTATATAATAGATAGATAGACTAGCTGTTGCCCGCGACTCTGTCTGCGAAGAAAATTAGCCTACGACCTATTCTCAGACCTACCGAGTATAGAGAAAAAAGTTTAATAAAAATCGGTCGAGCCGTCTCGGAGGAGTTCGATAGCAAACACCGTGATACGAGATTTTTATAATATTAGATAAAGCGAGTGAAGTCACTAAGAAATTGTAAGGGTTACGTTTATTATGCGGGCCTACGAATAAAGCCAAGGTAAAACAAATCACGGGCGCTGAATATGAATTCACTTTACTTTGACATGTAGATCTCAAGAACCGTGAACAAATAAAATGATGTCACAAACAGAGTCGGCGAGCGAGCCTGCTTCGCGAACGCTCCTCTGAGGGACATGTGATTTGTCAACTTTTAGGAACGACAAATTAAATGAAAAACACTGAGTAATAAAAGATACGGCTTGTGACTCTATACAAATACAACTCCATCACTCGACTGGGAGGAGCTTTTTTTAATATCTGAACATCTTATAGTGCTTAGAAAACCGTTCGCACTCGTACATTTAATGAAGGGTTCCGTACAGTCAAGGAAACTGAATATCGTACCAGCGTGAACCCTTTCCATTGCAAAATAAATGTCATGTTGACACTCCATACATCTGTCAAAGAAATCATCGTGAAATTGGTTGTGGAAAGGTTCCGCCCTGGTAGGTACGCGATTCAGTTTCCTTGACTGTACCTCAGTACAGTTTATTTTTGTCGTTTGCTGTAGTAGTGGCTATAGCAATAAATATTCTGTGATAAGTATCTAATTAATGACATTCTAAAGATCGCGACAAGACGCCGAAAAAAGAAACACGTTTCATGTACGACAGCTGCCTTTTAAACCCCATTTTTACATTTTTACGGTTCAAGAGATAAAACCCTGTGACAGAGGGACGGTCAGACAGACAGACAGCAGAGTCTCAGAAATAGGATCCCGTTGGCGTCCTTTAGTTCATCATCATCATCATTCCATCCGTAGAACGTCCACTGCACACACGCTTCCCTCATTGATTCCCAATCATTACGGTTGGAATCGGCCTCTATCGTAATCCCACGGCCTTTATCAAATCATCCGTCAATATCGTTGGTGGATGTCCCGCACTGCACTTGCCGGTCCGTGGTCTCCATTAAGAACCTATCGACTCATACGGCTATCTGTTCTGCGTCCTACATGGCCTGCTGATTGCCATTTTAACGAGCTTATTCGTTTGGCTATGTCGGTGACCCTTGTTCTTCTACTTCTACGTGTCCTTCATCTCCTCATACCTGGGGGGCTACCACGAAATTCAAAATTCGAAGTTTGTATCGCGCCATCTCTTTCTCTTCTAGTTGATATTATTATCGTGAACGGAACAGCACTATACAAAGTTCGAAATTGAATTTCGATCCCGTAGAAAAACCCGGACTTACATGTTCATTGAACATAACCTTGGTTTTATCCAGGTTTATCCGAAGACCAACGTGTTGGGAAGAATCAGCTAGGCCATTCAACATATGTTGCAAATCTTGCAGCGTGCCGAAACATGGACACTCACTGTAGGGCTGGTGCACAAATTTAAAGTTGCTCAACGTCCTATGGAAAGGGCTATGCTCGGAGTTTCTCTAAAAGATCGAATTCGTAACGAAGTGATCCGACAGAGAACCAAAGTTATCGACATAGCCCACCGCATTAGCACGCTGAAGTGGCAATGGGCCGGTCATATAACCCGAAGAACCGTTAACCGTTGGGGTAGATGAGTTCTTGAGTGGAGACCACGGATCGGCAAACGTAGCGTGAGACGACCTCAGACTCGGTGTAGCGATGATCTTCGTAAGGCGGCTGGCAAGAGCTGGATGAGAGTGTCCGAGGATCGTGCTCAGTGGCGTGCCATGGGAGAGGCATAGGCAGTGGACGAACATAGGCTGATGATGATGATGAGAAAAACCCCGAGCATAGCCCTCTCCATAGCTCGTTGATAGTGAAGCACCACGTTTCGTACGTTCGGCCAAGTAAAAGTGGTCTAAATATCGCTAAGGTTGACTTTTCTAAGTTGTCATCATTATTATTGCAAGGGAAAATCGACCTCGTTGTATTATAGCGTGCAAATGAACTTCAACATTAAGGTGGTAGACCATATTTTGGGCTGACTGTACCCTTTGGATACGGAACCCTAAGAAACGAATCGTTCGGCGCGACAAATTGCGTCGAGGGCGCCCTGCAGCGGCCGACGAAAAGCGAGTCGCCGAGGGCTCGAGAGGGCTCGAGAGACAATATAAATTGTTTACCTCTAAAAAGGTACGTTTTGTAACTTTTTATTGCAACCGCTTAAGCTCGAGGGTACTGTTGTGAAGTTGGAGTGTTTTATTTGCTCTGTTTCTGACGGAAGGGCGGAAGAATCGTTGACGAATAAAAGGCGCGGGGGATGCGATGATTTTGTGAAGAGGCGCTCTGTGACGGCCCGGCCACGACTTCGCGCGACCGGCGTCGAGCGTTTTCTCTTTTCATTGCGCGGCCGCGACGCTCGCCCCGCAGGCAGTGGTTACCTAGCCGCACACGCAACACGCAATGAATAAAGGAGCGCCGCATTTGAGTGGCACATGCCCATTATGCATCTAAGATCTTTTGTTCCGCAGCTAACAAAAGTGCAGATAACTTTGAAATCGCTGAACCAATTTTGATAAAACATGATTAAGAACCATCGCCAAGAAACCTGCTTTCAAATAAAAAAAACACATCATAATCGGTTCATCCGTTTAAGAGCTACCTATATGATGCCACAGACAGTCACAACACACATACACACACACATATCGGTCAAACTTATAACTCCCGTTTTTGTCGGGGGTTAAAAACAGAGTCGCGGCTTGCCGCAACATTATGCTGAGTGGGGCCCAATATTCGGTATTTTTTATTTGTATCTTTTCGTTCCAAATGTAATTTTTCCTGAGTATCGAATGTATGTAAATAAACGCCTCTCTTTCTCAAGATAAATAAAAGCTTTTCCATTTGTGCAAGGTACTGTAGACACTGGCCACCGAGACCGTGTCGCTGTTTCGTAAATTTGAATTTGTGTCTTCTAGAATTTCAATCAAAAAACAAACAGCGGACTGCGGACGGTCTGGGGAGCCATTCTTCTATAGGTTGTGACAATGTGTGCTTGTAATTATTTACAGTGATGCTTGTTATTAAATACCAATTCCTAAAGTCTATCCTTTAATTCAGTTAGGGAACAGTTTTATAATGAATCCAACAAGATGTAAATTAAACATGAAACTACCATGAGATTCACTCATAGTGAAAATAAACGGATCACTCACGTCTTAAAACGAATTTAACTCGACATGTTTCGGGCATTAGCCCTTCTTCTCAAACTGCCAAACGCGCACTGCGTGCTACCACCCTGGTCGCGCGGCTACTCGACGCAACTGACAAACTCAACGCAACTGAGTTAAACTCGTTTTAAGACGTGAGTGATCCGTTTATTTTCACTATGATGTAAATTAGTTAAAGTTAGTTCTTTTCAGCTATGCCTATTAGCTACGCCCCATCACACTTTCAGTTACCTAGACTGGTATGACATCCTCTTATATCACCCCGGCGCCACACATATTACAAATGTTTGAACACAGTTATTTGATCACATGTGTAGCACCGGTATTTGCTTATTTGTTCAATAGAACATCCATACAATCAACCATAGATCAAATATGTGTTCAAATATGTGTTGAAACATTTGTAATATGTGTGGCGCCGGGGTTAAATATGGAACTTTAAGTTGTGCTAGAGTGTGCGTTTTGAAAATTAAGATCTCTTCATGGATTTTCGTTGCTGACCTTATTCGTATTTACCGAACCCAGAAATTACAGAAGCGTGTTAAGCTCTAAGCATCCATCTGTCACCTGTCAACCTCCCAGCGCCGAACGTGGAGGCTGATTGAAAGTGGCGGCTGTTGGCTCCGCCGCGGTCCCCGGAGACTCCACCACAGTGCTAACAATAGCAGGAATAGAAATGTTATCGTGTGCAATTCCTTTCAGGTTCGTTGTTGTTACTTTTATGCCTTTCTTGTATCATTCTACACGGGTATGTATTACAATACCGAAGTACGAAAGACCAAAAACATCATCATGTATTAAAACATCGAATGGGTCAAAAGACCGACACGATTTTTTTCCGAAACCGATAACTTTTTAAGATTGTTATAAAACAAACCTAACCAAACCTAATGGGTTCTGTATGATGCCGTTTTAATAAATTCTGAAAAGTTTACGATTTCAGAACAAAATCGTGTCGGTCTTTTGATCCATTCGATGTTTTAATACATTCGGTCTTTCGTACTTCGGTATTGTAATACATACCCTTCTACACTTTCCGCTGGCGTTCGTGTCGTCACAGTGTGTATGTTTTTGTGTTTAGTTTTTATATGGGACACACTGAAAAACAACGAGGTTGAGTGGTGTCTAATTTATATTATCCAATGTTCCTTTGTTTATCTTTTCTAAACTATTTATTGAGGAGTTAACTTCGTTACAGTAAAGGTCAAAAAATTGGTAAATTAGACTCGAACCCACGACCTTCTGCTTGAGGTGAAACCACTAGGCCACCACGGCTTTCTTTAAATATATTAACATAAAAGACCTGAACCGACTATATTACAAGAAGTTATAAAAATCAAGTAGAGTATATTTCCAGCTGACCGAACTATTTTCTCCTGATTAGTCGATTTAAGGTGCGACCAAACCGTCGCTTAAAAAACCGGCCAAGATCGTGTCGGACACGCCCAAGGTAGGGTTCCGTAGCCATTACGAAAAAATCAAGTAATAATTTTCTAAGGATTTCGTATGTGTACGGAATCATCCAAGTTTAGGTATGTTTTATACCTTAGGCTACTATTTACTCTTAAACTACAAATAATTTCCAAGCAATCTTAGCCGCTATAATTTTCCTAGTAAATTTGATATATTTACTACCCTTCTGAATTTTTTCAAATTTTTCCACCCAACAGTTTAGATTTTAGAGGGGGGGGGGGGCGATTTTAATGAAAATTTTCACTTTAAAGTTGAATATTTCACAAACATATCACTGAATAGAAAAATCACGTTAGCAACCCCACAATGATTTTAAAAGACCTATCCAACGATATCCCACACTATAGGGTTAGCCGAGAAAAAAAAAAATCACCCCCACTTTACGTCTATGGGAGGTACCCTAAAAAAATTTTTTTTACTATTTTTTATTCAATCACTTTGTCGGCGTGAGTGATATATATATATTCATGCCAAATTACAGCTTTCTAGTACTAACAGTCTCTGAGCTTAGCCGCGGACAGACAGACAGACAGACAGACAGACGGACAGACATGGCGAAACTATAAGGGTTCCTAGTTGACTACGGAACCCTAAAAACGGTGACGGTACGGAATCGCAGTGACGCACCGTAAACGTCAGAATTGACCGCATGCTCTCCATAGTAAAGTTTTGACTTTACGGTGCGTCGCTGCGATTCCGTAACGTCACCGTTTTTTAATTGACCGCATGCTCTCCATAGTAAAGTTTTGACTTTACGGTGCGTCGCTGCGATTCCGTAACGTCACCGTTTTTTAATTGACCGCATGCTCTCCATAGTAAAGTTTTGACTTTACGGTGCGTCGCTGCGATTCCGTAACGTCACCGTTTTTTAATTGACCGCATGCTCTCCATAGTAAAGTTTTGACTTTACGGTCCGTCGCTGCGATTCCGTAACGTCACCGTTTTTTAATTGACCGCATGCTCTCCATAGTAAAGTTTTGACGTTTACGGTGCGTCGCTGCGATTCCGTAACGTCACCGTTTTTTAATTGACCGCATGCTCTCCATAGTAAAGTTTTGACTTTACGGTGCGTCGCTGCGATTCCGTAACGTCACCGTTTTTTAATTGACCGCATGCTCTCCATAGTAAAGTTTTGACTTTACGGTGCGTCGCTGCGATTCCGTAACGTCACCGTTTTTTAATTGACCGCATGCTCTCCATAGTAAAGTTTTGACTTTACGGTCCGTCGCTGCGATTCCGTAACGTCACCGTTTTTTAATTGACCGCATGCTCTCCATAGTAAAGTTTTGACGTTTACGGTGCGTCGCTGCGATTCCGTAACGTCACCGTTTTTTAAGCGGCGTTTTGGTCGCACCTTTATCGTAGTGTGTGCACTCATAAGTAATTTAATGGTGTCTAGACAGGACTACTACACTGCTAGAAGGTGGCACACTTGTACTGTAAGCGATTAGGAAGAAGTGTGGGGCGCGTCTTTGTGGATGGCGCGCACTATACTAGAGTACGTCCTTCGGTTACGGATCCCTAAGAACCATATCACACTGGCGATTTGCGAACGTATTAGAAGCGGAGCAAATTCACCGCGTCTATTATTAGCTGAGACGCCCCATGATGTACATTCACGTAGGTACGTCAGCTATCATGTACTTTACCCACTTCAGTTTTTGTACCATCGGCCAAAAATATGGTCTACCACCCTACGGTTGAAATTCATTTGCACGTCATGGTATACAACGAGGTCGATTTTCCCTTGCAATTATATATTATGACAGTGACTAAAGACTTCACTCAGTTAGAAAAGTTAATTAGTTAGTTAACCCCCTGTTTCACCATCCATTGATCAAATCCTATTTGACGGATAAATGTGATGCCGTCTCTTTTTGTTTTGTTTGAATAGAAGGAGACGGCATCACATTTATCCGTCAGTTAAAATTAATCAATGAGTGGTGAAACAGCCCTTAAGTTAGTATTTTTTTTTCCTTTTTTGCTATTTTTTAGACGACCAGATGGCCTAGTAGGTAGAGAACCTGACTACTAAGCTAGAAGTCCCGGGTTCGATTCCCGCGTCGGGGCAGATATTTGTATGAATAATACAAATATTTGTTCTCGGGTCTTGGATGTTTAATATGTATTTAAGTATGTACCTATCTATATAAGTATGTTTATCCGTTGCCTTGTACCCATAACACAAGCTATGCCTAGCTTACTTTGGGACTGGGTCAATTGGTGTGAATTGTCCCGTGATATTTATTTTATTTATTTTTTTATATAAAGCATTGAGTTTTGAAATAAAATTTATTATTTTTACTAGCGATATTTAAATCTGACAGAAAATTTTGTGAAAACGGGTAGATCACTTTCTTGGCCAACCGCACATCATAGCGTTCAATTCCAGCCCCAAAGACGCAACGAATTCGGTACGCGCTCGCGGAGAAAACGTTACGCATTCGCGGCAATCCGTTCGCTCCACTTCTAATACGTGCGTTAATCGCCAGTGTGATGTGACTAATGATGATATTTCTATTCCTCGTCTTATTAGTTCTGTATGTGAGATTGTCCCACCGCTCCCGCTGCCCCGCGACGCGGGTGATCGATGGGCTAATATTTGCCTTCAATCTTTTATCAGCAGTTACTACGAAATTCGTACAACTACGAAATGCATTACAACTTAGGGATCTTTAAAAAACGAGCCTACCAATTCCTAAAAGGGTCGGCAACGCACCTGTGTTACGGGTGTCCATGGGCGACGGTGATCGCTTTCCATCAGGTGACCCCTCTGCTCGTTTGCCACCACTTATATAAAAAAAAAATCGAAGTTTGTATCATACCATCTCTTTTACTCTTCCATTTTATACTTTAAGCGTGAAAGGAACAGCACGATACGTGATATGATTCGAGGCGTGATGAAGCACTCAATAATTACGCGCTCATATACAGAAAATGAATGAGTTGGTACTGGTGTCTTTGGGACGATGCGACTAAGGCTTTTAGATGAACACGTTAATGAGGTAGCTTTCGATCACTTTTTGTCACTCATTATTCGTCAAACATTATTTTAGGTAACAGCATTCCCTAACTGTATATTATACACACATCTGTCTTTGAGATGCCGCACAAGACCGCGGTATCGAATAACCTCTACACGACCTACTGACCACTCGACCTGCTAAGCACTGATCCACGTTTATCAGCTTCCCTCAGGAAAATTCTTAAGGATAAGAAGAGCCTTGAATCACTTCAATACAAGGAAAAAACGGAACGTCTTATTATGATTGACGTCATTCACAATACTAATATTTTTGGTGTTTTATAAAGACAGGAAAATATTTTTTGTACTTGTGTTCCGCGAATTGTAATTTCACGTAATCGTAAATGTATGTATGTATGTTACTAAGACGTTATAAATATTTTCTCAAAAATGGTATGAAATGTTGCCATTACGTCATCAAAAACGTCGTAGAAAGTAACGCATCCTGGAGACTAGCTGCTAGCGACCAGGAAGTAATCTCGAGCTGCCAGGAAGTAAGTATGAAATTCCATTACATTATCAAGTGTTCAAATTTGGAACCCGTGCCGTGCTTCTACGTCTGTTTAAAACTTAAACTATTAATAAAAAAGTTCACACTTAAGAGGATGTATGCAAATTTGATAGTTCTCTGATTAAATAACTGGAACATTTACCACTAATTTATGTTGTTCTAATTACAATTTTCGTGTTTAAAATGTTTTAAATTAAGAAAATTCCTATTAAAAATGATGACGTTTGTAATTTAAAGTTGGCAGATATCTTAGTGTTGCCCGACAATTGTTGGTGAATCGATTAATCGTCGATTATAATTGCGGCGCACAAATAATCTAAATATCGATTATCCAATCGATGTAGCGATTAAATCGATTATATAGATATAATCTGTAACGGAACCTCCCCCCCCCCCCTGTTTAAAAATCCCCCGCTACCTAAAGCTATATATCCTACATCTTTTGACGGCTGAAAACTGAATTAAACTGAATTGAATTGCTGAAATATTGAACTAAATTACCTATCTATCTTATTAAAACTATGTATCTAACTCTGAACCAAATAAATAAAGAATTTAAATACTGAAATCTATACGGCGTAGAAACCTAAGATTATTTATATTGGTCGTGATACGTGATATGGCCATGTGATCGTCTAGTACCTAAGAGAACCCTTCGTTGTGTCCGTGCCTAAGTAACCCTGGAACTTTTAGTGAAGAATAAAGATTGGACTACCTATAAATATTTATTATATAGCGGCTAGTAACTTTATGCTAATTTTATTTAGAGGAAATGGTTGGTATTGAATTGCATAAGAGAAGACAGTTATAGAGTTTTATCTATGTATTAGAGTGGGTAAGTAAGTCTTAAGATAGGTTATAGCCTAGAAGAGTAAATCAGAAGTGTTTGGAGTAGATATTAGACAGAAATATGGTATTCTAACTTAATAATATTCTATCTATAATGGTAATGAAGATATATGGTTGCCCATATTTTGATTCAGGTTATAGGTAACTTAAGTAGTATTGAAGAAGAGGTAAAGATAGTTAAATGGAAGAGGTAATTTCAGATTTATAAAGTCATTGGTCAATAGTCTGTGTCATGTACTTGTAGGCAAGGAATTTTATATTGCGGCTATGTTTGAGAGCCCACTCCCCGCTCTCAAAGGTGGTCTTCGACTCCAAACTGGGACTCAAACCTCCCCCGCATGTACTCTGATGGAGCATACTACTTTTTCCTTGCAGGTAATTAGAATATAACATTATAACATTGTATAATAGAAGAGGGCAATCAAAGGGAATGTCAGTTATAGCCAGAGGCTGTCCCTGGGTCAATCCTGTGATCATAATACTCCTGCATTAGCAAACCAACTTCAGTGGTAATTGTAAACTTCTCTGGTTTATCATAATTACTAATGAGTAGCTACCGGGTCCCTTGGTACCGGTAAACCACTAACTTGCTTCAGCCTTAGTTTTAGTCAGAGTGACTTTCATTGTCAGTTTATAAAATAAGCATTTGGTATAACTTTTACCATCAAATTTAGTTGATATCACTAGCCACTACAGGACCAAATAACCCAAGGTTGCTTTACCAGGGACGACCACCGACTTCAAAGGAGATTCTACTTTTCAACAATTAAATGTTCTTAGTGAGTTTGTTGAGTTTTATTTTGACTCACTAAATCGCAGCTACTAGGGTTTACTAGATAGGACATATGGATGAAAGGGAAACCCTGAAATCTTTCATCCGTCGGAAAGTCTAGAGCGTTATAGTCAAAGTCAGTCAATACCTCAGGCATTAGTAGTTATGTCATCAAATGTAGCCCTTTCCCACAACACAAAATAGCACAATGAAGAACTGCCATGTTTAGGTAGTAATATTAAATAAGTCAGGCGGCATAGCAATGCCCCCCAACATCAATTAGCATGATGAAGAACAGCAGATAATAATTGGTTAATGGTAATAATATTAAGTAAGTCAGATGGCATATCTCAGCCCTCCAACCCATTATAATATAATGCAGAACAGAAGATAGTTAATGGTAATATTATTAAGAGAGTCAGATGGCATATCACAACCCTCCAACATATTATGGTTTAATGAAGAACAGAAGGTAGTTAATGGTAATAATACCTATCCCTGATAAACCTATCCTAGCAGCTAAACTATCCATCTATTCTACACGAAATTGGCAAGCTAGGAATCCGGATTCCACATTTACAACTATCGCGGGGCCCCTCTCCAACTGATAAGAGAGGGCCTATCCTAAACTAATGCCTACGTTGAGCGGGTTGACTCGAGTCCTACTTTCTATACCCGTGTGCTTCTGGCATCCATCTGAGGGGATTGGGATAGATGAATACCAGAGTGTAATATATATATAAATAGATAAGCGGACTAGGTAGATGATGAGGTTGAAACACCGGTTATGGCGCTCCAAACCCTTCAACACCCAGGGAGAACTTGGGTCCGACTCTTGAGTTATAATACAGACCCCCACCCTTCTCCAAGGAGTGGTACCCTAGCCTTAAACGCCTCCGAGATGGGCTAAACTGTCAGTTGGCACCGTTAGGTGACCCATTTATCCCTTCTCAGAGGTCAGCTCTTACTTAGCTGAAGTCTAGATCAGTTCTCCAATATACTAATATAACACTCCCACACAGCAATCCCCCCCAGATCCCGCTAAACTCCAACTTAGCTACCAAATATCCATGTAATCTCCCAACAGTGAGTATACTATAACCATGTTTGGCGATAGATACCCAGAGCCAGGCAATCACACAGAAAAACCCCCCATTTAATTAACACAAGAAATAAATCAACACATAATAAAGGTAAAACACAGCAAAGCCACAATAAAAAAATGAGAAAGTAATAACCCAAGGAGAACCTTACCAGACCCGTAGTCAAAATGCGAAAAAGTCCCTTCTACTCTGCGCAGTCCCTTTTATACCCTTGCCTCGACGATACCCACCGAAACACACTTTATCACAGTATAATAATGATCAGTAGGGTGTCTCGGCAGCGACCTTAATTCTACCCACCTACGCGACCTCGGCACACAACCTCGCGATAGAGCGCCACTCTTCAGTTATGTTTTGATAATGTCACATAATTATCATCATCATAATTTTTAACACTTAATTAAGATTAGAAGTTGAGATTTGTAATAGCGATATGATATATATATAAATGTTCCACTGAATCTATTGCACGCGCATAACTTTCGATCGACTGCACCAAATTCGATTATCTCCACAAACCGTATTGTACTTTTGAACGGTTTTATTCAGTTTCATAGCTACGTATATTTGCCACCTACGAATTAGCTACGGAGAAGTATTTGCACCTCTTCGGCTGGGATGCGCGAGGTTTCATTGTTAAAAATTCACATTCTGCTAAATAACTTCATTAGATATGTTTTTACATGTCTCGATTCAAATTAAGGCCGACATTGAAACGAGCCACAATACCAATAAAAAGGTTACACTACCAATCTGTAGCATATCAATTACCTCCGTACGTAATAAATGTGCGGTCCCGTGCTGATCGAACGTACTATGCTAGCCGAGCTATGCTAAGATTTCGTGGCTCATAGGTACTTTTCGCGTTCCGGCAGTTTGTATGAAAATACTCTACTGATCATTCACTACACTGTGCCCTAGATCCATCGGCATGAAAACAACTTGAGAACCCCGTATCTCACGCGCAGTCTACCCGCTAGTCAGTATTGTTGGCACAGAATTCATTTCTAAATCCCCAGGGTCTTTATGTCGTTCGCATAAAGTGCAGTATTGCTTAACCCGACTCGCAGGTAATTTGGTCAGCCCGTGCATCGTGTTCTTATTTGAACATTTTAGCAATTAAAATATTTTAACATCATCATCATCATCTCAGCCGAGACCCACCCAATACTGAACATAGGCAAAAACTGAGTTCGTTTACATGAAACTGGCTGTACCAGCATGTAAAAAAGGACTGTTGAATTCAGATCCGATTAATACATATAGGTGAATTTAAATAACCCAACGAATCCTAAGGTAATAGCTTGGGTCCTTACCAAGGTACATAAGAATACCAATTAAATATCCCAACGAATTATAAGGTAATAGCTTCGGTCCTTACCAAGGTACATATGAATACATTAATACATATAATTAATGTTTTTCCCTCTTAGACCATTTTACGGGCCTGAAAATATTATATAAACATATATTTGTGAATGAGACGGTTTTCAGAATCTGAACCGTCACATCGCCTCCCAATGTTTGCGCAAGTGAGAATCCGTTAAACTGGAGAAAACATTTAAACCAATATTCACAAATATATTGATCTAAACATCAACACCCAAAATTTATTAGCAGTTTCCCCAAGAGTGCGGCTTGTGATGTGGTGTGTACTTTTAACCCAAAGGCAATGATCAGAGTAAGAGGGTCGTCTTATAACTTCTAACTTACTAATTATGGATATTTATCACATCTCCAGGTAGGTTCTAGATAGAGGAACTGGTTGTGAAGCAGTCAGCCCTAGTAGCATTACATCGGCCCTTCCACCCCAGTCTTGCCCCTGCCTGTCGACCAGAAATGGAACTGCCAATGTAACCCCTTCCAAAACCGGATTAGCTTTTCACTCAGCAAATCGTCCCTGTGGTCATAACATACCCATTAATCAAAAGTCCAGCCAAAGACGTTCACTTAATACAAAAACCATTAGCCTTTCGGTGTGGGTGCAGTGTGCTCGAAGTAAGCATCGGCTTCCTAGCACTTGCTTTGAAGCCCTACATGTAGAGTAACGATTTCCTGGCACCAGCCTCAACGCTGATGTCGATCTCGACTTAACCTATCACCATTTGCGCAAGAAAATCATTTGGTGAGTGCTGTATCAAGGGTTGACTGCCAATAAACCATCCTTGTCATCCACAGAACTACTGAACTGTTATAGCCCTTCACACTAGATTTTTTTTTCACATTAAAACAAACTTGCACATTCACCTGCATCCTTCCTCATTCACTCCCTCAATCACTTCTTTCACCCACCTCATAACAGTCCAGTAGTTTCAACAGGAACCAAAGACGTTACTAATACCTTTTAATTAAAAGGAGAAAGTTAGGTAAATATCTTGAAGTTAAGAAAGAACAATCTCCCCACTTCCGCAAACCAACTAACTACCGTCGTGGAACTAGAACGGCACATCGCGGTCAGTAAGCGCTTCAGTGCCAATACATTGTCAAAACTTAATACTAGGCCCTACAATTGCTTCCGTAAGTGAGAAAATCCCAACCAGGCGAAACCGATCAAATAATGATAAACGAGCTTATAACCTTATCCTCTTAATTTATTAGCACTTTCCCCAAAAGTGAAATTGTGATGTAGTGTGTATTTATACCGAAGGATAACGACCAAAGCACGAAGGACCATTTTCCCACCTTCGACTCATTAATAATGAATATCCATTGGGCCATGAGGTAGTTTCAGATAGAGGAACTGGTTGTGAAGCAGTCAGCTCTAGTAGCATTACATCGGCCCTTCCACCCCCAGTCTTGCTCCTGCCTGTCGACCAGAAATGGAACTGCCAATGCAACCTCTTCCAAAACCGGAGTTAGCTTAGCTGTCCTTTATAACCGGGTCGTGGAGCACCCTTTGGCACCCCACAACCCTCAATGGGGCAATAGACATCCAATAAAAATCAATCTAGCCGAAAAACAAACCCTCAATACAAAAGTCATTAGGCTTTCGGAGATTGTGTAGTGTGTTTGTCCCTAACGTTTCCATTGGGTGTAGAGTAATGACTCTCTGGCGCCAGCTTCAATGCTGATGTCGATTTCGACTTAACCTATCACCATTTGCGCAAGAAAATCATTTGAAGGGTGCTGTATTATGGGTTGAGTGCCAATAAACCATCCTTGTTATCCACAGAATTTCTGAATTGTTATAGCCCCTTATACTATAACAGTGGTTCTTATTCCTTTTAGCTGGCGACCCAAAATACAAATATATTTGAAGCTTCGTGACCATAAAGTTAAATATTATAAAAAACATATTTTCTTTATTCAAGTGAAAGTTATCTTTAAATTAGTTATTATAATATTCGCGACCCATCTCATATCGCCCGTGATTTAAATTTAGGTCGAGACTCAAGGTTAAGAAACGCTGTACCTACTAGAACGACAAGTCCTACTCTTTACACTTTTTTTTCTTATTTTAGCAACTATCAAGTCACACATCTACCCTTGTCCTTCCTCAATCTCTGTTTCACTCATGCTATAACAATCCACCAATTCAGACAGGATACTCAGATGTGAGCAATAAATAAAATAAATTTAAAGTAAAAGGAATACTTAAACTCTCTCACTTCCGATAAACAATAACCTACTGTAATTTTGAAACGAGCTTCCCTATAATTATTTTTAATCCGATATATACCTACAATGTTTATTGCGTTTTACCCTATATTAATTTAGTATTACTCATAGACCAAATCCTAACCTTACTCATTCATTGTAAATAAAAGGAACGAGGTTTTTTTTTTTTAAAACTAATTTTACCTAGGTATTAAAACTAGTTTTACTTTTGAGCTTCAGAAACGTAGATTCAAAATATTGAAAAGTTCCCAAAATTATAATTACCTACTTACTCAGATATAATAAGGTACTTAGTACATTAAAAAGAAACTTAACATTAGGTAACTACTAAATTTTTGCTGTAAATTTAACTAATTAGTGACTCCTTCACTAAGCAAAAACACTATATCTTCAGATTCCAGCTACTATCCACTTAAAGCAACAACTTTTAGTACGTATAAAGTTACTAAAAATAGGGAACCATTTCAACTTGGTTGCTAACCGGCCTACCTAAAACCTTTTCAACCTTAAAACGCCTAAAGAACCCTTCCCGCAGACCTCTAAAATTTCGGGTAGATGAACAACCGTGATGAGACTACCCCGCCTTTTTACTAACCAAATGCACTTATGACTGTTCAAGCTAACTTTAAGTATCTAAAATGATTGTCCTTACACCTAATGAGTGTCTTAAATCGTTAACCAAGTTGATGTTACTTGTAACTACACGACACGAGTACCCATACCAACATCAACCAGTTGTGGAATCAATATAAAATCGAATCAAAAACCAAGCGAAACTAATCGAACCTAATTAATCACGCTAAATAAGAACCTTTCCATCGTGAAGAAACCTGCACAACTACCAAAGTCATTTCATTACGACATCTCACGCTGGGAGGAAGCCTATGTCACTCAAACTAACATAACTAATCGAACCTAATTAAGTACGCTAAATAAGAACCTATCCATCGTGACGAAACCTGCACATCTACCAAAGTCATTTCATTACGACATCTCACGCTGGGAGGAAGCCTATGTCACTCAAAATAACGTAACTAGTCGAACCTAGTTAAGTACACTAAATAAGAACCTATCCATCGTGAAGAAACCTGCACAACTACTAAAGTCATTTCTTTACGACATCTCACGCTGGAAGGAAGCCTGTGTCACTCAAATTTTGCAAAACCCGGAGTTTAGGAAAACATGGCTAGATATTGGACTTCGCGCCAAATCTACCTACCTCTACATAACCCCTTTCGACGCCAACGACACATATCACCTCCGCGGGTTCCACGCCAACGACCTATATAACAGTCATGGCGTGCAGAGCGATATCTACCTACATTAAACTGTTCTATTCTATCAATCTATATACGTGTGCCTTGTGTAAAATTTTACACTTGCAAGTACTATATGATAAATGCATAAATTATAAATGACTAGCCTTCTGTTCGCATCTTCGCCCGCGATAAATTAATTTTTCCCGTACAAAATGGTACCCCTCCCGCGGCAAAAGTACCCCATGTCACTCAGTGATAATGTCGCCCTCCAACGGCCAAATTAACTTTTGAAATCGGTCCAGCAGTTTTTAAGTTTATTCGTTACATACAAAAATACAAATCTCTCCTCTTTATAATATTCCTGAAGTTATAAACTGTATAAAATGCAGCCAAAAACCCAGAAACAGGAACAGACCACCACGGTAATCTAACGGCTATCAACACGGCTCCCTCTATTACATCAGACTACTCTGAACTTGGCCATAACAAAAAGCACTGAAGTTTCTATAAAACTAAAGATCAACTTTACATGATACTGGATATTTCATACTAAACCGAATAAATGAAGAACACTGTACCTACCCGAGAAACCTCTACAACTAAAACAATCCTCGATCAAATTAGCTCTAATATCAAGAATAATATAATAAGTTCAATTTATCAATAATAAATTCAAATTTATCTGACCACAACAAACGTATTTAGAAGCTCTCCATTGTTATATAAAAAGGTATTTAAACACCACATCTTAAAGCGATTACTGGTCTATCGAAATAAACTCCACCGCTGACATCCACATTCCCATAGTAATTTCAAATTGCTATCGCCATAGTGATACTTAATAGGTCCCTCGAAATCCCAACGCAAGACGGGTGATATCAACCGCATGTAGCTCCCTACCCTCATTGTGATAAAATTTACTGTTGGTTTCTACCTATTTTGTTTTTAAACTTATTGCTAATATTATTACCTAAGCATACAGAGTTAATGTTAATATTATAAAATGTTTAATTAGTTAATGTTATTTAAATAGTCCTCTGCATGCTACTGTGTCATCTAACTGCGTAAATTGTATTCCTGAACGCCAAGTGAATTTTATTCTTTTTATTGGGAACTAATGTCTTTAACCATAAGCCATCTATTCCGAACACAAAAGGATTGCGAAAATACGATACCGCAACTTTGAAGTGCAATCTTGCCATCTTCCCTCACACTTATTAAATCTCATACTCCCTATTAAAAATATCCCGTTATAAATAACATTATACCTAAGCTTATTGGTTACCTCGTAAGTTATGTAACTAATCTCCGCTATAATTACTATCTTCATTTAGTGTGAACATCACAATACAATACAACACAAATATCCCTTATTGAACACCAAAAATAGGACAGTGACATAACAAAAATAAAACCGGCTAAGAGCGTGTCGGACACTCCCAGGACAGACTTCCGTAACGAGGTTACGACGTGACGGTTTATATCAACCAATTATTTTTCTAAGGGCCCTACATCTCGTACGGAACCTCCCAAGCAGGTACACTCTATAGATCAGGTCGCTACCCACTTCCAAAGCACCAACAACTCTCAAGCTAACCTAGCCGTTGTAGATACAGATTTTATTTCATCAGCTAACACACCACATAACATCATTGCAAAAATACGCCTCCCAGTACTAAAAGTCTCTGCACCACGCCGCGAGCGGACGGACGGACAGACAGTGGACAGACGGACGGACAGACGGACGGCGGACAACGGACAGACGGTGGACAACGGACTGACAAACTGCTAAAGGCAACTTCTTCCAGACAACCTACCGCTTCGTATTTAGGTATTATGTGACCTCGTATTTCGATCTGTAGTAGTAATACCTAAGATCTAATAAAACCCAGCAACCGATAGTCTAACTACCTACATAAAACATTCTTTGATCTACGTAATCAGAATAATTGAATCACAAAAGTTTTAAGTAACGAAGACATTTAGTGGGAAGCCTAACATGGTTTGGCCTAACGAATCTATAATAACCAGACTTTTCTGCCTATCTACCAACATACATACATTGTGCGCGTTTGGCAGCCGCCGCAACGAGTGACTCCCTGAAGAAGGACCACTGACTAGCCCGAAACATGTCGAGTCAAATTCCGTTCAAGACGCGAGCGATCCGTTTATTTTCACTACATACATACATACCTACCTACATACTTATATATCCACCCACCTACCTACCCATCTACCTACCCATCTACCTACCTAAACTATGCATCTGATTATTTCCCTCCATTATTAATTACAAAACTATTTACTATACAATAAACCATTTTGCTACGTATTATATTTCTGTAAAGACGCCGTGGCGGTCTAATGATTCGACCGATTCTCCCAAGCATAGGCCTATGGGTGCAAATCCGGACTTGCACTCGGAATCGTTCGAACGTCACGCGCAAAATTACCCTTTAATCTACCCCGAGCCCATGGCAAAGGCAAACATCGTGAAAAAACCCGCACACACCCGCGAAGATACCCAACGACGCGCGTCAAGCTTCCTACCCGCACCCAGGCCGCACAAAAACTATGGCCCATCCTCACTCTCTCGGTAAAGAGGCCCGCGAGCCGCAACGGAACGAATACAGGCTGCGACGATAATGATGATTATTCGCGTCCTACCACCCACATTAATTGTAACCGTACTAACACTACCTACCTTAGTAGACAAATACTCGTCACGACAAAAAAAAAGGTATTTTTTTTCCTTTGAATATACGCCTCCCTATCTGTACAACCTTTTGTATTTGTCTAAACTATACATACACGACAAAATAAAGTAGGTATTATAATTTTGAATGTACGCCTCTCCCGAACTGTACAACCTTTTTTATTTGTATTGTATACATACACACCCCGAATATTCCTAATACATTAAATCTCAAGTCACAGTAAGTAAATTTATCAGGCCCGTGTACAGGCCACTGGCTACCCTTCATACCCTATAAATCACAGATTTATAAAACTACTAATCTAATCATCTCCCAAGTCCCTCTACTTAATTCAAAAGTACGTCTAGCACACCGGCGATTAAAACTACTTAAACAACAAAATGAAAAATTACCTACAGAAAAACTATCCATTCTGTAGATTTATACTTCTTAATTATTAAGAGTTGTTAGTGCCAACATAAATCCCTAAATCGTGTCACTTGACCACCCAAGTATTTTTTTTTTAATTTTTTTTTATTATTAACGAACGTAGACAAATTGAGACTGTCGCAATAGAAAAACTATACCTTCTAGGCTAAAAAAGATCACTATGACGCGTTATCCTATTATAAGCTAAGTAAAGTAATTTTAAATTAATTAAAAGCTAAAAAAGAACATATATATTTTTTTAAGTGGGTCAATCTAAGTATTTTTTATTTAGGAAGGTAAGCGTAAGCATGATTGAAATCAATGGATCAGCTAGACTATGAAGAATACCTTTTACGCTAAAAGTTTAGTATAACTGGAGTTTTATACGCGTAAATCAAGCTAACCGACTTCAATATCATAAAAACCGAATAACCTATTATAAATGGAATTAAATCTCAACATACACAATATTCGTATTAATAGTGAAAAAACGCTCAAATTTCACAATCGTACTCTGTTGTATGGACGCCAACCCTTTGCCTCACCTTTTCGTCTAAAGAATATTAAAAACCAAGCACCGTCACTATTGACTGGTTGGTTGGTTGCGCTGATCGTCAATTATCGTTCGACCGACATAGATTTTATTATTTCAAGTCAGTTTTAATATTAATAAGTCGTTTAGTCAACTTTAAGCTTAAAATGGTCGCCTACCTAACGGCTAAGGTACCCACATCAAAAGTGATAACTATCAAAAAGGTACAGTGCGTGAACGAAAGTAGTTGTACAACAAGTGGAAGAACCAAGTGCTACGTAATTAATCAAACAACCATGTTTAAACGAACTCGCAATAAACGAACTACCCAAGTGTGAACAAAGGCGGATTACGCGAATAGAAGGTGGAAACAGTGACTGAGCGTAATTATTAATGGCATAACCTACAAGTGGACAAAAGAAGTGTAATAACCAAAGTGTTTCAAGTTCTAGTTTAAAGCAAACATGTAAAAAAAATGATTAAAACCCTATATTTTATTAATGTCCTTTTTTAATTTATCTACGTACCTATCTAATTACCGCAACCGATACTAAGTTATGACTAAACCAATCTTTATTTTCACTTATCCGTTTCACCGCAACACTGTGGCCCAAAAATTGTGCTATAAAGGACAATTGTTGGACCAAAACCTGCCTATCTATATACCAAGACAAATTCTAGAAAAAGTTCATAAATTATATCTATCTTATGGTGGAACGTTATAACTACAGTTGAGCTAACTATGAACTAACAAGTTATGAACCTATTTATCACTATACAAGTTAAACAGATCTATCTTGAAAATAATGATTAAGCTATGCTCGAATCCTGGACACGGCTACTCACTGTAACGGAACCTCCCCCCCCCCCTGTTTAAAAATCCCCCGCTACCTAAAGCTATATATCCTACATCTTTTGACGGCTGAAAACTGAATTAAACTGAATTGAATTGCTGAAATATTGAACTAAATTACCTATCTATCTTATTAAAACTATGTATCTAACTCTGAACCAAATAAATAAAGAATTTAAATACTGAAATCTATACGGCGTAGAAACCTAAGATTATTTATATTGGTCGTGATACGTGATATGGCCATGTGATCGTCTAGTACCTAAGAGAACCCTTCGTTGTGTCCGTGCCTAAGTAACCCTGGAACTTTTAGTGAAGAATAAAGATTGGACTACCTATAAATATTTATTATATAGCGGCTAGTAACTTTATGCTAATTTTATTTAGAGGAAATGGTTGGTATTGAATTGCATAAGAGAAGACAGTTATAGAGTTTTATCTATGTATTAGAGTGGGTAAGTAAGTCTTAAGATAGGTTATAGCCTAGAAGAGTAAATCAGAAGTGTTTGGAGTAGATATTAGACAGAAATATGGTATTCTAACTTAATAATATTCTATCTATAATGGTAATGAAGATATATGGTTGCCCATATTTTGATTCAGGTTATAGGTAACTTAAGTAGTATTGAAGAAGAGGTAAAGATAGTTAAATGGAAGAGGTAATTTCAGATTTATAAAGTCATTGGTCAATAGTCTGTGTCATGTACTTGTAGGCAAGGAATTTTATATTGCGGCTATGTTTGAGAGCCCACTCCCCGCTCTCAAAGGTGGTCTTCGACTCCAAACTGGGACTCAAACCTCCCCCGCATGTACTCTGATGGAGCATACTACTTTTTCCTTGCAGGTAATTAGAATATAACATTATAACATTGTATAATAGAAGAGGGCAATCAAAGGGAATGTCAGTTATAGCCAGAGGCTGTCCCTGGGTCAATCCTGTGATCATAATACTCCTGCATTAGCAAACCAACTTCAGTGGTAATTGTAAACTTCTCTGGTTTATCATAATTACTAATGAGTAGCTACCGGGTCCCTTGGTACCGGTAAACCACTAACTTGCTTCAGCCTTAGTTTTAGTCAGAGTGACTTTCATTGTCAGTTTATAAAATAAGCATTTGGTATAACTTTTACCATCAAATTTAGTTGATATCACTAGCCACTACAGGACCAAATAACCCAAGGTTGCTTTACCAGGGACGACCACCGACTTCAAAGGAGATTCTACTTTTCAACAATTAAATGTTCTTAGTGAGTTTGTTGAGTTTTATTTTGACTCACTAAATCGCAGCTACTAGGGTTTACTAGATAGGACATATGGATGAAAGGGAAACCCTGAAATCTTTCATCCGTCGGAAAGTCTAGAGCGTTATAGTCAAAGTCAGTCAATACCTCAGGCATTAGTAGTTATGTCATCAAATGTAGCCCTTTCCCACAACACAAAATAGCACAATGAAGAACTGCCATGTTTAGGTAGTAATATTAAATAAGTCAGGCGGCATAGCAATGCCCCCCAACATCAATTAGCATGATGAAGAACAGCAGATAATAATTGGTTAATGGTAATAATATTAAGTAAGTCAGATGGCATATCTCAGCCCTCCAACCCATTATAATATAATGCAGAACAGAAGATAGTTAATGGTAATATTATTAAGAGAGTCAGATGGCATATCACAACCCTCCAACATATTATGGTTTAATGAAGAACAGAAGGTAGTTAATGGTAATAATACCTATCCCTGATAAACCTATCCTAGCAGCTAAACTATCCATCTATTCTACACGAAATTGGCAAGCTAGGAATCCGGATTCCACATTTACAACTATCGCGGGGCCCCTCTCCAACTGATAAGAGAGGGCCTATCCTAAACTAATGCCTACGTTGAGCGGGTTGACTCGAGTCCTACTTTCTATACCCGTGTGCTTCTGGCATCCATCTGAGGGGATTGGGATAGATGAATACCAGAGTGTAATATATATATAAATAGATAAGCGGACTAGGTAGATGATGAGGTTGAAACACCGGTTATGGCGCTCCAAACCCTTCAACACCCAGGGAGAACTTGGGTCCGACTCTTGAGTTATAATACAGACCCCCACCCTTCTCCAAGGAGTGGTACCCTAGCCTTAAACGCCTCCGAGATGGGCTAAACTGTCAGTTGGCACCGTTAGGTGACCCATTTATCCCTTCTCAGAGGTCAGCTCTTACTTAGCTGAAGTCTAGATCAGTTCTCCAATATACTAATATAACACTCCCACACAGCAATCCCCCCCAGATCCCGCTAAACTCCAACTTAGCTACCAAATATCCATGTAATCTCCCAACAGTGAGTATACTATAACCATGTTTGGCGATAGATACCCAGAGCCAGGCAATCACACAGAAAAACCCCCCATTTAATTAACACAAGAAATAAATCAACACATAATAAAGGTAAAACACAGCAAAGCCACAATAAAAAAATGAGAAAGTAATAACCCAAGGAGAACCTTACCAGACCCGTAGTCAAAATGCGAAAAAGTCCCTTCTACTCTGCGCAGTCCCTTTTATACCCTTGCCTCGACGATACCCACCGAAACACACTTTATCACAGTATAATAATGATCAGTAGGGTGTCTCGGCAGCGACCTTAATTCTACCCACCTACGCGACCTCGGCACACAACCTCGCGATAGAGCGCCACTCTTCAGTTATGTTTTGATAATGTCACATAATTATCATCATCATAATTTTTAACACTTAATTAAGATTAGAAGTTGAGATTTGTAATAGCGATATGATATATATATAAATGTTCCACTGAATCTATTGCACGCGCATAACTTTCGATCGACTGCACCAAATTCGATTATCTCCACAAACCGTATTGTACTTTTGAACGGTTTTATTCAGTTTCATAGCTACGTATATTTGCCACCTACGAATTAGCTACGGAGAAGTATTTGCACCTCTTCGGCTGGGATGCGCGAGGTTTCATTGTTAAAAATTCACATTCTGCTAAATAACTTCATTAGATATGTTTTTACATGTCTCGATTCAAATTAAGGCCGACATTGAAACGAGCCACAATACCAATAAAAAGGTTACACTACCAATCTGTAGCATATCAATTACCTCCGTACGTAATAAATGTGCGGTCCCGTGCTGATCGAACGTACTATGCTAGCCGAGCTATGCTAAGATTTCGTGGCTCATAGGTACTTTTCGCGTTCCGGCAGTTTGTATGAAAATACTCTACTGATCATTCACTACACTGTGCCCTAGATCCATCGGCATGAAAACAACTTGAGAACCCCGTATCTCACGCGCAGTCTACCCGCTAGTCAGTATTGTTGGCACAGAATTCATTTCTAAATCCCCAGGGTCTTTATGTCGTTCGCATAAAGTGCAGTATTGCTTAACCCGACTCGCAGGTAATTTGGTCAGCCCGTGCATCGTGTTCTTATTTGAACATTTTAGCAATTAAAATATTTTAACATCATCATCATCATCTCAGCCGAGACCCACCCAATACTGAACATAGGCAAAAACTGAGTTCGTTTACATGAAACTGGCTGTACCAGCATGTAAAAAAGGACTGTTGAATTCAGATCCGATTAATACATATAGGTGAATTTAAATAACCCAACGAATCCTAAGGTAATAGCTTGGGTCCTTACCAAGGTACATAAGAATACCAATTAAATATCCCAACGAATTATAAGGTAATAGCTTCGGTCCTTACCAAGGTACATATGAATACATTAATACATATAATTAATGTTTTTCCCTCTTAGACCATTTTACGGGCCTGAAAATATTATATAAACATATATTTGTGAATGAGACGGTTTTCAGAATCTGAACCGTCACATATCGATACTAAGATTCATACAATTAATTGATTATAATCGATTATAATGGGTCAAGTACACGATATAATCGATAATCGATTTTATCGATTGTTAATATTTTACAATTTAATCGATTTGATCGATTATGTAGATAAAATCGATTTATTCGATTATATCGTATAATTGTATCGATATAATTGTATGAATCTTAGTATCGATTATATCGAGATAATCGATTTAATCCATACAACGATTGGATAATCGACATCTAGATTATTTAGGGGAAAAATAATCGATTAATTAATAATCGATTATCCGGCAACACTAAGATATCTAAACATCACCGCCCGGTACCTTTAAAAAAACAATCATACCATAGACAGACATAGGTTAGCGAGTGAGTAGCTAATGGCGGGTCGTAGATTTTCTTTATTTTTTCAATGTGTACTTTTATTTTATTTTTATCAACTTGTTTCATTTTTGAGAAAAGCACTATACAAGCTTCGCCCAGTAATTGCCATCCTGGCCTCGTATCATTGCTGGCCTCACCCAGCGGTTCGGCCATCAAACTTCTAACTCGTCCAGGATGGCTTACTTACTGGTCTCTGCAGTAATGTACTATTACACACCGCTATGTCACTAATTATAAGGTTGATGTTTACATTCAATTTGAGGTGATTTGATGTATAGATATTAATGCCCTCGCCTATAGGTACATACAATATCGCAAAGGCCTTTTTTTCAGTGCTGAACCAGAAGTCCACTGGCTACCTATAAAAAATAATTGAAGGCCTGCGTATAGAACTGAAAAAAGACTGTTGTTAAAAGAGATTCAAAAACAAACGTCATTCGAACATTTATATATGGCGCTGTCCATAGAAAAATGCTTAGGTTGTCCAATGGACAAAATTTGTGTAACCATAGCAACAGGTGGTAATAAAAAGTTGATTCACCCATACACCACTTTCGATGTGGATGGCACAGGACCGGTCTACTTGGCAAACCTTGGAAGTGGCCAATATTCACCAGTGGACGTCTTTCGGCTAAAATGACAATGACTAAATTATCCAGCACTAACTGATAGTGGGTCTTAAAATGAATATGGCAAAAAAAAAGATTATGTGCAAGAACACCGATGCCACCCACATTGCAGTTCATGGACAGGTACTGGAGAGGATTGAGGAGTATGTCTGTCTCGGTCAAACCATGAGCCTAGAAAAGATCGGACAAGAACTGGAAATTCAACGCCGAATTCGCTTAGGCTGGGCGGCATTCGGTAAATTGTCCGACGTGCTCAGAGGGGACATACCTCTTAATCTCAAGCGCAGATGCTTGGAACAGTGTATCCTCCCGGTGCTGACATATGGAGCTGAAACTTGGACGCTCACGCAGAAGGTCATACACAAGCTGCAAGTCACGCAAAGGGCGATGGAGCGGGCAATGTTGGGCATATCTCTCCGAGACAGAGTCCGAAATACGGAGATTCGGAGACGATCAAGGCTCACCGATATAGCCAAGGTAATCACCCAAAGAAAGTGGAAGTGGGCTGGACACATATGCCGCAGGAGTGATGGAAGATGGGGAAAGGCTGTGATGGAGTGGAGACCCAGAACCGGGCGGAGAAACGTTGGCAGACAGGAGATGAGGTGGACTGACGACCTGGTCAAAGTGGCGGGAAGGGGCTGGATGAGGAGAGCACTGGACAGAGACGAGTGGCGAGCAATGCAGGATGCCTACACTCAGCATTGGGTGGCTACGGGCTGAAGAAGAAGAAGAGAACTGATAGTTAGAAACAATTTTCTTGTATTCGGTTAAGTCAGTGCATAAATAAACAGGTGTACTCGTAATTTACATTCGTCAAAAAAAATTTTCGACGGGCGCTTACGTAAATTTGTCTATTTCTTATTAGCCTATTGGCTGTGTCATTGGGAGCTCTCGCCGACGCCGGATTGGCCGTAAGCCGCGGCTTGTGCGGTAACAAGGGATCAGGCCGCCGGTCTATCGACATGGCACTCACTGACATGCTACACCAATTACTACCGCACTGAGTCGTGTATATTGTGTTAAAGTATGTACGTTGTTATTTTAGCCAAATTATCATCATCATCCCAGCTTACATACGTTCTAACGCAGGGCACAGGCAAAAGTCAAAATATCTTTATTCAATTTAAGCAAGCACTTTTTAATGTTGATGTTTTTTAGCGATAAGATCTATTGTCTGCCTGAATTTTAATTTTTGTAATGTCACTGTACTGTTTTGGTGCTCAATAAAGAATATTTGTATTGTACCTATTGTTGTTGAATTTAACACCGGTCAAGAACCTCAATAAGGAGGATTTCTACCTACCCCAGTTATTTTGCTTATGGTATAATTTAAAATCATAACTATTACTAACTATATGTATAATATACGGGATTTATCACGCAAATAATATTTACTTATGGGTATTATCCTTTTTTATACCCAACCAAATTTTTGCTGGGCGTCTTAGGCTTCAATTCTTTGGAGGTGAGGCGAGATTTCAGACTGTTAACTGTAGCTAGCGGTATTTTGCGTGGTGATTCTGATTGTCCCGAATTGGTGGCTCAGTTGATGCGTCTGTATGTTCCCTCGCCGACTAAATTTCTCTTTCGGTCACGCTGTCGCCATTTGTTGGCGGCGCCGGCAGCACGAACGGTGCCCCGCAGAAAGTCTCCGCTAGTTCGAGCTTTGCACCAGATGAACTCACTCCTCGAATCGACCCCAGGCTGTGATTTGTTTGCAAGCAGATGGTTACAACTGTGTGAGGAATGTATGAGATATTGCGAGAAGATGGATATACGACCTTCTTCTGTTTAATTTTAAACTCTATTGTTCTTATGTGTATCTATTCTTTGTAAAAATTGTATTTGAATTTCACAGTGCTTTGGTTGATCTGTTATGCTGTGAAATGTAATGAATTAAATAAATAAATAAATAAATCTTGACGTTACTCGTGACCACGGCCAATGCTGTGTGGCCAAAATGTCGAGGTAAATATTATTTGCGTGATAAGTTCATTGTGTAGTAATAGTTATGAGTGAAAATCACGAAAGTTTAAAATCAATCCTATTTGTAATTTTCAAAAATGGGACTTATTTTTTTATTTTTGATGCAGAAACTTAGTCGAGAATACTGTACGTGGTATGCAACTTAATGTCTACACCGCAGTATACCTGTTACAGTTAGTTCCCCTGCTACACTTCATCATCATTTCAGCCGAAAGACGTCCACTGCTGAACATAGGCCTCCCCCAAGGCTTGCCAAACAGATCGGTCCCGTGACATCCGCATCCAACGCGATCCCGCAACCTTAACCAGGTCGTCGCTCCATCTTGTTGGAGGCCTACCTAAACTCCGTATTCCGGTCCGCACTCCGACCGGTCCGACCGCCCGGTTGGCACTGAGAAGTTACCGCTAACGATGGGCCTCATAAGAAAGCTCAAAGTCTTTCAGAGGGAAATGGAGAGGGCTATGCTCGGAGTTTATCTGCGGGATCGCATTAGAAATGATGAAATCCGCGAAAGAACTAAAGAATCGCCAGAATCAAGTGGCAATAGGCAGGGCACATTGCGCGTAGAACTGATGGCCGTTGGGGCAAAATGGTTCTCGTGTGGCTACACTTAGATTTCTCTTTAATAAAAACATAACTCTCTCCTTGCAGTCGGGTAAAAGGGGGATACTTATCATAAAACGCAAAACGTCTAGTAGCTTATCCTTTTCATTGAATAATCTCCTACAAGGTAATAAACAATTCAGAGATTTTATTACAATAGTCGGGATAGCCGCAGTAATATGCCATCACTCTTTGTGAACCTTTTTAATTTCCGCTTCGGGGTTAGGGGGTTCATTCAGGTCCACTACAAAGGGGATTTAATCTGCAGGAATGAGTGATTTACATTGTTCGTCAAATTGTTCCCTGATTTATTATCTATTGTTGGGCCGTATTGTAGTAACACGAGAGCAACTCACTTCCAGGATAACGACCGAGATAAACTGAAGACGCTTTTAAAGCTGGCACTATAGGTTGACCGCTATGTGTGCTTATGTGCTAACGAGTATAATTAAGATTGGTATGAAGTATCTTTTTGTATTTTTTTATTTTTCAACTCCATTTTTTTTGAAGTGAAACTTCTAATGCGACTTCCAACAAGCGTTGCGTTAAATGCGTCGCGATAAATACGCAACGCAACGCAAGTTGACGTTTACGAGACGTTTGCGAGAGGGGTGAGGTGAGGGGTGTGGGGGGTTAGGGGTGAGGGGGTGTGGGAGTTTCAAAGGGGGGATGAAAATTTCATTGATTTTGCCGTAGGATGCACCGATTTCAAGATATTTGACAAAAACTTCGGGGTTGCGGGGATGAGGGGGGAGTGCGGGGGAGGGGGGTGCGGGGGTTTATTATGAAGTGTCACTTCTTCCGCGCGGAGTGACTCCACGCACTATTTTTTTATTTTACGGTCATCCCGTGAAATCCATATATTTCATACTAAATACGAACTGAAACATGGATACACAGAAAAACACAGAAAAAGACCAGCACCGGGAATTGAACCCGGGTCCTCAGCATACTGTGCTGCGTGGTTTTACCCCTACACCACAACTGGTCCAGCTGGTGTGTGTTTATGTATGTGTGTATGTGTGTGTGTGTGTGTGTGTGTGTGTGTGTGTGTGTGTGTGTGTGTGTGTGTGTGTGTGTGTGTGCGTGTGTGTGTGTGCGTGCGTGCGTGCGTGTGTGTTTGTCTGTCTGTGGCATCATAGCTCTTTAACGGGTGAACCGATTTGGATGCGGTTTTTTTTATTTGAAAGCAGGTTTCTTGGCAATGGTTCTTAGATATGTTTCATCAAAATTGGTTCAACTGTTTCAAAGTTATCAGCTCTTTTGTTAGCTGCGGAAGGGATGTTAGACGCATAATGGGCATTTACTTTATTTCCAAACATTTATGTTGTAGTGTAGGCACACACCTTCGTCCCAATCCACTCTAATATAACCATGTATTCTAGCTTAAATCAGTAGTAATAAATCATATCTTAGACCTATCGGTTGTTTCCCTAACGCCATCCTTACAATGTGTGACCAAATTGCGTTGGGGGTTTTTAAAGATTTTAATTTATTAGTATAAAGAACAGCCTTCTATATCTCAATGCAACAAAGACCGCTGCAATGTATTTAGCAAGGTTTAAAGTTGGATTTTAAACAGGTAGAACGCGTCAAACTGCACCGAGTTTTTTCCGTTTAACGGTTTTTCTGGACCAAACAACTACACCGTGAAATTTTAGTGGTTGTTTTCCCGAAACGAGGTGATTTAGTTTCGATTGTACAATCGATTTATACTTAATATTTTGACTAGAGTCAAAAACCAATTGTGAAAAACGAAAGTCGAAAATGACCGCAAAGCAATAGTAACGCTTCGTTGGTACCTAACCTATCGTACGGTCGTACGCTACTTGTACCAACGAAGCGTTACTATTGGTTTGCGGTCATTTTCGACTTTCGTTTTTCACAATTGGATTTTTGACTCTAGTCAAAATAGTAAGTATAAATTGATTGTACAATCGAAACTAAATCACCTCGTTTCGGGAAAACAACCACTAAAATTTCACGGTGTATAAATTTAAAACCCCCAACACAATTTGGTCGCACATAAAATAATGTAAATGCCCATTTGATTATGCGCCTAATATTCCTTCTGCAGTTGACAAAAGAGCTTATTTTGATGAAACGTATCTAAGAACCATTGCCAAGAAACTAGCTTTCAAATAAAAAAACCACATCCGAATCGGTTCATCCGTTTTAGAGTTATGATGCCATAGACAGTCACACAGACAGACAGACAGACAGACAGACACACACACACACACACACACACACACACACACACACACACACACACACACACACACACACACACACACACACACACACACACACACACACACATAGCGGACAAACTTATATTATAACACCTCTCTTTTTGTGTCGGGGGTTAAAAATAAGAAAGTTCGGTTAAAATTGAAATCAAATTGAAAATAAGGTCGTTTTTCAAAAAGTTCAGTTTTTCTCGCTCCTGGAGAGTCTCAGGATAAGTTGGAGAGGTCCGCGTGGAGTTAGATTCAATCCGTTTAAAGTTTTCTAAAGTTCCAAGCCTCACCCTCACAGAGAAAGTTAAATTGTGTATAATGGCGGTGCAGTGGCCCGCGAGCCGGAGCTGAGGCGGAGGCGGAGGCGGAGGCGGAGGCGGAGGCGGAGGCGGAGGCAGAGGCGGAGGCGGATACGTAGGTAGAACAATTGATCTTCTCTTAACGTTTTATGATTCCATAGTTAAAATTGCACAAAGACAGCACTCTTACAATTACAGAATTTCTGCCAGTTCATCCGTCTGTTCGTCTGACCATCTGTCCTTTTATCCTTCTGTAGGATTGTTATTTGTCCGTCTGCCCATCTGTATGTCTGTTCGTCTATCCGTCCATCTTTCTATTGTGAACTTCGTTTTTGGAATTTCGGAGTTCGAATTGAAGTTTATTACTTACAGAATCACACAATTAAAAACAGAAAATGATATACAAGTAAGTAAAAGAATAATCGAATATGCACAAACATACGAAGCACACTTGCATTCGTAATTTTGCGTTTGCAGTAGGAACCATAGATAAATTATCAAACCATTAGATATTGAGTGACAATACATTTTGTAATAAAATATCATGGGACACTACACAGTAATTAACCATGTCTTGACTAAGAAAACCTAAGTATACTATTGGTACTAAGCAACGGATAAACAAACTTATAATTACATGAATATCGGATATTATCCAAGACTTGAGAGCATGTTTGTATTTATTGCACCCATACAGCGCGGAATGAAAAGTTTCATCAGTTTCCAAATACTTTGATTGAACACTTTGAAACTTTGTTAACTTTATAAAGTACATAACACACCAGACTGTTACATAAAAAAAATATGCTCCACTGATTGACAAGAGGATTAAAATCTAGTCGATTCAATGTTCCTTGATTATCCATAGTTGAGCTCAAACCTTATTATTAGATTGACCTCCCATTATACTCGTACTTTGATAAACGAAGCGACAAAACCTATTTATTCACTTACTTGAATAAAACAAAATTCAAACAGCTTTTGTCAATAATATCATCAATGCTCGTGTGATTCCTTGACGTCAAACACTAAACTTGTCTACAAACAAAAGTTGATTTAAAATGACGACCCTTTTCATTCCGCGACGGTACACACATAATTTTATTAATGATATAGTTTTATGATTTTCCAGTCGCGAATAAATACAAACAAATTCCTAAAACGGGCTTAGCATCAGTACGAGCAGTCCATCATAATGATGTGGGAAACCCTAAATGTACATTACGCTTCGTCGTGTACATTAAGGAACCATTCTAATATTCATTATTTTCAAACTGGGGCGATAAACTCAAACTGGGGCGATAAACTCAAACTGGGGCGATAAACTCAAACTGGGGCGATAAACTCAAACTGGGGCGATAAACTCAAACTGGGGCGATAAACTCAAACTGGGGCGATAAACTCAAACTGGGGCGATAAACTCAAACTGGGGCGATAAACTCAAACTGGGGCGATAAACTCAAACTGGGGCGATAAACTCAAACTGGGGCGATAAACTCAAACTGGGGCGATAAACTCAAACTGGGGCGATAAACTCAAACAAGCAGTGGATTTAATTATATTTTAAAACACATATCGATACCTTTAGGTTCAATTGGCGTAAAGGACAAAATGCCGAAAATGAGTTGTATAACAGTTTTGTACAGAATTTCAAGCTCTATCGATTTGTATATTTAACCCTAACATCTAACACTCTAACATAATTTGGTGGTTTACATTTATGGTTTACATTTGGTAACATAGGGTATGGTTGTGTATTTACTCTTAAGATGAGCTCTGGTTGAGTTCGAAACGCGTCAGTGTAGTTTGGTGGTGGTGATAGTTTGTGTGATTTGTGTATGTTCGTACAGTGTGGAGGTGGAGGAACTGCATGAACACGCATTTCTTACATAAACGCTACTCTCGTAAGGGTCGCGGGTGAGCAAAGTAATTGTTCCAGTTCATTAATATGGACCTCCGTAAAGTAACGCCTGATTCAATAAATTATTTAGATAACTAGTTTACTCGTGGTAGGTATGCATGCGGTTCGTATTGGATAGGCAGGCAAATTGGTCCATCATACTTTGCATGTTTGCGGCGTTTTGCAGTTACGGCGCCTAGTCCCTGATGTTTTAAGCCGTACAACTGACATAGAACATTGGTACAGGTATTTATCTATATCTATCTTCTATCTATTCTTCTTTCTATATCTATACATATAATAAATCTGTAACAAGTCGGTGTCTGTACATTGAAGATATTTGAGAAAAACTGTCATTAGCGCAATAGAACCCAAAACTATGATTTTTAGAATTATTGTCTGTTTGTGTGTTTGTCTGTGCGTTTGTGCACGTCAGAAACGGCTTAACCTAGAAGGATGCGGTTTTCACTGATATGTTGGTATTTTCTCTCATGCTTATCACGTGATAAAACTTACCGAATTCAAAATAAATCACATGAAAACTCACAGCAAACAAAACGAACTGCAAACAAAACGAACTTCAAACACAAGCCAGTCACGACATGATTTAGGCATGTGAACGCGGCAAAATGTTTTCGTCGCTTGGAATTCAATGCGCCAAACATGATGATGATGACAGCGCGAGAACTCCCGAATGCAGTTTCGGTTTCGGTCGTAGTATCGGCAAGTATGCCGTCGAAACTAAAACTAAAACGTAACCCGTTTTTTTGCCGAAACTCGACCGAAACCGAAACCGAAATGGAACTTTCGGTCGGACACTAATATCATCATTAAACAATTTATTTTCGCAAGTAGAGATTAAAAATAGACCAGTATGTAACTTGTCATCACTTCCAACTCCAATACTTCTTTATTTGCTCAGGGCTATAGAATTTATTTCTTTGTCCATATGTTTTGCTCTCTTTACTTTGTCTCGATCTTCTGAGCGTTGCACGTAGCAAGGTGCGGCGGCTCCCCCTGCCAATTTACCGTTGGAAGCTTTTAAGCTTCAAAGTGTTTGCGGGAGTAATACCAAGTACACACGTACTCGTATCTATAGATAGAACAAGAAAGACACGTGGTTCGCGTCGCATTCACTTCTAGACGGTAGCTCTAGTGATTCAGTTGCTGAATGGTAGATTGGGCCGGGAGCTGGTAAACGTTTTAGAGTATTAGATGCACAAAGATTTTTATTGTTAATCGAGTTACATCAGTATAGAGATATCCTAAAACTCGACAATAGCTTGCAATGATACGGGGCGTGAAGACAAGCTATACCAGTTCTGGAAAAATAAGAAAAATCCACGTAAGAAAGAAAGAAAGCAAGAAAGAAAAATATTTTATGTACGGTATCAAAAGTACCCCCCCCCCCCCACCAAACAACCACAACCAAAAATAACATTATTACATCTAAAAGACAAGTTCATCATAGCAGTGATACCAATTGTCACCGAAAAAGGGTCTCCACTCAGGATGTGTTGCTACACAGAGAGTGCAGCAATGCTATTTATCAGTAGTGCCCAGATTTGAGCTACACAATATAGATTCACTTGTTACAATAATAATACCCGCAAGCTAGGCTGACTTTCTGTTAGTCCGTCCGATTGTGTATTACTGTGGCCGCTATACCAACTGAAAATAAAAAGGGGTCCTCATACAAGAAACATGTCTTTTCCAGCGCCTTTAACTGTGGCGCTGATTGCTAGGCGACAGCTGACAGTTGCTAGCAACGATTAACAGCCATAGTAGGGTTAGGCTGCTTTTCCACGAGAGATGTGCGTAGATGCGTTGCGAAGAATTGTTTGTCATGAACCAATAGAAACACTTCATTTACAAGGACCTTGTAAATGAAGTGTTTCTATTTGTTCATGACCATGACAAACACATCCCTCGCAACGCATCCTCGCACAGCTCCAGTGGATACGCAGCCTTAGTGACATATTTGTTTACATTTTCTCTAAAAATGGTCTGGCAAACTGTATAACGAAATTAATTCACACATTAATGATATTTATTACACCCATTTAAACCCAACTAAATGAGAAACTGTTCTTCATATCAAAGTTGGAACGCAGTGGAAACGGAAGCTGCTGCTACCTGAGTTGTGATTAATATGCATTGGTGCCATAGTTTTTAAATAGGTATGTAGGTATTATGAGTAGAAGGTTTTTTAAATTATTATTATTTTTATTCGCTTACATACGCCAACAGTGGCGTGTGGTAACATCCATCACAACTATTACTATTACTATTACTATCACTGCTTAAGCGATTAAGAATTTCGGGGAAGTCGGTTGGGAGCGACGTGGTTCAATTGGGAATGTCTAAAAAAATTAACAGTGGTTATTATATTTTTTTTGTATAGAAAAGTTAATTACAAGAAACTAATTTCAATATTTTGTCATTTAGTTCTCTACTTTTTTCAAAATTAATTATTGAAACAATTTTGATTGATGACTTCACATTATAATTGAGGGCTCCCACACTGCCAAATTTCTAAATCTATCTAAATGCGTACGATAAGCAACCAAGTACAAGTGCAAGTACGATAAACTCCTTTAATTATTTTTTGCGTAGTGATACACTGTAACTAGTGTCACTTTACTGGCACTGTCAAAGTGCAAGATGTCAGACAGCGGGTCCAAATTAAACTCCGTAGTTAATCCACGCGTAAATTATGAAGAATTCTAACCACACAGAATAAAGTACGACTTGGACCGGTCACGCAATTTACACCAATGTCAAATGAAGGTCATTGCTTATTTGTTATATAATAAATTCATTACATAATATGAAACTACAGAAAATGAGTTAAAAAGCATTTATCTCGAAATGATTTACGATTTACTATACATTGCAAAAAATAGACATCCCCAATTGGTAGAACACCCAGGTTGGGGCGCATACCCAGGAGACGTGGGTTCGAATCCCACCGGCGCACCCGGAAAACTTTTTCGCTTTTAAATCTTAGTTTCGGTGAGCCGACGTAACTGCTAATAAAAATAAATAATATTATTAATTTGTTGGTACGGATTTCTGATTACGGGCCCATGGGGCCGGTCATTTGAAAGACATTCATGGGGCAAAGGCAACATCAACGCCCAGCCCTAACCCTTGACTCTAGAAGGTTTGAAAGCCTCGCATAAAGGTCGCTTTTGTGATGTAGTGTAGAGAATAAACGGGACTTCTTATATTGGATTCAGAGTGACCCTATTCTGTATGTAACTGTATGTACTAGACTCTTTAAATTTAGCATACAAGTAGCGTAAGAGTAAAAAACTGTTTCAGGAATTTAGGAAACTCCAACTTGATAGGAGATACCTAAATGATATTTATATTATTATGTTGAATTCAAGGCACCCTATCTCCATGTTTTCGTACGCTCTTCAAATTTTACTTTTCTTTTAAAAGGATGAAGTCAATAATATTGCGTGTAATGCAGCATTACAAGTTCCTTCCTCATTTGTAACGGATCTAGAGCAAAAAATAGCTGTAGTTCTCTTGAAGTTATTGGCGAAGCAACTACTGCAAATAATTCAACAATTCTATGGGCAAAGTTGTGTTAATAAGGCAAATGTTTTATCGAAGTTTTATCCGAGGGAACACCCGCTTAACTCTGTTCTGGAGAGTTACTCGCGCGTCAACACTAAGTTAAATTGAAAAGCCCCGCGAAGCTGCAGCGGGCCTCGGCGCAGTCTTCGCCTTCTGCATAATGTCGACGGCAGCGAAGAGTAAACCGGCAACTGCAATTGTTACAAAAAACACCTTAAGACAGCGGTTCATTATGCCGCCAGTTCAGTGCATCATTCTGGTCAGAATGGCGAGAGAATGATATTGTAACCCTCTCGGACCGACGGACTGATGGCCACACTGATGAAAATTAAATATACTCACGGTCATAAAATTTGGCCACAGTTCACCTTTCATACAAACGAGATCCCTTTGATGTGTATGTGTTGTTCTCCACCAGGTGGTGCTTTGGCTGTGATCTGATGATGGCTACTCCGAGCATTAATAAAGGACATTCAGAGTTCCTAAGATACCCACCTGATTGAATCTGTGTTTACACTGAAATTAACATGTTCAGAAAAACATCTAAAATGGCAATAAAATGAATGAAAATCTAAGTGCTGATACAAATTCTCTCGCTGTGGTGGGATCTGCTTGTTGAATCAGTTGTGTATGTTGGAAGCTCTGGACCTCCATTATCGATGCTCTGGATATCCATCATCAGATCTCAACCGGAGCACCGCCCTGGTGGAGAATTAAGGCATCAAAGTGGCCTCGTTTGTATGAAAGGTGGACTGTGGCCCGAATTTTTTGACCGTGGGTGTAGTTCCACATTGGGTCGCATAACATTTTAAGTCATAATTCATAAATTGGCAAAATTCTCTAGCCGATGGATATCATACTATTATGATCTATATGTAAAAGCAGGGTCATAGTCTCCCGGATCAGGTACATCTTCATCCATGTTGATAGCTTACAAATAAATACACTGACTCGAAAAATAATAACACGCCAACGTAAGTAATAATGGCTTTAATCGATTTTAGCACTTGCATCAATAAAATCACACGCGATGCCTACGATATGATTAGATTGCAAAAGTATACAAAAACAACAAGGGGAACGTGGTGATCCCAGAGATGACGTTTGTATCGACCCGCTCGTCTCGCCGCTCTTTTCCAACATGGCGGCATCGCGCTCGCTATCCTCTTTTTCCTTGTGACGTTATACATCACGTGATCATTGGAAGTTGTTAACAACGCCATCTCTGATTTCACACAGACAACTGTCTGACGTCTTCCTTGCTAATCGACGCAATAATCATTGAACCTATATAACTATGATACTAGATAAGATAGTAAGCAACGGAATCAGACTGATGGCTCCATAGTAATGACATCACCTGTCGCTTGATGGCGCCACTCCGACATATACATTTAGGCAGAGCGATGCGGAGATGGAGGAGTGAACTGGATATTTATCACGCGGGATGGCACTCGTGTTTGATAGGCGAGTGTGGAGCTAGAAAGGTAAGGCCTCTGCCCAGCAGTGGAACCCCAACACATGCTCATCATCATCATCATTATCATTTTAACCGTAGAACATCCAATGCTGAACACGGCCTCTCTCATTGATGCCCAATCATTGCGATTGGAAGCGGCTTGCGACCTTGAACATGCGGGCGGCCTTTACCAAATCGTCCTTCCATCTCGTTGGTTGACGTTCCACGCTGCGCTTGCCAGTCCGTGGTCTCCATTCGAGAGTTTTTCGACCCCAACGCCATCTGTTTTGTGTGCTACATGGCCTGCCTATTGCCATTTTAACGAGCTAATTTGTATGGCTATGACAAGGCAGACTAGTTAAAAAAAATCGTGCGTGCAGCTCCTCCGCGCGGAAGAAGTGAAACTTCGTAATGTGGAAATGACAAAGGCACTTTTACATCAATATGAACCTTATTGCAATAACTTAAAGAACTAAATTTACTTATGCATGTACATATGTGTTTAAATTACTTACTAGATGGCGATTTTATCAAGTCTTATACAAATTAGCGAAAAAAGTTACATAACTCGTCGCTAGATGGTGTTGCTCCTCGCGCGCACGTTATTTTCAATAATTTTTCTTGATTTTTCGTAATTGACGTTTAAAATACTTTATTCTAAGATCTACCATTAAATAGTTTTGATTTTTACAAGTTTTCATACTAAACCACGCAATGGTTTTGGATCGCACTGACGAAGTTTTTAACATCCGTTAGTATACAATGCGAACGTCTCGTAAACGTCAACTTGCGTTGCGTTGCGTTGCGCATTTAACGCAACGCATTTAACGCAACGCTTGTTGGAAGTCGCATTAGAAGTTTCACTTAAAAAAAGCTGTAACGTAAAATTGCAATTCCGTAGATAGCTGTCTACTCTTCGCTACCCCCATGTTCTCAAGTGCCCTATTTCTTCCGCTGACCGAAAACTTACGAAGTAGGTTACTGATGGAAAAAAGTTCACGCAAGAGATTTAATATTCGCCGCGGTACTGACATTGTTTTTGTCTATTTAAGGACGAAACATAAAAGTAATGGCGGCGCGGATCTCGCGCCGTAAGTAACTTTCCGTGTCGAGTTAACAGATGTTTCTTGTCTTCGGTTTGATATCTTCTGGGAAATTATTGATACAAATAAGCTATGTTGGATAATTGGGAATGTCTAAAAAAAATTACCAGTGGTTTTTATCATTTTTTTGTATAGAAAAGTCAATTATAAGAAACTAATTTCAATATTTTGTCATTTAGTTCTCAACTTTTTTCAAAATTAATTATTGAAACTATTTTAGTTGATGACGTCAGATTATAATTGAGGGCTCCCACAATGCCAAATTTCTAAATCTATCTAAATGCGTACGATAAGGCAACCCCTTTAATTATTTTTTGCGTAGTGGTACACTATACACTGTGTCACTTTACTGGCACTGACAAAGTGCTAGATGTCAGACAGCGGGTCCAAATCAAACTCCGTAGTATAATCCACGCGTAAATTGTGAAGAATTCTAACCACACAGAATAAAGTACGACTTGAACCGGTCACGCAATTTACACCAATGTCAAATGAAGGTCATTGCTTATTTGTTATATAATAAATTCATTACATAATATTAAAATTAAATAACTACAGAAAACGATTTAAAAAGCATTTATCTCGAAATGGTTTTCGATTTTCTATACATTGCAAAAAAATAGACATCCCCAATTATACAAGAGATCTAATTCGAGTCAGGGAGAGGTTTTTTTTGTATATAATAGGGGGAAAACGAGCTGACGGGTTACCTGATGGAGAGCGATGACCGTCGCCCATGGAAACTCGCAACACGAGGGGAATCACAGGTACGTTGCCGAACTTTTTAGGAATTGGTAGGCTCGTTTTTCAAAGATCCCTAAGTTGTAACGCTCCGGGAATGTTGCCGCAGTAAGCTGAATACTTAATGCTCAGGTGGCATGAAAGGGATACGTATTGAAAGGGACAATTTAAAATAAAAGTTCATTTATGAATAGGAAAATAAATATGTTCTAAAGATGCGAAAATAAACAAGTAAGAATTGATGAATGAGAATTATTATTGACAAGATTGGTTGTTTGGGGTCTTTTTTTACTTTTTTACTTTTACGGTCATCCTGTGAAGTCCATATAACGACCACTTTAGCCTAGTTGGTAGTGACCCTGCCTACGAAGCAAGAGGTCCTGGGTTCGAATCCCGGTAAGGGCATTTATTTGTGTGATGAGCACGAATATTTGTTCCTGAGTTATGGATGTTTTCTATGTATTTAAGTATTTATTTATCTATATAAGTATGTTTATCGTCGTCTAGTACCCATAGTACAAGCTTTGCTTAGTTTGGGACTAGGTCGATTTGTGTAAGATTGCCCCCTAATATTTTTTTATTTTTTTAAATACATCTTACTAAATACGAATTGAAACATGGATGCATAGAAAAACCAAGAAAAAAGACCAGCTCTAGGAATCGAATCCAGGTCCTCAGCAATCCGTGCTGCGTGCTAAATCCCTACACCACAACTGATCGGGACTTAGACACTAATTTTTCCTATACATCACACATCTCAGCTTGCTTAATCACTTATTGCAGCGATACTAAAAAATATTGTATTTAATTCCAATAGTTTAAATAATAAACGCTTCCTATACAGAGTGATCAATCCAAATGAGTCAGTATAGAGAAATCAAAAACTATGAGAGACAGCGAAATCTGTTCCTAAGAACCATGGCTTCGATTGTAGATTTAACTAAAATGGCATTAAAACATTTTTTTAAGTCTCATACATAACCGGGAATTGAACCTGGTCAACATTTCTGTTATAAATGAATTGTCCCTTTCAATAACATTTTTAATAAATACCTTGGTTTTACTTTTATTTAATAAAGAATCTTTTGGGTATTCTTATTCAAAATCACGACTCTTATTTATTTTCATAAAGAAAACAAGTGCCTTATTTTTCGAATCAGTTATGTGACTTTTTTCATACAGTTTATTTGGCTCGTCACAAAATTGATACAATAAAATTATATGAAAAAATATGGTCAATTTTTTAATCATCAAAATCAATAGCGGGCTCTAATCACGACCCTTTGCTTGAAAGCTGGTCACTACTAATAGGCCACCAAGCCTTGCCACGACTCAAATACTACTCTAAAATGTCCACCAGCTCTGGAATGGAGCGTCGATATGTCACCGTCCCGCCAACCTCCATTGTAGACGACGCCCACCGCGGCGTATTATGACTGACACCCCGACAGGAGCTATACAAATGGAGCCAACCCTTTTCACACGTGATTTACGGCGGCCAACAACCTATATACTGCCTAACATTATCGCATGAATGATTTGTGAGCAGAACAGTTATTTCATGGGAAGTAAATTCGCGATAAATATTGCGCGTGACAGCCCCGCTTGCTCTGCGCATGAAGACCTAATGCTGTACTAAATATAATGAGTGGTACATTTAGATCGGTCAGTAGGTATAGGCAAGTCTGTAACTTTAAGACATATAAAGTAAAAATATATGTCCACGGTTAAAAGGCAAAACGCATGAAACGACACTTTTTGTCAAAATGAGTTATATACATATTTGAAATCAGCGAATTTTACTCCGTCGTTTGAGCAGGGTTTCATGTAAAGTTCGAAAAATGTCGCTTCATGCGTTTTGCCTTTTAACCGTCAATGTATATTCTGACAAAAGTTATGTGTATTTTATTTTTCCATTTCTATCTCGGGTGACGAACAAAATTTGTTTGTTAATCATTAATTCCTTTCTATTATCTTATTATTACTTATCAGCAGGCAAGAAAACATAAAATTTTGTTGTCGTATAGCCGGTACCGTCTTAGTCGTACTCTATTACATTATTATTTTTATTTTATTAGCAGTACGGCTGCTCACCGAATCTAAGATTATTTAAAAGCGAAAAAGTTTTTCGGGTGCGCCGGTGGGATTCGAACCCACGTCTCCTGGGTATGCGCCCCAACGGGTGTTCTACCAATTGAACCACGTCGCATCCAACCGACTCCCCCGAAATTCTTAATCGTTTAAATACGCCAACAGTGGCGTGTGGTAACATCCATCGCAACTATTAGAAGCTACGACTCCTACGTTCCAAATTACATTGGAAATGCGTAAGAAATGATGTACCACATCTATTTATTCAAATATTATTTTTATTTTATTAGCAGTACGGCTGCTCACCGAATCTAAGATTATTTAAAAGCGAAAAAGTTTTTCGGGTGCGTCGGTGGGATTCGAACCCACGTCTCCTGGGTATGCGCCCCAACGGGTGTTCTACCAATTGAACCACGTCGCATCCAACCGACTCCCCCGAAATTCTTAATCGTTTACATAAGCCAACAGTGGCACCCGTTGGGGCGCATACCCAGGAGACGTGGGTTCGAATCCCACCGGCGCACCCGAAAAACTTTTTCGCTTTTAAATAATCTCTATTACATTGTATGGAAACAAGGTCTCTTTTTTTCAAAACCTTATTTATTTGTTATTTTTTTAGTTTATCTTTTAAATGTCACATGTTTGGAAAGCCCGTAAATCAAAGAAGTTTATTAAGTAATTTGTACGCGTAAACCGCTGTTACTTTTTTTTTGTGCACACGCAAAGTTACAAAAGTATTTGAGATATTTTTTTCTCGTCATGTTTAAAGAGGTTTTTTCAATTAATCTAGCAGTAATAGGAAATTATTTGAATTTATTTTGAAGGAACAAGGAATTGCGAAGACAAAACACCAAAAATTATTTCAATGCCGGGTATACAGGATGTTTAAATTAAAAGAATCTAGCAAAAAGAGTGATTTATTAAAAAAAAAATGGCTATGTCTCAAAAACCGTGCAATTTTGCATAATAGTAAATGTGGTTAAAAATGTTCATAATGACCCTAGCTATCACCCCTTAAAACCCCAACACTCGACTGCCAAACACCCTGTACAAAACATTACTTTTAATTTTCTCTACTGACCGAATCTAAAATGCTAAATAAAAGAAGTTTCACGTCAACAAAAACTTCTTTACACTTTAATACCAAACGTTAAAGTTACGTTAAACCTCGCTTCTAGCATTTCGTTTTTCTGGTAATTAAGTTTATCGACGGACCACAGCTCTGGTCCGATGTGCTTCGCTGAAATAAGGTTCTTGAGTAAATTAAGTTTTAGAAATAGAGTCGGGGCGATATAATGCAGCAGCCGGGCTGCCTGGGGCGCGCGCGCGGTCCTTCCGAGATGGGTCATATATACCGTGACCATTTTTTTTGTCACTATAAAACGGGACAAGAACTTTTTAAGGTGATTTTGGGCAGAAATAAACTTTTTTTTTACAATAACAAACGTAATGAACTAAAACAATTACTTTGCTCACCCGCTACCTTAATAAAGCAAAGTAATTGTTTTAGTTCATTAATATGGACCTCCGCAAAGTAACGCCTGATTCAATAAATTAATAACAAACGTCTTACCACCCAATGTTTTATTCAATTTAACGACCGCTTTAGCCTAGTTCGTAGTGATTCTGCCTACGAAGCAAGAGGTCCTGGGTTCGAATCCCGGTAAGGGCATTTATTTGTGTGATGATTACGAATATTTGTTCCTGAGTCATGGATGTTTTCTATGTATTTAAGTATTTATTTATCTATTTAATGCAGCCACGTTGTTGCAGCGAATAGACAAACAAACCTACTGAAAGTATAAATGCAAAATTTTGTGAGTATGTGTGTGTCATCATCATCTAAGCTTATACACGTTCCACTAAAAGGCACAGGCCTCCTCTCAGCATGATAGGGCTAAGGCCTCAGTTCCTACGCGGGCCCAGTGCTGATCGGGAAGTTCACATCATTGAATTTTTGCTCAGGCTTCCTTACGATGTTTTACGGCACTTTTACACGGGCAACGTCCCGTTTTTTGCGGGTTCGGTTTTTTGCAGGATCCCGTTTAGTAGTATACGTGCTGCTAAACGGGATCCTGCAAAAAACCGAACCCGCAAAAAACGGGACGTTGCCCATGTGAAAGTGCCGTTACTTCACCGTAAAGCCTCGTGGTAAATTTCAAATATAATTTAGCACACAAATTCCGAAAAACTCAGAGGTGCGACCCCGGATTCGAACTCAAGACCCTCTGCTCGAGAGGCATTACTTAAACCACTAGGCCACCTTGGTTTTTTTGTATGTTTGTGTGTGTTTGTCACTCCGTCACGCTTATTCATTCACTCATCTTCCACTCATCAGGTATCTCCTCGACCTCCTGGTACGGCACGATACCAACTTTCCCCTCACTTGATCCATATAGTTGCGCGCCTAGGATGGCCTCTTCCTCTCTTCCCCTCGACTTTTCCTTCTAAAACGGTCTTAAAGAAGCTGTCGTGTCGTATCAAAATATCTTTGGGGGTAGTTACAAGTCCAGGCAGATGTTATGCCTGGGGACCGAAGTCCAATGGATGAAAGTTGGAAGTTGTATTTATGCAGCCGAGTTGAGAAACTTCTATAGCGTGATGTAGGATTGTAGTAATTAGTTCCTTATGTGATGACTAGATGGCGCTAGTAGTCGCTACATGTCCAATCATTTTCCCGCGTCTAGTATCTATAGTATTCAGGTTTGTTCTCCGCTCATTACATTCTAAGGGCCTACGCTAGCTGACGCGGATTACCCGGAACGGACGCCCGTCGTGCGCGCGTCTAATAAGAAAGTGTATGAACAGCGCTAAGTGGCGCGGGCGCGCGCGACGAAATTTCGGTACATTTTCGACCCGCGAGCGGGCGCACGCGGCGGGCGTCCGCGTCAGCTAGCGTAGGCCCTAAACTAATGTTTAATTTCACCTATTCGCGTCGTTCCTCTTAGTCCGACTGTCTGATAGCTTATAGATAAATTGCCGAGCGCGTCGAATTGCATACTTAGTAGTATTGTGTGATTATAGGCATTCCATTTTAATGAGAGAGAGACAACAATATACAGGTTTCTCTCTCCTATGGTTATAAACACACAATACCACTACATTATGCAGTTCCACGCTTTCGGTAATTTATCTATACTGCACGACACCGGCTTTTCCCTTACTTGATCCTAGATCATTCCTTCTAAAATGGTCTAAATGAAGCTGTTGTGTCCTATCAAATGTCTAGCAGGTATAAAAAAAATAAAAAAAATATTAGGGGACAATCTTACACAAATCGACCTAGTCCCAAACTAAGCAAAGCTTGTGCTATGGGTACTAGACGACGATAAACATACTTATATAGATAAATAAATACTTAAATACATAGAAAACATCCATAACTCAGGAACAAAAATATTCGTGTTCATCACACAAATAAATGCCCTTACCGGGATTCGAACCCAGGACCTCTTGCTTCGTAGGCAGGGTCACTACCAACTAGGCTAAGGCGGTCGTTAACTATCTATAATATTTAGGATTGGTCTCCGCTCATCACAGGCTAAACTAATGTTTAACGTTTTCAACGCTCTGTCAAATACAAAAAACACTCACTCATACTCCATGACATCGGAATGTCAAACGCGAAGTTGAACCCAATAGAAATACTTGAAGGTAGATATTGCTCTGCACGCCGTAACTGATATATCAGTCGTTGGCGTAGAACCTGCAGTGCTGATATAATAATCAAACCTGACTGATAAAATAATTTAACCTGACTACGAAACTTGAGGTCCCGGGTTCGATTCCCGTGTCGGGGCAGATATTTGTATGAATAATACGAATATTTGCTCTCGGGTCTTGGGTGTATATGTATTTAAGTATGTATCTATCTATATAAGTATGTTTATCCGTTGCCTAGTACCCATAACACAAGCTATGCGTAGCTTACTTTGGGACTAGGCCAATTGGTGTGAATTGTCCCGTGAAATAAAAAAAAAAATAATAATAATAATAATGTCGTTGGCATCGAAAAGATTAATTTCGCCTATTCGCGTCATTCCTGTTGGTCCAAGTGTCCAATAGCTTGCCAATCACGAACTGCAATAACATCGGGTCCTACGTCGGTTTGCTTTATTCATCGGTATACAGCACTAGCTCCTGCTCGAGGTGTAATTGAATCGGCCGCGGGCTAGCCGCGGTTCAGTTTACGAGTTTAATCGAAACTCCGAAATGAAACTTCGCTAGCAATTTACGCGTTCGGATGTTCCAGAGCAAATTTCAAACGTTCACCAAATCGGCGGCAAACTGGTACCACCACAAAACTACTGAAGTTACGTGACTGATGAGTTCTGTTATTGTCGGTTGCTGGCGAACGTTCAATATTCATAGATATCACTATCGTGATTATTAAAATTTATTAATGAAAAAGAAAAAGAAAGAAAAGGATACAATAAAAAATCGTGCGTGCAGCTCCTCCGCGCGGAAGAAGTGAAACTTCGGAATGTGGAAATGAAAAAGGCACTTTTACATCAATATGAACCTTCAAATATTATTTATTTTATTAGCAGTTACGTCTGCTCACCGAACCTAAGATTTAAAAGCGAAAAAGTATCCGGTAAAAGTACACGCCACTGTTGGCGTATGTAAGCGATTAAGAATTTCGGGGAGGTCGGTTGGATGCGACGTGGTTCAGTTGGTAGAACACCCGTTGGGGCGCATACCCGGGAGACGTGGGTTCAAGTCCCACCGGCGCACCCGGATACTTTTTCGCTTTTAAATCTTAATATGAACCTTATTGCAATAACTTAATGAACTAAATTTACTTATGCATCTATGTGTTTAAACTACTCACTAGATGGCGCTTTTATCAAATATATAAAAGATAAAGATATTTTAGTAGTAGTCGCATTAGAAGTTTCACTTCAAAAACAGATCTGCAGCGTAGGTATCGTCAAGAAAACATTTTGTTATCCGCAACAAGCTAGGTTGTTATAGCAACAGATCGAGATGAGCAACAGGCTTCGTCAGAAGATTCAAGAGGATTCAATTAACTATTAATACAAGCAAGACCCAATCTGAGAGGAGGCCTGTGTCCTGCAGTGCGACGTATATAGGCTGGTGATGATAAATAATAATAAATAAAAAATAAATATCACGGGACAATTTACACCAATTGACCCAGTCCCAAAGTAAGCTAAGCAAAGCTTGTGTTATGGGTACTAGGCAACGGATACTTATTACTTATACAGATAGTTACATACTTAAATACATATTAAACACCCAAGACCCGAGAGCAAACATTCGTATTTTTCATACAAATATCTGCCCCGACACGAGAATTGAACCCGGGACCTCAAGCTTCGTAGTCAGGTTCCCTAACCACTAGGCCATCTGGTCGTCTAAAATGAAAATGATGAAACCTTTACTCAGAAAGGGTATGTATGCTGGTCCGATGGATTGAACCACGAAGTCTGTTCGTAGCGGGCTCCAATCAGCCGCCATTGACAACCCGGTCGACCGAATTGAGGCACATTACCATTCGCCGGCGCAGCCTCGCGGGAATACGAAGCGGCTGCTTAGCTCCACCGTACAAATGCACTGTATCCTAGGTTTAGGATTCCGTAGCCAAAGGCCAACGGGTACTGAGGCTACGCTCCGTCCGTTCGTCTGTCACAGGGTCCTATCTCTTGAACCGTAATATATACTTCAAATATTCACCGATTATGTATAACTGAAGCTGCTATAAAAACAAATACCTAAATATTAAAAATAAAATAAGTTAGGTTACGATATACAGGGTACTTCTTAGGGTTCCGTAGTCAACTGGGAACCCTTATAGTTTCGCCATGTCTGTCCGTCTGTCTGTCTGTCCGTCCGCGGCTAAGCTCAGAGACTATTAGTACTAGAAAGCTGTTATTTGGCATGAATATATATAGCAGTTACAAAGTGATTAAATAAAAAAATGTAAAATAAATTTTTTTAGGGTACCTCCCTTAGACGTAAAGTGGGGATGATTTTTTTTTGTCGTCTAACCCTTTAGTGTGTGAAATCGTTGGATAGGTCTTTTAAAACCATTGGGGGGTTGCTAACATGATTTTTCTATTCAGTGATCTGTTTGCGAAATATTCAGCATTAAAGTGAAAATTTTCATTAAAATCGACCGTCCCCCCCCTCTAAAATCTAAACTGTTGGGTGGAAAAATTAAAAAAAATTCTAAATGGTAGTAAATATATTATATTTACAAGGAAAATTATAGCGGCTAAAATTGCTTGGGAATTATTTGTAGTTTAAGAGTAAATAGTAGCCTAAGGTATAAAACATACCTAAACTTGGAAGATTCCGTACACATACGAAATCCTTTGAAAAATATTACTTGATTTTTTCGTAATGGCTACGGAACCCTATCTTGGGCGTGTCCGACACGCTCTTGGCCGGTTTTTTTAATATTAATGTCAATTTTCTTAAATTATTATAATTAAGTATTTGTTGCTTTATGCGGTACATTTAACTCGATCTTTGTATTTTTTTTATTGAACTATTTTTGAAAAATTGTACGGAGATAGCGAACTTTTCTGTACGAGTCCGACTCGCACTTGATCGCTTTTTCCATCTAATTTCGAAAGCAACACGAATATAAACGATTGAATTTCCGCCCAAGTCCGGGAAGGTCTCGGCTCTACGCGGCTACGAGTTACTAAAGGATAATGTTTGCTTTGAATTCTGAAATACATAGATAACAGGTGATTTTTCGTAGAACTTTGTATTAGTGATCATTTATTTTTGTTCGTCAGTGTTTATTTTTAGATGACCAGATGGCCTAGTGGTTAGAGAACCTGACTACGAAGCTTGAGGTTCCGGGTCAGATTCCCGTGTCGGGGCAGATTCTGATATTTGCATGAAAAATACGAATGTTTGTTCTCAGGTCTTGGGTGTTTAATATGTTTTTAAGTATGTATCTATCTATATAAGTATGTTTATCCGTTGCCTAGTACTCAACATAACACAAGCTTTGCTTAGCTTACTTTGGGACTGGGTCAATTGGTGTGAATTGTCCCGTGATATTTATTTATTTTTTATTTATTTATTTATAATATATTTATATATTTATTTATTTATTTATATAAATAAATATTAGGGGACAATCTTACACAAATCGACCTAGTCCCAAACTAAGCAAAGCTTGTACTATGGGTACTAGACGACGATAAACATACTTATATAGATAAAATACATGTGGGAATTTAAGGTGAATCTGTGGATGAATGATCGATGCAAGAGAGCGGACCGAATGCCTGAGTGATTTCTGTGGAGTGAACGGTATGAGCGAGTGAGTGGAAGGAGAGAATTGATCGGGTGCGCTTAGCTGCTACATGTGTTTTTTTGAGTCTAAATTGCTTTCCTTAGTTTTCTTTATTTCAATAAATCTAACTTTTTTTTTATTTTTAAAAAGTTTGTTTCTTTCCACCGATCCCACATTTTTGGGGGCTCGTCCGGGATCGGAAAGAAAGTACAAATATCGAAGACGACGGATTGGTGTGCGACGTGGTGTAACGAGGCGGTTACATTTCAAGTTGCGGCGGTTGCTATTTACGACGGGCGGCCGAAATAACGACGAAGACGAGTTTCTGTTGGCGTTTGAAGCAAGACGGTGGCTTTTGAGCGGCAAGAAACAGCACATCGGAGAAGATGCCGATGGATGGACGTAACGACGAGGCAGCTAACGAGGCTCAGAGTGAAGGAGGGGACGGGGCACCGATACTCAAATTACGAACGACGACGAAGTCTGGAAGACCTCAATCTCCAATACCCACGTCACCAATACCACCGATGATGCCCACGTATGATGTTCGAGAAGGCGGCAGCCTGCAGTACATTGATGACCTCATACGAAAGTATAGCGCTCAAGACAAGACGTACAGCGTTACCAAATTTATTGACGACATCGACGAAAACGCGGTAATATTTGGTTGGACGCCCTTACAGCGGTTAATTGTTGCAAGACGCAGCATGACCGGTACCGCAGCGCTTTGGTTACGTGCTGAACGACCGTTTAAATCATGGGATGAGTTAAAATACGCGTTAATCAAAGAATTCCCTGACATGGTAGATATCAAGGCCATACACGAACTAATGGCGGCGCGTAAGAAGAAAAAAGATGAAAGTTGTCTCGACTATTTACTTACGATGCGCGAGTTGGGCAAAAGAGGTAAAATGCCAGACTATGTGGCAATACAGTACATTGTTGACGGGATAGAAGACGTTGAGACGAACAAAGTGATGCTTTATGGTGTGACATCGTACAGCGACCTAAAGGAGAAGATTAAAATATATGAAAAGATTAAGAGTAAGATGATACCTACGCATTCGAACACAATGACGTGAAGAAAAACCGGCCCAAACCTGTTTACCCTAGCTACAAGAAGAAGTGCTACAGCTGTGGGGAAGAAAATCATGTTTCCAGTATGTGCCCGCATAAAGAAAAAGGTACGAAATGTTTCCGATGTAACCAATTCGGACACATATCGGCACATTGTACATCATTAACATCGAACAAATCAGCTACAGCAAGTGGGGAACATAATGGCGGAGCTGGCGGAAGTCGATCGGCGAAATCGAACGGATCGAACTTGTGCGTGCAAGCTGACGTTCACGCGAATGAACGGAACGAGATGAGCGGGAACGACGTGAACATGGCGGCGATGGCGGCGATAGACGTCAAACGTCACAGAAATGGCGGTGGCAGTGACAGCTCGTATCAACAACAAAACATTACTGATCGGAAGCCGACAAAGAAGATTTTGTTGTTTAATCGAAGTGTTAACGCGTTAGTGGACTCCGGTAGTGACGTAAATCTTGTGTCGGAGGATTGTTACAAGCTGTTAGGCGCGCCGGGCTTTGTAAAGTGCGAACTATTGTTGACGGGACTCGGTGCTTCGAAAATAATATCGCCGGGTTACTTTAAAACGAACATTGTAATCGACGAGGAGTGTTTCGACGTAGTGCTACACATTGTATCTAGAGACATTATGCCATATTCTGTTATTTTAGGTCAGGAATTATTACATGATGTGACGGTTATCATGAATGGCAACCAGGTGCAATTGTTGAAGCGCGACGAAAGTTGGCTTCGTAACTACTCGTGCGATGTGTTTGTTTCTGATGTTTTAGGACGCGGGGCGGATCCAGGTATTCAACAGGAGGTCCGAAGATTGGTGGAGTCCTATCGGCCAATGAAGACGCGCGAGGCCCCTATCAAATTAAAAATCGTTTTGAAAGATGACATCCCTGTTGCTCAGCGACCTCGACGGCTGGCTATAACGGAACAAAAAGAAGTGGAAAGGCAGGTGACTCAGTGGTTACATGACGGAGTGATTCGGAAGATGAGGCACAGGGTGTGCAACGAATTAAGGAAGTACTAGTGAGAGCTTCGGAGTATGGACTTGAGGTGAACTGGAGCAAGACGCAGCTCATTCAACGATGTGTGGAATACCTTGGCCATATTGTGGAGGATGGAAAAGTGAGGCCGTCACCAGATAAAACTGACGCAGTGGTAAGGTTTCCTCAACCTCTAACTTTAAAACAGCTCCATGGATTTATAGGATTAACATCATACTTCAGGAAGTTTATACCTAACTATGCATTGATTGCTCGACCTTTGACAGATTTACTTAAGAAGAATGTGAGTTTTGTTTTTAATGACTGTCATAAAAATGCCTTTACAGAGTTAAAGTCGAAATTAGCCTGTAGTCCAGTATTGAGGATCTACAACCCAGAGTTGCAAACAGAGTTGCATACAGATGCCTCAATGTATGGATATTCTGCGGTATTGTTACAAATGTACCCAAATGACGGATGTTTGCACCCAGTACATTACATGAGTCGCAAAACAAATGATGCAGAGAAAAAATATTCAAGCTATGAGTTGGAGGCTCTAGCTATTATTGAAGGTGTAAAGAAATTTCGTACATACTTGTATGGTATAAAGTTTAAAATCGTTACAGATTGCAAGGCATTCCAGATGACCTTAAGGAAAAAAGATCTGTCTACTCGTGTAGCACGATGGGTGCTACTACTTCAAGAATACGATTATGAGATCTCACATAGGTCAGGATCACAGATGAGACATGTTGACGCATTAAGCCGAGCACCTTTCACAGGCGTAGTGACAAGGGATATGCATAATAGGCTGCGAGCAGCTCAAGAGTCTGATGAGGGACTGAAGGCGATCTTGGAGATACTCAAGGAGCGAGATTACCAGGATTTCACCATTGAGCATGGACTGTTACATAAAGGTACATTACTGGTCATCCCGAAGGATATGGAAAATGACATAATAAAACAAGTACATGCTGTGGGTCATTTTGGAAAGAAGAAAATGATAGAGATGATAAATAAAGATTATTTTATCAAAGACTTATCAAGAAAAATAGAAGAGTTTATTGTGACTTGTGTTCCATGTCTACTGGCCACAAGGAAGGCGGGAAAACAAGAAGGATTTCTTCATAGCATAGAGAAGCACGATATTCCATTGTCTACTCTACATTTGGATCACATTGGCCCAATGATGGAAACCAAGAAGTTGTACAATTATATACTCACTATAGTTGATGCATTTACTAAATTTGTCTGGCTTTTTCCGGTGAAGAGTACAACGGCTAGAGAGACAATTGATAAGCTGAGAATACATCAACAATGTTTTGGAAACCCGTCCAGGTTTATTACAGACCGAGGAGCAGCGTTCACAAGTAATGACTTTAAGATGTACTGTGAGGAGGAAAAAATTAACCATGTTTCTATTACCACAGGGGTAGCAAGGGGTAATGGACAAGTGGAAATTATTCACAGAACGATGATCTCAGTATTAACAAAGATTTGTATTTCAGATCAAAGTCTGTGGTACAGGCACGTTGCTAGACTCCAGACAGCGTTGAATAGCACATACCAGCGTAGCATCGGTACAACGCCATTTGAGCTCATGATTGGTACCAAAATGCGTACTAAAGACGACCTGGAGATTTACAAGTTTCTACAGCAAGAAGATCGAGAATATTATGTACAAACCAGAGAGAAATTGAGAGAGTCAGCTAAGCTACAAATATTAAAAGTGCAGGAAGAAAACCGACGTACATTTAATAAAGGGCGCAAGGAGAGTAAGCGCTACCAAGTCGGCGATCGCGTGGCAATCAAAAGGACGCAGTTTGGACCCTGCTTGAAACTGAAGGCTAAGTTTATGGGGCCTTATAAGGTGGTCGCAGTAAAGGGCAATGACCGGTATGACGTTGAGAAGATTGACAGTTCTTCGGAGGGCCCTGGGAAGACTGCCTCTTCAGCCGATAACATGAAGCCCTGGCCCAGCAGTTAGTGCAAGCACATTGCATCTACTTGGTGAGTAGACAAGAGTACTTGTGGTTGCCATGGTGATATACTGTCACTATTGTTTGTTTTATTGCTGGTTTTTTTTTTTTTGGTGTGTTTTTATTTTTATTTTTATTGTTATTAAAACACATTGTCTGTGGGTTGTACCTAGACTGTAAGTAAACAGTATTAAAAGTTAATTGGTTAAGGTTGTAAGTAGAGCCATCTTATTACAGCGGTAGATAATAAGTTAAGTACCTAGAGTTGTATTGTTGTAACGATGGCCACAGTGCACATGTTAATAGTGTTAAGTGTACCTAGGTTAAGATGTTTATGATGTATTATTTTAAGGATGCCTGGGGACAGTCATGTGTGTAGGATGGCCGAATGTGGGAATTTAAGGTGAATCTGTGGATGAATGATCGATGCAAGAGAGCGGACCGAATGCCTGAGTGATTTCTGTGGAGTGAACGGTATGAGCGAGTGAGTGGAAGTTAGAGAATTGATCGGGTGTGCTTAGCTGCTACATGTGTTTTTTTGAGTCTAAATTGCTTTCCTTAGTTTTCTTTATTTCAATAAATCTAACTTTTTTTTATTTTTAAAAAGTTTGTTTCTTTCCACCGATCCCACATACATAGAAAACATCCATAACTCAGGAACAAATATTTGTGCTCATCACACAAATAAATGCCCTTACCGGGATTTGAACCCAGGACCTCTTGCTTCGTAGGCAGGGTCACTACCAACTAGGCTAAAGCGGTCGTTAAATTACATATCTACTTAGCGAAAACATTTTATCCTGGTATATTGGATCCTAATTTTTAGAATGGCGTTCACATACCGGAAGATGCGGTGTGGGTAGGCCACCGACAAGATGGAGCGATGACCTGATTAAGGTCGCGGAAACTAGTTGGATGCGGCTAGCGCAGGACCGACCTGTTTGGTGACCCTTCCGGGAGTTTCTTGAATGGCGTTCACGGATCGGAAGACGCCGTGTGGGTAGGTCACCAACATTGTGAAGCGACGACCGGGCTAAGGTTGCGGGAACCGCTTTGTTTGGTGAACCTTGGGGAGGCCTATGTTTAACAGTGGAGGTCTTTCTTCTGAAATGATGGGTGACGATGATGGTAAGGTAAAAACTGGTAGTGAAATAAAATGGTTCATCCGGTGATATTTCAGTACATCTGTCTCATTTCTTCACGATGTCAGTTCCAGCATTATAACGCCGGAGCTCGCTGACAAAAAAATATATCTCTGAAACAATGTAACTCGCTACGAATTAAAACGTAAAACTTCACTGTTAGAGAAATTTAATAACAGTCGTTGCTCGTATCTCACTTTATTAAAAACTAGACTTTATGCGCATTTAATAGTTCTAACTGTTATTAATTAACTCGCTCGGGTTTTACCTTAACTGAAGCAGTTATCTCGCGTCCCGTTGAGAAAATATACGTTAGAAATGAAATATTCTTTCACTGCTTAGCGTGTTTTAATTAGTAAGAATTTATGTTCATTTTCTTTGTTTTTGAGAGCAGCTGCAGCAGCTGTTTTGTCGGAATTTTAGATTCTAAGATGTAATCTAATCACATTTGATACCGTTCACCACAATAAAGTAAAAGTTCTGTTAAAAAATTACGTATGCGACTGAGCATTATCGTCATCATCATCTCCAGCCCATATACGTCCCACTGCAGGGCACAGGCCTCCTCTCAGAATAATAAATAATTAGGATTAAAATACTCGTGTGAAATTATTATGTAACTCAGTAATGTTCGTTCGTTTCTATAGGAGGTTAGGGTTTAAAAAGAAGAAATTGAACTTGATATGAGCAATACTTTTTATTGTACTTTATTATTTGTTACTGGGAAGCAATGATACGTCCGCCTTACTTGATTCGTACAGCAAGAGTGAGACCATCTTATTTGAAACATAATTATGACAGTTCTTGTAATAGACAAACTTTGATTTACCCACATTATTTAATTATTAATTTTTGCACCATAGTAAAGTAGAATAAACCAACAGTTTCAAAAAATCCCCAAGGAAATTTAGTCACACATTATTATGTTTGATAAAATAATGTAATTCACCATTTTGTGGTAGCGGCCACCTTGGATTTGAAATTTATCATAGTAATTTATTTGATAGCCATATTAAGGGCCCGCGTGGGAACTACGGCCCGAGCCCTTACATTCTGCCCAATGTACCTAACTTTTTTTGACTAATCAATCAAGGTCAATCCACTAGGCCACGGCTTCTTAGGCCACCACGCCCTCGTAGGCCACGTCGGCTTAGCAAGGTCAGTGCAGATTGATCACACGCACCACTGAATCTACGCAAATCTCTTTACCTACTCATGGAAAATTTCAGATATTATTTCGGACATAAATTCCGAAAATACTAAGAGGTATAAGCCTGGCCTTGAACCCACGACCCTCTGCTTGAAGTACCACTAAAAGCTACCCCGACTTCTTGCAGGTAAACTCATTCAAAATTATCGAAACACCTGATAAAATACTCTGTATCCAATATGCGATACTGTATCACTATTATACTCGTAGCTTGTAACGCAATTCCCCTTTTCAAATTCAATAACGCTTAGTTGCCAACGACATGTCAATTTAGCACAAACGGTATGAATTACGTGCCCAGACTAGACCTTTATTCTGTCTCCTCGCTTCTGGGCTCCTCGGAATCCTCAAGATATTCAATTTATCATTGCTCTTACTGCGAGTGTAACAAAAGACGTCTTTACTTTGCTGTCGCGATAGCTCGAGGCGAAGTCGATTAGGTGAGTGCTTTGCCATTTCTTGTGTCGGTTTCTACGTCAAAATCAAAACGTTTATTCCCAAAGGGCTCTTTTCAACCGAGATGTAATGAGATGTAATGTTAAACCAAGTCGGAAATCTTAGTCAGTACCGGAGGGTGTCCACAGAACTAGGTTTCCACCGACAAGCTTATTTTAAAACAATGGAGGAACATACAATACATGTCATAGTTCACAAAGAAAGAGTAAGCAAAATTAGCTCCAGATTATTTAATGGAGGAGATTTGATGCTCCACCATTTGCTATCCATTGAAAAATATCTACTAAAAACTTTCGCTATAAATTGTTAAATAATAATAACTAGTTAACTAACAACATGTTAACAGAAACATCTACAGGAGGGGTCAAAATCATGAGGAAATTAAATTTATTCGGTTTGCAGACGATATTTATAACAGCAGTTGCAGATAACAGTAGAGAACTTCAAGCACTGCTGCTGGAAAAGAATAAAGTATTTTCGGAAAGGGGTCTCAAAATTAATGAAAACAAAACCAAACCTTTACCTTTAGTAAACCTTTAGTAAACCTTTAGTAAACCTTTAGTAAAGGTCGCGGGTGAGCAAAGTAATTGTTTTAGTTCATTAAACCTTTAGTTGTCTCCAAAAGAAAAGTCGACAGAGTTGACCGTATGGAAAATATGTTTTCATAATCTACAATTATCTATTCATGTAGTCTTATGTAGCTATTAATGTGTAGTATATCTACATAAACGTAGCAATCAGAGTGTCACCGATGGTGCTGGCTGAAAATCAGCGCTCGGGTGCTAAACGCTTCAGCATTATGTTGCGCCAGTGCCCGATTTGCAATGACACACTGTCTTTATCCTTGATGTTATGTATTCGTAATAATATCGATGCATCTTGTGTGGTTGTAAATAAATATATATTTTCTTTCTTTTAAAATGTATTATTTTGTTTATTTGTTCGTTGTTCCAGCAAATCCCCCTGTTAGCTTCTCGGTGCCAATATCGAAACGATAATGCCAACATTGTTCTGATTGAGAAAACTTCACGAAATCAAAAGCAATAATTCAGCTGACTCAAGTGCATCTCGCTGCTTGTCGCAGCGCAATAAACATAAAATGAGCACGATCGAGATCGCAATGTAAATTGTATTTGTTTGCGGCGAACACTTGGATAGTGCCTAGTGACCATCTTTGTGAGGAAAAATTCACATTTGTTTACAGAAGGTAGTTACATCACAAAGAAGGAAAACTGAAAATAAATTGAAATTACCGGTAGCAAAACTAGCAATGTACAAAAATGGTCCTTATTAGATGTATATTAATAGCAAATAAAATACCCGGTTCAATAAAAGCCGAAACGAGAGACGACGTATTTAAAAGAAAACTAAGTTAATTATTAATCAATAAATGTTACTACGCAATAGAGGAATTTATAAATGAGTCAGCTGTTAAATGTACATAATATAATATATATAGGCAGTTTTGGGTACTGGATTTAGGTTATCCATAGCCACATTTTCGAGCAGTGTCGTGAAAACGATATTTTCTGATCACAAACGATGACACAATGTTCGTAGCGCAGTGCTACGCCGGCTCGTAGCCTGCTACGCCGTAGCGCCCGCGGTTGGCTACGCGGAGGTTTCCAATCCAAGTGCCCTCGTTGCAGTTGGAGAAGATTCGTTTCGTACCCTGAAGAGTGTGTAGGATCAATAACCGCTGATGATGCTTCGGATAGAAGCAAAATACTAACAGTAGGAATGTTATCAGTTTAATAAATAAATTCGAAGTCGCGACGAAGTCCAACGTAATTTTTCATCGCACCCCGGGAACTACAGGGCGTTGTTTCGCACTTCGCAAACTTATTCCTATAACTCCCGTAGTTTAACACCGTAGCAGGTGTAACAGATGACACAAGTTTCCCGCCGCAGCTAGTTAGCACCGATGCGACAGCAGGGAGGGGTTAGCTTTTGGGTTACTGTCACTACGGGAAGCGGAGCGATGCGCGGCAAACTCATTTGTCAAGGAAAGTCAAGATGGTGTTTTGTCTAGTTTTTTAACACTGTCAGATAGACTTACATAATAGTTAGGGAGGCGAGGTAGCTAAATGGCGTAATTCAACGGCGCCGTCGAGACCTATCAAAATCGAAAGATAAAATAATTTCGAAAAGAAAAGCTCGTATGGCAAAAACCATTTTAGCGGTGGGTTTGGCGCGTACGGTTTTTCAAAAATGTTTAAAAAAACAGTTACTTGGGCATTCTCGAGCGCGTCAGATATTCATACTACGTATGCCCCGAGTGCCTCTGATAACAACGGTATACTAATCTGCCGGTTTGCGTGGTGGGGGTAGGCATATAAAGTAGTCAAAAATGCAAAAAAAAAAAATTTACTCGAGCGCGTCAGATTTTCGGAAGGGATGTTAAGTAGGCCCCAAGGAAGCTCCCTTTAAAAAAACTGACGATTTCGGCGTGACGATAAGTTACGATGAATTTTTGAAAATACAAAAAAAAAGTTTTATTGAAATACTCGAGCGCGTCAGATTTTCATAGGGGAGGTTTATCTCGGTATCCTGAAAGCATAATTTTTTAATCTGACAAAAATGTTGGTGGGTTCTCTTAATCTGACCGAAAAAGGTTTTTTGGTTTCTTTTTTTTCCTTTCTTTCTACGTCCAAAAAACAATTTGAGGATCAAAAGGCTATTGAATAATATAAATATATGAAACTGTACATGTTAATAATACTTTTGTATACAGATACGCGTAACTTTTTCCGAGTCCACGAAAATTGTCGCGAAGCTTTAGAAAAAATAAAATTTTGAGATATAATAAAAGTCACATAATTTAATCATCGTTATTTCATATCAATTTTTTTTAACACCCTCAGTTTTCGAGATATACTCAAAAAACCCGGAGTTTGAGTTTTTATGATGCTTCAAGTCAAAAAGTTTTAACTTTGGACAAAAATGTAAAGAGACCTTTTTTGTGTAAAATAAAATTACCTTTTTTGTTTATTTAAACTTTTTTTTGTAAAATGTATCGTTCGCGACTTATATGCCGTAACGCGTTCTTAGGAAGACGAAATGGCTCCTCCAAACTTCCGGTCATGCGGAAACCGGCAGATTTTGTATTTTAGTAAGTTTTAGATTATATTCTTCAAAATAAAAATAAAAAAAATCGCGCTCGAGGATTAACGTTTTTTTTTACAAGTTCGCGACCCTATAACTCGGCGGCGTCAAGGACTTATCGTCAGATTAGTTAAATTTAGTCTTTAAACACTAAAATCAACCCCCAATATCTTAATCTGACGCGCTCGAGTATTTCAGACTATCCATTTTTTTTTACTAATCTGATCGTCTATCCTAGGCGCGCGTCACTACATATAGAGCTAAATACTTTACAAGGTTGTTCTATTATGTCTAAGGTATCTCTCATATCTTAAACTGCCACGCTCGAGTATTGCCGAAAATTCCCCTATTCGCCTCCCTAACTATAAGTACTAAAAACCTTTGTTAAAAATTCTATTAATCTAAGTTTAAGTTAGTAATCCTTTAGATTTATATTTAGAATTTCTTACCTACTTACCGGTTATGAAGGAGCGGGGCATCCTAACACAGGTTTTACTACCTAAAGGGAAGTCCCAATCCACAGCCATTGTACTTGTTAAACAAGGAAAATAAACAATTTTTCATTTTCATTTTCATTTTCAGATGGACCAAAATTATCTAGCTATACACGGTGACATTTTAAACATAATATAAAATTTGTGGTTTTTTTTTCATACATTAAACTTACCCGTGATTAAATCTTTAAATCTTTAAATCTTTATTTATCATACTGAAAGTTACAAAACATAACAACAGACTAAACATATTTAAAAAGGGAACATGTTACTTATACCTGAACTAGGAAAAAAAAATCCTGTGTTTCAGGTGTGAAATAAGGGATACATTAAAAAAAAAGCCTTAAATATTTAACCACATTAAAACACAAGAAAAAAATAAAATCTTAACATTTATAACATAGATACAAAAATAAATTAATTATTAACATAAAGACAGTATCTACAACTCTTACAAACTAACCCATCCCCATCCCATCCCATCCCCATCCCCCATACCCATCTAAGTATATTTATTTTAGGACTGACAATAATTTTTCTGTATCCTCATAGGACATTTGTTGAAGTGCTGTTTGGAGAATTAACTTAACTTTATTATAATTAAATGAGTAAATGTCTAATTGGGCGTTTAATCTATTGTAAAGAAGAGGTGCAAGAAATGCGTAAAATCTAGATGAGAAGGGAGGTTTTTTGTTTATATTTCGAGGGCAAACAGTACCTTGCCATCGTTTTTGATTGATGCCTCTCTCACCTGATGATTACTGCTGATGAAATCAATGAAATAATATGTCACTGTTCAGTAACAGCCTATTCAATCTAGCCTTGAAGAGCCATAGGTCGTTTTTATCTGGAAATACAGACAACACAATTTAATACAGTTGTAATACCTAAAGACGACACAGTTCAGTTGATGTTGGACTGCACTGTTTAAAATCAGTGTAATACAATTTAAGATATAAATACTTTGTTGAAATTAGGTAAATCACGAACTCAATGTGTAGACACCTCAAATGTAATATGACTAATGATAATTGGTTTATTTTCTTTTGTCTTACTTATGTAGTTTCTAAGTTCTTACCGAGTATTTAATGTAAAATGTTATTATTACTATCAGTATTATTTTATTATAGACATGTAGTGTTATTGTGGTTGACATTGAATTTGATTTATTTATTTTTGTTTTAACATTATTATTATTTTAATTAAAATTTAATTGTATTTCTCTTAATTTATTATTATTATTATTTTCCTTTTGGACATTAAATTTAATTTTAACTATGATTTTAAATTTTAAATGGTTTAATGATATTTTTTGCCATATTTTATATAATAAAATTGTTAATTTATGACACTGACGTAGCTTGTAAGTTTTGTATACTAACAAAACTTTTGGATCTAGTTATCACTGATAAATTATTATTAATTATTATTACTATAACAATTGAGAAGTACTAATTTTGTATCACGTTGAAAATTTCACATTGTATAACTCCGAGATTTAGGGTACGATGCGCACCATTTCTCCATACAAACGTAATCCCCTGTTTCCTCCCTGGATAATGGCTTTAGAGCCAATTTTTTTTACTGTGTAATCTGTATCTACCACAGCTATGCCCCTATGTTTCGTTTTTTTCCATATTTCAATTAACATAAGAAATATGAGCTTCCAAAAACTGAAAAAATTGCCCAATTTCAACGTCATTTTCAGACACTCACCAGAAAACTGATATAAACAAAAAAAAGAAAACATAGGGGCATAGCCAAATCTGTCCTCTAATTATATTTGAAAAAAATAATTTTATTGGTCCAGTTTTCGAGAAGGAAACAGGGGATTACGAAATGCTGTTTTGATCAATTTTACGCGCCTAATAACGGTCTGAGCTGCAGTTGTCCCGCTCTCGCTGTACTGACACGGAGGGGTTCGGGCGAGACAGCGACATTTCATTAAAATACCTATTTCTCAAAAGTCTCTCAGCCATCGTACCCTCTTAATTGAGATTGTAAGTTACTGTCGAAATATTTTCCACTGTGGATTAGGTGTACATTAAATTTCATCACAAATTTATCGGATGCTGTTCAATATTGACGTTAAATTTCAACTGGAAAATTATTAAATCCTGTTGTTTCCGCGCCGAGCGTTGTTTTACTTCGATATTACTGTTTTATTTGTCTTTAATACATTCAATATCCAATCCATGAAATTAATTATCAACTCTAGGAGCGAACTGCGCAGGAATGGGAATTATTTCAATCTGCTTTAGTGAAATCCAGTCCAGCTGGTTGGACGGTTTCAAAATCAAAGTCAAAATATTCAATTTATACTATAAAAAAAATATCACGGGATAATTCACACCAATTGACCTAGGACCAAAGTAAGCAAAGCTTGTGTTACGGGTACAAGACAACGGATAAACATATTTAATTAGATATTAGACCTCCAAGAGCACAAACATTCGTATTATTCACACAAATATCTGTCCCGACCGGGAATCTAATCCGGGTACTCAAACTTCGTAGTCAGGTTCCCTAACCACTAGGCCATCCGGTCGTCTAAAGAAGCACATAATGTCGAAGAATCTGTCACCGGTCCAGCAAGAAACGAGTGTTCTTTATACAATTTATAACGTAAATTAATGAAAATCACGACCTATCATATCTGTATATTTCATACTAAATACAAACTGAAATATGAATGCATAGAAAAAAACCAGAAAAAAGACCAGCGCTGGGAATCGAACCCAGGTCTTCAACATTCCGTGCCGTGTGCCATTTCCCTACACTACCAGTGGACTAATCAACTTACCTGGTCTAGACCAGTGGGTGGTGTAGGGAAATGGCACATGGCACGGAATGCTGAGAACCTGGGTTCGATTCCCAGCGCTGGTCTTTTTTCTGGGTTTTTTTCTGTACACCATATTTCAGTTTGTATTTAGTATGAAATGTATGGTTTTCACGGGATGTCCGTAAAAGTAATAAAAAATGAAATTGAAAAATAAAATTACAATACAATACAATACAATACAATGACTCTTTATAGTAGACCAGAAATAGTAAGCGATACAGAAAACAGGTACACAGAGAGTAAGTTACAAGGTAAGCAATAGGCGGCCTTATCGCTTAAGAGCGATCTCTTCCAGGCAACCCTTTAACAGAAAGAAGGAAGGACTAGTTTACAGCAGGTGGTGCATCAACAGTGGATTAGAAAATTAAACACAACAAAAAACAGTACATCTACTCACACATACATACATCGTGGTGTACTTTCGAGAAGTGCAGTTTCGTGTCGTGTTTCGTGAAGTGAATCAGTTTGGGAAACGTAATTTGCGAAACATTAGTAAACCGTACATCTATATATATAAAAATGAATCCCTATTCCCCTTGGTCACGGCATCACGCATGAACGGCTGGACCGATTTCACTAATTCTTTTTTTGTTGTGTTCGTCATTGTCAGGAGAAGGTTCTTATGAAAGAAAAAATTAGTGAAAATAAACGGATCACTCACGTCTTAAAACGAGTTTAACTCGACATGTTAAATGTTTGGCAGCCGCCGTGACGTGCGACTCCGAGAGGAAGGGCTACGGATTAGCCCGAAACATGTCGAGTTATACTCGTTTTAAGACGTGAGTGATCCGTTTATTTTCACTATGAGAGAGTCTCACGGTAGTTTCATGTTTAAAGAAAAAATTAAGAGAATTGCGCGGAAAATTAGAAAATATAAGAAAAAATACCGTCCATAATAACTTTTCTAATGTAACCTTATGGCGTTTGACATAACTGCCATGCCAGTCGTTTGACAGTTGGCGTGATTAACAGAATACGATCGTTTAAATTAAATTTACGGGTCGAAATTTTATTCATAAAACTAGCGACGCGCCCCGACTTCGTGTGGGTGTAGTTTGGGGAAAAAGAGGTAAATATATAAACTTACCACCTTAAATTATAGACTTTCTTTATTTTTCACACCTATTTTTCAAAGTTACACCCGTGCGAAGCCGGGGCGGGTCGCTAGTCGTACATATAAAAGACGTCAAAAATAAAAAATAAATTACAAAAATATAATTCATTTTAAACTATCATATCTGCTTATATTGTAAATAAGAAAGTTTATTTGGATGGGATTTATATACATATACGATTCACAGTGATTCTATCTCCATAACTGTGATTTGCTTGACTTTTCAAATTTGTCATGCATATAGATTATCCATAACAGTAAAAAACGAACTTTACGATTTTAAAATAAAAATAAAATACCATTTATTGCCCATAAAAAAGAAAAAGAAAAAATACACAAAATTATGTGGCAAAAGGCTCAGGCTCAGCATGTGCGCTGAGGATAAAAAAAAAAAAAATTAGGATTACTCACCACCGCGCTGGTTTTCAGCCTGCGCCCTTATATAGCGTGCTGACATTGCAAAACAGGCGGGTAGGACGATAAAAAAAAACGTATAGCGGTATAGTCAACCAAGAAATCCCTTCACCATCCAAGGTTCAATGACAGTTGCATGGCTTAAAACATCAAAAGCTATTTTTCACTCACAAGTCAGTGCGACAACCAGGCCCTATACTACGAAATAAATTCCCACGAGAAAAATAGTGATGATAGATTTATGGATATTGCTTTGCCCGATTTTTACTTTATTCAATGAAAGAGACAAAGTCGCGGGCAAAAACTAGCCAAAAAATGCTTAAGAATTTCCTTAGAGAGACAGAAAAGGGTTCCAGGAATCAATGAAAAGTTTTGTCTACCGCAAAGTTGGATGCTCCGAAACCGCAATTGGAGAGAAGCGACTCAGTAAGAAACTCAGCACGAAATAAATAGACGATAAGAAGATATTGTATGTAATCGGAATTCGATATGAGGGCGGAGCAGTTCAACCTTTGCGCGAACAATTCGAATAGAAATTAATATACGAATGTCGCCGTTCTTACTTTGTGACAGTTGGCTCGAGATAACAATCGTTATTGTTACTGAAAAGATTTTTTATATGATGGATGCGTTGTTTGGAAATCGTCTGGAATGAGAGAGAATTCGTGAAGAGTTGACTTCAGACTTAAAGATTCAAGAATATAAATACACTGTATCTAATTGAACAGTGTGAAAGCCCGGGTAATCTTTACGTTTTTCAGAATTTATTGCAAATTATATTACAAAATTTAACATGAGCTTTACGGTGAAGAAAAACATCGACCTGCCCACACCTGCGAAGAAATTCAATCGTGTGTGTGAAGTTCCCAATCCACACTGAGCCTGCGTGGAAGCGACGGTGCCAGCCCCTCTTATAGATTAAAGGATTTTGTTCCTGATTCGTCATATTCCTAAAGGCAGGTTTAGACAGGGTCAGTAACTGACTTCGAATTCGAGACAAGTCAGCGCTGACCCGAGAAATATCCAATGTAAATTGAAAGTGAGCGCTGACCTCCCACCGCTGTACTGACTTCAAATCAATTTACATTGGGTATTTCTCGAGTCAGCGCTGACTTGACTCGAATTCGAAGTCAGTTACTGATCCTGTCAAAACCTGCCTTAATTCGTCACATTCCTGATTTGCCACATTCGTAACTCGTCATTGTACAGTGAAATGAAACCGTTAACACGTGCTTACAGTATTAATAAGTATTAGGACAGTAGTTATACATTGAACTACGGTTATTTTATTAGACAACAAGTTACTTAAGGCGGAGTGGATGACGAATCAGGCGCTCGTTCCCTAAATATCAGAATTGTAAAATAATAGATTGCCTACTTAATATTTCTAAAATACCAAATTCCCAGAATACCAGACTTTCCTGTCACCGTGTTTTTCTCTATATCGGATTGCCAAACAAGCTTGTTTTCAATACAACATGTTCCATTCAAAACCGAATTCCCATAATAACAGATAGTGAAATCACCAGGCTCGTCAGGCAGGTCGTGGTCGTCGTGGGGAGGCCAGGGGGTCGTGTTTTACGAGCCTGATGATTTTACTATCTGGTATTATGGGAATTCGGTTTTGAATGGAACGTGGTGTATTCAAAACAAGCTTTTTTGGCAATCCGATTTAGAGAAAACCACGGTGACAGGAAATTTGGTATTTTTGAAATTATGATATTTAGGGAACGAGCGGGATCAGGAATATGACGAGTTAGGAATATGTATGACCAATTAGGAATATGACGAATCAGGAACAAATCATTCTGGACGCCTGTGTCCTGCGCGTTGGGACTTATAATTTATGGGCTGGGAAGATGTGTTACTGTAGTGTGAACTTTGGAATGCACGCACAGATCAAACAATAATCTTCTAACGACCGCTTTAGCCTAGTTGGTAGTGACCCTGCCTACGAAGCAAGAGGTGTGATGAGCACGAATATTTGTTCCTGAGTTATGGATGTTTTCTATGTATTTAAGTATTTATTTATCTATATAAGTATGTTTATCGTCGTCTAGCACCCATAGTACAAGCTTTGCTTAGTTTGGGACTAGGTCGATTTGTGTAAGATTGTCCCCTAATATTTATTTATTTATTTATTTATTTATTCTAGCTTAATTATGACTTTAACCGTTCCTCAGTTTACTCACCGTTACCCGATGTGCTGGCTTCTTGCCACCGGCAAGACAAGTGCCACTTGACCACTAATGGGTGGCCAGAGCCGTCGCCAACTTTATCTTTACTGCACCCAGAAGAACAGTAAAGCAGGCTCTGTTAAACAGCTCTACAGTTTTACTCGCCACGGTAACCGTTATACTCAGTCTGCTAATTGGACTAACAAGTTAAAACTAGTCTTGGTTTCGCATTTAACTAAATTTCCGTAATAAATTCACTCATGTAGTTAACTACAGTTTCTCTGGCGTTCGTGTTGTCACAGTGTATATTTTTTTGTGTTTAGTTTTTAAATGGGTTGTGGTTTTATGCTGAGTGTTTTTAGGATTCCGTACCCAAAGGGTAAAACAGGACCCTGTTACTAAGACTCCACTGTCCGTCTGTCTTTCTGTCACCAATCTCATGTGGTCGTAGAGTGTGGAGGTGGAAGAACTGCATGAACAGGCATTTCTTACATAAACGTAACTATGATAAGGTCGCTGGTGAGCAAAGTAATTGTTTCAGTTCATTGATATGAACCTTCGCAAAGTGACGCCTGACCCAATAAATTATCATTATATTTGTTGACCTACTCATCCACCATCATCATAATTCCAGCAATTATACATAGCTTATGAGATCACTATTATTTTATTTCCTGGTCTAAATCATTACAAATTAAACAATGAAGCGAATTCATTTTGTGTGACCTACATTTAGGTGGTTCCGATATTATTTCAACGTAATTCTTATTTATGGTCTGCTCGAATTTAGTTGAAAACGAATAAAATAGAGCGTCCATAGAATTGCTATTTACATTCCGATGTGAAAAAGTGAAAAAATAACAATGTACTATAATCACGGGACAATTCACACCAATTGACTTACTCCTAGAGTAAACAAAGCTTATGACTACTATATATTCTTATTTAAGAGTTAAACTCTTGTCGGTGTAGCCGATGAATGGCTCTCCACTTCTCTCTCCTCAAAGCTGCCCCCTTGACCTCCCTATACGACATGACGGCTACCTTCTCCTTTATTTGATTTACATAATTAATTCTCGGCCTCCCTCTTTATCGCTTCTCTTCTACTTTTCCTTCCAAGATGACATTTATGAACTCATCATGTCTCATAAGATGACCAATCATTTTCCCTCTCCGACTGACTATGAGTATGACTACTAGGTAACAGATAAACAAAATTATATAGATAGATATAAGTACATATTTAAATACACATTAAACACCCCAAGACTCGAGAGCAAACATTCGTATTTTTAATACAAATATCTGCCCCGACACGGGAATCGCAGCCGGGACCTCATACTTTGTAGTCTGGTTCTCTAACCATTAGGACATTTTGGTCGTCTTACTTAGTAGTCCAACAAGATGGAGCGACGACCTGGTTAAGGTTGCGGGATCGCAAGGCAGAGTGGTCGTCTTTCGGCTGAAATGATGATGATTATGATGATGACTTATTTTTCAAGGATTTACAACACAGACGACGCTGCAAGTTAAAACCAGTTGAAAATACATTCCAAATTGTAAACGAAGTAAGCATTATTAAGTGGAAAATCCCTTGATTTAGTGCGTAAAAGGTATTCGAGGGAATGACTGAATCCAAACTCGATTTAAAAAGATTATCTGTCTTTGCTGCCCCGGTATATTGGTTCTTGTGACTAAGGGGGTAGAGTTCAATTGGAACGTACAAGAGTTATTCAATAGGCAGCGTCGGGGGCGGCTCAATGTGGGTATCTTAATGACCTGGCATATTTGTAAAACGATTTCAGGCTTTCCTTCATCCATCCTTATAAAAGAGTGACGTGCCTGATTGATTAGCTGACTGACAGACAACGCACAGCCTGAAACATCGTAGCTGGCATATTCATTCAGGCAGACAAGGCTCTTTGTGTCATCATCATAATTTCAGCCGTAAGAGCACTGCTGAACATAGGCCTCCCCCAAGGCTCGCCAAACAGATCGGTCCCGTGCCATCCGCATCGAACGCGATCCCGCAACCTTAACCAGGTCGTCGCTCCATCTTTTCGGAGGCCTACCTACCGTCTTCCGGTCCGTGGACGTTGAGAACCTTTTTGCCCCATCGGCCATCAGTTCTACGAGCGATGTGCCCTGCCCACTGCCACTTGAGTCTGGCGATTTTTCGAGCTATGTCGGTGACTTTAGTTCTTGCGCGGATTTCATAATTTCTAATGCCTTCTTCTCGTTCGTGTCATCCTACTAGTATTTTGTTAGTGTTTGCAAAGCTCATATTATATTTAGCTCAAAAATTTCAAAAACTCAGAGTTGCGCGCCCGACCTCGAACCCACGACCTTCTGCTCGAGAGGCCACAGCTCAAACCACTAGGCTCTTTCAATACAGAACATCAAATAGGTTTCATTTAATTAAGTTGCTCTCCCTTTTACAGAGAATAAACTTTTATTTTCAACTCGGGCGATTCCCACACCGAGCGCCGAGCGTTGAAATTCAATAAGAACGTAGAAAATATCTAAAATTAGTATAAAAGCTAGACTTTTTGTTTCGCGAACGTCCTACAGAAATAAATGAAATTTGAACCGACTCTTCTGCTCCCTAGTAACGTCAATATTCCTTTCGTTATTGCCCCTTTTTTAGGGTTCCGTAGTCAACTAGGAACCCTTATAGTTTCGCCATGTCTGTCCGTCTGTCTGTCTGTCTGTCTGTCTGTCTGTCTGTCCGTCCGCAGCTAAGCTCAGAGACTGTTAGTACTAGAAAGCTGTAATTTGGCATGAATATACATATCAGTCACGCCAACAAAGTGATTAAATAAAAAAAACTAAAATATTTTTTTTTAGGGTACCTCCCATAGACGTAAAGTGGGGGTGATTTTTTTTTTCTCGACTAACCCTATAGTGTGGGGAATCGTTGAATAGGTCTTTTAAAACCATTAAGAGCTTGCTAACATGATTTTTCTATTCAGTGATCTGTTTGCGAAATATTCAACTTTAGAGTGAAAATTTTCATTCAAATCGACCGTCCCCCCCCTTTAAAATCTAAACTGTTGGGTGGAAAAATTTGAAAAAATTCAGAATGGTAGTAAATATATTATATTTACAAGGAAAATTATAGCGGCTAAAATTTCTTGGGAATTATTTGTAGTTTAAGAGTAAATAGTAGCCTAAGGTATAAAACATACCTAAACTTGAAAGATTCCGTACACATAAGAAATCCTTTGAAAAATACTACTTGATTTTTTCGTAATGGCTACGGAATCTTATTTTGGGCGTGTCCGAGACGCTCTTGGCCGGTTTTTAGGGGTTAGTTCTATGAATAAATTGCCAGAGTCAAGCGGCAATGGACAGGTCACATCGCTCGTAGAACTGATGGCCGATGGGGGCAAAAGAATAGCGTCCACAGATCGGAAGACGTAGTGTAGGTAGGCCTCCAACAAAGATGGAACGATGACCTGGCTAAAGTTGCGGATGGCGCCGGATTGGTCTATTTGTTGAACCTTGGGGGAGGCCTATGTTCCAACAACCTTAATCAGGTCGTCGGTCCATCTTGTTGGAGGCCTACCTACACCGCGTCTTCCGGTCCGTGGATGCCACTCGAGAACCTTTTGGCTCCATCAGCCATCAGTTCTACGAACAATGTGCCCTGTCCACTGCTACTTGAGTGGCGATTCTTCGAGCTATGTCGTTGACTTTAGTTCTTGGGCGGATTTCATCATACATAATTTCATCATCACGGAATGATCGTGTAACCGATGTCTAATGCTAAAAAAACGAAATATAGTATGAGACCTTTGCAAGCAAACCATGTTTACAAAGAAACCTTTGCAATATATTACAAGTTTTTAAATCCCCTCCTGAGTGTAGCGCGTGAACGATCACGTCTACTCGTGAAGGTAGCGAACGAAATATAACCATGCAGCATGAGCTGTTTTTAAATTAGCCAACGAGTGAAATGGTAGGGTAAAACCAGGACAGTTGCTCAGGGGTATATTTGCCCTGATTATAATTACTCTAGTTTTGCGAATCGTTTTTTATTTCAATTATTTATAGAAAGACTTTCCAGCTACCACTAAGTTGACCGAGTCGCATGTCTCTGTGTGATTGCATACTAAGGCAAAATGCGATCAAAGATTTTAGGGGATAGTTGTCCCGTTTCGGGGGAGGGCATCTATTCTTGTACGGCAATGATATGGATCAGGCAACTATCCCATCATCTTCATCATCAGCATTTCAGCCGAAAGACGTCCACTGCTGAACTTAGGCCTCCCCCAAGGCTCGCTAAACAGATCGGTCCCATGCCATGCGCATCCAACGCGATCCCGCAACCTTAACCAGGCCGTCGCTCCATCTTGTTGGAGGCCTACCTACACTGTGTCTTCCAGTCCGTGGACGCCACTCGACAACCTCTTTGCCACATCGGCCATCAGTTCTACGAGCGATGTGCCCTGCCCACTGCCACTTGAGTCTGGTGATTCTTCAACTATCCAACTATAACTATTTCTATCTTCAAAATGAAAAAGTCTGCTAAAATCGCTAATACTCTGAAAATATTCAAAAAAATGTTTTATACTTTTTATAAAAATTGGTCGATAAAATCACGAAGTACCGGCCGGTTTTATAACTAAAACATTTTACTTTTTATGCTAAGATATATGGAACGATTTCAAAAAGTGGGGCAACTATCTCGGTTTAACCCTAAATCAAATAGTTAAACTGTGATTTACACTGAACTGAAATAATCGCGACCTGATATGGACCTCCGCGAAGGAACGCCAGATTCACTAAATTGTGAGTTACACGAGCCGCGTGGGCGATGGTTTTGTCTGGTAATAACAAAGTTGTTATAAATAACACATTAGATCGTAACCTTTGGTCGTGGGATCTCGTTGGAGGCGTCTTGATAATTTTCTATATTAACTCAATTAGGAAACTAATTAGAAGAAACAATTTGGAACTAAATTGCTATCGAGAAATGACAATTGAACAGTTAATTTTTATTGTTTGTATGCTGATAATGTGCCCAAACAGGTTTAATTTGAAAGAGAATGATTTGAAAAGTCACCATCTTATACCGTTTGACAGAAAGAAATAGTAAATTTAAGACTAATATAGTTTTTAAAAGAATGTGACTAACATTATATTGTTCCAAGCAGCTCTCCTTGAAACCTAAGCTTATCCTTTGTCCAAGGAAACTGTCGGGTTCCGGTTCCCGCGACGTCGCATCCTCTTTGCGATTTATTTAAAACACCGATGTCAACTTGTCAGTGTCGCCGCTGATCCCGCAGGCTAAACGGCAGGATAGATTTCATTTTAGATATTTCCGCTTCACCTTATTCAGCTTCAAGCATTTTATAGGTTCACTGGAAGTTACGAGTTGGCTACCTTTGTCTGTGTGCAATAGAATTTAAACAAATATTGTATTTGTGTAAGGTTTGAAAAATAGGGCTCATAGTATGCTCTTATTTAGAAATAGGCCTCAAAGTATGCTCTTATTCTAAAATAGGCCTCATAGTATATGCTCTTATTTTAAAATGGGCCTCATTGCTCTTATTTTAAAATAGGCATCAAACTATGCTCTTATTCGGACGTAATAAAATCCTGGTACAGGTTTTTGCTCGCAACTCTAGTTTTTCGGAATTTATTTGCGAATTTACGTTTGAAATTTGACATGAGTTTTTTACGGCGTTTATCTCTAGGAAATTTCGTAGAATATCTTTCGCAGTCCTTCTTTATAATCTTCAACTAATCTCTGCTGAATTCGTACATATCCATCGTCAAGAAAAAAAAAAATCATATATTAATGATTACGTCCTGGATAGGGATGTTTTGAACAATTCCGATCAGCGAACAGATTAAGCTAAGTTGAATACTTTAGATGTATGTTGTAATTTTAGAAAATAGTAAAACTGTTTGACAAAAATCCCTTGTTGGGTTTCTTGCCGGATTTTTCAGAACAGGGTTTATCCGAACCGGTGGTAGATTCTTCGACATATTAAGAGCTTGATAAAGCCTAAATTGAATAAAGATTTTCGTATTTAGACTTTAAGTTACGTCATCTGTCAGTTCATAGCGTCACCTGACTTATCACGCAATAAATATTTATTGCGTGATAAGTCCCATTTAGTTTAGTAATTATGAGTGAAAATCACGAAAGTTTAAAACAGTATATCTGTCAGTCCTCGGTTAATTCGCGGTTATTCACGTGACTTTTTTACGCTTACAAATAGGGTTAATCAGCTCCTGATTTTACATGTAACCATGGTGTGCGCGCAATATTTCAAAGAGCTTCTAGGTTAAATTAAACCTCTTTTGTAGCATTAATTACATCACGGAGCGGCTTTGTGGCATAAACACGAAGCTTTATTTACTTGGCTGCAAAACGAACAATGTAGAGTCTGCTTTAGAAAGTTAACAACGTTAGTATTTTAAAAGCTCTCATCAAATGATGATGATGTATTTTCCCAACGCGTTTGAGTCTAGGTAAACTTTTATCCGGAAAACTGCTTTGAAATAGGTCGATTTGAACATAAAACCAAATTAATTAACCAAATGAATTAACACTGACATATTTAATAGTCAAAAAACAAAGTATTATTACACAGCGTAAGAAACAAAAGTTGTCTCTCCTGTGACCATAAAATTATCAACTCCGAGTCAACAAGCCTAAGATTTATTTAACTGGGCCGAAAGTTGGCCAGGCATCCCACACGCTGATGTAGACTTGACTAAAAAATATGGTCAGAATTAAAAATTATTGTAGATCTGAGATCCTTACTGAGTTTCTTGCCAGTATCTTCCCAGCAGGGTTTAAAAATTAAAAAAATTGCATTAAATACTTTAGATGTATGTAATTTAATAACAATGTAGATCTGTCTGAAAAAAATATACCTTGTTGAGTTTCTTGCCGTATTCTTCTCAACAGGGTTTTTCTGAACCAGTTGTAGATTCTTCGACATTCATAGGAGCATCAATTGATGCCTAAATTGAATAAAGAATTTTTAAAATAAGCGCTTTTTCTCGATATTTTGACGATTCTTGGCTTTATCTTTGACTTAGCACGAGTTTTACGTATTCCATTACAAAGCTTGCGCAATAGTCTCGAAATAGAGTAAAGAACCTTAATAAACTCCACAGAGGTCATCGTCTAATCCCCAGAGAGCTCAAGGCCTCGCGTATAAATATTTATAGACCATTTGTAAGGAAAACACGTAATAAATTGATAAGAGGATAGTTTGTATGGCTGGGGCGCGCATAAATATGTAATACTGCTGCTGCCAACAGGGGTCCATAATCAACGGGTACATCAGGTTGAAGACGTTAGTCGAAGAGAAAAGCACAATAAAATACCATACAATACTTACCATGCCATAGCTCGTTATTGAACAACATGGGGCCAGACTCGTTATCACACCAGCAAACGTCTAACTTTTTTGACACTTGGCATCGGCATGACGGTTTTTGTATGGCTGTGACAGCTCGCTGTTTCCGACACCAATTGTCAGCCCATACAAGGAATGTTAAAATGAACGTGATGGCGATTGCGAGGGAGTTAGACAATTAGCCTGGAGGTTGCCTTACCATTGCTAATCGACGGAGCCTTGCCTGCGGGTAGGGCTCCTATTTCTAACCCATTTGCCCTTCGGGCATCTATAGATACCTAACGAACCTAACCTACCTATTATGCCCTCAAGTGCAAAAACATATACTTAAAGGTGTAAATACAAGACTAAAACTACTATTAAATTAAAATAACTAAAATTAAACCTAATTAAAAAAGAGAGGTGGGCCTCTTGGCATGGTGCCCATCACGCAGGCAGCATTCCCGCGCTGAACTGCGATAGCGATTCTTTGCGCGAGAAAGCTGCCGGCGCGAGGGTTGCCTGTTGCCTCTCTTAACCTATTCCTGAGCTCCCTGTGTAGCTCCAGTGCACCCTTACCCCAAGGACCTAGAGTCTCGACGCCGAAAGCATAAAATAAAGCATAAAACCTACCTACCTTTGCGGAATAATAGTACATTACTGCAGCGGCCGCGAAATAGGGGATTGCCGGCCGAGTAGTTATAGATGGCCGAGTGTTAACGAGGCCATCTAGAGATACGAGGCCGGCAATCCCTGTTCGTGGCCAAGGCTTGTATAGAGTTTTTCTCAAACATGCATCATCATCATCATCATCACCACCACCACCATCATCACCATCACCCACCATCACCATCATCATCACCATCACCCACCATCACCATCATCATCACCATCATCATCACCATCATCATCATCACCATCATCATCATCACCATCATCATCATCATCATCACCATCATCATCATCATCATCATCATCATCATCATCACCATCATCATCATCACCATCATCATCATCATCATCATCATCACCATCATCATCATCATCATCATCATCTTACCTTAAATAAGCGTAGTGGCAGATTGTCATAATGAACCAAAACGCAAATATTGCTTATAGTTTTTTTTTAAAGGCTAAATGCTATGATGCCATAGACCTATAAACGTCATGGTATGAAACAACAGACTATCACTTTGCTGGCCTTGGCCAGCAATGTTGTATGAAATTCCATTATTGACCTCTCGTCTAGCCGCACCTGCATTGTGACACTTCGTGGCGTATTATAAGGAACATAACGTCAATATTTCATGGCATGTTTGAGAAAAAATGATTTCTGATGAATTTCCGACGAAAGCGAAAGGAAATGTCTCTGCAGTGGTGTAACAACCAGAGACCGTATTGTCTAATGCTTCTGACGCTTGCCTTCGCTTTCACAATCTCTTTCTATCATCATTGTATATTTTTGACTCCTTGATAACGTACATATTATATTATACTAGCGCATATTTTGCCACACAGATGTCTCCGAGTCGCATTGTTGTGTTCTTAAACTATGGTCGTATCGTGCATTGCGGTGATAAGGGGACGCTATAACGTTGCTCCGAGATGATTGTAGTAAAAACTTGGTAAAATATTACGGTTGGTCGTAACGGCAGAGCGCGGTCGGTCTTCCGTTGTGTTTGTTATTTACACTGTTGATTTCGGCTAAGCGGCTGGACCGATGTGATTGAGATTTAGCTTTTTGACTAGCTTTTATCCACTTCGCTCGCGTTAACCATTAGATGGCATGCCAAATTAAAACTTAAAAGACTCTTTTACAAGTGTATTATTGATGTTACCAGCGCTTTCGTTAAGTCCATCGTTGCCAAGTAAATATGGCGCAGGAAACTTGGCAGAAAGTATTTTTTTGCAACAAAAGTATTCACTTAACTGTTAAGACAAATTTTAATAGTACATTACTAAAGAGGTCTAGTATTTTTACACGCTTTATATTAGCTTCACCTGTATGTTTGTATGTATGTTTGTTTGTAACCGACTCCTTAGGGCGCGATTTTGACCCACTTCCCGGTTTCCGATTGAGCTGAAATTTTGCACATATGTGTAAATTGGATGACAATGCAATATTATTGTAACATGGAGCTGATCTGATGATGGAGCTGGATGGTGGCCATAGGAACTATGTAATAAAACAACACAATCCCGTCGAGTTTGGGCTCGTTTGATAATATTATTATTATTTTGATAATATTTAATATTAGGGGACAATCTTACACGAATCGACCTAGTCCCAAACTAAACAAAGCTTGTATTATGGGTACTAGACGACGATAAACATACTTATATAGATAAATAAATAGAAAACATCCATAACTCAGGAACAAATATTCGTGCTCATCACACAAATAAATGCCCTTACCGGGATTCGAACCCAGGACCTCTTGCTTCGTAGGCAGGGTCACTACCAACTTAGGCTAAAGCGGTCGTCAAGAATATGATTGATAATCCGATCCAAGACTATACAGAAACCCACGTATGACACAAAGAAGCCTTGTGAACTCCAAGAGCGAGATGTTAGTTTAGAATATAAAAACGTTTCATCGACTCAGTTTTTACCGCTCGTTAAACGTCGCTACGTGAGATTGGCGGTGCAGGGGCCCGGCCCCGGCGACTGTCTCGCGCTCGTCAACGACAAAGTCCCTTTATGAAGTAGCTGTTCTGCGGACTAACGGCTGCGCGGGCGCCCCGCAAGCTCTACAGTCTAACTCTAAAGGATCGGCCACACTGATACTTAAAGCATGCTAACGCACTGTAAACGCAGTGACGCGACACATGCGTCACGTTTTTACACGCTTTATATTAGCTTCACCTGTATGTTTGTATGTATGTATGTTTGTATGTATGTTTGTATGTATGTTTGTATGTTTGTTTGTAACAGACTCCTTAGGGCGCGATTTTGACCCACTTCCCGGTTTCCGATTGAGCTGAAATTTTGCACATATGTGTAAATTGGATGACAATGCAATATTATTGTAACATGGAGCTGATCTGATGATGGAGCTGGATGGTGGCCATAGGAACTATGTAATAAAACAACACAATCCCGTCGAGTTTGGGCTCGTTTGATTTGTCTTGACGAGCACTTTTATCCCAGATGGTAACCAGGGTCTGATGATGGAGCTGGAAGATGGCCAAAGGCACTCCACAATAAAACGACACAACCCCATCGAGTTTGGGCTCGTTTGATTCGTCTTGACGAGCACTTTGATCCCATATGGTAACCAGGGTCTGATGATGGAGCTGGAAGATGGCCAAAGGCACTCCACAATAAAACGACACAACCCCATCGATTTTGGGCTCGTTTGATTCGTCTTGACGAGCACTTTGATCCCAGATGGTAACCAGGGTCTGATGATGGAGCTGGAAGATGGCCAAAGGCACTCCACAATAAAACGACACAACCCCATCGATTTTGGGCTCGTTTGATTCGTCTTGACGAGCACTTTGATCCCATATGGTAACCAGGGTCTGATGATGGAGCTGGAAGATGGCCAAAGGCACTCCACAATAAAACGACACAACCCCATCGATTTTGGGCTCGTTTGATTCGTCTTGACGAGCACTTTGATCCCATATGGTAACCAGGGTCTGATGATGGAGCTGGAAGATGGCCAAAGGCACTCCACAATAAAACGAAACAACCCCATCGAGTTTGGGCTCGTTTGATTCGTTTTGACGAGTACTTTGGTCCTAGATGGTAACAAGAGTCTGATGATGGAGCTGGAAGGGGGGTAGGTGGCGACTTGGGGGGGGAATGGGGTATGGGGTAAGGGGTCGGGGGTTTAGAGGGTTGGGGGTTAGGGTGTGGCGGTTGGGGTTAGGGGATGGGGGGGGGGGTTTACGGGAAATAGGGTGGGGGTGTTGGGGGGTTCGGGGGTAAGTGATTTTGGGGGGTTGTGGGAAATGGGGAGGGGGTAAGAGGCCTAGATGGTAACAAGGGTTTGATGATGGAACTGGAAGGGGGGCGGTAGGTGGCGGGGTAGGTGGCGGGGTGGGGGGTGTGGGAGGGGTGGGGTGGGGGGGCAGGTGGCGGGTGGGGGTGTGGGCGTGGGGGGAGGGGGGTTTCCGGGGGTATGGGGGTTCGGTGTTACGGGGGTTGGGTTTAGGTGGTTCGGGGGTTTGTAAAATGAGGAGGGGGTAAGGGTGTGGGGTTTGGGGGGGGGTTGGGGAAATGGGGTGGGGGATGTTGGGGGGTTGGGTTTAGGAGGTTTGGGGGTTGTAGGTGAGGGGGTAAAGTTAGAAAGAAAAAAATGCAACTAAAAAATAGAAAATAAATAATAGTTTAAAAAAACTAAAAAACACGCTTTAAAAAATAAAAAATAAATTTTAATAAATTTCAATTCACTATTCTTATAGTGCAGAAAAAAATCTTAATAAGCAATTATTATATTGTTATATACAGATCAAAATTTGTAAACAATTCTTAATATTGATAAAATAAATAATAATAGTTTAAAATATTTTATTGTAAAAAAAGCGTGGGGTGCTTTTTAAGATGTTATCATAATGATAATCCTTGACGATTGACACCATGCACCCCACGCTTTTTTTACAATAAAATATTTTAAACTATTATTATTTATTTTATCAATATTTAGAATTGTTTACAAATTTTGATCTGGATATAACAATATAATAATTGCTTATTAAGATTTTTTACTGCACTATAAGAATAGTGAATTGAAATTTATTAAATTTTTTTTTTTATTTTTTAAAGCGTGTTTTTAGTTTTTTTAAACTATTATTATTTATAGTGCTTTTCTGAAACATGTAACGAAATAAATAAAATAAAAAGTACTAATTTCCAACTCGGATTTAATAGAAAGCAGAGATAATTCATGAATCTATACTAATATTATAAAGCTGAAGAGTTTGTTTGTTTGCTTGAACGCGCTAATCTCAGGAACTACTGCTCCGATTTGAAATATTTTTCTTCTTCTTTCAGTGTATTTAAGGCTGGGAATTGCCGCGTGCGCACGCGAACACGCTCTATAGAAGATAGAGAAATACACACACACACACATACACAGCGGTCAAACTTATAACACCCCTCTTTTTGTGTTGGGGGTTAAAAATGTGAGTGAAATATCAACAGTCCTTTTTAGACTACTGCCTTGCTTTTTATAGGTATATCTCTTATAGGTCGCTTGTGTACAGTCAGCTGAAACTTCACCACAGAACATCCTGCTCATCGCACAATAAAGTAGCAGTCACTGAGCTCTGAGGCCCATACTTCCAAAGTCAGTGGGGTATTAAATAAAATCCAATTCTCCACGACGCTCCGCCTTGGCGGAGTTGTTAATACGAATTATACGCCTTAGTCCTTCCTTGTGAGACAACTTATACATGAATGCAAATTCGTCACGATCCCGCATTTATTTGCCTTTGGCTTTTACCCGGCTGCGCGACGCAAAGGAGGGTAATGTGTTTATCAGCATCTCTATCTCTTTATCTATTTGTCTCTAGAGACCAAACGCGTGGACCGATTTTAATGATTCATACGTCAATCGATTTGTTTTAACCGCGCAAGTGTCACTAAAAACATAAAAATAATCAAAATTGGCGTCAACCACACACTATATGCTGAGAAAAAAGTAAAAGTGAAGGCCGATGAACCATGTCAAATGGGGTATCTTGAATAGGTATTTAAAAATAATGGTTTATTTTTATTATTTTTCATTTTAATCAACTGTTTAGGATTTCCAATGATTTAAAGTTGGCTATCAACCATTTTCGCTTCAATTTTATTAACTTATGATGAGCTGTAAATAATTATAAACAAAACATATAGTAAAAATAAGTTTATTCAAAAACCAAAAATCCCGAAATTTTGGGACGACTTCAGCCAATCGTTTTAATGGGTCCCGACTGTTAAAGTACCTATGTTATGTTGTGACATCTGAATAGGTACTGTTTCATAGAAAAATGCTTAGATTGTCCAAGGGACAAAATTTGTGTATCTAACCATAGCAGCGGGTGGAACATAAATTTAGTTCACCCACATAACAAAAACTGCTTTTTATACAAAAGTATTTCTCAGAATTTAATAAAAGTCTTATCCATCTTAAGCTTTCGTCACCATATTGCCATTGTCCGCCCTTTGCTTATCAGCATTATTTCGTTTCATAGTTTGAAATGTTCATAACTAAAACTCACGCCACACTAAGTTTATTATCCTTTATTAGCAAAGTAGCAACGAGACCTCTCTCGGTCTTAAAATTAACATATCCCACTGTGCGATGCGTCCGTTCCTAAACAAATTATTCCCGCACTCGTCCCGTGGGATACACTGAGACGTGGCAATATCGTGTGGGCACGCATCTGGGGGGGGGGGCTTCCCTAATAGGGGCTGTAGTTGCCAGTGTATTTTATTAGGCTACACTCAAATATACTAGGCATTGTGAGCTGTAGACCTCAATGGAAATCGGATGACAATGCAATATTATTGTAACATTTAATTTTATGACTCAGAGCTGATCTGACGATGGAGCTGGAAGGTGGCATTAGGAAGTCCATAATAAAACGAGATAACTACATCGAGTTGGATCTTGTTTGATTCGTCTTGACGAGTACTTTGGTAACCCAGAACAAAAAATATAGTCAGCATAAAAAACTTGTATTAAACAAAAACTTATTTCTTTCCAGATTATATTTTTTACCTCTTACGATGTATTGCGGTTGTACGTTCTTGACCAAAAATAAAAGAACGGATACACGCGACCACGAACTACTTAATGTGGCGATATATCTTTTTAATTGTACAATTTATAAACTAAGTGGAGTTTTCTTAGTCTGTGTAAGAACACTGCAGATAGACGCTAAGCGGTGGACAGAGAGTTCAAAGTCGTACATTACTACAAAGACATTCTTGAAAAATATCTGCTTCCGTGAATTTTAATAAAATAGTGAAACGCTGTATTCTTTATATTATCCGGTAGCGTTTCAACGACCGTCGGTATCCTGTCACTAAAACAGGGACTAAATTCAGGAACGGGCCTTCACGGGTTTGGTAGCGGTAATTCAATCGTTTGGGTTGGGTTTGGTTTGAACTGCTAATCAGGAACGCCAAAAATCACTGGTTTGCGAGAGGTTTGGGCTGAGTTTGGGATGAGCCTTATTTATTTGTTTATTTATTTATTTACAAAGCGAATTAACAGGAAAATAAGGTTTGCTATGAAGTATCTTTCTGTGTTTTTTATTTTTTCAACTTATTTTTTTTTTACTTTTACGGTCATCCCGTGAAATCCATATATTTCAAACTAAATACAAACTGAAACATGGAGGCATAGAAAAAAACCTCAGAAAAAAGACCAGCGCTGGGAATATTTCTATGCATCCATGTTTCAGTTTGTATTTAGTTTGAAATGTAGGAACAGTCGGTTTAATTCTCTTCATGACATAGCATCTCCATTTGTAATTGGAATTGTATTGACTCATTTTAATTTGTAACATAATTCGAATATTCTGACATTATATTCCTATTTTAATTGCATGATTATTATTCTATAGTTAAATTTTATAGTTATTTTTTATTGTAAATTATTATTAATTATTTTGTAATTTTATTTTTTGATTCTCTTTTATTGTTAAACCTTCATTTCATTCTAGAATATTAATTTATTGTATTAATCTCTCTCATTCAAAAATGCTGCGCCCTTCAGGGTTTCATATGATTGAGTTGTACTTATTGACATGTGAATTGCATTTAATAAACAATAACAATAACAATAACATAAGGCTCATTTAGCCCTAGGGTGGTATCGGGATCGTGTATCAACGAAGTGAAATTAGAGTTGCTATTAATTAGGAATTTAACGCTGTAAATTAGAGTACGTTGATTTATTTCAACTATCATCATCATCCCAGCCTATGTCCCACTGCAGGGCACAGGCCTCCTTTCAGAATGAAAGGGCTTGGGCCGTAGTTCCTTAAAATAAGTTGTTTAAAGTAATTTCTTAAAATTATGAAGATCTGGAATCAGCTTTCTGCGGCAGCATTCCCGGAGCGTTACAACTTAGGGATCTTTAAAAAACGAGCCTACCAATTCCTAAAAGGGTCGGCAACGCACCTGTGATGCCCCCCGTGTTACGGGTGTCCATGGGCGACGGTGATCGCTTTCCATCAGGTGACCCGTCTGCTCGTTTGCCACCTCTTATATAAAAAAAAAAAGATTATCTTTAGAGTTAGTCTGATGCGGGCCCACAGTCTTAAACTTGGCAAATTTACTTAAATTATGGTCGCAAGTTCTCGCTTTGAGGATTGAGAAGGCGCTCATATCTAGTGAAACTTTTTCAGTCACCAAAATCGGTTGTAAATGCTGTAATTTTCGTGTAGGTTTTATTACTCTTATTGCAAAATGCCTTATTAACAAATATCACCAATTTTCAAATTACCCAAGTCTCTTAATACCTTAATATCAATAGTAATAGGGTTCCGTTTAGAACCATAGGTAGGGTATGGAACCATAAAAAAACCTCAGCCTATGTATTGCACTTCCGATCTCTATCGATGTATGTCGAGGATTGCCGAGTGTCAAACTGGAAATAATCTTACTGCAAGAGTCTATGATGTAGTGTGAGCTGCGCCACACACACTCTCCCAAATGTATAGTATAAAATAGTCGTAAGCATTTATAATAAACGCAGTATTTACACGACTCTTGAGTTGACTGATCACATCCTTACATGGCGATCCTGCCAGGCGTAACAACCGTTAGGCGTTAGGGAAACAACCGATAGGTCTAAGATATGACTTATTACTACTTACTTATGCTAAGTTACATGATTATATAGGGAGATGTAGGAAACATGTTGTGTGAGTGCACACTACAATGACTTGATAAAGGAATAAAAATAACTGACGAAGGTTTTCTTACCCTGCTGTGCTGGTAACAGTAAGAATAGAATAACCACCATAAAATAAAACGAAAAGCGATATCGACCGACCAATTACTTCCAGAGACAAAGCCGTTTCTATTTCGGCTGTCTGGCAAGCGAGGTATCCCCAGCTCTCAGAGAGCAACGTTGGTCTCAACCAGTGTTGCCTACTCTGTGACATAGCCGCTAATGCTAGGGCTTTTAGGACTACTTAATTTAACCACTCACATGATTTGTGCAACCACGGTTGTCAATTCATTTCAATTCAATGTATTTGTTAAGTCAATAACGAAATTTTTTGAAATCCCTCGTCAATAAATGACATTAAATGCAAAATACCGGCCAAGTGCGAGTCGGACTCGCGCACGAAGCGTTCCGTGCCGTTATCTATAAAAACGGCAAAAAAACACGTTTGTTGTATGGGAGCCCCTTAAATATTTATTTTATTCTGTTTTGTAGTATTTGTTGGTATTAGTAAAAAAATCCTGAACAACTTTTACAGGTGTGTTCAGTGAAACTGTTTAATTTACTTTGTATTAATAGTTAGTGAATATAATTTTTATTGGGTAAAATAAAACTTTCTGCCAAGTTTCTTGTGGCGCAGTTTTCTTGGCAATGATGGATGATGGTCTTAAAAGGGAACGCTGGTATTGTAAAAAAATAGAAATGTAAAAGAGTCTATTTACGAAATAAACTTTTTTTTTAAAGGTTAAAATAAAGAAAATAAAGAACTAACCTCACTACTGCTAACTTTAATCCCATGTATATTCTACGTACTATACACATTATAGCGACATTCGAATATTTCACACATACTGGCAACAACATTATGGAAAATGTAGAAACCTCTAACAGAAATGAGCTGGCAGCGTTGGCCCGGTGCCGGCAACCGGCGCTTCATTAATCCAAGCCGGTTTATATGCCGTGTCTCCTAGCTCGCTGTAATTCACTTCTTTTGTCGACCGACTTGTCTTTGTGGAGAAAGCGCTTGAAGACTATTAATTTTAATGAAAGTAAGTTTATTGGTTCGTTAAATGTCGACTGGATAACCAGAGTTCGGAGTTTTTCTGCGGGGTCGCATTAGAAATGATGAAATCCGCGCAAGAACTAAGTCACCGACATAGCTCGAAGAATCGTTAGACTCAAGTGGCAGTGGGCAGGGCACATCGCTCGAAGAACTGATGCCCGATGAGGCTAAAAGGTTATGGATTGGCGTCCACGGACCGGAAGACGCAGTGTAGGTAGGCCTCCAACAAGATGGAGCGACGACCTGACCTAGGGACTGCCAATTTTATTGGAATTGGAAATATTTCCAAACATCCCTGTCCAAGATGTTATAATCATTATTTTAAGGATTTGTACACTGAATGCGTTCTACGGTCGCGGTCAGGTCGAATTGAACGCAGCCCGCATTGTTTAATAATTATTAATATTAAAAAAAATCATAAAAATTTGTAGGTACGTCGTCTTCCGGGTGTTTGCAAGACATTCAAAATAACAAAATCGACGCGATATTCCAATTTGAGAAAAACAAACTAATTTCCGGAAGCAATTCCGTCAGAAATTGACCGATGAATTATTGTTAAACTGAAGATGTTTGATTTTATTGCTCGTAAATTTAACAGCATTTAGAGATAAGTCGTTACGGCCAGAACGAGGGGGCTTTTTACTTGGATTTTATGTCTTACTATAGCCTTCCGTCCGCAGCTTCGCCCGCGATAAATTAATTTTCCCGTGGGAAATAGTACATTACTGCAGCGGCCGCGAGATAGGGGATTGCCGGCCGAGTAGTTATATACAGATACGAGGCCGGCAATCCCTGTTCGTGGCCAAGGCTTGTATAGAGTTTTTCTCAAACATGCATCATCATCACCATCACCTTCATCATCACCATCACCATCATCATCACCATCACCCACCATCACCATCATCATCACCATCACCCACCATCACCATCATCATCACCATCACCCACCATCACCATCATCATCACCATTATCATCATCACCATCATCATCATCTTCACCATCATCATCATCATCATCATAAAATCATCGTCATCATCATTATCATCATCATCATCACATCATCACCATCATCATCATCATCACACCATCACCATCACCACCATCACCATCATCACCATCATCATCATCATCTTACCTTAAATAAGCGTAGTGGCAGAATGTCATAATGAACCAAAACGCAAATATTGCTTATAGTTTTTTTTTAAAGGCTAAATGCTATGATGCCATAGACCTATAAACGTCATGGTATGAAACAACAGACGATCACTTTGCTGGCCTTGGCCAGCAATGTTGTATGAAATTCCATTATTGACCTCTCGTCTAGCCGCACCTGCATTGTGACACTTCGTGGCGTATCATAAGGAACATAACGTCAATATTTCATAGCATGTTTGAGAAAAAGTATTTTCTCGCGGCAAAAAGTAACCTATGTCACTCAGTGATAATGTAGCTTTCTACCGTATGTTCAGCAGTGTGGAAGTCTTTCGGCTGCAATGATGATGATGCCTGGTACTACTGGTTGCCATGAAATACAACGTAACCAAATGATCGTGGGTTCAAAGTTAGTTTCGCACATCATGCAATTTATGTGCAAAATTACATTTGAAATTCACACGAGCTCTACGGTGAAGGAAAAACCTGCATACACTTGCGAACCGATTCAGTGGTGTGTGTGAAGTTCTCAATCCAGAATAATTTAATAAGTCATAATGTATCTTTCTTCATAATCAACGTTAGTCAGTGATTTATTTCTTGAAAAGTATTTTTTCAGGATTTTTCTAAATGACAGTTTATAGAATGAAGTAGGTTAGGTTTGTTTTATAACAATCCCGAAGAAAATACTGTTTCAGAAATAAATTACTTTTCTTTTCTCATTTCATGCATGCACAAATTGTTAAGAATTCCTAGCAATTGGCTGTATTCTAGAAAGGGTTTAAGCAATGTCATCGACCGGTGTATTTCATTGAGCGATGTTTGTAGGACTCATTTCGCTTTTAGGTCAAGTGAGTCCTCGAGTACTGATCCGGCTCAAAGTGCAGCTGGAGTGCAGGACACTTGTGAAGCCAACCCCGTCTTTATGGAGCGTATTTCTTGTTTGTGTTTATTTATGAGCGGCGTCAGCGGTTTTATGAGGGCAAGGAATACAAATTTATGTAAAAACCGGCCAAGTGCGTCTGTTCGCGCGCCGTGTAAGGTTCAGTTGGTATGCGGCAAATGTTCTATGTTAAGTTTTTAATAACTCATCCCAGCTCATCCATCCATCATTAATATAATCCCAGTCAGTTCAATCTTTCGGCTGAAATGATGATGATGATAATGAAGTCTAAGATTCGGCGTAAATAAATATGCGAAACTTGTTGTGCCTAATAACGTTTTGGAGTATTTGCCAGCATATAATTTGCCTAGTACGAATAATATCTATGGAAGGAGAACGAATGGTTATCTAATCTCTAAAATATTGAATACCCTTCCAAAAGATTTTTTAAGTGATGTCTTGAGTGCTGCCACTGACTCCAAACGGTGTAAAATAACTTTAAATAAAAACTTTTTAACAAAAAATTAAACCGCCGAAAAAACTGAAAAGCAAAAAATAATACCTTTTTTGTTTGACCTTAATCTAGGTACCAGTTTGAAGTCGGTGCCTCAGCACTTAGCCAGGAGGAGTGGACCTATAATCGTCTACCTGATTGGCTTCTATCACTCCTCCTGGCTCGTGCTGAGGCACCGACTTCAAACTGGTACCTAGATTAAGGTCAAACAAAAAAGGTATTATTTTTGCTTTTCAGTTTTTTCGGCGGTTTAATTTTTTGTTAAAAAGTTTTTATTTTATACTTTTTTTCCATCCTTGGGGTAATTTTTTTTTCTAAATTTATAATACCAACTTCAAGGTATACCCTATCTATCCAATAAAAAAGAATTATGAAAATCAGTCTACTCTGTAAAAAGTTAGTCAATCATCCCCTGTTTTCCTACCCTTAGGGTAAGAATATTATTTCCAAATTTAAATGGGACTACCCTTGGGGTATACGCTTTCCAATAAAAAAAGAATCATCAAAATCCGACTACTCTGTAATAAGTTATGCGTGGTCATATAGTACAATCAGTAACTGAACAATCAATCAACCCCTGTTTTTCTACCCTTAGGGTAGGAATATTGTTTCCAAATTTAAATGGGACCACCCTCGGGGTATACGCTTTCCAATAAAGAAAGAATCATGAAAATCGGACTACTCTGTAAAAAGTTATGCGTGATCATACATAAAAAAAATATATATACACGTCGAATTGAGAACCTCCTCCTTTTGTTTTCGTCGGTTGAAAAATACTACCTAGGCTGTAATAACCAGGTTTGATCTTTATGTACCTACCTATAGCTTAAGTTTGTACGCGGATTGAAACGCGATGACTCGCCAGCTATTACATAAACCCCTTAGGGGTTTTCAATAGTGGCTCATAATTTTCCACTCATTTGTACCACTTTGTTAATATTAAATAAAAAAAAAAATTATGCACACCTGCGATGAAATTGAATGATTTGTAACTATGACGTTGCCAATCCGCAGTGGCCCCTCCCCAAAATGATTACTCAAGAGGGAGGCCTGTGCTCTGCACTGGGACATACTCATCATTCGGCCACAGCGACTGTTTTCTATAATTCAGAGCGTCGCTGATGCGCTCTCAGGTGGCTGAAGTAGCCGATTTTATAAGATTTTATTTAACTTGCAATGTATCTATGTATGTACTTCCACTTCTAGTGGTCGGATTCACTTGGAAACGACCGCTTCAGCCTAGTTGGTAGTGACCCTGCCTACGAAGCAAGAGGTCCTGGGTTCGAATCCCGGTAAGGGCATTTATTTGTGTGATGAGCACGAATATTTGTTCCTGAGTTATGGATGTTTTCTATGTATTTAAGTATTTATTTATCTATATAAGTATGTTTATCGTCGTCTAGTACCCATAGTACAAGCTTTGCTTAGTTTGGGACTAGGTCGATTTGTGTAAGATTGTCCCTCCTAATATATATATATATATATATATATATATTTTTTAATATATATTAATATATATATATTTGGTATACTTATGTAGGTTTGGTATACTTAAGTAAGGCGGGCTGCAAAAGTGCATGGACACCTCGGGGCGATAATCGCATGGGCGTGCGCGCGGGTATGTTAATAACATCAAAACGATCAAACACTGCGCAATCGCGCAATTGCGCGATCGTGAGACCGATAAACAGTTCCTCAATTGTTTTCCCGTACTTATCTATTGACATATCTTTTTGCGTAATACTGTTTAACTGAATTCATAAAGAATTTGCGGATTTCTTAGGTAGCAAATATTTAGTGATGTCAGTAATCAATTCTTTCACAGTTTCATATTTTGATTTTAGTTTAAGCTTTGCTGTGTTATTAAGCCGTGTCTTTAAGACGAAAGAAATCAGCAATTTCTTATTATTTGCCTCATTTAAAATAATATCCATCATTTCGATCTCTGCTATTGCTTTTTGGATAGTGTCCTCTTGGTCATCCATTACAGGCATTAAGCTTCCCGCTTATCTTAAATCAAATTTTTCCGCCATTTGAACTAGTTTTCTCTTTACCTGTAGTTTTGAATATTCTAAAATTTTATTATATACCTCCTCTATCTTATCACATAACAATTCATGCATATTCACAGTATATACTGTTTTGGGGGTGGTAACCATAGAGATATCTCTCTCCAGGCAGATGTTATGCCTGGGGACCGAAGTCCAATGGATGAAAGTTGGAAGTTGTATTTATGCAGCTGAGTTGAGAAACTTCGATAGCGTGATGTAGGATTGTAGTATAGTGACGATGACTAGATGGCGCTAGTAGTCGCTACACTGTGAATATTCTTCTGTTATTTTTGAGAAATCAACCGAGCATATTATTTGTTTATATTTTTGATATAATTCGTTAGCGCTGTCTATTTTAGATTTCCCTACGCTCTGTTGTCTTCTCTCAGGACCTAGTTTTCCCTACGCTCTGTTGTCTTCTCTCAGGACCTAGTTTTCCCTACGCTCTGTTGTCTTCTCTCAGGACCTAGTTTTCCCTACGCTCTGTTGTCTTCTCTCAGGACCTAGTTTTAGATTTCCCTACGCACTGTTGTCTTCTCTCAGGACCTAGTTTTAGATTTCCCTACGCTCTGTTGTCTTCTCTCAGGACCTAGTTTTAGATTTCCCTACGCTCTGTTGTCTTCTCTCAGGACCTAGTTTTAGATTTCCCTACGCTCTGTTGTCTTCTCTCAGAACCTAGTTTTAGATTTCCCTACGCTCTGTTGTCTTCTCTCAGGACCTAGTTTTAGATTTCCCTACGCTCTGTTGTCTTCTCTCAGGACCTAGTTTTAGATTTCCCTACGCTCTGTTGTCTTCTCTCAGGACCTAGTTTTAGATTTCCCTACGCTCTGTTGTCTTCTCTCAGGACCTAGTTTTAGATTTCCCTACGCTCTGTTGTCTTCTCTCAGGACCTAGTTTTAGATTTCTCTACGCTCTGTTGTCTTCTCTCAGGACCTAGTTTAGATTTCCCTACGCTCTGTTGTCTTCTCTCAGGACCTAGTTTAGATTTCCCTACGCTCTGTTGTCTTCTCTCAGGACCTAGTTTAGATTTCCCTACGCTCTGTTGTCTTCTCTCAGGACCTAGTTTTCTTAAATCTATTCGCAGTAAATCTAACTTATTATATATGTGTCTTAACTCTACTTAACTTCACATTCCACGATTTTCACTTTCCAATAACCGCACTAAACTTCCTCTTCTTGTTCTGCTGCTGCTGCTGCTGGTTTGCGAAACGACATTCTCGCCCGCAGTCGGCTCCACATTTCCTTCCTAATTTCCATTTTGATCCATTTTTCCTGCTTCTTCTTGATTATTTTGTACAGTGCTCCGATGATAACGAGTGTGATCACCGCCAAAAATGTACTCATTAATATGTTGTTGACGTACGTATGTTCGGCAACTTCTTTTGCATCATTGTTTCCTGCGGCGTTCTGCGTTATCAGTACTTCTTTTTCCTCTTGTTTGCTGTATGTAGTTCCCATATTAAATTTTCTTCCGAACGATGCAAAATAAAATTAAAATTATCATGCCGATCCCATGTAGGTAGCAACCGGAATCCACGACACTAAAATGTTCTCCAACTCCACTAATTTCACTGAGTCTGTTTGTGCCATACGATTAATTTTTGATAGTTCAAGGTAAAAAGTCCACCGGAAAATTAATTTAGAACAGTTAGAAAACCGCGCTCCGCGTCTGACTCGCTATCCGCTCTTATCTCGCCAAGGCAAGGTCGCCATGTGGGATGATGTGGAGCGGAATCAAACACAGGTTCAAATACAAAAATAATAATTCAAATAAGAATCAAAAACAGCGTTTGTATTATAACTGAATGCCTTAAAGCTAGTTAGCGACACATGCAATGTGTCATATAGTTATATCTATATGTACGTATACTATATCTAAGTACAACATGTAACGCTACACACCTCATCACGCGACTATCGCCCCGAGATGTCTATGCACTTTTGCAGCCCATCGTACAGTCAGCTAAAACGCTTGCTTTAAAAATTAAATCCTATGTATCTATGTACCGGTCAAATCTTAGAAGTCGAATTTGACCCACTTCCAGTTGTCAGAATCACTTGAAATTTGGTATACTTATGTATGTAAGTTGGACGACAATACAAGTACAGTCAGCGAAAAGTACAGTAAGCTAAAATGCTTGCTCTTAAAATTAAATTTTTAACAAAAACTTATTGCAACGAATGTTCTACCACACTCGCCACAGGTGAGCACCCCTCCGACGTAGTTGTAGTTTATGGCCACAGGTGGTCTGGCCTTTAGCTCGTCGCGTTTAGCGTCTATTCTTATTCAGCACGGACGGACAAACAGACGGATATAGGAACATTAAGTCTCCCTTGTGATAGACCTGCGGAACCCTCAAAGAAGGGGTTCTCAAGGTAGGTCGCCGCCAATATTTACGTGTAATAAAACGTGCGTCTCGATATGAACTGGTATCGGCTCGCCGTCGACGGGTGTTGATGACGAATCTCACTTTATTTTCGATCGCGTGCGTATTCATGACTGATTCTGTCTTCACTTTCTTCCTTTTGACTTTTCACCATAATCATCATCATCATCCCAAGCTATATACGGCCAACTGCAGCACAGGCCTCGTCTCAGAATCAGTTCGGGGAACTTCACACACAACATTGATTTTTTTCGCAGCTCAATGGGGTTAGATGACAAAAAGTCGTCCCTACTTTACGTGTAGGAGACCATACCTTGACAAGCTCGTGCGCGGCGCTCGGCGGAACCCTGTCGCAGGGAGCCTCTGCTGTCCTTAACGAAATTGTTTTTAATAAGTGCGGCAAATGCTGATTGCGACAGGGTTCCGCGGAGAGCCGCGCACGAGCTTGTCGGACTATAGTCAGTGTAAAAATACGGGGTGCATACAACTTGCTTATAAATATGGGCCATAGCTCTTATGTCGTTGTATTAAGGTATCAGTACATAATTATTGACGACCAGATGGCCTAGTGGTTAGAGAACCTGACTACGAAGCTTGAGGTCCCGGGTTCGATTCCTGTGTCGGGGCAGATATTTGTATCAAAAATACGAATGTTTGTTCTCGGGTCTTGGGTGTTTAATATGTATTTAAGTATATATCTATCTATATAAGTATGTTTATCCGTTGCCTAGTACCCATAACACAAGCTATGCTTAGCTTGCTTTGGGACTAGGTCAATTGGTGTGAATTGTCCCGTGATATTTATTTATTTTTATTTTATTTAATTATGAAAGGATTCAATATCGATACGACATATTCTTGCACTTGACTGTACCCTAAAAAAATATTCTAATATATGTATAAAAATGTCGTGTCACGGTGTTTGTTATCAAGCTCCTCCGAAACGGCTTGACCGATTTTTATCAAACTTATTTATCTCTATTTGGCAGGCCTGAGAATAGGTCGTAGGCTATTTTTATACCCCTATTATTTCACTGGTTCTTTATTTGGCTGACGAGAATCCCGGCATCTTCGGGGAGGCAACCCACCATTCCCCAAAACAGTCTTAATTATCATCATCGTAATCATCCCAGCCAACAAAAAACGTACCACTGCAAGGCACATGCCTCCTCTAACAATGAGAGGACTTGGCCCGTAGTTCCTACGCAGGTCCAGGGCATCATCGATAACATTTAGTTAAATATATAAATTCTGTTTTTAGTGTTCCGCCAAGTACAAAATAAATCGATTCATTATTAAATTGATTGGTATATTGTAATGATTAATTGTTTTGCAATTAGTTCAAGTATACATAGATTTAGGTACTTTACTAAATGTAAACAAACTCCATATTGTGCGACTAAATTATAGATGTCGAAAATGTGACGCGTGAAAGTCAATTACAAATATTGCATTTGGCTGGTTAACCCGACGCCATAACTTTTGGTCGTGTTGGCAGCTGATGTTTGTTTACATTTAGTATAGTACCTACACCGTTTAGTACCTATAGGTTTCCATATACATATATCACTACATTGTCTGTGGTCAGGTTAATGGCGTCTATGTTTAAATTCTCATTTAATTCGATTGACACAGGGTATTACCAGGGTATTATTTTTAGACGACCGGATGGCCTAGTGGTTAGAGAACCTGACTACGAAGCTTGAGGTCCCGGGTTCGATTCCCGGTCGGGGCAGACATTTGTGTGACAAATACGAATATTTGTGCTCGAGTCTTGGATGTTTAATATGTATTTAAGTATGTATCTATCTATATAAGTATGTTTATCCGTTGCCTAGTACCCATAACACAAGCTTTACTTAGCTTACTTTGGGACTAGGTCAATTGGCGTGAATTGTCCCGTGATATTTATTATTATTATTATTATTATTAAATGAATACCATGAATAAAATTGTGGCAGTGGGCAGGGCACATCGCTCGTAGGACTGATGGCCGATGGGGGTAAAAAGGTTCTCGAGTGGCGTCCATGGACCGGAAGACGCAGTGTAGGTAGGCCTCCTACAAGTTGGAGCGACGATCTGGTTAAGGTTGTGGGATCGCGTTGGATGCGGATGGTGCGGGACCGATCTGTTTGGCGAGCCTTGGGGGAGGCCTATGTTCAGCAGTGGACGTCTTTCGGCTGAAATGACGATGATGATGATAAATGACCACGATATATCACAAAATCCCGATTGCAATTCAATTGCCGAATATAATGGTTTACGTGAATGAAACCGCAGGTAATGCAAATGCAGTAAGTATGCAAGTGTCCTGCGGGATTGTGCTCATTTCTAGCGGCGACGCACGTAGCGCTTCCCGCCCCTTACTTACTACCCAAAAGGTTATAACGGGACCCTATTACTAAGACTCTACTGTCCGTCTGTCTGTCACCAGAGGCGCTACTACGAAATTCGAAAATCGAAGTTCGTATCGTATTATCCCTCTCACTCTCGTGTCAAATCATGTTAGCGTGAGCGGGACGGCACGAAACGAAGTTCGAATTATGCACTTCGTGGTATGGCCTCAGGCTGTATCTCATGAACCGTGATAGCTAGACAGTTGAAATTTTCTCATATGATGCATTTCTGTTGCCGCTAAAATAAAAAATACTAAAAATAAAAATAAAATTAAAAATTCAAGGTGGTCGTCAACAAATAAACGTGTTTCTTTTCAGCATTTTTAACAATATCTTTATAATGAACACTAGCTGTTACCCGCGACTCCGTCTGCGAAGAATAGTAGCCTACGACCTATTCTCTGACCTACCGAATACGGAGAAGAAGGTTTCATAAAAATCGGTCTAGCCGTTTCGGAGGAGTTCGATAACAAACACCGTGACAGGACATTTTTATAATATACTAGCTGTTGCCCGCGACTCCGTCCGCGAAGAATGGGGTGAAGGGGGGGGGGGATAAAAAATAGCCTACGACCTATTCTCAGACCTACCGAGTGTAGAGAAAAAAGTTTCATAAAAATCGGCCAGGCCGTTTCGGAGGAGTTCGGTAACAAACACCGTGACACGAGATTTTTTGTATATTAGATAAACTCTTCCATTTGACCGCATCCAACGTAGAGCTGCTCGATTTGTCGGTAATCAGGCACTCTCTGGCCTACTCGATCCTTTGGCTTTGCGGAGGGATGTGGCGTCTCTCTGTATATTATACCGTATCTATCATGGGGAGTGTTCTGACGAACTGTTCGAATTGCTGCCTGCGGCTAAATTCCACTACCGCACTTCGAGGAACCGTTTGTCTTTCCATCCTCACCATCTTGATGATTGGCATTCTAGTACCGTGCGTTTTAAGCGAAACTTCTTTCCTTGCACGACAAAGATCTGGAATCAGCTTTCTGCGGCAGCATTCCCGGAGCGTTACAACTTAGGGATCTTTAAAAAACGAGCCTACCAATTCCTAAAAGGGTCGGCAACGCACCTGTGATGCCCCCCGTGTTGCGGGTGTCCATGGGCGATGGTGATCGCTTTCCATCAGGTGACCCGTCTGCTCGTTTGCCACCTCTTATATAAAAAAAAAAAAAAAAAAAAACTAGGTGTCAAAAATTTCACTGATTATGTATTGCTGCGGCCGCTACAACAACAAATAATAAAAATATAAATTAAAGATGACGGGGGGTCCCGGATAAGCAACATACAATGATCCCACACGTCACGGCGTACATTTTACTCATGACACAAATTATGTCCCACTCCAATGACATTGGATCCAACCTGTACATTATAGATAACATTACATTACCGTTCGGTGTAATTGATTCAATCAGGTGATTAAGTAACGCAGCAAATGTTAATTTGGTATTAGCATAATGTTATCAATGCTAATATTAGATTCAATTTACATTTACTTTGCTCCGATTACTACCGCGCCATCTCCGTAGGCGAAGGCAATCACTTAACATCAGGTATTAGGTAATATGCAAGTCTGTTTGTCGGCTTTCATATAAAAGAACATTGTAGTGAACTGAAATAATTACTTTGCTCACCCGCGACCTTGGGCTAAATTAGAATTCTGTAAAATATTGGAAATCCAAACTTCTACATTTTTTTATTATTATAAAAAATATAAATATATTTGAATATTTCATCCTCTAGTCAAGGCATCAAAATGTAAAAGGTCACGGCAACAAAATGTAAAAAACTTGTTCCTACATTTTATAAGCCGATATAAATATATATATAAAAATATTATATATACATTAAGGTATATACCTAAGTAAAGGTATACAACGATATAATGACCAATTCTAGTCAAAATATTGCCGTTAAACTAAATACAGTCAGGACTCCTACGTTGTGTAATTTTTTGATTTAGCAATCCAAACTTCGTAAGATGTGGTATGTCTTAAGGTAAAGCAGGGGTCTATTGGAGGCATACCGCTCGTATAAACAAAAGAACTTAACCTAAGCATTCTAAAATTAGATATAAACATATAATATGGTGTTAAAATGAATGAGTAAGTATGTATAGTGTAAAATAGGTAGGAAACAGGAAAGGGAAGGGTAGGGATGTAACCGGGGACCACAGGTCCCCGGGTGCCGCACCGCCTTGCCCCATCGGCACACCGTACCTCTCCTAGCCCATACTGGCTTGAATTTACATTTAAGCACTCATCATAGTGCATAATCAAGTCAAAAGAGGACTAGGGTATTAAGGAATGAGCAAACCCAATTCCAACAAAAGTAGTTTAGATGGAAATACATCCAATCCAACCAATGCTTGTTTCATTATGTTGATGCACTGCGTAAAATACACAGATTTTGAGTTGTGTAATCACTGGGAATGTCTAGATAGACCATAGCCAATGAGTTACATAGATTTGTGGTATTACCAAGCTGTAAACAGACATGGTAAAGTGTTGCTCTTACTTGTTAATCGGACGAGTGCCCCAATCGTTTCATTAGCCATCTCCGCTCACAAGGTGAGAATCAACAATTGACATAATTACTTTGAAATGGAAACACAACCATCCTAATTTCCAAGCAAGTAGTATAAATACAGTGGTGAAATGAAAACATACCACCCCTGAATAAAAGGGCCCCATCCGAATAAAAAGCGAACGCTCCAACCAATCACTTCATTAGATACCTCCACTTACTAAGTAAGCTTCAACGGTTATCATAATTACTGGGATCGAGGAACGCAACCGACTCGATTATTCGAAATGAGAAATTGAGATATAATTGTAGTAGATGACATGAAATCAAACCACCACATAGATTTGTAGAGTGTATTGTAAAGACATCAGTGCATGATACACAGAGTCACAACACATGAAAAAGCATTATATAGTAAAATTGGATGTGGTTCAAGCTATAATCGCTCGAGCACATAAAAGTATATGTTTCATTGTGAATTTGGGTTCTCACAGGGAACAGTAAGGGTTATGACAGACAAAGGATTTGTCATGAGATAAATAACATTACATAGAAGTCATTTACTCAAAAATAAACCAATACCATTGCAATGAGCTTTCCCAATCTTACAATGTAAAAAGTCATAGGTATATTAGTCCATCAGATGGTCATAATTATAGTTTCAGACACAAGAGGACAATTATCTCACCTTGCGTTACCACCAATTCTGATATTAATGGCATCACAAAATAAGCTTAGAAATTGAGCAAATACGATACTAAGGTAGTCCCGAAGGAGATACCAAAGTCTGGGTCCATCAGATAGTGTTGACAGAGTTAAGACAAGCTTAGACCAGCAAGAAAAAACTGTACAAATACACACATTGCAGGCCCGAAAAGCCATTCGGTCAGCCTGTAGCCTTTTGTGGTCAATTGAACACAGCAATATAATGCAGTCTGCACAATTCCCTTAACAAGTCCAAACCAGGCTCAAGATTATGAAAATGTTATCTTACACAGAATTTTACTGATGGCGGGTCAGCCTAACTCAGCTTAAGTGTAAAAATACCATCTTTCATTCTCAACCAAACTCCACTAACTGATTTTCTTGACCTGAAATAGCTCATGACAAACAATCAAACATGGATTATCGTTCATAAGCCAATAACAAGTTCATACAATCCGACATCTGCCAGGTAAACTTTATTTATTTACATGGAACATGACGCAATTGTACTCATAGCTGGCCAGGCATTTGACTCAGGGGAAGCCCTAAAATAAAACACAGTTTGGTTACAACCATTTGTCGGACCTTATAAACCCAGATAGACCGATTGTATTAATTAATTTTGTAAAATCGGAACAGTTCAGCATTACCTCATTTCTGTAACCCAATGTCGAAAGACATTACTTTACAGAAACTACATTTACAAATTCAATGTAATTTGTATATCAATAAGAGTATTTGTGTGAAATGCATGTTTGGATATGTTATAGAAAATATATAAAATTCTATATAATAAAACATGACACCAGATTATTGTCTGAATGGAACCTGTAAATGCCAGAACAGAATGATCTCTACTTAACAAAGTCTAGATTTTAGACTCAAGATTTACAGAAAATTATCACTGCACGACAATTTACTCCTCCATTCGTACAACAGCAAAAACACAAAATTTACATTCGCAATGCAATACACAAGTTATACACAACACAGTTTAAACATAAAATAAATCACACAGGTACCCTAAACATTCCTACGGACCCTACGGTTTTCCTAACACATCCTAAACATAGTATATCCAGATTAGGAGGAGATCCCGATTTTATTGTATTATTTTTCTTAAGATTTTACATTATCAAACAAAGTAACAAAACCGAGCCCTCACTCAAATCCAGCATACTTCCTACGCATAAAATAAAGCGTACTTACCTGGTTATTTACCAGATAGATAAATAACATCCCACCTTATATCACAACACAAACACTTCACAAAATGCCCATTATCACTAAAACAAATAACACTCCTAGCTAAATATTTTACCCTATTTCGCACCAATTTTATAATCCGCGGAAATCTAAAATCAAACTGAAACTAATTAGAACCTACCTAGCTACACTCGCGGCTAGTTTCAAACCGTCACGAATTTGACTACGGAGTTTGAAACAGTACCACAGATAAGCCTGCCATCATATTTTCCATTTGTATCAAAAACAAACAGAAAATTCCCCAAAAGTAGCTCTCAAAGAAAATACACACAAACAGAATTTCGACCAAAACAGAACACAATTGGTAGTTCTGCTTCAATCAACCTCCCTGATCGCGTGCAATCCCCCCAAAAGCAACCCGTAGGCGGACAAATCCATGATTTACTAGATTCCTCTAGTAAAATTTAATTATGCAAAAATTATGAGAAATAACGATGAGATTTTGTCCCGGAAACAACATCTCACCATCAACCATTGCATAACCAAGAACTGCCAAGAACTCCGGTAGTTCCCCACAGCTTCAGCTATACAATCTCGAAAAAATAGATATATGCAACAAAAATCAAGCATAGATTTGTCACCAATCAGGGATTTAGGCTATATCTGAAGCACATACCTGGGCTCCGTCGAGCAGCATTTCTTCCAGGTTCCGAAGACTCCGAATAAACAAAAACTTTTTTTTCAAGAAAAACTTTTTTTCTTTCAAGAAAAACTTTTTTTCTTTCAAGAAAAACTTTTTTAAATGACGTGCGCATCCCCTTTTATACCCTTCCCTGACTATCCCCTCCTTTTCAGGCTGTATTTTCCAATTGCATCCGGGATTTCCCAAAACGCAAAAATAAAGTATATATGGAATAAACCCACTCGGTGTGGCCAGATTCATACCCCAATCTAAAAATTTCCACACAAATAATTGTACCTACTTGTGAATTTACTTATGTCCAATATTACTGTTTTATAGCAAAATAAACAGCTTATATAATAGAAAAAATATTAATTAATGTTTATTATTTAAAATTATCTCATTTTCACTATGAATTCTGATTTTATTGTGAAATATATCACGCCAATTATTGTTATATTATGTTTTAGTATTATTTAATGTTCCCTCAAGTGCAAAAATAAATATCGATTCATATCGAAACCTTAATTCGAAGACACAAAAGCTATTGGACACACCCACATTCCCATACTCTGATTGTTTATCTGATAGATATTTAAATTCATTAATTATAGCAATACTTGACAAATGGACTATTCAACATAAAACAATGTTCCGTTCTGTTTCAGCAGTCTCTAAGGCCAAAATGCTCAACAATACAATCATGAAAAGTCTTCAGATTTATTACATTAGTACAGAACAGCGTTGCGGAACTATTGATAGCCTCCCCTCAACAGTTGACCCCAAAAACCATTCAGGACATCGACATTACTATCAATGTATCATAGTATCAATATTATTGATAACATCAATAGTATCAATAATGATTTATAAGAAATACCATAAATAATGGCTATACTAGTACAAAACTAAAACAAGTACTTGATTATTTCCTCAGTTTGTACTATTTTAAGCAAATTTATTAAGTGTTTTTTAACATTAATCAAATTAAAACCGTCAGGCAAACATATAAATTCTCCCTAAAAATCGGGTATAAACACCTGTGGCCACACTTAACAAACAGAAAAAAATGATAGATTTACTCTTATTGGTCGAAGCTCCCCCTCTAAAAATGCGATTGGCTAAACTGGACTATTTACTAAATTAATTGGTTAGTTTTCACAGGCTGGGAACATTTACAAACCAAACTTTCATTCACTCATTCGGTCTCTCATTCACTAACATTATTTGAATTTGAAATATTTATTATATCTTAAAAATAGTGAATTTTACTAAATTAAAAACAAATATTTTTAATTGAATGAACCTCTATAGTGACAGGTGACAGCTTAAAAACATTTCACTCAAACAATTCGTACCTCAATGCGTACATAAAATGTCATCGGGATTTCAGTGACAAATTAACATCAAATACAATTTTATCACAATTAATGTGTTATTATGACTAGTTAAGGATGTTATCTAACTAGAACAAGCATTACTTTAATGTGAAATGCTTTAATTACTTCAAAAATGATATGTCAAAGCAAGGTAAGGTTATGTCCTTTTCAGATCGTTTTTATATGATTATTTTCTAAAATAAAAGTTATTTTTCCAATAAAGCACACATTTCTAATGTAAAATGCAAGTCGTTATTAATAAATTATAACCATTTTATATTTCAGATAATACTAAGAAAATTATTAAGCAAAAGCAAATACTGCCTTAGACCATTTTTACACTATGACTGGAACTCAGAATATTCTCCATGGATCGACATAATTTTACTCCTATAATTGTTCACAGCAGTCCCAGGTAAGAATTCAATAAGAATTTTGCAATTCCAATCCAAGGTAATTATATTAATTAACATAGTTAATTTGGGCTATATGGGAAATTTTCAAACGCTAATTTCACCTTATTAAATTAATTATGTGAGGTAATCTTTATTAAACTATAGTGATTGGACTGCAAATAGATCAGATTTATAACATAATCAATAAAATAGGCTCAATCATAAAAAATATTAGCTTCGGCAAAATTTGACTATCGTTAAATTTTGACTTTGGTAACTGACTAAATTCTATGGATTATCCTAAACTATTTATTCCAAAATTATACTGAATTAGACTAGGAGGAATGGATTCTACATAGATTTTGACTATAAACATTAAAATTTAATTATTTTAGTTGATTCAAAATTTTCAATTCCCCGCACCAAAATCTCTAAACTAAATGACTGCTTATTTCGACCTTTTGAAGTTAAAAGTCTGAACCAAACTAACTTATTCTATATCTAAACCAATATTATGATGAGATCTAACCAAATACACTTTGATCTAGGTAGTATTTTAAACAAAAAATGGAAAATTCAGAATTATTTTGACGCATACTTTTGTTTCAGAAATATTTTGACTCTATACTATGAATACTACATCAGGGTCACTAACAATACCAATATCAACCGGCAACAGAAGAAATTCAAGACTGAAGACGGATTTTAGTGAAAAATTCAAGAAAATATGAAAGTATTCAGTGTAAACCAGTTAATGAACAGCCTCCATCAATATTTCAAGTAATTTAGTTGAGTTTGTGCTAGAATATCAATGTAGAAGCTTATTAGTGATTGTGGTTGTAGTTTTTGCCTATAAAACACGAAATGGAGAATAAATATTATATACTAAATCAAAGATTTTAATTTACTCAATTAACAGCGCCATCTATTGGTGAGTAGCGGAAGTAAACCCTATAGTCAATAAAACTTACTATCTACTCTTGCATACTAGTTCATCCGAATCTCACTAGATGTCACTAAATTGTCGCCAACAGAGTCGTCAACTTACCAATCTGAATGTTATGCAATAAGTGCTTTAGAAGGAAAAAAGCGTAGTGTCACCACTCGACCAAAGATGTCACTAAAATTGACTCATATTTTTATCGTGTTTGTAATTATTAATATTTAATTTAATTAGTTAAATATAACCGTATTTAATTGAAATGATCTATATATTTATTGAAAATGTAAACGAGAAAATTAAATGTCCTACTAACTGCGTTTAATAGAGTAGTAAAGTAATAAATATGGCAATTATATGGATCAGTCTGTTACAATTCTTAGACCCACTTTATTTTTCTCAATCAAACTACCCACAAAAATAAAAAAAATACTTAAAAAAAAAACTGTTTATTGCAATTAATGTTACAAAAAAAAAATTTTTCTTATACTTAGTTACAATCTTTAAATATTTAAGATTATAAAAAAACCAAATAAACCGTCGCGTAAAACTATACCATGATTTTTTATTAAAGTAACGCCTGATTCAATAAATTGTTCATAAATTAACGTAGTTTTTAAGAATAAAAAAATTCAGCGGAGGCAAAAGCACGGGAATCAGCTAGGATCTTACTAAAATTGTTTCGCTTATGTGGCTTCTTGGAGCCCTGAAGCCACTCGCAAGCACATTGAAACACCTACACTCATAATCTCGCAAGGAACACAAAACGTTATTGAGACCTGTGTTCTCGTCATTTCCATTTCAGCCCCTCATTATACAAGCGCGAAAGGGTTCCCATGTTTCAGCTCTGTTTCTCAGCAATCCGATTTAATTCCGCCGTGTTCGTTGCAATTTCATTACCATCCTCGCCACGGCAATGACGGCGTGGGATGACGGCGAACGACACGCCCATCTCTTTATTTCCCTGGGCGCCCATACGCACACGTGAAACATTCGCGCATTACATTATGCGTTTGACAGAGCATCGCGTTTTGTAAATGATGGCAAATGTTTATACCAGGTGAGGGACTCGTGGCAATTGCGGCGGCGGTACAATGAGTTTACGTAATGTGAGATGCGGTTCATACATAATAACATACAAACAGACTACAAAATTCAAATCCATCGTCAAGAAATCATTAATCTAAGACAGACTACAAAACTAAAGATAACCCAGAATAGCCCAGTGGTTAGAAAACCTGACTATGAAGCTTGAGGTCCCGGGTCCGATTCCCGGTCGGGGGAGATATATTGACACCACCTACTTTCAAATTAAGCAAAGCTTGTACTACGGGCACTTACAAGACAACGGATAAACATACTAATATAGAAAAAAACATACAGTTAAATTGAGAACCTCCTCTTTTTTTTGAAGTCGGTCGGTCCTCTTTTTATTTAACATCCAAAACTCGAGCTTAAGAATAAATAAGAACTGAGTAGGAGGGAAACTCCCGCTCCGGTCGGACTCAAAAGTCACGATATTAGAGTAAAGGCTAAGCGGGAACTCAGTCAGGGTGTCACGGCCGAGCCTTTACTTTACTCTAATATCGTGACTTTTGAGTCCGGCCGGAGCGGGAGTTTCCCTTCTACCCAGTTCTTATTTATTCTTATGACTCGAGCACAAACATTCGTATTTTTACATTTCGTACTAAATACAAACTGAAATATAGATGCACAGAAAAAACCCCAGAAAAAAGACCAATGCTGGGAATCGAACCCAGGTCCTCAGCATTCCGTGCCGCGTGCCATACCCCTACACCACCACTGGTCTAGAGATTAGACACGAATCTTTCCTATACATCATACATTTCAATCTGCTAAATCATCACCTTATGCAGTGACAAGCGCACATCTATGTTACACCCTCATCGAGAGATTTTAACACTCCTTCGGAACTAACCGCTCACCTGGACAAGAGATGGCGCTACTGTGCAACTTTAAACAAGTTAGCTATGAAGTATCTTTTTTGTACTTATTTTTTCAACTTCATTTAAAAAAAAAAAAAAAAAAAAAAAAAAAAAAAAAAAAAAAAAAAAGAAGTTGAAAAAATAAGTACAAAAAAGATACTTCATAGCTAACTTGTTTAAAGTTGCACAGTAGCGCCATCTCTTGTCCAGGTGAGCGGTTAGTTCCGAAGGAGTGTTAAAATCTCTCGATGAGGGTGTAACATAGATGTGCGTTTGTCACTGCATAAGGTGATGATTTAGCAGATTGAAATGTATGATGTATAGGAAAGATTCGTGTCTAATCTCTAGACCAGTGGTGGTGTAGGGGTATGGCACGCGGCACGGAATGCTGAGGACCTGGGTTCGATTCCCAGCATTGGTCTTTTTTCTGGGGTTTTTTCTGTGCATCTATATTTCAGTTTGTATTTAGTACGAAATGTATGATTTCACGGGATGACCGTAAAAGTAATAAAAAAAAAAAAAAAAAAAATGAAGTTGAAAAAATAAGTAAAAAAAAGATACTTCATAGCTAACTTGTTTATTCGTATTTTTCACAAAAAAAAAATATTAATTAAGTATGTACATGTATGTGTCTATAGGTACACCGTGTTTTTTTCCGTTAACATCAAGGGAAGATTATTCAGGTCAAATAAAGTTAATTTCTCGAAAAAACTAGTGTCTTAACTCAAACTGTTTTTGAGATATTTAATTTTTAAATTTAATGGTTGAACCAGTGTAAAAGGTCCTTCATTACGTCTTATTATTATCTATCTTTTACATTTCGTCAGTAAAGAGATTTCCATTCATAGCTGTATAAATATTCGCTACAAGGAGATTATTGAGGCGAGTTAGTTCGACATTACATACTTATTCTTTTATTATGTGTCACATCAATGTCATAATCATAAACATTGGTATTGTAGGTATCAATAATCGTGTTTATCTCAACGGAAAATTTCTTTTCAGTTTTTACGAAAATCAATATACCAGGAAGTTTCAATATTTCAAACTAAATACAAACTGAAACATCGATGCATAGAAAAAACTCCATTCACTAATCAATCAATCACCTTATGCAGTGATACAGCGCCATCTATGTTATACCCTCATCGAGAGACGTCAACACTCCTTCGGAACTACCCGCTCACCCTGACAAGAGATGTCGCTACTAAGCCCACTTTAACGAGTTTGCTATGAACTATGTTATTGAATTTTTTTTAAATTAAAAAATTGAAGTTGAAAAAATAAAAAATACAAAAAGATACTTCATAGCAAACTTGTTTCAGGAAGTTTCTTTTAATGTACCTACCGAGCAACGTGTCGAATTTAATGGAAATAAAAAAAACATGGTTTATCCATTGTCTAGTACAGTACATATAACAAGCTTCGCTTAGTTTGGAACTAGGTCAATTGGTGTCAATGGTCCCATGATTTATTATCATTATTACAATGACGACCGCATTGTTCTACAAATCTGGGTACACGCTAACGTTGTACCCCGTAATCAGTTAATAAAGTCATCACTAGGAACGCGGAGTTAATTCCCGAGTGGACAAAGGCAAGGGATAATCCTGTGGTTGGTTCGGTCGGCATTCCGGGCGAGTTGCCACGACCGTGTCGGTTACCGGCAAAGGTGGGGTGAACTGATTAGTTGCGTTGTTATACGCCCAATCAATTGAGGTTTAGGAAGGCTTAAGCGCCAGTGAAACTCTGATTGAGTTGCTGATAGAAAAGCAGACTTTAATCCGGCCAAGAGCGCGGACACGCCCAGGATAGGTTTCCGCAGCCGTTACGACGTGTACTATCTGTATTATTAAATCTTTATCTTTATGAAATAATCTTTATTTGTCATATAAAAAGTTTACAAAATATAAGTAATATAACAATTTTCAGACTAATCATTTATCCCATCCTTCTTCGCAGTCGGGTTAAAAGGGAACATAATTATTACGTATAACTTAACTGGGAAAATTCCTGTGTTTCAGCTGTGAAATAGGGAATACATAAAACAAGTCTTAAATATTTAATCAATAATCACATTAAAAAAAGAAAACACGAAAAAAATCTTATCATTTATGATATAGATGTAATAATAAATATAATATTTAAGGGATAAGTTCGCCTTTGTACATCTGTTTCTCTTGTTAACTGTTAATTTTCATGTTTTACGTACAATAAAGAGTTTTACATACATACAATTATTAACATAAAGACTATTTACAGTATCTATGCCTATCTATATTTATTTTAATACTGACAATATTTTTTCTGTAACTATCTTAATGGGACATTAATTTATTGAAGTGCTGTATGGAGAATTATCTTAACTTTACTGTACTATTGACTGGTTAGATCTATTTTCCGAAATTTCTTAGTAGCAAAATTTCCATTCGAATTTTTTCCCAAATATTCTCCCTATGGTTTTTTTACTGAAGCTTATTTTCGCAATCACAGCGGCTCGGATTATGTATTTTGTTAGTTCATATTCTCCGTACATAATATGCCACCTGGTAATTTATGTGCCGTGGATGGATGTACGTCAAGTAAGAGGAGAAATAAAAATCTGTTTTTTTACAATTAAATTTAACAACCGCGAATTCAGACCGGGCAAAAAGTTTATTATCAACTAGCTGTTACCTAACCTAACTAGTTGCGAAGAATTTCTCAATCGCTATCCCACGTGAACTATGCAATTTTACGGGATAAAAATTATCCTATGTCCTTTTCCGGGACTCAAACTATCTTTATACAGAACTTACTTTACGTTTTTGAAAAATCACTCTTTTTGCCAGTTTCTACATAAAATCATGTATTGAATTAATTTTTAGTAATTTTTAGTAGTTTGAGGGTGTAACATAGATGTGCGTTTGTCACTGCATAAGGTGATGATTTAGCAGATTGAAATGTATGATGTATAGGAAAGATTCGTGTCTAATCTCTAGACCAGTGGTGGTGTAGGGGTATGGCACGCGGCACGGAATGCTGAGGACCTGGGTTCGATTCCCAGCATTGGTCTTTTTTCTGGGGTTTTTTCTGTGCATCTATATTTCAGTTTGTATTTAGTACGAAATGTATGATTTCACGGGATGACCGTAAAAGTAATAAAAAAATGAAGTTGAAAAAATAAGTACAAAAAAAAAAGATACTTCATAGCTAACTTGTTTAATTTTTAGTGTTTTGCCTTCGCAATACCCTGGTTTTTTAAAATAAATTCAAATAGTTGCCTATTACTGCCTGATTGATTAAAAAGACCTCTTTAGACATGATTCCACTGAACGACGATATAGTCAAGAAGTTTAGTTTTAGTTATTTAATTAGAGGAACCCGATACATCTCTGTAATTTATTTTTTATTAATATGTAGTTATCTTAATTAGGGTTCCGTACCCAGAGGGTAAAAACGGGACCCTATTACTGAGACTTCGCTGTCCGTCCGTCTGTCCGTCTGTCCGTCTGATTATTATTATTTAACACTAGGTACTTAACTAAAAAAACACATAAATACCTAATACCTAATAATTCTATTCATAGACCTTATTTTTTACTTCTTTAGGTGGCTTAAGTAAGCCAAACCATTTAAAAATGACACAGTACTTAATGTCTTTTTTTTCAAAATGAATCTTAAATTTCTCTTCTTCTGCTTTTTTAGTATGTGCAATGTGTTGATTGTGCTTGTAATGTAATTGTTGAAACTGTGTGGTCACTATTTATCTGCTTCTTATACATTTCATCAATTGTTTTATATAATAGTTATTTATTCTTTTTCGGCCAAATAATCCTCTCCATTGGTGATGCCAACTTTCAATTTAATTTTGTGTCGTTGGAACACATGTGCCAAAGGAATCATGTACTGACCACATCTCTGGTGGAAATCTAGATGGGACTCGTTTGAATTTTCCTTCTTTGTTTTTAATTGTCCCATTTACGTAGTACTTGGAGAACCAATTAGTCACCATGGCTGCGTTTTCTGGTAACACTTGGTCCTTAAGAACTTCAAAAGCTTCTGGAATCTCTTGGGGATCCATATAAGCTAGGGCAGGTAAATGACGCATTCTGTGTGCAAAATCGGTAGACTCACCGTATATTCCTGCAAGACCCGCCTCTTGAATGTGTCTCCAGATTGTCTGTCGTAATTAATGAAAATAGCAACATTTTCGATTGCAATTTGGGAAAACTTTTTTTATTGCTCGGATTGCGGCCACTTCAAAATCCGTAATGATTACTTCAGGGCACAATGTTATGCCCAAATTGTTTGAGACTGATTTCAGAACTTTGAAGTATAAGTAATTTGTATTATATTTTTTGATTTATTTGACAAAAGCCGATATATGGGCCTTGGTATACCAAGGGAATCACTTTTTTGCTCAGTTTCATGTTGTTAAATCTGATGAGTCTAGGGCAAGTTTTAAATGTTCCGTCAGCGATCCAAAATGGAGAAATTTGTAAAATTCTTAGATTATTAGCGGTGCCAAATAATAAGATGTTATCTCCGTCACAAACGTATTGCGCCAACAAAAATCATTGTATTTCTGCGGGATTTTGAATTCTTCATGAAACAGTGGTATTTTTGGGAAATCTTTGGCTCTCGTACTGGCTTATCACCATCCTCATTGCGTGTACCTATCGATGGAACGTAGGTGTATTGCACTATGGAATTTTTTGGACTTCTGCCTGAATTATTTGTGATGGCGTGTCCATACTATTTATGGCTCGTGCATTCAGTCCCTGATTTAGTTGAAAATTCACAATTTTATCTGCTTCTGGGCTGTGGTTATGATGGCGTGTCCATACTATTTATGGCTCGTGATTTCAGTCCCTTATTTAGTTGTAAATTCACAATCTTATCTGCTTCTGGGCTGTGGCTAGGATGGCGTGTCCATACTATTTATGGCTCGTGCTTTCAGTCCCTGATTGAGTTGTAAATTCACAATTTTATCTGTTTCTGGGCTGTGGTTATGATGGCGTGTCCATACTTTTTATGGCTCGTGATTTCAGTACCTGATTTAGTTGTAAATTCACAATTTTATCTGCTTCTGGGCTATGGCTATGATGGCGTGTCCATACTATTTATGGCTTGTGCTTTCAGTCCCTGATATAGTTGTAAATTCACAATTTTATCTGCTTCTGGGCTATAATCAAAATTATAATTTAAAGGATGTACGTGTTAGTAATAAAATTTTCACTAAGACTGTTACACAATGTCTAAATGAAATTATTAGTTGTATTCTTCTTTCGCAGCTAAAAGTTTCGTGGTACCGTGTTTTTGTACTTCAATTATTTGTTGAAAGATATTTTGTTACAATCTGAGTCGGTGGAATAAATTTCGTGCTGAAATATTGTCGTGGCATAGTTTTTCGTTGTTGCAAAACTTCGTACAAAAGTTATTCGTAATAAAGTTATTTCGCAGTACAGACTTTAGTGGATATTATTTATTTTTATAAGCATTACGGCTGCTCACCGAATCTAAGGTTATTTATAGCGAAAAAGTTTTTCGGGTGCGCCGATGGGATTCGAACCCACGTCTCCTGGGTATGCGCCCCAATCTGAGTGTTCTACCAATTGAACCACGTCGCTCCCAACCGACTTCCCTGAAATTCTTAATCGCTTACAAACGCCATCCGAATATTATTATATTCACTTTAAAAATAATTAATTAAAATAAAACAAATATTTGAGGGGCCTCCCATACAAAAAACGTGATTATTTTTGCCGTTTTTATAGATAATGGTACAGAACCCCTCGTGCGCGAGTCCGACTCGCACTTGGCCGGTTTTTTAAAGATCCCTAAGTTGTAACGCTCCGGGAATGTTGCCGCAGAAAGCTGATTCCAGATCTTCGTCGTGCGAGGAAAGAAGTTTTGTACAGCTTTAAGGTAGATCGCAGAGAATATTTCTTTATTTTATTGTACGAGCCAATGTACGAGTATTTTAACTGTGTATGACAGACAACTAGGTTGTTATGTCGGTGGAATCACCAACTACTCATATTTTATCGTACGACCCAATGTACGAGTATTTTAACTGTGTATGACAGACAACTAGATTGTTATGTCGGTGGAATCACCAACTACTCATATTTTATTGTACGACCCAATGTACGAGTATTTTAACTGTGTATGACAGACAACTAGATTGTTATATCGGTGGAATCACCAACTACTCATATTTTATTGTACGACCCAATGTACGAGTATTTTAACTGTGTATGACAGACAACTAGATTGTTATGTCGGTGGAATCACCAACTACTCATATTTTACTGTACGACCCAATGTACGAGTATTTTAACTGTGTATGACAGACAACTAGATTGTTATGTCGGTGGAATCACCAACTACTCATATTTTATTGTACGACCCAATGTACGAGTATTTTAACTGTGTATGACAGACAACTAGATTGTTATGTCGGTGGAATCACCAACTACTCATATTTTTCTCATAACGGCTATGCGACTGTACGCTAAATATATTTCATGATACGACAACAGATAAAAGTATAATTTATCCGCCCGTTTCCCGTAGTAAAAATACTTGGGCGGGGGCTGCACCCCTTTATTCTCTGGATATAAATCCTGCTGCCGTGTATATTGAAGACGTAACAGTTTGCAAATGTCCCCGCGAGCGTGTACCATGAGTTTTCTTTGGACTACTGCTTTTAGAATTACGTAGCTGGGGAGGCTCCGAATTGAAACCTATTGTTGTTTTACGTCTCACTGCAGGGCATAGGGCTCCTCTCAGAATGACAGGGCTTAGGCCGTAGTTCCCACGCGTGCCCAGTGCGGATTGGGATCTTCACATACACCATTGAATTTCTCCGGAGGTGTACGCAGGTTTCCTCAAGATCTTTTACTCATGGTAAATTTCAAATGTAATTTCGCACATAAATTCCGAAAAACTCAGAGGTGCGAGCCGGGATTTGAACCCACGAACCCCTGCTTGAGAGGCCATTGGTCTTACCGCTCGGCCACCATGGCTTTTAACTATGTGTAGCTATCTGTTAAGCGCACCTATGAGTTTTTCGGAATTTACGTGCAAAATTTCAAGCAATATTTGCCATAAGCTTTACGGTGAACCTGTACACACCTTCGCAGAAACTTAGTGTCGTGTGTGAAGATCCCAATACGCACTGGGCCTAACCCAAACCCTCTTATTCTGAGAAGAGCCCTGTGCCCTTCAGTAGGACGTATACATATAGGCTTTAATGATAATATGATTAGATGCTTGCTTGCTTGCTTGTTTCATAGTTGCTTGCATGCTTGCTTGCGTGCTTGCTTGCATGCTTGCTTGCATGCTTACTTGCATGCTTGCTTGAAGGCCTGCTTGCATGCTTGCTTGCTTCTCCAAAATGTTTATAGTGCATGCGAGCGAAGCCGCGGGTAATAGCTAGTCTAAAATAAATTAAAATATGCTTTGAGTTACGGGGCGTTAAAGTTTTTAGAGCAGCGGTGTGAACGCCATGTTAAAAAGTGACGCATAAGTAACGCCACTATGTTTACGATGCGTCAGCGTTTTTCGAGCACCAGTCTGGTCGAATCTTAAAGCAACATTTTGATATCGCAAAAATTTCATCTTTATTCTCTGATCTCAGAAATTAATCTTTTCAAAGCGTTTGCCAGCCCTTTCATGCGTTTTGTGCTGAGTAATTTCAACTCTATTTCTCCGTCGTGAATGCCCAGTTTTTGTTGCGCTGTGAATGATTTATTTTCGTGGTGAACGTTAGTCAAAGCTAACTTTATACTGAATGGGGATCTTTTAATCCCGACGTAGTAAAAGGCGATACAACGTTCGGTTTTTGCGGCCAAACGGATCGGAGATTCTTAAGGCTTGTTCGGACTAGGCTAGTATTATTTATATTCATTTATTCATTCAGATTCATGTTCATTACATTAATAGATGGTAGTTTTACAAGATGGTAGGTATAGTCGACCAAGTAAGTGCTTTATCATTTTTAATGACATTTCCTACATCAGAACAAAAACAATAAGGCTGATTGTCACATTGATTTGTGAGTGAAAATAGCCTTTGATGTTTTAAGTCGTACAACTGACATTGAACCTTAGGGTGGTAAGGGAATTTCTTGGTCGACTATACATGACACCCTGTCAGGGTATAGAATGTCAATCTATTATAACAACATGCATGCATGGATGAATTATTTTATGTCAATACAATTTATGTTAAATATTAAATCAGAAAAATAAAAATATATTAATGTCAATCCACTAAAATTATTATAATTCAATCTTATAGATATAATAGTTCGCCACTACATAAGCCCGGATTGATAGGGCATTGTCATATTTAAAACAGTAGTAGCGTTATTCTTAAATTGATACATTAACTTATTTATCTTTGGCATGTAAATAATCATCCAGTTTATACAAACATTTTTCGAATAAATACTTTTTCAGATTCTTATAAAATACAGCATTGTTTTCTATATTTTTTATTGTAGTGGGTAACTTTTATTTTAATTTAGTAATTTAGTAGCTAAACTATTCGCTACTGCCTAAAAATCGTTCGCATTACAGTCGAGACATTTTCACGCCAACTTATGAACTCGACTAAATCGACAGGTTCGGACTTGTTTAGCCGGCGGCCGAGTAAGCACGGACGCGTGGTGGGGGGTGCTACTCACTACTTAAACTACTAAAAAAAATAGAATAAAATGGATTGATTCGACCAAATTACTTGCTTATCTACTCTACCAATTTTTTGGTGTTCAGACACGTTTAGCTACTAAATTACTCGCTACTTGACTAAAGTATTAGCCTAGTCCGAACAAGACTTTAGAGTGTGTCTATATTTCGTTAATTTTTCTCCCGTTTTTTTTCGTTTCATTTGGCCCCCGTGGCAAAAGGCTGGCAACATTCCCTCGTTAAATGGCGATAGAGATTCGTTGAGAAAGATAGCTGATATACAGGGTTATTTGTAATTCACTAGCATCCTTTTAACCCTAAACTCCTACCACTTAAACAAATATTCTTTTTTTTACGGCTTTTGTCAAAACTTAATATTTTTGGTGAAAATTTGAGATTACCTCTTATTTTTACGATACTCTGTGTATTTGTATGGAAAAAAAGTGCTTCATTTTAAAAAGTCATAAAGCAAAAAACATTTATTTTGTTTGAGTGATAGGCATTCAGGGTTAAGAGGATGTCAGTGAATTACAAATAACCCTGTATGTATATACATTGATATCATACTTAAATACATAATTAACACCCAAGACTCGAGATCAAACATTCGAATTTTTCATTCAGTTATCTGCCCCGACGCAGGATTCGAACCCGGGACCTCAAGCTTCGTAGTCAGGTTTGCTAACCACTGGGGCTATCCGGTCACCCGAATGATCTCAGTATAGTAAAAAACCGGCCAAGAGCGTGTCGGACACGCCCAAGGTAGGGTTCCGTAGCCATTACGAAAAAATCAAGTAATATTTTCCTAAGGATTTCGTATGTGTACGAAATCATCCAAGTTTAGGTATGTTTTATACCTTAGGCTACTATTTACTCTTAAACTACAAATAATTTCTAAGCAATCTTAGCCGCTATAATTTTCCTAGTAAATTTGATATATTTACTACCCTTCTGAATTTTTTCAGATTTTTCCACCCAACAGTTTAGATTTTAGAGGGGGGGGGGACGGCCGATTTTAATGAAAATGTTCACTTTAAAGTTGAATATTTCGCAAACAGATCACTGAATAGAAAAATCATGTTAGCAACCCCGCAATTATTTTAAAAGACCTATCCAACGATACCCCACACTATAGGGTTAGCCGAGAAAAAGAAAATCACCCCCACTTTACGTCTATGGGAGGTACCCTAAAAAAATTTTTTTTACTTTTTTTTATTCAATCACTTTGTCGGCGTGACTGATATATATATATTAATGCCAAATTACAGCTTTCTAGTACTAACAGTCTCTGAGCTTAGCCGCGGACAGACAGACAGACAGACAGACAGACGGACAGACATGGCGAAACTATAAGGGTTCCTAGTTGACTACGGAACCCTAAAAATGGAAACAAAGATAGCAACAAAAAAATTATCGCTAGGAGAAAAGAAAAGAGTAAACACACAGGCTAAACTAATAGTTGCCATCAGCTTACCAAGCGTTTATAAATTAAGGAGGATATCCTTTAACTTTAGCCGACTATGCTATTAATCATGTGCGAAACAGTTGCCAAGTTTGTGTTCGTTGCCTAAAAAAGGGTAGCAGCCTAAGTTCCGGCCTGGAACTTAGTGTTTGTTGGGATTCCGTGATAAATCATCGCGGCCGTCTATATCCTCCGAGTAGGCTTAATCCCTTACTGGAATTAACGGAGAGCTAAGAAACTTTTCAACTAAACATAAGGAGCAGTAGCTTGTAACCGCAGGTTTGAATTGAATGAGAAATACCAGCATCACGTCACAAGATACACATACACAAATGTTTGCCTATTCTTCTTTACTTTTTTTTATTATTTAATTTTTTGTTCTTTGTTTTGTTACAATACAATACAATACAATGACTCTTTATTGTACACCAGGAATAGTAAGCAATACAGAAAACAGGTACACAGAGAGTAAGTTACAAGGTAAGCAATAGGCGGTAGGGTTTGTTTTGTTTTTCTTAGCTATAGTTGCGGCCACCCTTGCCAGAAGGGCCGGGCTGAAAACCAGCGCTGGAAATTGTCATTATCTCCAGCAAATGCTGAGTCCGGTACCTATTGCCAAGCGTAGCTATTAGTTTTTAAGTTGTTTTTCTTATTATTATTATTTTTTGTAAATGTACGATGGCAATAAAGTTTTTATTATTATTATTATTTATTTATTTATTTAAAAAAAAAACAAAATTGCAAGGTTATACAGAGGACAGTATTATCCGGTAAGCGCCAAACTAGGCTGAGCCTGTATCTTGGCACTCACAGAGTCAGTTTACAAACATTATGATATTATAACTTTAACAGATTACACAGTTAAGTAGGTTGTCCCGTTGGCTTTAGTGGAAATATAACCATAAACACTGCAGTTGCAATGTGACAAAATATTCTATGAAGCTATCAGAACAATATCTTGAACGGAGAAAGAAAGAAAAAAAAAATTAAATCAAAAATAACAAAAAATAAGACTGCATGCAATTTAAATTTAGGTGTGTGCGTGTATGAGTGTAATATGTGTGTGTATGTGTAAAGTATGTGTGTGCGTGTGTGTGAGTATAAAGCGAGATGTTGCGTTTGCTTGTTAGAGAGTGAATAAGCACCAACCAATTTATTTATTCATTATTAATATTATTATTTTAATTTTACTTTTTACATAGTAACTTAACTTATAGTCGAAAAGTTATGAACAAAAAATATCGAAACCCTGCACAGAATACAATAATAACGGAAAATAAATTAAACAAAAAATAAAGAGCTACATAATAGCTTGCATTTGAGTGTGTGAGTACCTATGTGCATGAGTACACAGCGAGATGGTACGCCTGCCCGAGAAAACGTGAACGAGACACTTAAGTAGCAACCATGTAAAAAATCCCCTAAGCGCAGGGATGCAGCAAATTCTCAGTGTCACCATAAGATAGCGAAGGAAACCATTTTTTCAAAAAAATATTATTATTATCTTTTGAGAATAAAAAAAAATCAAAGTCAAATATCATAATATCAATTTATTCTTAGTTAGCTTTGTCGTTCAGAAGGTATCTACAGAACTTGGAACCCATTTTGAGCTCATTTTGTTTTTTCTCCCGACTGTCAAAGGAGTGTTATGTTTTGAGATGTCATTAGATTCGTCTCAGTTCCGCGAGTGACATGGGATATATAATTTCCCGGAATTCCCATGGGAATGAGAATTATAGGTACAGGAGGGTTTTTATCATCTAGTATTGAAACTAAGGTAATTAAGTACTTTTATGTTTTTGATAAAAGTTATTCAAGGAAACACTTTCCTCGCAAATAACACAACTGGGTCATACACATTTTTTTTGTTCATGTCGCTCCTTTGGACATGGTAATATTTTTAGTCAAGTCAACATCGACGTGTGGGACGCCTGGCCAACTTTCGGCCCATTCAAATAAATCTTAAGTTTGCTGAGTCGGAGTCGCTAATTTTATGTTCACAGGAGAGACAACTTTAACACAATACTTTAAGAACGCTGTGTATGACCCAACTAAACAAATTACAGATGTAGTGCAAAATGATTTTCCATCGGGAAAACTCGGATCTCAATCGTAATCGATGGCACCCGAACTGTCAATCAATGATTGTATTAAATGTGTGACGTTTTCATATCCATTAATGTGGAACTTTATTGTTTAGTGTCAAAATGTCAAAGTGAAAAATGTAAAATGGCTACACGGCTGTTAGGTGGGTACTGAAGCTAATTGAGAGAGCACGATAAATACGAACTTTTCCGATGAAGTACGAAGGAAAATCATTTTACTCTACATCTGTTAATGTAACTTGTTAAATTGATACAGTAACATTGTTCAAATATTTAATGAACATGCTGAGACGTTCCAAGAGCGATGTTTCAGCAGAAATAGGTCGAGCAAATATCGCGATGAATCGATGCGTCGCTATCGGGAATCAGAATGAATGGCGACAATTTGTTGCGCTAACGATCCTCTTTAAGCTGAAGATTGACGAGTTGTTTTGTTTACAGCTATATTTTGGCCAATCGCCTTCGCTTAGAAAGACGATTGAATGAAATCAAATTTACGATGTTTTTTATCAGATGTGTTCTTAGATGGCGGTGGACGTAAATCATCATCATAATTACAACCGAAGTTTCAGCGATTAAATTGAGTTGTAATTTGGTGTACATATTCTGTGACTTAAATAATAATGCCAAGGCAGTCAATAACAAGTACAAAAAAAAGCTTAAATGAAGATGCAAAACTGCAATAGCGAGAACTTCATCGTCACCATTAAATATCATCTCAACCGAAAGACTTCCCGCTGACAATAGCCCAAAGGCTCGCAAAACAGCGAATGCGATAGCAAGCGTCCGCACGTTAGACAATACGACCTCAGGTCGTCGCACTATCTTATTGAAGGCCTGCCTACACTGCTACCTACAAACACTGCGTCTTCCGGTCCGGCCATTTGAGAACCTTTTGGCCCCGTCCTCCCTCAGTTCTACAAGCTATGCGCCCTGCCCACTGTCACTTGAGCCTGGCGATTCTTCGAACTTTGAAATTTTTCGATGGCAATGGTACAAGTCATAGGTGGAAATCCCAGGAACCGACGTGGGCCTAAGTGCCCGATCACCCGCGCCGTTTGAGGCTAACGGCGCGGCTCGGGGCGACCCGCACAAATCAGCGCCCAGCAACGCGCCTAGAACGAGATTGCTGCCGATTTATTACGAAGCCTTTATTTTATTTGCAGACCTGCGTGTACAGTCGCCATCATAAACATTAGAGCATTAGCGCGTACGTACATTCAACCAATAATTACAATGTCATTGCGGGTCAAAGGATTATCAACTTTCCGATCACAACATGCAATAAACGAAAAAGTTTTTTTTTTAATTTATTTAAATGATTAAAAAAATTACAATTATAAATATAACAGCGAGAAAAATCTTAATAGATTTAACTGCCGCTGAGCTCACTCATTTTTCTACTAAGTACTTATACTAAATTTGTACACTAACACATAAAAGCCGCTTTCAAAATTCGCTAACAATGATTTGTATTCTGACAAATACGAGTGCGAGTGTCGGTTGGTTATAAACGTTTTCGCTCTATGACACGAGAAGAAAAAGAAGTTTTGATAGACGGACAGTGACAATTCAAGTTGTAAGTTTTAATTTATGCAAACTCAAAACTTTTTTTGTAGTGGTAGAGCCATGTTGTAGCTAGCCGCTGCATCACAAATGGGCCGGCTCGTCCGGGGCAGTACCACCCTCTCACAGAACACCGGCGTGAAGCAGCAGTACCCCTGCTGCGTTTCGTACGGTCAGGGAGAGCGCCGGGGGCCCAATACCTCTCCCCCTCCCCTATTCCCTCTCCTTTTCCCAGGGCCGACAACGCACTGGCATCGTGTAAAGCGCTGCGGGTGTCTATGGACAGTGGTGATCATTTAACATCAGGTGACCCACTAGTTCGTTTGTCTGGCCTCTTTAACATAAAAAAAAAAAAAAACTCCTTTCATATTAATTATCGTTGACACAATGTTCGCAAGGATGGAGCTGTCATCATGGCATACTTCGCTCCTTGCTTCGCGCAATAATCACTATCGTAGAAGATAAACAAAATTCATTATGACATGGTTCTATAGTGGCATAGGAATCAAATTGGTTGGCTTTACAGTCGGGCTACGAAAACCTTCGTCAGATATCAAATTGATTCCTTTATCAATTAATAGACTTTTAGTACTTTTTGAAAAATAGAAACGTTAATTCGATAATATCGTTTCGTTTGAAATAAAAGTTGACAGGACTGACAATTGCCTTGCTGCAAGCAAATATCAACTTTATAGGTAATCTAAGATCCAACGAACTATACAACGACCTTGACCGAACTGGTTAATGGATGAAAAGTATTTTATATTAAATTAAATATTATGTTAATAGATATATGTATAGGTTGACTAAAAAATTACTCGGATCCTCGGATTTGAACCCACGACCATCTGCTAAAGAGGCCATAGGTCAAACCACTAGGCCACCACGGCTTCAAGCTCGATTGATCACTTCAAACTCGTTAGCTTTTCGGCCACGCAGTGTAAAGTTATTAGCACGGCTTTTTCGCAAGATTTAACTGAGCTCAAGATCCGTCCTTCCAATTAGGGCGAGTGATGCTTAGGATGTTAAGCGAGCAACTGGATTCAGGCGCCATCAGGAGATAAGCCGCGCGCCGCATGATTAATGGCCGACTGATGGGCGCGCATCCGCTGGCACTGAATTTTTATCAGAACATTTATTTATATATGTATATATAAATATATATATAAATCGAAGCATCAGGAGGCTCGGCGGGACAGTCTTTACCTGCACCTTCCATTGGGGCGTACAGATGATTGAAGAACAGAAATAAAAGCACTTACGTCACATACGAACACTACCGATTTAATTCAAAAACACTTTAAATTAAAATCACAAGTGATTAATGAAATATAGCCGGATTAAAGAGCCAATAGGTTAGCACGCGTGCACCACCGAGCGAGGTTGTCAAAAAGAATGACCAACTGTCAGTTGGCGGCCACCTGCTACCCTATTCGGGGTTACCCGCTCTTTTATTTTACACTACCTTCTATAATTTTATAACTGTCAACGTTCGTTTCAATACTACCGCCTTACTATTACTACAATTAACAGCGTCAATCATTGACATTTAACAATCAAAACAAAGTGCCAAGTGAAACACATTAATCAAATCGTGTTAATAAATTCAGGTCTAGCTACCATTATTTTGGCAGCGCGCCGTCATATATTATAGGCTTTTCCCATGGTTTCGTTAAATTGAAATACCTGGATTTCACAAAATTTTCATGGGATGGGTGGAATGAAAGACAAAACCTGTACTCAGGTTTAGGCTGCGTATGCACCGGAGCTGGGATGCGTCAGCTCCGGTGGATACGCAGCCTTAATGTACTAAATGACAATGACAAATTAAAAACGAGGGAGTTAGACAATTAGCCTGCTGATTTGAGTTCAAATTACATTACTAGTTCTGCTTTATTCAGGTAACTGTTACAAGCCTTAAGTGTTACCATTGACTTAAATAACTAATTGAAATACCTACTCTTCCTTTTTGTGTATCGGGCTTTCACAGAGGGGCTTGACTCCGGGTGGGAGGTATACCCTAAAATCGCAGCACTTAGCGCCTTCCATCTTAAAAAAGGATGAAGGTTCACCGAGATTGCAAAAGCGTTAAGTCGAGACACCATTTTTTGCCAATTTCCTTTTCAATATTAAAAAAATACCTTCTAGTGGTTGTTCTAAAATGGCGCAACCGCACGATTCTTTGTTAAGCTTACCTGCAAAAATAAAAAATAAATATTCAAAAATATTCCATCAAAATCAAAGCATAGCGTATTTGGCTGCTTTTCAATATTATAAGCAAGGTAGGTTAATTGGTTCACTGTTAACGCGCATTATTTTTATATGGAAAATTTATCATTTCGCACAACTCATAATTATCAACCGTTCACGGCATGACGATGGTTAGTCTGCAGCGAATGCGTTCATGTAGTTTCATAGTAGTAAAAATATTTCCTCACGAGCGATGGTAAAGTTGCGGTAGCCTAGTTTAGCCATAGCGTAAGCAGAGTATCGTGTTGTTCACCTTGTTATGTCCGGAATAACACTTGACATTCATCATGAGCCTTTCGCTGAAGGAAAATACATGCGAAGAAATATAATGGCATTATCTGTGAAGTCCCCAAGCCCTCTCATTCTTATTCTTCGCCCAGCAGTGGGACGTGTAGGCTGGGATGATGATGATCCCAAAACAATGATATTTAGTGAAAAGGTACGAAAAACACGCGTCTATAAATGAGTCCAGCTCGGAGTATTTCGGGCTAATCCGCAGCTCTTTCCCTCGAAGCACACGCCTCGGCGGCTGCTGCCAAACGCGCACTACGTGCCACGTGACGTTATCTGTCATCACCATCATTTCAGCCGAAAGACGAGACGTCCACTGCTGAACATAGGCCTCCCCCAAGGTTCGCCAAATAGATCGGTCAGGTGCCATCCGCATCCAGCGTGATTCCGCAACCTTAACTAGGTCGACCGCCACTCGAGAACCTTTTAGCCCCATCGGCCATCAGTTCTACGAGCGACTTGAGTCTGGCGATTCTTCGAGCTATGTCGATGACTTTAGCTCTTGCGAGGATTCATCATTTCTAATGCGATCCCGCAGAGAAACTCCGAGCATAGCACCCTCCATCGCCCAATTTTCACTATGAGTGAATCTCACGGCAGTTTCATGTTCATACTCTAATTTTCAACAGGTTTAGTAACATGTATTATTCTAAGTATTTATTATTATTAAACACATACAAATATTAAGAAACAATAACAATAATAAATTAATACTATAACTATAAATAAAATAAAACTAACTTAAACTAAAACTAAATAAAATTAACAAAAGGTTCCCCCCGCGGCATGGACCCAAAGACACTGGCAGCATTACCTCGCTGTACAGCAATGCTGATACGTTGTGCGAGGTAGCTGCCAGCTCTTTGGTCTCCTGTAGTGTCACAAAGACACTGGCAGCATTACCTCGCTGTATAGCAATGCTGATACGTTGTGCGAGGTAGCTGCCAGCTCTTTGGTCTCCTGTAGTGTCACAAAGACACTGGCAGCATTACCTCGCTGTATAGCAATGCTGATACGTTGTGCGAGGTAGCTGCCAGCTCTTTGGTCTCCTGTAGTGTCACAAAGACACTGGCAGCATTACCTCGCTGTATAGCAATGCTGATACGTTGTGCGAGGTAGCTGCCAGCTCTTTGGTCTCCTGTAGTGTCACAAAGACACTGGCAGCATTACCTCGCTGTATAGCAATGCTGATACGTTGTGCGAGGTAGCTGCCAGCTCTTTGGTCTCCTGTAGTGTCACAAAGACACTGGCAGCATTACCTCGCTGTATAGCAATGCTGATACGTTGTGCGAGGTAGCTGCCAGCTCTTTGGTCTCCTGTAGTGTCACAAAGACACTGGCAGCATTACCTCGCTGTATAGCAATGCTGATACGTTGTGCGAGGTAGCTGCCAGCTCTTTGGTCTCCTGTAGTGTCACAAAGACACTGGCAGCATTACCTCGCTGTATAGCAATGCTGATACGTTGTGCGAGGTAGCTGCCAGCTCTTTGGTCTCCTGTAGTGTCACAAAGACACTGGCAGCATTACCTCGCTGTATAGCAATGCTGATACGTTGTGCGAGGTAGCTGCCAGCTCTTTGGTCTCCTGTAGTGTCACAAAGACACTGGCAGCATTACCTCGCTGTATAGCAATGCTGATACGTTGTGCGAGGTAGCTGCCAGCTCTTTGGTCTCCTGTAGTGTCACAAAGACACTGGCAGCATTACCTCGCTGTATAGCAATGCTGATACGTTGTGCGAGGTAGCTGCCAGCTCTTCGGTCTCCTGTAGTGTCACAAAGCCGTTTACAAATATCTTTGTAAAGACTTTTTGCGCTGGAGCCCCACGGACCAAAGGTCTCAACCCCGAATGGAACAAAGTTGTATTCAGAGCCAAGACCTTTGTATTTATTTTTCTTAAGCTTTTCTGCCGCTTCTGCTGCTGCACCAGCTTGATTTGCTGTTCCGCGGATGTGAGACGGAGCCAGTGTGTCTACACAAGTAGCGTCCCACACTAGCACACGACCCAATTTCCACGGAATCAATGACATTCCGTCTGGTCTCTTGCCATCATCTCTGGCGATGCCCGATGGCTCCAGTAACGCAGGCACATTGACGGTGGCAAGAGAGCGACGGATAATGTCATTGAGAGCAGAGTGTCTAGAGAAGCGGCCCGCGCTCTTCTGGCACGAAAGGCCGTGGTGTCCCAGCGCGTCGACCTCAAAGCCGCAGGGGCATTTAGTAACTCAAGTCAAATATCAGAATATTTGAGTGCTGTCGCGCGAGCGAGCAAATATTTTCTCGGCTAGAGACCCACTTTCAGCTCTCGATGAAACCAATCTAAAGATAAGCTTCCAAAGTAACGATATCCGATATGTAAACATTATATTCAGGATCAGAGCGCCATAAACGGGATTACTTACATTAAGTAATGAAACTCGATCAAGCGCGAGGTCGTTAAGAGGTCTCAAGTTATCAACTAATATTATGAACTAGCTTTGCTCCGTGGCTTTCCCCGTGTTTTCACTATCCCAACCTATATACGTCCCACTGCAGGGCACGGCTTCCTTCCAGAATGAGAGGGCTTGGGGCGTAGTTCCCACGCCAGCCCAGTGCGGATCGGGAACTTCACACACACCATTGAATTTCTTCGCAGTTGTATAAAGGTTTCCTCACGATGTTTTCCTTCACCGTAACATAAACGTACATAAATTCCGAAAAACTCAGTGGTGCGATCCGTGATTTGAACCCACGGCCCTTTGCTTGAGAGGCCATAGGTCAAACCACTAGGACACCACGGCTTTTTAATAAAATTAAATAGAGTTAACAATTAAAGAGGGTCGTGATACTTGTAATGTGTTAAAACGTGTATACTTAATTTTTTAACTGAACAATTTTTAAACCATTGTTTTAAATATTTTCACACCTTACGCCCAGTACCTTGGCACCTTTGGCCGTCAGCCGCTCTCATATTTTTTTAATCAACTTAGCGAACCTCCGTAATCGATTTACCGTGTTTAATTAATTACAAGTTTGCGAGCGTTGCTGATTTATCCGGCAGCTGTGGGCTGGATCAGCACATTTGTTTAAACCTCGTAACAGCATTAATTTTGTTCATCGCTTTACTAAATGTATTTAGGAATTTTTTTTTCGAAATATGAGATATAAATGATATTAGAGAACAGCTTTAAATGGTAGCATTTATCTTGTTTTCCTTCACAGTAAAGCTCATGGTAAATATCAATGCTCGTGAAATATGAAAGCTCAGAGGTGCAAGCCGGTGAACCCACGACCCTCTGCTTGAGAGGCCATTAGGGCAAACTAGGCTAAGGTGGCTTTACCATCGCAGCGTGAGGAAATCTATATACATCCCACTGTAGAACATAACGTGTACTGCCGTTTCGGCGAATTATTTTTCGCAAACTGATTCATTTGGCAAATGTTTCATTTTCCAAATGTTCATTTTTTCTGAAATTGTAAACTATTCAGGATATATTTCAGAACTATCCTGTAGGTTAGGTTAGGTTAGGTTAGGTTAGGTTAGGTTAAGCTGAGTACCTGCTCTGTCTCGGCGGACAGGGAAAAGTGAGGGGGAGCCTGGTGGGCGGAAGCGACCGTGCCCTCGGTACCGCTCTGCTTTCAGAGCAGGACATGAGGGCGCGGAAGCTAACGTGAGGGCACGTAACCCCGGCTTGCCGGGAACGTGGGCATCTGCGGAAGCCACGAGGAGTAAACCTCTTTAAACAATCCTTCACCAGCGGGGGAGGCCGGGGAGTGCCGAGCCCGCATTGCACGGTGTCGACTGAGGAGCCCCATCCCGGGGCGGCGAGTGGGCGTTGTGGTGACTCCTAGTGCTCCCGTGACGTTCACAATGGCAAACGAGGGAATCCGTGTGGTTTTTAGTGGGTAGGCCCCTTGGGGAGAGCCCCACATACCTCCGTTTCCCCGAAAGGAGACGATGCATAAGGTGCATTTTCCACACCAAAAAAAAAAAAAAGTTAGGTTAGGTTTGTTTTATAACAACCCTGAAAAGTGAACAGTTTCAGAAAAAATAAACATTTGGGAAATTAAACATTTGCCAAATGAATCATTTTGCGAAAAGTTTTTCGCCGAAACATTAGTAAACCAGGCATACCTTACCTTCCTTTCAGAATGAAAAAGCTTGGGCCGTAGTTTACACGCGGGCCCAGTGTGGATTAGAAATTACACACACCATTGAATTTCTTCGCAACTTACTTTGTTAACCTCCTCGTGCTACAAATAAGAAGCAGGTAGCTGATCTTTGGGAGTCAAAATGTACGTAAGTAAAGTTTCAATCGCTAAGATGTTATGTTTGTATGACATCTCCACAAGTGATCTTCATATAACCCATTAGTTTTTGCCCGTTTGTGGTAAGGCTTTATTTGAATACTAGCTGTTGCCCGCGACTCCGTCTGCGTGGAATTAGTAATTTGGGCAGCTTATTTTTTTTATCCAATTTGCTTTTTCATCAATTCCGCACTCCCCTCCCACCCCACCGAACCCCCCGCACACCCGCGTTCACATTCACCACAAGTCAAGCGTGCCTATAGAAGTTTTACTTCAAAAACCCCCGATTTTGAAACATTCTTCCGCTCCGCACCGCTCCTATTGGTGTTAGCTTGATGATTATATAGCCTATAGCCTTCCTCGATTAATGTGCTATCTAACACTGGAAGAATTTTTCAAATCAGAGCAGTAGTTCCTGAGATTAGCACGTTCAAACAAAAAAACCTGTTCGATAAATTCTTAAAATAGACGTATCTTTCTTATTAAAATTTGTGAACCGATTCAAATGAAACAAACACTAAATGTTAATCCAAGAACCAACATATCAGTGAAAACCGCATCCTTCTAGGTTAAGCCGTTTCTGAGATTAGCGCGCACAAACGCACAGACAAACAGACAAACAAACAAACACACAAACAGACAATAATTCTAAAAATCATTGTTTTGGGTTCTATAATATTGCGCTAATAAATAGCCCTAGTGATAGTTTTTCTCAAATATCTTCAATGTACAGACACCGACTTGTTACAGATTTATTATATGTATAGATAACAAAAATCTGGCAACGACATCATCATCGTCGTCAGGATCAGTTAGTGAATATGTAGATACATCCTGTTTTTTCCTCATTCCGTCAGGCATTACCAATTCTGAAATTAGTTTTGTACCGTTATAAATACCTGCTTGCCGGCGAAATTCGAAGAGTCTAGTAATCATAGTTTCGTAACTACGCTTGACAGAATTTACGGTCTCATTGAATCAAACATAAATCTAGTTTATTCTCTATGAGAATTTCAACAACTCCGTCTTTATTTCTTGCCTAAATCATGAAAGTAACCTCTATCCAAAATTTCAGCCTTCTAGGGTTTGGGCTGGGCGTTGTCGAGTCAGTCAGTCAGGGAGTCAGTGAGTGAGTCAATCACTCAGGATTTTTATTTTTATGGATGATTAAATAAGTGAAGACTACGATGAAGTTACTGGAAATCCTCATGGGAATAGAGTAGGATCCTAGAATTTAAATTCAACTGCCAGACAGATCACGCAAGTAAAACTGGGGGTAAACATTAGTGTGGCAATAAAACAAAGTTGAAACGCAATCATAAATTGAGCAGCGCATCAGGGGCAGTCTTCCACAGATTATTTATTAGTTACTACGTAACAGATTCGACACACGTTTTGCAACTGCTGTATTTCATCTACTAACTCACCGACGAAGGTCAACTGAATTTTCAATCAATTACAATTTTAAAAACTCCCAACGCAATTATGTCACATATGTTTGAAAATAGAGTAAATGCCTATTTTGCGTCTAAGATCCCTTCCGCAGCTAACAAAAAATGTGATAACTTTGAAACGGCTGAACCAATTTTGTTGAAACATGTCTAAGTACCATTGCCATGAAACCTGGTTTCAAAGACAAAAAAATCTATTCAAATCGGTTCACCCATTTAAGATTTAACATTTTCAAGGGTAACTGTTTGATGTCTTCACTTACGTAGCTTATTGTAGATTTAGTTTGTAGCAAACGGTGAATACGCTACGTTAAGATAAGATAAGAAAAACTTTATTTTTTCACAACACAATGCACACATAAAAAAAATAAAAAACGTTTGCCGATCCGTGGTCTCCACTCAAGAACTCGTCTATAACTCGAACTCGTTATATGGCCAGCCCATTGCCACTTCAGCGTGCTAATGCGGTGGGTTATGTCGATAACTTTGGCTAGCTTTGGTCGTCCTCAGACTTGGTGGATCAGACTTCGCAAGGCGGTTGTCAAGAGCTGGACGAGAGTGGCCGAGGATCGTGCTCAGTGGCGTGCCATGGGAGAGGCCTATGTCTAGCAGTGGACGGGCATAAGCCGATGATGATGGAATGGATTGGAACGGAACGGAACGGAACGCGAACGGATTGGATCGGATCGGAATGGAATGGAATGGATTATTTATTTATTTATGATGGTGATGGAAATGGGATGAAACAGACGAGGCCTCCAACAAGATGGAGCAACGACCTGGTTAAGGTTGCGAGATTGCGCTGGATGCGGATGGAACGGGACCGATCTGTTTGGCGAGCCTTGGGGAGGCCTATGTTCAGCAGTGGACGTCTTTTGGCTGAAATGATGATGATGATGAAAATGGTGAGCTTTCGTCAGAGAATTGTCCTCTCTGGCGTATCCCATCGTCTGTTTGTTGACTTGGGGCAGAGATATTGCTCTCTCGGTTGCAGTCGGCAGCACTCCATTATTTCCGCTTGTTTGCGTCCCGCTGCCATTGTGGCTCCGCTACTGAGGCGATATTTAGACAATGGCGGAGGAAGCACTTACGCACTACAGCTAGATGAGTTTGCGGAGTTAAATGGTTCACAACAATGCTTGCTTGGAAGTTACGTTGAGTGTTTTCTAATTTAGAATGAGTAATGACACATTTTAGCTGGCCCCGGTTTAAAGTAAAGACGGCTAAAGTGCTTTCCATTTTACAAGCTTTTGTTTAGAACCATAATATATTTCACTGGCGATTTGGGAAGGTATTAGAAACGGAGCAAACGCGCAACGGATTCTCCGCGGATGCGCAACTTTTATAGGAAACGTGTGTATAGACGGTGCTGCCAACTGTATTACCCTGATAAGTTTCTTTTACTGTCCGCATAGTGTCTCATCTGTCGCATTAGTGCTGCCGGCTATAGTTTCTGCACGTTACTTATAGGAAAAAACAAAAACATAAACAAAAAGTTAGTGGGTAAAATAGATGTTAGCTCACGTCTGTAGGTGTATATCATGGCGTCCCAGCCAGACGCGGCGAATTCGCTGGGCGCTCGCTCTGCTTCTAATAAGTACGCAAATCTCCAGTGTGATGGCTCTAAAATAATGTGCGTTTGTGAATTTTGCTACTTAGTGGATTTTGAGCCACTTCTAATGATTTGACTGATTTGAAATTAGACATTATAGCCGCGCTGAATCAATATTGAGTTGATAAATATCAAACTCCAATTATGTCCGCAATAAATTACATGGAGATATTATCCTTATTGTAATGAAAATAAGGATCATCTCCATGTTATTTATTGTGGACAACACAATAATAGTCTAAGGGGCTGTTTCACCACTTTTCTTAAAGTTCGGATTAGCTTAATTATAACCTTATTTGAGAGATGGAATTAAAATTTCTGTTTCACCAGTCTTGATTAGCGCTAAGTGACGGACAAACTGTTTCTTAATGTGACCATAAGATCAGGTGGCATTTAGCATTTTTATCCGTCACATAACTTTTTAATTAGTTATGTTTATTTTTTTGTGGCCATGGTTGGAGAGCCCTTCAGCCGGTTTCAGAAAAATAAATCAAAGTATTTTTTATTTTTTAAAGAAAGAGGTCATGCTAAATTGCATAAAATAATTTAAATATCAAGATTTGAATGAAAAAATGTAGGTACACTTTTAGTATGTAAAAATAAATCCAAAATTTCGTAATATTTTTTAATAACAAACTTTTTTTCAGTGGCTCAATCGTTTGTTGTACCTGAACTTGTATGTCGCCATTAAAAAAAAGTTTATCTGTCAAATGGTTTGGCGCCACTTTTCGATTCGTTTTACGTCATTTTATTTTTCTTTGTTATTGTTAAAAAAATATCGTAAATAAATACCGTTTTTGGATCAATTATAATGTTACATATTTATTTATGCAAAAAAAAATAGATGTATTCAAAAATTATATAGTTAACCATTTCTTTTGCTTTAATAATGAGTGACTTTTTGAACGAAAGTGTGCGAACAGGAACGCGTGGTCGTGAAATGCGACGTTGCCATTCCGACTTTTTGTTAAACCCACGATTAGTTAAGTGGTACTTAGTTTGCACAGGACCGGAGTGGTGAAACTGAAAAAACACTAGCTGACAGATTTGTCCAGTACTTAGTTTATTCATTGGTTACGTAGCCAGCAGTTTGACAATAAGGTGGTGAAACACCCCCTAAGGGGCTGTTTCACCACTTTTCTTAAAGTTCGGATTAGCTTAATTATAACCTTATTTGAGAGATGGAATTAAAATTTCTGTTTCACCAGTCTTGATTAGCGCTAAGTGACGGACAAACTGTTTCTTAATGTGACCATAAGATCAGGTGGCATTTAGCATTTTTATCCGTCACATAACTTTTTAATTAGTTATGTTTATTTTTTTGTGGCCATGGTTGGAGAGCCCATCAGCCGGTTAAGAAAAATAAATCATAGTTTTTTTATTTTTTAAAGAAATAAGTCATGCTAAATTGCATAAAATAATTTAAAAATCAAGATTTGAATAAAAAAAAGTAGGTACACTTTTAGAATGTAAAAATAAATCCAAAAATTCGTAATATTTTTACACGCTTTATATTAGCTTCACCTGTATGTTTGTATGTTTGTAACCGACTCCTTAGGGCGCGGTTTTGACCCACTTCCCGGTTTCCGATTGAGCTGAAATTTTGCACATATGTGTAAATTGGATGACAATGCAATATTATTGTAACATGGAGCTAATCTGATGATGAAGCTGGATGGTGGCCATAGGAACTATGTAATAAAACAACACAATCCCGTCGAGTTTGGGCTCGTTTGATTCGTCTTGACGAGCACTTTGATCTCAGATGGTAACCAGGGTCTGATGATGGAGCTGGAAGATGGCCAAAGGCACTCCACAATAAAACTACACAACCCCGTCGAGTTTGGGCTCGTTTGATTCGTCTTGACGAGCACTTTGATCCTAGATGGTAACCAGGGTCTGATGATGGAGCTGGAAGATGGCCCAAGGCACTCCACAATATAACGAAACAACCCCATCGAGTTTGGACTCGTTTGATTCGTTTTGACGAGTACTTTGGTCCTAGATGGTAACAAGGGTCTGATGATGGAGCTGGAAGGGGGGTAGGTGGCGGGGTGGGGGGGAATGGGGTATGGGGTAAGGGGGTCGGGGGTTTAGAGGGTTGGGGGTTAGGGTGTGGCGGTTGGGGTTAGGAGATGGGGGGGGGGGGGGTTTACGGGGAATAGGGTGGGGGTGTAGGGGGGTTCGGGGGTAAGTGATTTTGGGGGGTTGTGGGAAATGGGGAGGGGGTAAGAGGCCTAGATGGTAACAAGGGTTTGATGATGGAACTGGAAGGGGGGGGCGGTAGGTGGCGGGGTGGGGGGGGAGGGGTTGTGGGCAGGTGGGGGGGGGTTCTGGTGTTTGGGGGGTTCGGTGTTAGGGGGGTTGGGTTTAGGTGGTTCGGGGGTTTGTAAAATGAGGAGGGGGGTAAGGGGGGTTTAGGGGATTGGGGGTAAGGGTGTGGGGTTTGGGGGGGGGGTTGGGGAAATGGGGTGGGTATGTTGGGGGGTTGGGTTTAGGGGGTTTGGGGGTTGTAGGTGAGGGGAGTAAAGTTAGAAAGAAAAAAAAAAAATGATAATCCTTGACAATTGACACCATGCACCCCACGCTTTTTGTACAATAAAATATTTTAAACTATTATTATTTATTTTATCAATATTTAGAATTGTTTACAAATTTTGATCTGGATATAACAATATAATAATTGCTTATTAAGATTTTTTACTGCACTATAAGAATAGTGAATTGAAATTTATTAAAAATTATTTTTTATTTTTTAAAGCGTGTTTTTTAGTTTTTTTAAACTATTATTTAATTACAGACTTTTTTTCGGTGGCTCAATCGTTTGTTCTACCTGAACTTGTATATCGCCATTAAAAAAAGTTTATCTGTCAAATGGTTTGGCGCCACTTTTCGATTCGTTTTACGTGATTTTATTTTTCCTTGTTATTGTTTACAAAGTATCGTAAATAAATACCGTTTTTGGTATCAATTATAATGTTACACATTTGTTTATGCAAAAAAAATAGATGTATTTAAAAATTATATAGTTAATGATTTCTTTTGCTTTAATAATGAGTGACTCTTAGAACGAAAGTGTGCGAACAGGAACGCGTGGTCGTGAAATGCGACGTTGCCATTCTGACTTTTTGTTAAACCCACGATTAGTTAAGTGGTACATGGTTTGCACAGGACCGGCGTGGTGAAACTGGAAAAACATTAGCTGACAAATTTCTCCAGTACTTAGTTTATTCATTGGTTAGGTAACCAGCAGTTTGACAATAAGGTGGTGAAACACCCCTAAATAGACAGTATAGGGCAGTTTCCCTCCTACTTCTACGTTTAGTGGAGCAAATTGGAGGAGAAACGTCCATTAGGCCAATAGAAACTAATAAGTTGAAATGCTAGAGCATACAGAACTTTTTCTCTTCAATTTGCTGTACTACTTAGTTCTGAGAAGAGGCTGTGCATTGCAATGGGATGAATATAAAATATAGGTTAATAATGACTGGATAAAAACAAAAAAAATGCTGTCGACCAGGCGGAGCGAAAATAATCTTAGGGCGTTCGCACATTTTCTACGTTTTAATTAAAAATAAACATGGCCGGCAACCTGCGCAGGCTTACGTTTAATTACTTATTTCAATTAGCGCGGCTCAGACGGTGTCGCGCGCGCCAACAGGGGCGCTGCGATCGGGGATTACAGATTATGGTAAAATATTAATGGGATTAATAAAAAAAAAGTAATGCTGCTAATATTATCTTATCTTGTACATAATTGCAACACTGCAATGATTTTTAATCATTTAGTGGCGATGTAAATATAAAAAGTCAACCTTTCTTCAAATCAATTACTTTTGATAGCAATGACTTTAATTTTTTTGAATAAATCTTCTGGCAATTCCAAAACCCAAAACCATCCGTGAAAATTGACTACGGTATATAAATTGATTATATTAGTAAACTAAAGAGGTATGGATTAAAACACTCTGTATGTAGCTTGACGTCATACGTCTGTCATCGGCACCAAAGTTACGCTCCCTGAATATGTAATTTTAGCCACATCAAATCCATATCTACCCTGGAGCGCTGCGGCTTAGGCCAAGTTCACATGTAACGCGTCAACGCGCGATAAACTTTCCTTTCCATAGCGGTGGTAGATTCTTCGACTTTCATTAGTGCTAATCCATACCTATTTATTTATTTATTTATTATTTTATTGTGAACACTGTTTGCCCGGCATTACAGTAAAACCAATTCACCGAGAAACGTAAACATATTAAAAACTTAAGTAACTACTATAAAAACTTACAGATTTAGTAAATAAATTTAACAAAAAGATGAAAAAAAAAATGAAAATAAAATAAAATTATAACATAAATTAACATAAAAACACATTTAAATACAAGTGGACACGCGAGCATCCATCATCTCGCAGAACCTCAGACATTCATCGCATACACTATTCCAGCAATCAGCAAACACGTCACACTCTGGAGCTGATGCAAGAAGACCATTAAGAAGGCACAGCGCGCGAACCAGCGGAGACTGCCTGCGAGCAACGGTACGCGCCGACGGCACCGCCAGTAACAAATTGTGGCGTGGCCTAAAAAGAAATTTAGTCAGGAGTGGAACATGTAAGCGCACCAGTTTCGCCACCAATTCACCACAGTCAGAGTCACCACGTAAGGCACCGCAGAGTACAGTCAACAGAGAGTAGTTACGCCTAACCTTCAGAGAATGAAACCCCAGAACGCCAAGAAGGAATTTCGTCGGGTACAGAAACGGGTAGTACCCATAGGTTTTCTTGTACAAGAATCTTAGGAACGCTTTTTGGATCTTCTCTAGAAGCAAGGCGTAAGTAGACTCGTGCGGACTCCATACCATAGATGCCGACTCAAGCTTACTCCTAACCAGTGCAGAGTACACCAGTTTTAATAACGCTGGATCCGTGAAGTCATGAGTATTTCGGACAACAAACCCCAGCCTCTGAAAGCATTTAGTAGCGAGCATTCTCATATGATCATGGAAGCTGAGGTGCGTTTCAAACACTACTCCCAGATCAGTGACCGACTGAACTCGAACAATGGGAACGGAACCAAGTGAATAATTGGTCAGAATAGGACAACGGGCACGACTGAAGGTCATTATTGAACACTTGGACGCATTGAATAGAAGCCTGTCCTCCGCACTCCATTGAAAGACCCGGTTGATGTCAGCCTTAAGTGATACACAATTGGACACCTGCCGAACACCATAGATGATCTTAAGATCATCGGCATACAAAAGACATTTAGCGTGCAGTGGGACCTCAGGCAGGTCGTTTATCATTATGCCAAAAAGCAAAGGGCCCAATATTGAACCCTGGCTGACTCCAGATCTGGTATGATAAGGCTCAGACACAAAAAATCCGTATTGCATAAACTGTTGGCGATCGCGTAGATAACTAGCAAAAAACTTAAGCAGCAAAGGAGAAAAGCCTATGCTGCACAGCTTCCTGAGTAGAACATCGTTATCCACGCGGTCAAAGGCCTTTTTAAAGTCAAAATACAACACGTCGACCTGCGTTCCCCCATCCAAATGCTCAGAAATGGAGTCAACCAGAGTCAGCAGGCTATGGCTATGCCATAATCATCATCATTTCAGAAGAAAGACGTCCACTGCTGAACATAAGCCTCCCCTAAGGCTCGAAACAGATCGGTCCCGTGCCTTCCGCATCCAACGCGTTCCCGCAACCTTAACCAGGTCGTCGGTCCATCTCGTTAGACGCCTACCTACACTACGTCTTCCGATCCGCGGACGCCACTCGAGAACCTTCTGGCCCCATCGGCCACCAGTTCTACGAGCGATGTGCTCTGCCCACTGCCACTTGAGTCAGGCGATTCTTCGAGCTATGTCGGTGACTTTAGTTCTTGCGCGGATTTCATCATTTCTAATGCGATCCCGCAGATAAACTCCGCGCATAGCATATATACGAGGAAAAAATAAACCAAATAAAAGTATTTTCAGGTGTAATCTTTTATTCACACTCAAGTAATCTCTTGTAACTAAACACCGTAGTCTAGACGCGAGATTGGAAAACGCGCGTCGACATTTTGCCATCTGGTCGTAGCTATACGGTGCCTTTCCACCAGAGATGTGCTACGCTACGTTGCTATGGATGTGTCTGATATCCACCAATCATGTTCATTGGTTTACATAGCATAGCACTGGTGGAAACGGATTCAACTAAGCTATGATTTTTATATGGAAAGATACGTGCTATGGATGCGTGCTAAGGATGGTCGCGATTCGTGTAGCAATGCCCCCCCTCACCGCGCTGCCGCTCCGCGCGCCCCTGTCGATACATCGCATAGCTCGAGCCGTGCATCTTCTTCGCACAGCTGCCTCGCGGCTGCTCATCTATATAGCGCATCTTTCTCGCACAGCTACATACCTTAGCATTGGTGGAAACGGTCACACAGCTTCGTAGCATAGCTTTCACATCTTCGAAGCATAGCTGTATGTATAGCACATCTCTGGTGGAAAGGCATCCTAAAACTGCGTAGTAATCCTAAGTAGGTACGTAACATCAAAGACGCCTCCTTTGAGCCGCCGAATTGACAAGAGCGCTAATTACTGTCAATACGTAGCCGTCACGCGTGGCGTGTCACAAATTGGAGGGCAACCTGAATTACTTCGCGAACTTGGCAGTTCGTAGTTATTATGGAAATTTGACAGTTTTGCCCGTATGCGTGTGCGAGCGAGTTTATGAATGAATGAATGAATGAAATATTTATTTGCTCTAGACATGGTAAAATGGTCTTATAAAATAGTTCTAATGTGCTATGACATGTCTAGCCAGAGTTTAATATAGTGGGGGGTGTTACCTACCTGTAACAGAAATTAAATGAATTATTTAAGCTATAGGCAGTCATAATCATAATTTTATTTTCTGAAATACAGGTTTTACACCTAATTTGGCAGCTGTGGCCCACTTTATTTATGATTTGGTCTAGTTTCCACATAATATTTGTATAAGATACCTGTATATTTTTATGGGAATAAAGAATTATTATTATTATATAATGTTAATTTTGGAAACATATTAGAATATCATATCATTGATGGTGTCTGTGTCCCACAGGGCACAGGCACCTTTCAAAATGGGTGAAAGGTGCCTGTGCCATGTGGGACGTATATTATTGTGATGATGATGATGAATGTTGTAGAATCCTGATTTTGCAGAACACAGCAGTGGTTTTTTTTGTTAGACAACCCGAAGCTTGAGAGAAGCTGGAGTTATGGCGCTTGTGCACTACAAGGAATTTTACTTTCCGGCATCCGATTTTTTACGGTCCGATATGGCACGCCATAAATTTATATACTAGCTTGTACACTACACTTAATTTTACCGTCCGACATTTTACGTTTCCGCATTCCTGACCGTTTTTTTTTCGCTCTGAGATGACAACAATGAAAACTTAGGGGTATAGCAAAAATCACAAATAAAAATAGCTGTAAGCATCCTATATTATTCAGTTAGGAAATAGAGTTTCGTCTTGCCTCAATTTATTGTGGTTTACGTAAAATGTCCCTATCAGGTACCTTTCATTTCGAAGGGGTGAACCCAAAAGTATTTTTGTCTTCTACGTTATCGCACGTAGAATAATAAAGCAAGCAACTGCCGACGTTCCAGGAAGCTGATCGTTCCTAGCGTAATAACGCGTGCGTCGCGTATACTTTTTAAAGAGAGCCAACCCTTTATTTATTTATTCATTCAATTAATAGTGCAAGTTTACAGTTTAACACCAAGTCACTTACATACTAGAGTCAAATTCTTAATAATAACAAACAATGTCAGTGCACAATAGAAAAACTTATGAAACGGAATTAAATTAATGTCAATCTAAAGAGAAACAAAAAAAAAAAAAACAATGTTTAGGTAAACAGAAATTGCCTTGCAATACCACAGAGGCAGGCAAAGCGATCAGCGAACATGTCAGCGTCAGCGTGCTGAGCGAGCATAGAATTAAGTAGCGAAAGAGCACGCATAGTAGGCGCTTGCTTCGCGTAGACCGTGCGGCAGCATGGCACGCTCAGCAGGCGCGGCCGGCGGCGCGGCGCCACGGTCCCCGCCGCGTCCCGAGGCAGTCTCTTCGGCACTATCAACACAATTTTCTCTAATAATGTTGGACAATTCACTCGGTGGTGTACAACTGATAGGTAGAAGGTGAGCAGTGAGTGAGTGAGTGAGTGAGTGAAGGTGAGTTTACTGCCTTACCTCCGAGAAAAGACGCACAAGTGCACAAACTAATCATCCGTTCTTCCCTGCCACATCGGACCGTGAAAAATCGGACTGCCGGACAGTAAAATTTTCTTTGTAGTGCACAAGCGCCTTAGGTAAGTTTTCAGGTGTAACACTGCGGTAAGTGTACCTAGACAAGCTTTGCAATACGTACTTGTAAACTTTCTCCAAAGAATTGGACACATTTACTAAAGAAGTAAAATACCTATGTTTTAATTTATTGTTCCCATTTCAGGGATCACCATGTATAGTCATGCATGTATTTAATCTTCATTTGTTATGTTATGTAGGATCATAATTATTTTAGGGTACAACGATGTCATTATTAGCGTTTCACGACGTCGCGCAGCCAAGTTTTAGGCGGAATAGGAAATTGCTGTGAGACGAGCTATTTATACAATGTTAATAACACTATAATTATAGTACCCGAGCAGTCTCATTCATATATGCAACAGTCTAATTACCGTGTCACTTTTCCCCGTGCAAAAGCGATTCGGTAATTAAATTAGACTGTTGCACAGATCTGGAAAAATCGGACAAAATGTGAGACGAGTGTGGTCCCTATATTTATACCACACAATTCTTATAGATTTTACTGTAGTCAGGGTGAAATTTTGAACGTGATACAAAATTAGTGTTTCAAGCTTAGTTAATGCTGGATAACATAATGCATTTACTCGTTGATTTTCATACTTTGTTATGAACTAAATGTATGGACACCTCAAATTTAACAATACAAACTCTAACAACTGGCTAATGCATTATGTTGACCAGCATTAACTAAAATCTAGAAACACTAATTTTGAATCACGTTCAATATTTCACCCTGTATAGGAACAGAATCATTATCTGTATTTTTTTTCCCTCTGCTTGAGAAGCCATAGGTCAAACCACTACGCCACCACGGCTATTTAAAACTATGTATAACTTTTTTTCTAAACGAAACATCGTAACTCAACGGAACTCCAAAACTGCGGCGTCAACTAACTCAGCATAAAAATACAGCGATTAGAAGTTTCCCGTCCGGCAATAGCGCTGGATCGTAAGGGCGAGGGACATTAGGGTGCTTCTCCACTAGAAATGTGCTGCAGCTATGCTGCGAGGATGTGTAAGCTACGCCACGAAACTATGAAGATGAAGCGCAAACCACACAATCCATAGAACTACGCTAGAACTTTTCGACTTCTAAGAATTGCTCCAGTTTAGAGGACACGATCCTACCACCATCGGTCTTTAATTTTGCCAATTGGCTTTGCTCGACAGACAGATTCCTTACGAAAACTTTAGTGCCTCTTTTTTGCTCTATCGCCACTTCTATACTATCTATATCGTGCCTCAGAGACTTCGAAATCTGTTGTTTAATGAGCCGCCGGCAAGCGGCACCAGATCATCATACGACGCTATTCCATGAGCTTTAGAGTAGAGTCTGTGATATTTTTGGTTCTATTTGTACGGTGAGTCTTAAAGAACTTGGACCCAATCGTATGAATAGCTTCCACAAACCCATCATTGTAATCATCCACTATGAACTAAATAATGATACAAAATTTGTGTTTCTAACTTAAGCGGGATAATAATATAATAATGGGCTACCTAATATGCAACAAAGTATGAAAATCCATAGTATCGATCGTATAATAATACTATCGAACTTGGTCTTGGATGTGGTTGGTCTTGGAGAAAACGCTCGCCGCTGCCGTTGGTCGCGCGATACTATCGATAGTATCGGCCAAGTTCGATAGTATCGCCTAATTTTCGATAGTACTATCGCACTATCGACTATTTTTCAAGGTCAAACTATCGATAGCAAAACTATCGCCATCGCAACAACACTGCTGGAAAGTCATCCTTATGGCCCGGCAACGACTTCGCGCGACCAACGGCAGCGGCGAGTGTTTTCTCCGTTCATTGCGCGGCCGAGACGCCCGCCGCACAGTGATTATCTGGCGGCACACGCAATGAACAGGTAAACGCTCGCCACTGCCGCCGGTCGAGCGATGTCGTGGTCGGGCCATTAGGGACGTAAGGACATCAGGCGCCGGGCCGGGAGATAGCCGGCCGCGGGCAACCCCGACGTAAGCTATACCCACATCACAAAACGTTTAGTGTGGTTTACAAGTAATGCTATCCTAAATACACTGATGCGGTCAAAATACGACCTAGGTAATTTTATTGTTGTTTTTGATGTTTTTGTTTTTGTTCGATTTTTACTTTTACTTTGTAACTTGGTGGTGGAGAAAATAAATATATCTTATTATCTTATTATTATTATTATTGTCAACCTGAAATTAATGACAGTAAAATGCCTGGGGCCTGTTGCTCAAAGTACAACTAATATTACAAGCGGAAATCTCGCTTCAGTTGTATTAACTAGAAAGGGAGTTCCGCTTGTAATATAAGTTGTACTTTGTTATGCAACAGGCCCCTGATAATTCAAACTTTCATGTTATTGCGTTTGAAGTTCGAATATCAGGTAAATAAATAAATAAATCGCGGGAAAATTGACACCAAATTGACCTAGTCCTAAACTAAGCAAAGCTTGTACGATGGGTACTACTTAGACAACGGATATGTACCTATTTTTTTTTAATGTAATTTCTCTTTAATTTTATATTGCAATTAATCAATTTTGTTTTGTTTGTACCTAATTATTCATATATATTTTTTTTTTTTATTTATTTATTTGGTGCATCAACTCAACAGCAATACAATACATTATAATGAGACTTAAATACTAGACAAAAAGCCAATAACAGATGTCCACAGGCATACAGTTAAGCGAAACATACTTTATACTAACACAGATAAAACAAGTTTACAAATCAAGCTATCGAGCTAAAATATATATAAGTATATACACAGTAATTATAAAAATTAAAACTAAAATTAAAAACTAGACTTAAAAATAAAAATTATAAATAAAAAATTTGCCCCAGATTGCTGCCTATGGGTAGCGTGCCCAGAAGGCTGGCAGCATTGCCACGTTGGATGGCAATGCTGATCCTCTGTGCCAAGTATAACGCAGCCTTCTGGTCACGCGTCGCCTCGACCAACCGCTTGGAGCATTCCCTGTAGACTCTGTGGGCGCTTTATAAGTATATTAATGAGTATGAGTATGGTATGGATATGTGTAAGGTGTTAGAGTGTGAGTGCGCTTGTCCGCACGCATGCGTGTGTGTGTGTGTGTGTGTGTGTGTGTGTGTGTGTGTGTGTGTGTGTGTGTGTGTGTGTGTGAGTTTGTGTGTGTGAGAGAGAGGTAGAGAGTGTGCGTGTAAATTTATTTTACTCCAGAAAGTATAATAAAATAATTATTTTACTTTTCCTTATTACTTATTTACGTAACTGTTCGTCCTGTCAACAATAACATCATAAGTAGACTAACTTTTTTTTGTTAGGAATAAGCGTATACGATTTTTTAGTGTCGCTTTACTACAATCAAAGAGGTCAACTGTTGAAACGTTTGTTGTAATCTCTAAGGATACGTATAAGAGGCGCATTTTGGGCGAACCTTGTGTGTACTAGAGGAACACTGAACAGAGTACGACACGTGTGACGGGTTCGATAAGTGGGTGTGAAGAACTTCACTTCAGAGAGCAGCGCAGGACTATCAATACGTCCCGACAAAATGTCGTGCAGCACAGAAACATCCAGTAGCAAACGCCGATCCTCAAGACTTAACATAGAGTGCCGAGTACACGATAAATCGTAAAAAAAGATGATCCTCTGCGTCCTACTAGCACAAAAAACGTTTTGAATTAATTTGGTTTGTAATGATTGGCTATCAATGGGGGAGGCCTATGCCCAGCAGTGGGTGTCCTTTGGCCGACAAGACGATGATGAGTAGGATCTTATCATGCAACTGCAAGGTCGCCCACGCATCCTACAGTGCAGCGGCGCCGCGGGGCTAACGACCCGCACCCACATAAACCGGAGAACTTATTTCACGGGCGATTACGTTTTATTTCTGTTTATTTTTACTTCGTTTACCCCGTCCTTTCAGTGCCCCTGACACCACAAGGAGACTTATTCCTACAGTAGCGTAAAACTGTGGCCGTGGAGCGGTAAACGCTGCCAGTTTTAAGCTCCGTTTGCGATTAACTGCTGGTCGTGTAAATAGTTCAGAGAGTGGTTTTGGGGAATGAGGGACTTCTTTGCGGTAGTATTTTGCAACGAATTGCGCTGTTACAACCGCTGTCTGGTAAGTTTTATTATGGTTCCAACGGAAGACCAGCGTCAGCTGCAAGGCCGACATGCTGAGTTGGGACCATTTCGTGACAATAATTGTTGTTGTTGTTTTTCTTTTTTCAATCTAAAATTGTATAAAAAATAGTTAATTGTAATCCCGCCGGCGCACCCGAAAAACTTTTTCGCTTTTAAATAATTTTAGATTCGGTGAGCAGCCGTATTGCTAATAAAAATAAATAATATTTAAAACTAAAATTGTGTCACGAATAAATGTTTTACTTTCTTCTTTCTTTCTAATAGTTTCGAGGTTTTTTTTTTACCTGCCAAGTGCGAGTCGAACTGCGCAATGGGGATTCTCATAGTGGTCTCGCACAAATTTTTAAGCATGCAAAGAAAAAAGTATTTATAGTCGACCAGGTAAGTGCTTTACCATTTTTTGTGACAGTTCCTACATCAGAATAAAAACAATAAGGCTGATTGTCACATTGACTTGTAAGTGAAAATAGCCTTTAATGTCTTAAGTCATACAACTGACATTGAACTTTAGGGTGGTAAAGGAGTTTCTTGGTTGACTATACTGTAAAGGTTGGTTCATATCTACAGATGTTACGCGTGTCAGACATGACATGTGCCGTATCAGACACCGACAAAATATTCTTTCCGCGCATATTGACCTGCATAAGTGTCTGTCGCTGTCGGTGTCTGCGGGGCCGTGTTACGATGGATATCATGTATTTGTTAATAGACACTATTATCTAGAAGAATATTATTTTTCTCAAACATGCTATGAAATATTGACATTATGTTCCTTATAATACGCCACGAAGTGTCACGTTGCAGGTGCGGCTAGACGAGAGGTCAATAATGGAATTTCATACAACATTGCTGGCCTAGGCCAGCAATGTGATCGTCTATTGTTTCATGTGACACAACACCATGACGTTTACAGGTCTATGGCATCATAGCATTTTAGTCATTAAAAAAAACTATAAGCAATATTTGCGTTTTGGTTCTATGACATTCTGCCACTACGCTTTTTTAAGGTATGGTAAGATGATGATGATGATGATGATGATGATGATGATGATGATGGTGATGGTGATGGTGATGATGATGGTGGTAAGGGTGATGATGATGGCGGTAATGGTGGGTGATGATGATGATGGTGGTGATGGTGATGATGGTGTGATGATGATGGTGGTGATGATGATGATGATGGTGGTGATGATGATGGTGGTGGTGGGTGATGGTGATGATGATGATGGTGATGATGGGTGATGATGATTATGATGATGATGATGATGATGATGATGATGATGATGATGATGATGATGATGATGATGATGATGATGATGATGATGATGATGATGATGATGATGATGATGATGATGATGATGATGATGATGATGATGATGATGATGCATGTTTGAGAAAAACTCTATACAAGCCTTGGCCACGAACAGGGATTGCCGGCCTCGTATCTCTAGATGGCCTCGTTAACACTCGGCCATCTATAACTACTCGGCCGGCAATCCCCTATTTCGCGGCCGCTGCAGTAATGTACTATTGTCTGCCTCGGCACGTGTCTGGCATGCTCGGTGTCTGTAGATATAAATTGACCATAAGGAGAAACACCGATGCGCCTGCATGCACACAAGCAGGCAACTACCCACAGCATGAATCTGGCGCACGCAAAGCTTGTGTTATTTATGGGTGTTAGGAGACGGATCATCGTCATCATCCCAGCCTATATACGTCCCACTGTGGGGCTCAGGCCTCCTCTCAGAATGACGACGAACACGACGATGACTATAAAAAATACTTACTACATACATACATACTTATATAGACAGACGTACTTCAATACATATAAAACACTCAAGACTCGAGAACAAAATTAATATTTTTTTATACAAATATCTGTCTCGACGCGGGATTCGAACCCGGGACCTCATGCTTCGTAGTCAGCTAGATCGATTGGTATGCCTACCTATACATCTTTTTACTTTTAATTAAAACCTAAGCTTCACCTTATAAGTTTTACGGAGGACATTTCGCACTTAAGGCTCGTCCAAATACAAACCAAGAAAAATCGAGAAAAAATCGCCGTAATTTGTCTCGGAAGCATTCAGCGGCGCAAGAAACAGCGAGCTCCTCGTCACTCAGGAACGAAGCCTCCGACAAAGTTCCCGAGATGAATGATCTGTACTCTTTAGTGAGTAAATAATTTGTTCAAGGAGCGAAGATCTCTTACGTAAGATATCAAAAATATGCACGTACTTAAATTCCGAAAAACTCAGAGGTGCGAGTCCGACATCGAGTCTGCGGCCTTCTGCTTGAAAAGACTTACATCAAATCACTAAGCTATCACTATCACTGAAAGAAATAACTAATCGAACTAAATTGAGTAGTTGCTTTACGACATAACTCAACTTAAGTTATAGCAAAACAAATTTTAGTTATAAGTAAGTATTTTAAAAAAAACTAATTTTGTGGTATACAAAATACTAGTCATACGGCTTTGTAATGGGTAACACTGAATTCGCAAATCCCAATTTTTTAGTAAGCAGTAATCAAATATTTGGTTACAGTTATACAAAAACTCATAATGCCCGCGACCCCGTCTGCGAAGAGGGGTATAAAAAGTAGCCCGTATTCTCAGACCCACCGAATACAGAGAAAAAAAATCATAAAAATCGGTCAAGCCGTTTCGCAGAAGTTCGATAACAAACACCGTGACACGAGATTTTTATATATTAGAGAGATTTCTTTTAGTGTAATTGTAAGTTACCGCGGCTTTTTTGTCGTTCGCTTATATGTATTCCACGACTATTCTTGCATTTCTCAACTGGGTTTCAGAACCTCCTTGGCTTTCAGTTTTTGCACAGCACGGGCCGTCGGACGTGTACCGGTTAGTAAACCGGCGCCGTTGTGGAGTTGTATCGTAACTGCAGCCTGGAGGGTTCTCGAGCTCTTATCTGAAACGGGCCTCCGGGACTCTTAGCGACGTGAGGCCGCTCGTACGCAAGGAAATATCGCCTACGTAAATATTACAACTATTTTGATAAGAGAAGTTGTATTTATAGAAACCCTTTATCGTAACGAAATAAAGAAATAAACAATAGTGTACGTAGGCGACAAGTATGTGTTTACTAAGAAGTTTCCATACCTTCTCTATAATTTATTGAAACAGGCGTTACTTTGCGGAGGTCCATATTAATGAACGAACTGGGTGCCTTTAAGAGGCGAGTGTACAATTTTCTGCAGGGCCGACAACGCACTGCCATCACGTAAAGCGCTGCGGGTGTCTATGGACAGTGATGATCATTTTAACATCAGGTGACCCACTAGTTCGTTTGTCTGGCCTCTCTAACATAAAAATATATAAATAAATAAATATTAGGGGACAATCTTACACAAATCGACCTAGTCCCAAACTAAGCAAAGCTTGTACAATGCGTACTAGACGACGATAAACATACTTATAGGTATAGATAAATAAATAAAGAAAACATCCATAACTCACGAACAAAATATTCTTGCTCATCACACAAATAAATACCCTTACCGGGATTCGAACCCAGGAACTCTTGCTTCGTAGGCAGGGTCACTACCAACTAGGCTAAGGCGGTCGTTACATATATACTGGTACAGGACAAACAATCCGAACAAACGTTCAAATTATTATGACCCTTATTTTAGCTTGGCTTGACATGCTGTCACGTCTTGTCTAGATCTTATAGTTTGTTAACACCTCGAGGGCACACACCCACTCAGCCCCCTCGACCGGCAGCTAATCAGCCGACTCGCTAAGCACCCTTAAGACTACCCTACTTACGGAACTTTTTATTTTGTTTGGAACTCTCTCAACATTATCTTTATTGGGATGGATACTTTTTATTTATACAGCCCGAGTTGGAATTTTAAACAGGGCCGTCCTAAAAAGTTCCCTCGGGATGAGTGTTAAGAGGGTACGATGGCTGAGAGACTTTTGAGAAATAGGTATTTTAATGAAATGTCGCTGTCTCGCCCGAACCCCTCCGTGTCAGTACAGCGAGAGCGGGACAACTGCACCTCAGACCGATTAGGCGCGTAAAATTGATCAAAACAGCATTTCGTAATCCCCTGTTTCCTTCTCGAAAACTGGACCAATAAAATTATTTTTTTCAAATATAATTAGAGGACAGATTTAGCTATGCCCCTATGTTTTCCTTTTTTTGTTTATATCAGGGATTCTTTTCTGGTGAGTGTCTGAAAATGACGTTGAAATTGGGCAATTTTTTCAGTTTTTGAAAGCTCATATTTCTTATGTTAATTGAAATATGGAAAAAAAACTAAACATAGGGGCATAGCGCTGTGGTAGATACAGATTACACAGTAAAAAAAATTGTCTCAAAAGCGATTATCCAGGGAGGAAACAGGGGATTACGTTTGTATGGAGAAATGGTGCGTTTCGTACCCTCTTAATCCGCCGGGTCATTATCCTTCCAGCGAAGAATGACAACGGGTGCTTTTATTTCGCTTCGCATTGTAGCCGTCAGTCAACTTTTCCAGCGGATCATTGGGACTCGGCCACTCAAAATGTTTGCTGCTCTATAAACTTTCTTTGGGATTTTTCTTTTGCTGTTTGCGTGGACCCATTTCTGATCTCTGAAATCTTGCACATTTTCAGGGTTCCGTACCCAAAGGGTAAAAACGGGACCCTATTACTGAGGCTCCGCTGTCCGTCCGTCCGTCCGTCTGTCACCAGGCTGTATCTTATGAACCGTGATAGCTAGACAGTTGAAATTGTCGCAGATGATGTATTTCGGTTGGCGCTATAACAACAAATACTAAAAAATGGAATAAAATAAATATTTTACAACAAACATGATTTTTTTGCTCGTTTTTGCTCGATATTGATAACGGCAACAGGTAGACGCTTGAAATATTCACGGAATTATATATTCAGTTTATAAATAAGTAAACAGTTAAATTAAAATAAAACAAATATTTAAGGAGGCTCCCATACAAAAAACGTGGTTGTTTTTGCCGTTTTTATAGATAATGGTACGGAACCCTTCGTGCGCGACTCCGACTCGCACTTGGCCGGTTTTTGCGATCTCTGCACTAATAATGATTCCCAAAATCCGCACAAAGCGTTTTCACTCTTCAAAGTCAAAGTCGAATTCAAAATATATTTATTTAATTGATTTTATAACAAACACTTATAATGTCGAAGAATCTACCACCGATTCGGAAAAACCCTGTTGAGAAGAATCCGGCAAGAAATTCTAGAAGGTATATTTTTTTCTTGTAGATTACGATGTTACTAAACTACATTACATCCGAAGTACCTATTTAGCACAACTAAACTTTTGAACGCAGTAGATCTACGAGGGGCGTTCAATATAAAGTGAGAATGAGATGCAAACTCTTTTAATATTACGAAATTAAATACTGGCCGGTAAAGCTAATCTATCTAGCTGATTGCTATGAAAAAAAAACTAACTGTCTTTTGTTTAAAAAAATATACGGTAATTTCTTTGCAATGCTATTGAGTACGTTAGCGAAAATGGAGAAAATTGAACTGCGCGCCGTTATCAAATACTTGTATTTGAAAAATTTTTCTACGGACCAAGTCAATTTGGATTTGCGGGACACTTTAGGGTCTAATGCTCCTCCGTATTCGACAGTCGCACGTTGGTGCGCCGAATTTAGACGTGGAAGAACATCGACAATGGACGACCCCCGCTCCGGACGCCCTACTACAGCAGTAACTGAAGAAATTGTGAAAAAAGTCGAAAACTCAGTTTTGGCGGATCGTCGTGTCACAGTTCGTTTTATTGCTGAAAATGTAAAGATTTCAACGGGGAGCGTGCATAATATTTTACATGAACGCTTGGGTATGAAAAAGGTATCTGCGCGTTGGGTACCAAGAATGCTTACTGACACGCAAAAACAAACTAGACTAGAGATTTGTCAAGAAGCTTTGAACCTGATGCAGCAAGACCGGGAACTTTTTTTGGCGCGATTTATAACAATGGACGAAACATGGCTCCATCATTACGACCCAGAAACGAAACTGCAGTCTAAGACATGGAAAAGGCCATCATCTCCAACTCCGAAGAAATTCAAGGTGAGCCCATCTGCCGGTAAGGTCATGGGCTCTGTTTTTTGGGATGGTAAAGGGGTATTAATGATTGAGTATCTCGAGCATGGAGCCACTATTACCGGCACATTATACGCCAAACAAATAGCAACATTGCGTAATGAGATCCGCGAAAAACGGCGAGGTAAACTCTCGAAAGTTGTGCTGTTCCACCAGGACAATGCCCCAGCACACAAGTCCGCCGTTGCAATGGCTGCAATTCGTGATGCTGGGTTCGATATCCTTAAGCATCCTCCGTATTCACCAGATCTCGGTCCCAGTGATTTCTACCTATTTCCGAGATTGAAACAATACCTGAGAGGCCAGAAATTTGAAGACGACGACGCGGTAGTCGCTGAAGTACAAGATTTTTTAAGTACTCAAGATGAGACCTTTTTTAAAAATGGAATTTTAAGTTTAGATAAAAGATATACTAAGTGTATTATGCTAAAAGGTGACTATGTCGAAAAATAAAATGACATTTAGTAAAAGTTGTTTATAACATACTCATTCTCACTTTTTATTGAACGCCCCTAGTATACGCTATTTGAGACTAGGGATCGCTAATGCGGATCTTAAAGGAAACTTGAGGCGGTCGTCATACGAGAAATGTGTATTTTTCAACGCTTTTAACTCGATACTTACCTATATTTTTTACTAAAATATTTTTAAAATACTGTACGGAGGTACAGAACTCTTCTTACACTTGGCCATTTTTGCTTTATTCAATGAAAAAAAACCGGCTAAGTGGGAGTCGGACTCGCGCACGAAGGGATCCGTACCTACCATTATCTATAAAAACGGCAAATAAACACGTTTTTTTTTTTTTTTTTTTTTTTTTTTTTATGATATAGGGGGCAAACGAGCAGACGGATCGCCTGATGGTAAACGATTACCGTCGCCCATGGACACCTGCGACACCAAAAGAGTCACAAGTGCGTTGCCGGCCGGTTTCTTGTATGGGAGCCCTCTTAAATATTTGTTTTATTTTAATACTAGCGACCCGCCCCGGCTTCGCACGGGTACAACTATGTTATGCATGTATTATACTTATAAACCTTCCTCTTGAATCACTTTATCTAATATAGCTTTTACCCGCGGCATTGCTAGCGTGAACCATAAATATTTCAGACAAACAATTATGCAAGCAAGCCTGAAGCAAGCATGCACGCAAGCATGCAAGCAGCATGCAAGCAAGCATGCAAGCTTGCAAAAAGCATGCAAGGAAGCATTCAAGCATGCAAGAAAGCATGTAAGCGAGAATCCAAGCAGGATTCTAGCGAGCAAACATGCAAGCAAGCATGCAAGCAAGCAAGCAGGCAAGCAAGCAAGCATGCAAGCAAGCACGCATGCAAGCACGCAAGCAAGCACGTAAACAATCATGTAAGCAAGCATGCAAGCAGTATGTAAGCAAGCTTGAAAGAAAGCATGAAAGCAAGCATGCAAGCGAGAATCCAAGCAGGATTCTAGCGAGCATGCGAGCAAGCATCCAAGCTAGCATGCAGGCAAACATGCAAGCAAGCATGCAAGCAAGCAGGCAAGCAAGCACGCAAACAATCATGCAAGCAAGCATGCAAGCAAGCGTGCAAGCAGCATGCAAGCAAGCAAGCTTGTAAGAAAGTATGAAAGCAAGCATGCAAGCGAGAATCCAAGCAGGATTCTAGCGAGCATGCGAGCAAGCATCCAAGCTAGCATGCAGGCAAGCATGCAAGCAAGCATGCAAGCAAGCAGGCAAGCAAGCACGCAAACAATCATGCAAGCAAGCATGCAAGCAAGCGTGCAAGCAGCATGCAAGCAAGCAAGCTTGTAAGAAAGTATGAAAGCAAGCATGCAAGCGAGAATCCAAGCAGGATTCTAGCGAGCATGCGAGCAAGCATCCAAGCTAGCATGCAGGCAAGCATGCAAGCAAGCATGCAAGCAAGCATGCAAGCATGTAAGCGAGCATGCAGGCAGGCATGCTAGCAGGCATGGAAGCTGACATGCAAGCAGGCATGGAAGCAAGCAAGCATGCAAGCAATCAAGGATGCGTGGAAGCATACCAAATTCACCCCCCTTTTCACCTCCTTAAAGGGCGATTTCCGGGATCAAAACTATTCTATGTCCTTTCCCGGGACTCAAACTATCTGTATACTAAATTTCATCTAAATCGGTTCAGCGGTTTAAGCGTGAAGAGGTAACAGACAGACAGACAGACAGACAGACAGACAGACAAACAGACAGACAGACAGATACACTTTCGGATTTATAATATTAGTATGGAATTAGTATGGATAGACTGCTGGCTCTGTGAGCTGTAGTAGTTCTCGCGAGTTTTATGAAATTGTTTTATGAAACGCACCTCTCTCGGCCCCTTTCTAATCATACTCCCCAGCCCCCGTACCGCGCGGGCGAAGACACATTTAAACGGTCTAGCTATAATAATCTACTCTTATAATTCTCTAGTGGCTTTTTTAACCTTTTCAATGTCATGCTTAGCGAAACGTAAAGCTGCTTTGAACCTCATGTCCGTGAGCAATCATAAATTGACCCTAATTTTTTTAATTGGCAGGCAGGTCCCACCGAAATGATCTGTATTTTATTTGGAATGTTTATTTTATCTACACTAATCTAATTAAACTTATATATAAGTATGCTAATTATAACGTACCTACATGACTCAATCACTATCACTACATAGTATTATAACAAAGTCGCATCCCGCTGTCTGCCTGTCTGTCCCGCTTGTCTTGTCGTTTGTCTGTCTGGCTTAGATCTTTAAAACTATGCAACGGATTTTGATGCGGTTTTTTTTAATAGATAGAGTGATTCAAGAGGAAGGTTTATAATGTATAATACATGCATAATTGCACCCGAGCGAAGCCGGGGCGGGTCGCTAATTTGTCATAATTTCCAAAATTAAAAACTAAGGCATTTATTTATATTGACATTTTTAATTTCGTAATATTTTTTGAACGGAATGTCCGATTTCGATAATTCAAAAAGAAATCAACAGGTATTGAACCAGTCTTGAATACGAAATAATTAATTTGGATAAGAATTAATACAAAGGTGTGGAAAACATGGTCTGATTTTGATAGGCATTTCTATCATCTTTTAAAATGTAAAAAAGTAGTAATAGTGACGTAACTACAATAATCGGTCATATGGTCTCGCGAAGTTTTTTGTAGATATTGATACGTTCTATAATATTGTACAACGTTTTTTTGTTCTATCATCAATACTTTCCGCAGCGCATGCGATGATAGACATTTTATGGCTAATTTTTTTACACCTTGGGTTGGTTTTAGTAAGATTTACCGGGGATCTCTAATTTTTTCTAGTAATAAATATAGCCTATGTTACTCAGTGATAATGTAGCTTTCTAACGGCAAAAGAATTTTTGAAATCGGTCCAGTAGTTTTTGAGTTTATTCATTACATACAAAAATACAAAAATACAAAAATACAAATCTTTCCTCTTTATAATATTAGTGTAGATGTAGATGTAGATAATTATTAATTTTAAAAGTGAATATAAAACTAAATATTCTGTGAATATTTCAAGAGTCTACCTGTTGCCGTTAACAATATCGAGCAAAAACGAGCAAAAAATCACGTTTGTTGTATGGGAGCCTCCTTAAATTTTTATTTTATTATGTTTTTTATTATTTTTTGTTATAGTGGCAACCGAAATACATCATCAGTGAAAATAAAAAATGTCTAGCTATCACGATACAGCCTGGTGACAGACAGGCAGACGGACGGACGGACCGCGATGTGTCAAAAATAGCGTCCCGTGGGTAAATCCTTTGGGTACGGAACCCTTAACAGCGCTGTTGAAAGTTACGAGAAGTCGTCTAATATGTTGGAGACAAACAAATACTTCACGCCTAAAAATAAAGTTTCTCTCTGATATCCAATAACGCCTCATAAATTACAATCAATCACGAAAGGGTCTCCATATTCTCATCAGCGGGTTCTGACATTATGATTATTTATGGGGGTAGTCACGCCCAAGGCGCGCCCGGAGGGGGGAGCATTTAACCATTACGGCAGTAACACTTAATAATGTTTGCGGAGGCAAAACGATAATAACGGCTTGTGTCGCTATAAGTTTTGATCTTTTGACATTGCAATCCTCACGGTCATCAGTTGTTGACTTTATATTAAAACTAGCTGTAGCCCGCGACTCGATCTGTGAAGAATAGGGGTATACAAAATGGCCTACGACCTATTCTCAGACCTACCAAACATAGACAAAAAGTTTCATAAAAATCGGTCAAGCCGTTTCGGAGGAGTTTGATAGGATAACAAACACCGTAACACGAGATTTATTATATTACTAGCTGCTGCTGTTGCCCGCGTCTCCGTCCGCGAATAATAGGGGTATAAAAAATAGCCTACGACCTATTCTCAGGCTTACAGAGAAAAAAGTTTCATTGAAATCGGTCGAGCCGTTTCAGAGGAGTTCGGTAGCAAACACCGTGACACGAGATTTTTATTATATTAGATATATTAGAGAAGATTGTATCCTATATCCTCACCATCGTCCCAGTGAATACACGTCCTACTTCAGAATGGGCTTGGACCGTAGTTCCCACGCGCACCCAGTGCGGATTGAAAACTTCACACGATGTTTTCCGCTACCGTAAAGCTCATGGTGTAATTTAGCACGTATTAATAAACTCAGAGGTGCGAGCACGGTGTCGAACTCACGACCCTTTGCTTGAAAGACCATAGATCAAAACCACTAGGCCACCATGACTTTAATAGCTAAACTTTACTGTTGAAATGAGTCCTCGGTCGCGCGGTTAGGGTTGCCATCCGTCCGGATAAAGCCGGACAGTGTTAGGCTTTTTGATCTCTTGTCCGGCCAAATTTGGCTGCGTCCGGCTCGTCCGGCTTTCGTTAGGGCCTACGCTAGCTGACGCTCGCGGGTCTAAAATGTACCGAAAATTCGTCGCACGCGCCCGCGCCACTTAGCGCTGTTCATACAATTTCTTATTAGACGCGCGCACGACGGGCGTCCGTTCCGGGTAATCCGCGTCAGCTAGCGTAGGCCCTTAGGCTTTTTATTACTATCGCACTGCGCGCGCGCACGGCCTTGCCCAGTCTTGCCACGCCGCCCCCGCCCGCTTCGTACGGATACATACACACACTCAAAAATCCCTTTTTCTTAGCATCCGGCTTTGGAATTCAATAGTCCCACTTTTAAATGTGTGTTTTCTTCAATATTTTTCTCAAAAATCCCTAATTTTTCTTAATGTCCGGCTTTGGGACCCAAAAGTCCGGCTTTTTTGGCGGGTAAGTTCGGCTTTTTGATTTTTAGAGATGGCAACCCTACGCGCGGTACAGGAGCTGAGGTATGCCGACAAAAGGGGTCGGGAGAGGTGCGGGCGGCAGGCACACAAGGCGCGCTCGCCGCCCGCATCTCTCTCTGTCCCCTTAGTCGTCATACCCCCCCCCCCCCCCCCCCCCCAGCCCCCAGCCCCTGTACCGTGCGGGCGAGGTTTCATTCAAACGGTTTAGCTTATAGGCTGTGTTAGTTGGGCTCAGTTGCATTTACGCTACTTACCTGTTACCTGATTTACACTCACGCCTCGTCACCTCGCCTCGCGCCTCGCCTCGTCGTCTCGAGGCGTCTCAAATCACGACACGAGGCGCGCCTGTTCACACTCTCGTCTCGTGGCTCGTCCCGCAGTCCGTCTCGCCACTCGTACGCGAGTGTAAACCAGGTATGTAAGTTTCAGTGCAAGTCGGAGACCAAAATTAAATATGTGAAAAGCTTTTGAGAAATTTTGATATCCTATCTTATCCACGGAATAAAGCGAGTATTACAAACACATTTCTCTGCAATGTGTCAGTCACTCCAACATATTTAATAATATTTATTGTAGGTACACTGGAGTGTTAGCCCAGATTCGTACAGACTAATCTTCAGATCTAGGCTAACATTTTTGCTTAGGAAATTCTCAGAAAGTTTTCGTCCCGGCGGGAATTTAATACTGAGCTGCAGCCCATTAGTTTATTACATAGTGTGGCTCGTCTCAGCTTGAGTAGTTCACATTCTTAGGTATTACAGTTTTGCTAAGGGGACGTTAGAAAAGAGAGAGAGCTATTTGCTACTTATATATTTTTACTTATAAGTTGCATTTAAAATTTTCTTTACAAGGATCAGGTTAAAGGATTTGCCACACTGGATGCGTTCTGCGGTCGCGGTCACGGTTAGGGGCTAAATTCAGGAACGGGCCTTCACGGGTTTGGTAGCGGTAATTCAATCGTTTGGGTTGGGTTTGGTTTGAACTGCTATTCAGGAACGCCAAAAATCACTGGTTAGCGAGAGGTTTGGGCTGAGTTTGGGATGAGCCTTATTTATTTGTTTATTTATTTATATACAAATCGAGTTAACAGGAAAATAAGGCTCATCCCAAGCTCAACCCATTTCTATCCTCTTCCAAACGATTGAATTACCGCTCGAAAACCGTGTTGGGCCGTTCCTGAATTTAGCCCCTGGTCAAATTCCGCACGGTCAGATCGCATATCTATACAAAATATATAGAGACTGACAATGTTGTACATACATAATGCGGGCTGCGTTCAATTTGACCTGACAGCGACCGCAGAACGCATCCTTAGGTAGCACTTTGGTCACAAATGCTGGCTGAATGTCAAGTCTATTAGGGAAGCATTTTTTGTATTCAGTCGACATTCTGTTGTTTGAATATCGTTCAATATCCCACCCACTGCAGGGCACAGGCCTCCTCTCAGAATGAAAGGGCTTGGGCCGTAGTTCCCACGCAAGCCCACTGCGGATTGGGAACTTCACACACACCATTGAATTTCTTCGCAGGTAGATGCAGGTTTCCTCACGATGTTTTCCTTCACCGTTAAGCTCATGGTGAATTTTAAATGTAATTTCGCATATAAATTCCGAAAAACTCAAGAGGTGCGAGCCGGGATTTGAACCCACGATCCTATGCTTGAGAGGCCATAGGTCAAACCACTAGGCCACCACGGCTTGAATTTTGTCAACAAAAAAAAAAAAAATTGACACTAGTTTTTACTCTCGGTTTTCTTTACGGTAATCATACTTCTGATAGACAAAGCTATATTCCGAGAGACAGAGTCACTCGTCAGCGGTAGTGCCAGTGCCTTAAGCTTGTACTGCCATAGTTCTATATATATACCATATTAGTATAAGAACAAACGTAAGGTCAAAGTCCCCGGTCCCTCTTGTTACGTAACACACCTTTCCCAGACCATTAGTCGCCGAAGCCACTGAACTGTGACCATCGCCGCATTAGTTCTAATGTCTCCCATTACAACAAACATCTAACTTGTCTCGAAAGGACTCCGATTCGAGACCATTTCGATTGTTATATAACATACTACTACATACTAGCCTTGAAGGTCGATTCGTACAAAATAATAGTAATAAATAAATAAATAGTGGTACGATTGGCACCAATTGACTTAGTCCCAAACTAGGTCAATTGGTGTCAATATTTAAGCTGAGCTTGTAGTCCCAAACTAAGCAACAAACTCAGCTAAGCTTGATAAACATACTTATATAGATAAATATATACTTAAATACATATTTAAACATCCAAAACTCGAGCACAAACATTCGTATTTGTCACACAAATATTTGCCCCGACCGGGAATCGAACCCGGTACCTCAAGCTTCGTAGTCAGGTTCTCTAACCACTAGGCCATCCGGTCGTCTAAACACATTATCTACAGACATTGAACGTTTCAGACACCTACAGACACCGTTTATTTATATGTACAGACACCGTTTATTTTTATCGACTACTTTAGCCTATTAGTTGGCAGTGACCCTGCCTACGAAGCAAGAGGTCCTGGGTTCGAATCCTGGTAAGAGCATTTATTTGTGTGGTTAGCACGAATATTTGTTCCTGAGTTATGGATGTTTTCTATGTATTTAAGTATTTATTTATCTATATAAGTATGTTTATCGTCGTCTAGTACCCATAATACAGTCTGTTAACTTGGATCTAAAAAAGATTTTGAAATGGAGCCAACGATTTGGCCTGATTGTTAATCCGACAAAGACCCAGGTCATTGTTATTGGTAGCTCGAAACTTGTCCCAAGAGTCGATTTTGCATCTCTGCCACTGGTGCTTTTTGACGGAGTACTAATACCGTTTGCACATCAGGTCAAGAGCCTGGGTGTTATTTTAGACCGCACTCTCTCATGGTCTCCTCATGTGTGTGAGGTGAGCAGGAAGGTGTTTGCTGCGGTGGGATCTTTAAGACGGCTTCAGAATTTCCAACCTTTTGCTACCAAGGTTGCGCTTGCTCAAACTTTACTGCACCCTATATTCGACTATGCTGACATTTGTTATCCTGATCTCCTAGAACAGCAGCTTAATAAACTTGAGCGAATTCAAAATCTTTGCATTCGGTTTATTTTTCGGTTACTTTTTACTCTGCATTGTATGCCTACTCTTGTCTCTGGTGTCCTGTCAATCGTTCAAAGGTTAACTGGAAGAGATCCCTTTAAGGGATAAGTTCGCATTTGTACATCTGTTTCTCTTGTTAACTGTTAATTTTCATGTTTTACGTACAATAAAGAGTTTTACATACATACATTTTTGGTCTGCGTAACTTCGATCATGTCTCTAACTTTCGATCACAGCTCAAGTGGCTCCCAATCCGCCTTCGCCGTAACTCTCACATTCTCCACCTTCTTTACGGCATTCTCTTTAACCCTGCAACTCCTCGCTACCTCAAAGAGCGATTTAGCTACGTAACTTCTATTCGATGCTCTCAGAACTTTCTCCTTACCGTGCCTCTCTCTAACTCCGAATTCATGTCTATTCTTATACTGTCTAGGCTATTCGGTTGTGGAATTCCTTACCGATTGACTTACGACGGGCAAAATCTCTGTCAATCTTTAAATCTATGCTTAAGGAGCACTATCTGTCATCTTGTAATAGTTAACTTTATTATACCTAGTTTATTTATTTATTTATATGTGGCTGTTTATCCCACTGCCTATATTTATTTTTGACGTCTATTATATTATGTACGATGTATGTATGAGTAGATGTACTATTTTTTGTTGTGTTTAATTTTCTGATCCACTGTTGATGCACCACCTGCTGTAAACTAGTCCTTCCTTCTTTCTGTTAAAGGGTTGCCTGGAAGAGATCGCTGTTAAGCGATAAGGCCGCCTATTGCTTACCTTGTAACTTTCTCTCTGTGTACCTGTTTTCTGTAACGCTTACTATTTCTGGTGTACAATAAAGAGTCATTGTATTGTATTGTATTGTAATACAAGCTTTGCTTAGTTTGGGACTAGGTCGATTTGTGTAAGATTGTCCCCTAATATTTATTTATTATCTATTTATTTATCTAAGCGCATCAGAAACGTACCGGGACAGACTCCGTTTTATTCACATCTAGCAGAAGCGTGCCGTGTCAAAGGTCGACAGACACCGTCGTCAAGAACTAAAGTCGTCTGCACGGTTCCGGTGCCCTATTCACACTGACTGGCAGACAGCCACATATACATACTAGGGGCGTTCAATAAAAAGTGAGAATGAGTATGTTATAAACAACTTTTACTAAATGTCATTTTATTTTTCGACAAAGTCACCTTTTAGCATAATACACTTAGTATATCTTTTTTCTAAACTTAAAATTCCATTTTTAAAAAAGGTCTCATCTTGAATACTTAAAAAATCTTGTACTGCAGCGACTACCGCGTCGTCGTCTTCAAATTTCTGGCCTCTCGGGTATTGTTTCAATCTCGGAAATAGGTAGAAATCACTGGGAGCGAGATCTGGTGAATACGGAGGATGCTTAAGGATATCGAACCCAGCATCACGAATTGCAGCCATTGCAACGGCGGACTTGTGTGCCGGGGCATTGTCCTGGTGGAACAGCACAACTTTCGAGAGTTTACCTCGCCGTTTTTCGCGGATCTCATTGCGCAATGTTGCTATTTGTTTGGCGTATAATGTGCCCGTAATAGTGGCTCCATGCTCGAGATACTCAATCATTAATACCCCTTTACCATCCCAAAAAACAGAGCCCATGACCTTACCGGCAGATGGGCTCACCTTGAATTTCTTCGGAGTTGGAGATGATGGCCTTTTCCATGTCATAGACTGCAGTTTCGTTTCTGGGTCGTAATGATGGAGCCATGTTTCGTCCATTGTTATAAATCGCGCCAAAAAAAGTTCCCGGTCTTGCTGCATCAGGTTCATAGCTTCTTGACAAATCTCTAGTCTAGTTTGTTTTTGCGTGTCAGTAAGCATTCTTGGTACCCAACGCGCAGATACCTTTTTCATACCCAAGCGTTCATGTAAAATATTATGCACGCTCCCCGTTGAAATCTTTACATTTTCAGCAATAAAATGAACTGTGACACGACGATCCGCCAAAACTGAGTTTTCGACTTTTTTCACAATTTCTTCGGTTACTGCTGTAGTAGGGCGTCCGGAGCGGGGGTCGTCCATTGTCGATGTTCTTCCACGTCTAAATTCGGCGCACCAACGTGCGACTGTCGAATACGGAGGAGCATTAGACCCTAAAGTGTCCCGCAAATCCAAATTGACTTGGTTCGTAGAAAAATTTTTCAAATACAAGTATTTGATAACGGGGCGCAGTTCAATTTTCTCCATTTTCGCTAACGTACTCAATAGCATTGCAAAGAAATTACCGTATATTTTTTTAAACAAAAGACAGTTAGTTTTTTTTTTCATAGCAATCAGCTAGATAGATTAGCTTTACCGGCCAGTATTTAATTTCGTAATATTAAAAGAGTTTGCATCTCATTCTCACTTTATATTGAACGCCCTTATGGTCTAAGAGCCGTTGAAGATCGACCTTCACCGATCTGTTAACTCGATGAGACATATTTTTTATGAAATATAATTTATAAACAAATATGCCTGCCTGTGATAACTTGCCTATCGAAAAGTGTTCATAGCTATTTTTTTTTTGTTTTATTTTTGAGTGCCTTTAGCCATCTTCCAGCTCCATCATCAGGCCCTGGTTACCATCTGGGATCAAAGTACTCGTCAAGACGAATCAAACGAGTCCAAACTCGATGGGGTTGTGTCGTTTTATTGTGGAGTGCCTTTGGCCATACTGAACTAATGAAATTACGAATTACCCCATCGAGTTTGGACTCGTTTGGTTCGTCTTGACGAGTACTTTGATCCCAGATGGTAACCAGGGTCTGATGATGGAGCTGGAAGATGGCTAAAGGCACTCAACAAAAAAAAAACAAAAAAAACTATGAACACTTTTCGATAGGCAAGGCATATTTGTTTATAAATTATATTTGATAAAAAATATGTCTATACGAGTTAACAAATCGGTGAAGGTCGATCTTACACGTCTCCTCTACTAATACAGACATGAACCGCTCATATAGGTCTCGCCACGAGAATTGAGGCGAATGATTCATATCGCACTGTCGCTTTGCCGCGAAAGCTCAATGTATTTTAAGTATTTAATACGTTGCGCCTCCGCGGCGAACACACCGCACGTTCGCCCCGCTTCTAATACGTCCTTAAAAGTGTGATAATAATATGGCTCTAGCGCCCACGCCTAACCCGTTTTACTTTCGCCGCCGGCGCCATACTACAAAGAGGAACATCACTCCCGTTTTTATGTCACTGACAAATTTCGGCATCAATGAGCAATTTCCGTTGCGTACATTATCGCGAAGGTTGCTGTACTGGCGCACGTATAAAGCTCAGTTTAGACATGCATTGTAAGGCCGTGAAGCGAACCAGTTTGAACTGGACAATCGAACGCCGCAATGTTATGCACTTGTATTAATTATCCTTATTTTTGAGTAAGTTATGTGACGTTTTTTTATGCAGTTCATATGGTTCGTACTGACACAAAACAACTAAACAATTAAAAAACCCCCAACGCAATTAGGTCCGTAGCTTCCGCAGCTAGCAGAATAGCTGATAACTCTGAAACGGCTGAACCAATTTTAACGAAACATAGTTAAGAACCATCCCCAAGAAACCCGCTTTCAATTAATAAAAATTGCATTCAAATCGGTTCACCCGTTTATGAGCTATGATGCCACAGACAGACATGTTCATGTGTGTCACACACACACACACACACACACATAATAATAATAATAATAAAAAGAATTTGAATAGTCTAGATGTCATAGTAATGGAAATGGTAACCACCCGAATCGTTTTCTCATGGCGTGGGAACTTGCTCAGTGTTTCTACATTTAAAATCCTTGCTTCTGAGTGATGAATCAGTCCGGTTTACAGTTAATTCCTTATACTATAAAAATTTCAAAAAAATCCGTCCTACATCATAAAAGCAATCTCCATAATTACAACTTTCTAGCCAAACCAAGCCAAGCCGAGAGTTTAGGGTGGGCGTTGATGAGTCAATCAGAACTTTTTTATTATATTATATTACTAGCCTATTCTGTCCCACTGCTGAGCAAAGGCCTCCCCCCCAACATTTCCACTGCTCTCTGTCCGCTGCATACGAGGACCAATTCTCCGTGAAGAAGTCCAGTTCATCTCGCCATCGCCGTCTGGGTCTGCCAGGTGGCCTTTTCGCGTTTTTGGGTTTCCACTCGGTGGTTATCTTGGCCCACAACTCGTCTGGCATGTGGCTGACATGGCCAGCCCAGTCCCACTTCAGCTTAGACGCCGTTCGACCTGCATCAGTGATCTGAGTCATGGAGCGCAGGTCAGTGTTCCGGATCCGATCCATTAATTTAATACCTAGCATGCTGCGCTCCATGGCCCGCTGGCAAACCCCGATTTTGGACTTCAGAGCTTCCGTCAAAGACCAAGTTTGAGCACCGTAGGTGAGAACTGGTAGTACGCACATGTCCATGAGTTTCTTTTTTAAGGAAATTGGGAAGTTACCCTTCATGAGATGTTTCATGGACCAATAGCTCCTCCAGGCGTTTTCTGTCCGTCTTTCGACTTCTTTTTCTTGCCGTGCCTGGAAGGAAACTAATTGGCCCAAGTAAATATACTCATGGACATATGCGATCTGTTCACCGTTTATCTCTATCCTACGTTTGGTGCTATTTGTCATTAACTTGGTCTTTGACATATTCATCCTTAGTCCAATCTCGAGGCTCGCCTTGCTTAGATCACCAAGCATGCTTTCGAGGTCGGCGGCTGATGAGGAGAAGAGGACTATATCGTCGGCGAATCGAAGATTAGTTAACCTCCAATCACCGACGACCAGTCCCCTGCTCTCCCAGCTCGGCGATAGCTTCCGAAAGACCTCTTCGAGAGTGCTGGTAAAAAGCTTAGGCGATAGCGGGTCTCCCTGTTTGACTCCTCTTTGTATAGGGAAGGAAAGTCCTGTTGAGTCTAGTTTTATTGCGGCTGTACTTTTGGTATATATGGCTTCGAGAAGATTAATGTAGGCACGTTCAATGGTTTGAATGTGTAATGCTTCGAAAATGGAAGAATGTGTAAGGCTGTCAAAGGCTTTAGAGTAGTCGACAAAGGCAAGGTAAAGTGGGGAGTTATATTCCTGACATTTCTCCAGTATCTGGTTCAAGGCTTGAAGGTGATCAGTGGTCGAGAGCCCAGGTCTAAATCCTGCCTGCTCAGGCGGTTGGTGGTGATCAAGTTTTCCTGATATGCGCTTTTCGATAATTTTAATAAAGATTTTGTACAGATGAGAGACAAGACTTATAGGGCGGTAATTTCCAATATCAGTCTTGTCTCCCTTCTTGTACAATAGGATGATATTTGAGTGGCACATATCTTTAGGAAAACTACCAGTTTTTAATATATTGTTAAAGAGCTTAGTAATACGGGGAATCAGTTCTGGCTCTACAACCCTCAGAGCTTCAGTTGTGATACCATCCTCACCTGGGCTTTTACAAAATTTCATTTTACGAAGGGTAACATATACTTCCTCAGTTGTTATCGGCGGGATGTCGTTAAAGTCTCTGTTCGGTGTACCGAGATTAGGCCGAGATAAGTCCGAGTACAAGTTTTTATAGTACTTAGTCGCAATGTCTAAAACCTTACATCGTTCGCTCTGCTCCACACCGTTGTCATCTTTTAGGCGGGTTATCCAAGTTTTACCAGACGAAGCCCCATGTTTAGCAGCTTTTAGGGATCTATTTTTGGTTAAGGCTATTTCAATCAGTTTTGTTTTATAATTTCTTAAGTCACTCCGAATTTTTCTTTTGACTATTTTATCTATTTTTCTATATTCTGCATTATTATTGATTTTGTTTACTGTTTGCCTGTCTTCTATTAATTTTATAGTCTCATCGGTTAATTTTTTGTATTTATTTTTCGTAGCTTTTATCTTGATACTAGCTTGCTTTATACTCTTCTTTATATGTTCGTATTGGTCGTCAACACTATTGTCCTGTAAGTTATCTAAAATGCTAAAATAATTATTTAATTCTAGATTGAATACTTGTTTCTGGTTTATCAAAGTAAGTTTGTCATGCCTTCTAATACAGTTCTTCAAAATTAATTGTTTATGATAGATTTTTTGACTGAATAAAATCCTGGCGCGGAGTGGTCTGTGGTCTGAACTGAATTTTATGTTGTTTATGGTTTCAATGTTTTTAACAATTTGTTTATTAGAAGCTAAGCAGTAATCTATTTCATTTCTGGTACGGCAATCAGGAGAAATCCATGTCCAATGACGCTGAGCTTTTTTAGAGTAGTAACTATTGGCGATATGGAGATTTTGACCAAAGGCGAACTGCATAAAGCGTGAACCACGAATATTTCGGTCACCAAGACCATGTGGTCCTATTATATCAGCGTTATCCAGATCTTGCCTTGCTCCCACTTTGGCGTTAAAGTCACCTAGCACTAAGTTGTAAGTGGCTCGGTGCTCATCGCAAGCTTTATTCAGGACGTCGTAGAAGTCTTTTACTTCACTATCTGAGTACGAAGTTGTAGGTGCATACACTTGAACAATGGACAAAATTTGTTTATCGTTGATTCTAAATTTTAGTATTGCAATCCTATCGGAATATGCTATGAATTCGATAATGTTGTCCTTCCATTTTTTGGCCACTAAGAATCCCACGCCTCTCACACCACCTGCTTGACCACAGTAATAAAATATGGTATTTTTACGTTCTAAAGTATCCTCACCCTCTCTTCTGACCTCAGCCAGACCGACGATATCCCAATTAATACCTTCTAGAGCATTTTCCAACTCCAGAAGACGTTCTTCTGTTCTAAACGTTCTGGTATTGTAAGTTAGAATATTTAGTAAATAATCGGAGTCCTTTTTTGGAATTGCGGCGTTCGTTTGACGGTGGTTCTGTTTCGCCCGGGGATTCTTCGCACCCCTTGCCCTAGGGTTATCCTGCCTACCGTCATTGGCAAGATCCCCAGAGCCGCCGGGCACTCGGGGCCTAATGTTAGAGAGCCTATCCATATTGGGGGGGGGTTTGGACGCGTAACCCACCACGCTCGTCCAGTGCGGGTTGGTGGGTGAGCAGTGAGCCTGCTAGCTCGGCTCGGGGGCGCCACCGTTGATGGCTAAACCATTCTTCCGCCGCCGCCCTAAGTTAGTATCCTGCTCTGACACTAACTGTCCGACAGAGACCACACGCTTGTGTGCTCCCAACGGCGACACACTTAGAGTACCTAGGTGTGCGACAGTTTAACGTCGTATCGAGGACGTATATTCTAATATATAAAAATCTCGTGTCACGGTGTTTGTTACCGAACTCCTCCGAAATGGCTTGGCCGATTTTTATGAAACTCATTTCTCTATATTCGGTAGGTATGAGAATAGGTCGTAGGCTATTTTATATGGCAAAATAACGTTTGCCCGGTCAGCTAGTGTATTTATAGATTTTACTGTGATACTACAAGAAGGATACGATATAACACTACACACATACACTTAAATAATAATAAATAATAATAATAAATATCACGGGACAATTCACACCAATTGACCTAGTCCCAAAGTAAGCTAGGAAAGCTTGTGTTATGGGTACTAGGCAACGGATAAACATGCTTGTTTATTTGTCCCACCCCACACCCATAAAAAAAGAAAAACGACACAGAACTTGTTTCCCGGAATGCCAATAAAGCTGATTGACTGATTGATTGATTGGTCGAGACTGATCGATAGAGCAGAGCGCAGCGGGAAACCACTGCTACTATTTTAACACGACAGTTTTGTTAAACAAACACAAAGTTTATTGAATTAGGCGTTACTTGAAAACTGAAACAATTACTTTGCTCACCCGCGACCTTGACCTGGACCTTTTCGCTGGTGCGCAAAAAAAATAAATAGAAAAAGATACTTCATACTTAACTTGTAAAAGTTGGCCTAGTAGCGCCATCTCTTGGTCCAGGTGAGCGGGTAGCTCCGAAGGAGTGTTGAAGTCTCTCGGTAGAGGGCATAACATAGATGCGCTTTATCACTGCCTAAATGTGATTATAACAGACTGAAGTGTACGATGTATGGGAAAGATTCGTCGCTAACTTCTAGACCAGTGATGGTGTAGGGGTAAGCACGCAGCACGGAACGCTGAGGACCTGGGTTCGATTCCCAGCATTGGTCTTTTTTCTGGGGTTTTTTCTGTGCATCTATATTTCAGTTTGTATTTAGTTTGAAATATATGGTTTCACGGGATGACCGTAAAAGTAATAAAAAAATGAAGTTGAAGAAAATAAAAAATAAATAGAAAAAGATAATTCATACTTAACTTGTAATTGTTTCAGTTCATTTAACACAAATTCCATTTTTAATGCAAGCTTTTTTGCTGACTGTACCTTTTATTACAGAATTCCTATTACCACTTTCCAGCACCATCATCAGATCAGCTCCATGTCATAATAACATTGCATGGTCATCCGATTTACATATGCGTGCAAAATTTCAGCTTAATTGGAAACCGGGAAGTTTGCTAAGAGCACCTGGATGCCTAACGCAGTAATTATAAAGACCCTTCCGAGACCTACCTACACTTAAGTAATACAATGATAGTGTTCAATTACTTTCCGCACTTTGAAATAGAACCTTCAAAGCAAAGTTTGGCTTTGCCAGCCATATTCTGGCACACAAAGTAACAAACGAGCTTAAATGACGACGACAAAGCATAAACGACATGGAAGACGTATACCTAATGTACTTGGGTACTTGCGATGTTCATTACTCAAGTTAAATAAAAGTTTGTACAAACCATTCGTTGCTCCCAAAGCTCCACGCAACTTCTACGGAACCAAGGACAGGCAACACGACGTTTAAACAGTATCATTGAGCCAGTTCACCCCCCGCGAGATGATTGAAGGCCTATTTCCTGCGCCCGCGAGCCGAATAAACAATCACACATCAAGCAAGACGGAGCACCTGTATCCTCGTACACATGTCGAGGCGCTCTGGGGCGCGATATTGTAATATCTGCAGTCTACACACTTCACGCCTGTTTTATTTATTCAATTTAGGCATCAATTGATGCTCCTATGAACGTCGAAGAATCTACCACCGGTTCGGAAACTCAACAAGGTATATTTTTACAATCAGATCTAATTAGATCTACATTGTTATTAAATTACATACATCTAAAGTATTTTACAACAAAAATTTTAAACACAGTACGCTATTTGAGACTAGAGATCGCCAATGCATTGTAAATATAAAAACCAAATTATCTAGCTTCCTATATGGATTATACAAGCTTCGCAAAACAACCAGTTTTGATACAGCTCTTTCTGCCTATTATGCGTATGCACATTCGTGGTTGCGATACGGGGTAATTGTGTGGGGAAACAGCACAGATGTACAGGATTTAAATAAATCCAAATGTGTTACAGAAAAAATGCATCCGTATATTAGTGGGAATCCGCTGTCTGGACAGCTGTAGACCTCATTTTATCAAACACGGTATACTCACACTGCCGTGCTTATACATTTTAGAATTAGGCCTGTTCGCGCGTAAAAATTTACTTCTTTATAAAAAACAAAAAAATGAAAGGCATAAATTTAAGCTAGTACTACCTCTTTGCAACATGAAGTTAGTTCGTAATGGCCCTCACTATGCCGCAGCAAGGGTTTACAACAAGTTACCAATCGCTATCAAAGCAGAGGAAAGAGACGCAATATATTTTTAAAGAGGTTGAAGTCGCTTCTAACTAAAAAATGCTACTATAGCTTTAGCGAATTTTTAGACGACACAGACCATAAATAAACACAGTCTATGGTGGTAATAAATGACTATATGACATGATCCATTTATTTGTGTTTGCTTGTGCTTTATATTGTACCTAGAATTATGAATTATTATGGCTGGACATTGATTTGTTAATAATAATATTATTCTTTTTTTTTAATTTAATTTAGATTTTTGATTCTGTATTTTATTATTATTTTGACAAATTTTATTATTCTATGCAATGTAATTTATTCAAGAATTTAATGATCTGCATGCAACGATAATATTATTATTATGCTTACCCACATTTTAGATTTTAAGTCATTGCAACGCCCTACATGGGTAGCATGTACGATCTTAATTTAATTTATCCTACCAGCTGAATATTGTAATACATGTATGCAATTTTAAAAATAAATAAATAAATGCGGATCGGAATTATTTACAAACATCCCTGCCCATGATATACCTAGTCATTAATTTTATAAATACGCCTTAGATAATGTATTAATGTTTTCTTCACAATGGATTTGAATTTTGTATCCGTTCGGTCGGTTATTGTTTTCGGAATTTTATTATAAAAACGTATGCAACTTCCTAGAAACGCCTTTTTTGTTTTAGCCAGTCTGTAAGATGGAACTTTAAGCTTTCCTGTGTTTCAGTAGACTTTGGCTTATCGTCGTTAGTGGGAAAATCACATAATTATATTTTTTCTAAGAATTCAGACAAAACACACGAAACGCTACATTTAGGTTTCAGGAGTTTTTATAGTAGTTTTAGAATTACACCTCTCCATTTTTTCCTTGAATGTCGTAAGAAGCGATCAAGGAAATAGGTTAAGGTAATATTTGTAGGCGATAGGCTAGCAATCTCTCAATATTGTACGGTCAGCCTTGAAAGTGGTCTACCATTTTTGACAAAAGTTTCTGTGAGATCTAAGTATCGCTAAGGTTGACTTTTATAACCTTTTATAACTTTTTTGACGACCAGATAGCCTAGTAGTTAGATAACCTGACTATGAAGCTTGAGGTCCCGGGTTCGATTCCCGCGTCGGGGCAGATGTTTGTATGAATAATACAAATATTTGTTCTCGGGTCTTGGGTGTTTAATATGTATTTAAGAATGTATCTATCTATAATATAAGTATGTTTATCCGTTGCCTTGTACCCATAACACAAGCTATGCTTAGGTTTCTTTGGTACTAGGTCAATTGGTGTGAATTGTCCCATGATATTTTATTTTTATTTTTATTTTAACCGAGTGAAGTCATTAGTCACTAGCCATTATTATTGCAAGGGAATGTGCGTATGTTTTATGGTGTCATTTCTATTTAATATTTAACCTTCTCAATCCTAACGTTTTCAAATGATGTAGTGAATTCATTTAAGCACATAAAGTTATTTAATGATTGATTATTTTGTCCTTAGTACATTTGGCAGCTATTCTTAAAATTGATTTCTTCCTGATAAAGTACTAGCTGATGCCCGCGGCTTCACCCCCGCTGAAGTAGATTAAAACGGGTTTTCCCGTGAGAATGATATATTTTCCCGTGGTAAAAAGTAGCCTATGTCACTCTCCAGCACTTCAACTATGTAACAAAAATCACGGCAACCCGTTGCTCAGTTTTAACCTGAAAGAAAGACAAACAAACAAACACACTTTCACATTTATAATATTAAAAGTATTGACGCTACGAATCACGAGGTCAAAACAAATGCCGTCGCGAACACCAAAAGCTATCGGTATAAGAAGCACAATGTTTTCCTGTTCCTATTATCGTGGCATCAGAAAAATACGAATATAGACAATAAAATGAATCGCGACATATCGGTGGAATGTCAGCGGCTGATGGAAGCGCGTATCAGAACAAATACCTCGAGGGCGCGTGAGGAATTTGATCGCCGAAGCAATATTGCTGTTATATATTACAGATCCACCCGTCGTAAGCGTTCATTTCATCGTCATCATGTTGATGAATGGCAGTCTTCGACGGTGCATTTTAAGCGGTCTTTTTGCCACGAACTTGCAAAATCTGGAACGAGCTTCCCGCTGGGGTCTTCCCATCGAGTTACGACTTGGGTGCCTTTAAGAGGCGAGTGTACATTTTTCTGCAAGGCCGACAACGCACTGGTATCGCGTAAGGCGCTGCGAGTGTCTATGGACAGTGGTGTTCATTTAACATCAGGTGACCCACTAGTTCGTTTGTCTGGCCTCTCTAACATACAAAAAAAAACAGCCTTCCGTTGAGAGGGCTTACCGCTCGGCCACGACTTCGCGCGTTTGGCGGCGCGGCAAGCGTTTTCTGTGTTCATTGCGCAGCCGAGACGCTCGCCGTACAGTGGTTACCTGGCGGTACACGCAATTACTGATAAAATGCTTGCCGCGCCGCCAAACGCACGAAGTCGTGGCCGGGCGGTTAGAGCCATTATAAAACTGGCGATTTGCAAACTTATTAGAAGCGAATCGGTTGCGCGGCGGCGCGCCACGCAACCGATTCGGCGGGAATGCGCGACGTATTCTCTATCTATACTAGTACCTACACGATAATTTTTGATCAATTTTTCTAGATCAGTATGCGGTGGCGATCACGTTTAATGCGGCAATTACATTAAGTCGACGACCGCATGGCACACATGTGGTGTCCGTAACAGAGTAAAGAACACTGGTAGTCAGCCGCATTCGGCGAACGGTAGCTGTCACCGCCTAGATATGGCCACTGCATTAGGCAGACAGACTAATATGAAGACGAAATTCGTTCGCCGAAGTAGTTCGTAATAAGTTCGGCGACCGCATTAGGCGAACGAAGTAGTGTAATTGTCACATAAGTCGCAGTTATATTAAACAAAACATTTATTTTTTTAGTGATTTATTAGAAAATCACTTTTTAATTAAAGTCATTGTCACCCTACACAACATGATTTAGTTTATGAGTTTAAAACCTCTTTGACAAGTCAGTTTCTTAAACGCACTTTAACGCGAGACCTGTCGAATTCCCCGCCAAAGCGATGAAACTAGACGAAACTACTTAACTTCAACTAGATGTAGGATGAATGACTATGCATTTGGTGGATGAAAAAGTATTAACAATAAAGTTTTTTTAAAATGAATCAGAGACTTCATTGCTCTAAAACCTCATCTATTAAATTCTATTTTGGCTAGGAATCAATATTTTTCAACTATTAATATAACAAAATATTCATTTATTTGTGACTAACAGAATTATCTTTCTCAACAAATTAATATGTCATGAGAACAAATCAACAGAGCGAAATTTCACTTTACTTCAAAACTTTCTAATACAGTTTCAAAACAATACGATTGAATCAAACAACACTTTGTATACTTTGAGACAGCCCTTTCAAGAGAGACAGTTCAATCTTAATATTTAACTCGACCTTCTTTAATTCTATTTCGGAACTTTACAGTCTGTTTGTTATTACAATCTAATGCTAATGAAACGTCTTGATCTGCACAAAATTATTTGGGATTAGCTGATGCCCGCGGCTTTGTCCCTGCTGAAGTTACAACGTGTTTTCCCGTGGGAATGAGATATTTTCCCGTGGTAAAGTAGCCTATGTCACTCTCCAGCCCTTCAATTGTGTCCATACAAAAAAAAACTGGCCAAGTGTGAGTCGGACTCGCGCACTGAGAGTTCCGTACAAATTTATATGTATTGTGACGTATAAATTTTCGACCCTTCACTTTTCTTTTTTTAAATAAACGCTCAACAAACGCCCAGTGTTATGGTCGTCGTTCCTTTGACTTTTTTCGTCACGTTTAAAATTAAAACCCAACTGTCAGTGTTGCCGCTGGTAAATTCCCGCGATCACGGTTTTTAATGTTTTCCAAATCAACGAGACTATGTTTTTGGCTAAAGTGATATTATTATTTCGGGATAAATCCCGTAAGTACTTATTTTAATTGTTTGGAAATTGAACAGCTTCATTGTCTTTTCTTCAGTTCATTATTATTTCCCCTGAATGGCGGCCTTAAGGCTTGGGCCAATGTCAGTTACAGTCGTTTGCGTATGGCAAGGTTTTTTCGAGTTGTCAAAGGCCACTTTTTACAATCGAACGGCCGGCGGCGGGTCATACTTTTCTATTATATTTTTGATACGTTCTCTTTTTTTGGCCCCGTTTGCCGCGGTCGCTTCGCTTCCTCCTATTGAGGCAAATTAACGAACGCTCTGCGCCCCACTTCGCAAACGCGACGCTAAATGTCGCGTGGTAAGTTCTTATTCTAACTCTAAATCTAACTTGAGGGTGGATTTCCCTATGGTCCAAATGGTAACAAGTTCTGTTCGTTCCAGCATGATTTCTACTTCTTCCAACGGAGAACCCTTAAAACCTCCGGGAAGTTGACAGACGTCTACACCAGCCTGGCCAAGCTACCAACGGGACTTTCATTCCTTCCCGGTGAGTTAAAATCTTCACCGACAAAGGACTGGGAGCTATGTGTCTGTCCGACACCCCTCGTCTAATTTTAATGCAAATATAAAGATCCTTTATTTTGTTTTCAGGGGTTTTTTTTTGTTCCCGAGGAATTTCGAATCTTCGAGCCTTCGGCTTCCAGAACTTTCTACTTCCCTGGGTGGTTGGTCGAACCTCTGCGGGGTCCGGTGTCCGTCCTCTCCGGGATGCTTTGGTTGCACCGGTGCTGATCTCCTCAGTGAGGCCGTTGATTCCCTGATAGTACTGCGTGTTGAGGTACATTTTTTCCCTAATTTAACTTTCGGTCCAGTCGCCGACTCGACTGGTGGCGCCCTTTTATTATTACAATTTTCCTTTCTCTCATACCTTCCGGTCAAATATAAATAAGCACAAAGGTGACAATCAGTTGGTTTAAGCCCAAACAAACCCACCAGCTCTAACCCGTATAGTATAAGCTAGCCGAGAGCCCTTTATAATGTGTTTCTTAGATACAATATACAATTGTTAAAAATATTTTGTTTCCTTTCCATACTCCTTTTCCCCATTGGCTTGCGGCTCCTGACTCTCCGGAAACGGCTAACCAGCTAACGGCGGGTCAGAAGTTGTCGACGCCACAGTGTCTATGACATCCAGTCTTAGTTAAGACCTTGCTTCGTACCAAAAAAAAAAAAAAAAAAAAAAAAAAAAAAAAACCCTGTAGGTTAAGATTCCCTTGCGAGTGTCGATAATTTGCGGAAATTTGCGGCATAAAAGGCTTTATCTTTTGATTGCGATGGCTTAGAAGTTTGATTTTTTCACAACTTCAAGGGACCGTAGACTTGAGTATTTGATATAAATTTCAGCTTGATACCTCCACGCGTTCCTGAGAAAAAGGGTGTTGACAGACAAACGGACGGACAACAAAGTGATCCTATAAGGGTTCCGCCTTTTCCTTTCGAGTTGCGGAACCCTAATTATGGCAAGCTAAACCATCCATTCAACCATCCATTGCTAAACATAGGCCTCCCCTAAGGCTCGCTAAGCAGATCGGTCCCGCGCCATCCGCATCCAACGCGATCTTGCAAACTTAATCAGGTAGTCGCTCCATCTTGTTGGAGGCCTACCTACACTGCGTCTTCCGGTACGTGGACGCCACTCGAGAACCATTTTGCCCCATCGACCATCAATTCTACGAGCGATGTGCCCTGCCCACCGCTACTTGAGTCTGGCGATTCTTCGAGCTATGTCGGTGACTTTAGTTCCTCCGCAGATTTCATCATTTAGACACAAACATTAGAAATATGCCTTGTCTAAATTTTATAAAAGCAAACTCAAAGCAAAATTTCAGTCCTCTAGAGCAAAGATTTCGGTCTGAGCATTGACGAGTTAGTTAGGTAGTGAATGAGTCAGTCAATCGGTGAGAGCTATCCTTTTTATACCTATTTATACATTGCGAGCAACAAAAGCAACTCGAAAAAAAGTCTACTCGAGAGCACGGCCGCTGCAACGTGGTGAAAACGTCAAGGTAATTTTGTTTTTAAGTTTTTTTTTATAAGATAGCGAGTCACCTGATGGAAAGCAATCACTGCCGCCCATGGACACCCACAACACAAGCTGAGTTACGGATTCGTTGCCGGCCCTTAGAGAAAAGAGTAGGCTCGCTTTTTGAAGATCCTCAAGTTGTACCAGTCCGGATATACCGCCGCTGCAAGCTGATTCTAAAGTTTCACCGTGCGTGGCAAAATGTTCAGCGAGAAACGGACTTTAGTGGACTTCCAGCTATTGAGGTGATGAGGGTGGAAAGAAAATCGGTCCCGATAATAATAATATGTACAAATTCAGCTGGCTACAAAACAACGTAACGAGTTCTAAAAGTAAAGTAATTTATCTAGAAAGCTTTTTTGGAACAGAGTGATTGACGCGTTGCCTCTAATGGCGGGCATCGGAGTTTTCGTAGCACAGTAAGACGAAAGTGAACCGTGGAGTCGACAGTGATAGTAAAAACAAAACAGTCAAAAAACAAAAATGAAACCAGTCGGTCACCCATCCAAGTACTGTCCGCGTCCGACGTTGCTTAACCTTGGTGATCGGACGAGAACCGGTGTTTTGTCAAATATCTTGAAAACGGTGCATCCTACGGCAAAATCAATGAAATTTTCATCCCCCCTTTAATGCCCCCGCACCCCCCTCAACCCCCCCGCACACCCCATTAAAAATTTCCCGAGCGCTAGTACTAAGATTGTACATCCTGGCGCGCGCTGCTCTCTTGTACATCCTGGCTTTCACTGCTCTGTACGGGACATGTACGTACATGTACCTTACATAGCGTCATCCTTTTTCGTGCGTGCAGCCGGCGTTCATCGATTTATTAGACGTTGTCACGTCAATATTCTTACTCATACTCATTCATTTGTTTACCTATGGCCTCTCAAGCAGAGGGTCATGGGTTCGAGCCCGGGCTCGCACCTTTGTGTTTTTCAGAAATATGCTAAATTAAATTTTGAAATTTACCATGAGCTTTACCTACGAACAAATTCAATAGTGTGTATAAAGCTCTCAATACAGATTGGGATAAATATAATAAATAATTATATTGATATTTTTTTTGTAAGTTAAGTATGAAGTATCTTTTTCTATTTATTTTTTATTCTCTTCAACTTCATTTTTTTATTACTTTTACGGTCATCCCGTGAAACCATATATTTCAAACTAAATACAAACTGAAATATAGATGCACAGAAAAAACCCCAGAAAAAAGACCAATGCTGGGAATCGAACCCAGGTCCTCAGCGTTCCGTGCTGCGTGCTTACCCCTACACCATCTAAACTACACTAAAAAATGAAGTTGAAGAAAATAAAAAAATAAATAGAAAAAGATACTTTATACTTAACTTCTAAAAGTTGGCCTAGTAGCGCCATCTCTTGGTCCAGGTGAGCGGGTAGCTCCGAAGGAGTGTTGAAGTCTCTCGGTAGAGGGCATTAACATAGATGCGCTTTATCACTGCCTAATGTGATTATAACAGACTGAAGTGTACGATGTATGGGAAAGATTCGTCGCTAACTTCTAGACCAGTGATGGTGTAGGGGTAAGCACGCAGCACGGAACGCTGAGGACCTGGGTTCGATTCCCAGCATTGGTCTTTTTTCTGGGGTTTTTTCTGTGCATCTATATTTCAGTTTGTATTTAGTTTGAAATATTTTTTTTTGTATTACGTCACTGTCTTATAGAATACCTAAATAGCAATCGCTCGGGACTTTGGCATCACGACATTTGCTGGTGGAAATTACTTCGAAACCGCCAAGTCCCTGCAGACGCAGCCTGCCAACAGAATTATTCATAAGCAGTAAAATAACTTCCATTCATCTCAAGCGATAATTTTACTTCCATTTTACGATTTAACGGGAGTTCCATAAAGCGTTAATACGATTCGCGGAAAATTACGCACTTGGAGAAATTGCATTTGGAAAATAATAAAAAGTCGGAGAAGAAAACGGAACACATTGCTTTTTGTGCTATCGTGCATTCGTCCTCGCTCCTATATAACCAGTAATGAATGATGGACAATACGGATTGACGTTATATAAGGTAAGGTGGTGAGGTGATCTCCCGTGGTTAAGTGTTATGACCTATATATAAAGGGGCATGGACGTCTTTGGCTGTTCTACGCTCGTGGCGCGTGCGTGTCTTGGTTTGTATTATTATTTATGTTCCAGCTGTAAAATGGAAACTAATTTACTTTTACTGCAAACATCGATGGCATGATGTTTCTGTTTTACGACGAGTAAATAGGTTTGTGGTGATACCCTGTTCTTGTAAACAAAGGGAGATTAGTCCGATTTTAATGATTCTTTTTTTATTGGAAAGCGTATACCCCGAGGGTGGTCCCATTTCAATCTGGAAATAATATTCCTACCCTAAGGGTAGGAAAACAGGGGATGATTGATTGTTCAGTTACCGATTGTACTATATGACCACGCTTAACTTATTACAGAGTAGTCGGATTTTGATGATTCTTTTTTTAATGGAAAGCGTATACCTCAAGGGTGGTCGTATGTAAATTTGGAAATAATATTCCTACCCTAAGGGGCTGTTTCACCACTTTTCTTAAAGTTCGGATTAGCTTAATCATAACATTATTTGACAGATGGAATTAAAATTTCTGTTTCACCAGTCTCGATTAGCGCTAAGTGACGGACAAACTGTTTCTTAATTTGACCATCAGATCAGGAGGCATTTAGCATTTTTATCCGTCACATAAAGTTAGTTTATTTTTTGTGGCCATGGTTGGAGAGCCCTTCAGCCGGTTTCAGAAAAATAAATCAAAGTATTTTTTATTTGATAAAGAAAGAGGTCATGCTAAATTGCATAAAATAATTTAAATATCAAGATTTGAATAAAAAATGTAGGTATACTTTTAGTATGTAAAAATAAATCCAAAATATCGTAATATTTTTCAATAACAAACTTTTTCAGTGGCTAAATCGTTTGTTCTACCTGAACTTGTATGTCGCCATTAAAAAAAAGTTTATCTGTCAAATGGTTTGGCGCCACTTTTCGATTCGTTTTACGTGATTTTATTTTTCTTTGTTATTGTTAACAAAGTATCGTAAATAAATACCGTTTTTGGATCAATTATAATGTTTCATGTTAATTTATGCAAAAAAAAATTGATTTATTCAAAAATTATATAGTTAACCATATCTTTTGCTTTAATAATGAGTGACTCTTTGAACGAAAGTGTGCGAACAGGAACGCGTGGTCGTGAAATGCGACGTTGCCATTCCGACTTTTTGTTATACCCACGATTAGTTAAGTGGTACTTAGTTTGCACAGGACCGGAGTGGTGAAACTGAAAAAACACTAGCTGACAGATTTGTCCAGTACTTATTATATTCATTGGTTACGTAACCAGCAGTTTGACAATAAGGTGGTGAAACACCCCCTAAGGGTAGGAAAACAGGGGATGATTGACTAACTTTTTACAGAGTAGTCTGATTTTCATAATTCTTTTTTATTGGATAGGGTATACCTTGAAGTTGTTATTATATAAATTTGGAAAAAAAAAATTACCCAAGGATGGGAAAAAAGTATAAAATAAAAACTTTTTAACAAAAAATTAAACCGCCGAAAAAACTGAAAAGCAAAAAATAATACCTTTTTTATTTGACCTTAATCTAGGTACCAGTTTGAAGTCGGTGCCTCAGCACGAGCCAGGAGGAGTGATAGAAGCCAGTCAGGTAGAAGATTATAGGTCCACTCCTCCTGGCTAGTGCTGAGGCACCGACTTCAAACTGGTACCTAGATTAAGGTCAAATAAAAAAGGTATTATTTTTTGCTTTTCAGTTTTTTCGGCGGTTTAATTTTTTGTTAAAAAGTTTTTTTATTTCATTGACCATTACCCATGCTATTGATTAGAATTTTCCCGGATTCTACATACAATGAAGATTTATGTAGTATTAAGCACCCGTTTCAAATATAAAGCGTCTAGACTAAGCGGTTGATTTCGTAATTTGATATGAATACATCTCTCGGCTGGGCAGCGTTCGGGAAGCTCCGTAATATCTTGTCATCTAATACACCGGCAGTGTGTCAAGTCAAAAGTCTTTGACAAGGCAGGTCGTGGTCATTGTGGGGAGGCCAGGGGATCGTGTTTTACGAGCCTGGTGATTTCACAATCTGGTATATGGGAATTCGGTTTTGTGTGGAACATAGTGTATTGAAAACAAGCTTTTTTGGCAATCCGATGTAGAGAAAAACACGGTGACAGGAAAGTCTGGTATTCTGGAAATTTGGTATTTTAGAAATAGGGTAAGTCGGCAATCTGGTATTTTGCAATTTTGATATTTAGGGAACGAGCGCGGATACTCACATAGCTGAAGATTATTACCCACCTAAACTACTCGGAAGTCCACGGCAAGTATTTCCCCTATTTCCGTGACACAATTCCCCCTCGTGAGCCGCAAGCATTGTGTAGCTCGCTGGCGAAGTTATTTGAACGCATGCTGCTTTCCCACGTTGGTATGTTTACGGAAATTCTTGTTTACGGAAATTCTTGTCCTGACACAGTTTTAAAACAAGTTAGCTATGAAGTATCTTTTTTTGTACTTATTTTTTCAACTTCATTTTTTTTTTTTTTTTTTTTTTTATTACTTTTACGAAATGTACAGTTTTAAAAACTAATCAAGCTCGGTTTCTATCGTAGTCAGAAAAACGTTTTTGTTTATACAAGCTTTAATTGGTGACTGTATTTTTTGTTGCCGATATCTGCACTGTCATTGTTTCCACGTTTTATAAAACAAAAGAAATCCCAACTTCCCCAAGTTTTATCAGGATTAATTGTAGTAGGCCATAAAAAGCCCATAAAAGGCCTAACGCCCCGATCGTTGTGAATCCTACGGCCTTTTACGGGACCACCGTAGAACTATTAATAGGAATAGACTGTTATCTTGTGTATTTCTTACATAGTAACGTCACATTTTGGCCTTTCCCACTGCGTTGTCAATTTGACGTCAATTGTTATTTCAATAAAAATACAAAAAATACCAGCACGTCACTAAACTAATAAAGTAGTTTTAGGTAGGGTAAATCGTAAATAACTGGCCACCGTTATTCAATAACTGGCCACCTCATACTAAAAAGTAACTCTATTCACCCATAATAGAATTAATTTTTATTCATCATCATCATCATCATTTCAGCCGGAAGACGTCCACTGCTGAACATAGGCCTCCCCCAAGGCTCGCCAAACAGATCGGCGCAGTGTAGATAGCCCTCCAACAAAATGGAGCGACGACCTGGTGAAGGTGGCGGGAACGCATTGGATGCAGATGGCGCATATTTAGTATAAGGTGTTAATTTTTTTGTCGCTCGGCTATATTATAAGCGAGTGTTCGAGTGCGACGGGCGATTGTACCGGATTGACGGGTGATTGCCATCGCCGGGTACCGCTGAGCGAGTTTTATCGTTGACAGTTTTTATCGCTGCAATCAACTAGTGTAGAGAGAGTCCTCGCCGGCAGTGTGAACAGCCAGCGATGAACTATAAATATATATCTCTCTCTTTTATTTACACGGGAGCGATTATCTTTTGTTCGTTTCTTGGGCGAGAAAATCGTCGATAGCTCATCGCTTATGCCAGTTTCACACGAGGGCAGAACAGTCGGGCAGGACAGTAGGCAGCACAGTACTGCTACAATCTGAACGCACACGCCGAGACAGAACCAGTACTGTGCTGCCGCGGCGTGTGCGTTCAGATTGTAGCAGTACTGTGCTGCCTACTACTGTCCTGCCCGACTGTTCTGCCCTCGTGTGAAACTGGCATTACTTGCCGGCGGTGGGACCAGTGACCAGTGCCATAGGCTACCGTAGCTTTTTAAAAACAATAAACGTGCGTTATTTTACGCCGACGATACTTTAAATGTGGCAATAACACCCACTCGCAATAACACGTGATAAACGCGCTCCTGAAGAAGCATTGCGCTGTAAATTACAACTGCGTTGCCACTTCCATTAGGAGTCGACGACTTTGGGAAAATGCCTTCTTTGTCAACCTGGATTTTGTTTGAAGTATGTCTCGTTTTAATGGCTGCTACCCGACTAAGAGGGTTATGTTATTGAACCCCGACACATAAAGAGGGGTGTTATAAGTTTGACCGCTATGTGTGTGTCTGTCTGTCTGTCTGTGGCATCATAGCTCTTAAACGGGTGAACCGATTTGGATGCGGTTTTTTTAATAGAAAGCAGGTTTTTTGGCGATGGTGCTTAGATATGTTTGATTAAAATCGGTTTAGCCGTTTCAAAGTTATCAGCTCTTTTGTTAGCTGCGGAAGGGATCTTAGACGCATAACGGGCATTGACTTGATGTTCAAACATACGAGTGACATAATTGTGTTGGGGGTTAATCATTTTTTAATTTATAGTTGTTCGAGCCTATAGGTATGTAAATCGAGGAAGCTGATTCGCGTACCTTGGTAGACCCTCTTCATAGTCAATTTCCCGATGATTTCTTTGGCATATGTAGGGAATGTCAACATGATATTTGCTACAAAAAGGTTCCATCCTGGTGCCCAATTCAGTTTCCTAGACTGTATTTATGTATCATGCTTTGTCACGATCTGCAGCTTAAACAGCTAGATGGATTTTGTCGTGTTTGGGGTCGTTTGATTTGTATTGATAAGTATACAGGGCGTAACATTTAGATCGGTCAGTACCTATGGGAAAGTCTGAAACTATAAGACACACGAAGATCTGTTCTTAGGAACTATGTCATCGATTTTAGTAAGAAGGAAAACTGCATTCATACATTTTTAAAAACTTATACTCTGCTCGGGAATTGAACCCGGATGTTTTGAAATGAAAAATGAAATGAAATATTATTTATTGATGCAGAAACAGTAACATAAATACATTGTCAGCGGGCCCCAAACTAGGCAGTGCCTGTTATCTTGGGCACCCTGAAGAGTTGGTATTCCAAACAGAAACGAATTACAAATAATAATAAAAATATATATATGTAATAATAGTGTTAGTTTTATTTTGAAAAATAAAACTAACACTATTATTACAGGTTTACCTACTTAGGGAACAGAGCTCCATTTATTATAAAGATCTTTTGTAAAAAAAATGTCTGTTAAATAAATATTATATTATTTCTATTTAAATATCGATTGCGTAGATCTTAAGCAGTAAATGTTACTATGAAATATGATGTCCAAAATGAATAAAATGTATTGTATCGATGACATGGTTCCTAAGAAGAGATCTTCTTATGTTTTATAGTTTCATACTTTCCCATACTGACCGATCTAAATGTTACACCCAGTATAATGATTTAGGCCAAAACGAGAAAAAACATTTTGCTTGTACAGACACGTCTATAAAAATTCAAGTCGCCATTTTAATGTTAGAGCGATCTTGCCACAGAGTATGGTAATGTTACATACGACACTTTAAGTGTTACGATATTATTTATTCACGAGCAACAAAACGGTTACATTTTATGACGCGTGTCGTTCGACTTTATCTTTATCTGTGCAGTAAAAAGCTTATATAAAAGCTTAAGATATTTCGTAACCGCGACTAACGATAATCGTGACGTAAAATCGCAAGTCTAACTACCCACTAAATCATGGAAGTAGAAAAAATGGTATTATGTTAACCTCTTCACTGCCATAGTCTTCCAGTCATGACAGCTAGTTGAAAGGTTCAGAAGTTAAGGATTTGTCAGATATAAATACCGAAAAATCCATAGTTTGGCAAAATTAGTGAAACTAAAACTATTTACCTTTTTGAGAATAAATCAATATAAATAAAAAATTATACAAGTAGTTGAAGTCGAAATTCTCACTGAAGTAAACATTACGTATTCATCTTCGTAAACTGTATCTATTCTGCTTTTCACTCGGAAAATTGAAACGTGTCTCTCGTCTTTTTCCGTCACCTGAGCACGGAATCAATCGCCGTGCACCTATACATAATTTACCCCGGTGTCCCAGTCGAAAGGAACTGTCGTCGTCCTATGAATAAATCCAGCCCGGGAGCTGTTCCCGGGATAATATATCGCTTATTCCCGGTGGATACCCGGACACTATCCGCTTGCGTCCTTAGAGTTTCTATAACGTTCTTATATCGTGAAAAATGTGTAACTAAGAATGTGGCCGTCTAGAAAAAGTTGATGTTCCAAACTTGATAAAGTATACGAGTACAATAGAAACAATGACTTTTTAATGATATACAACCACATAGAAAACCCCCTAGTACAAGTAGTCCGGTTGACGGCACTAGTGCAATTTTTTAGTTGCAGTAGTTCGGTTGAAATATGATGATACTCTCTAGTGTGACGATATTAGTTTACAGTAATCATTTTTATATTAGTGTGTACTTACAAGTATTCAGTAACTAAAATTATTTATAATTGTGTATTAATAACCTTGATTTCAATACTAAATGAAAAAACCCGGCTGTATAATTACCGTTTCCATGGGAATTCCGATAAACTACGTCACTTTCGGAACTAAGACGAAACTAATGGCACCTCACACTTTAAAATCCCATTGAGCCGTTTAGGCTGCAGGCCGTGCCAGAGAATGATACATACACACATAAATACATACACTCGAAAAACATAACCCCTTCTTTGACAGTCGGGTGAAACATGATATCCTATATGTTTTATTAAACAGATTTTTAACAAAATCAAAGTTTTCTGAAACAGGCTGCTAACGGCTATTTAACTTTACTAGTTAGTATTTTTTCGAGTCTAGCAACGTTTTCGAAAAGACCATAAACTGTCAAGTCAAGATGAATACGCTGTGCATAAGAAACTTGACAGAATGTATTTTTTTTCTACATAAACAATTTTATAATAATACAGTAGAAAACAATCACTTACTAACCAGAACACACGTAGCTGCCACACTTGAATTTACCAAGAGATGGTTTCTAGGTCTTATACCGTATTTCGCAGTATTACAAAAGATGGCGTTACCTATAAGAAACTTGACAGAATGTTTTTTTTTTCTACATAAACAATATAATACAGTAGAAAACAATCACTTACCAACCAGAACACACGTAGCTGCCACACTTGAATTTACCAAGAGATGGTTTCTAGGTCTTATACCGTATTTCGCAGTATTACAAAAGGATGTATACATAATGTTCTTCAATAATTAATGTAGTACTTAATCTAAATAGCTCAGAGATTAATAGTCTGTATAAGCCACGTAGAAGTCAGAATACGAACAGTACGCATTAGAAGAGGTTCTTTGACTTTTATTCCATTTAAAATGAATCTTTTGAAAGCTGTTACTAACTTGCTCAAGTTAAATCGATTTACTTTGTCTTCAGTGTTTAAGAGCCATTTGGTCTTTCCTGTTTGATGTTTGAGTTACTTCTACTTCGTCACGTATTTAAAAGGGTTGTTAACAAAATTATTATATACTCCTAAAACGTTTAAAAAAAAAGTTTTTTTTCTCATACGCACATTTTCCCAATTTGCACTCTTATGACACGGCTAATATGCTATGTAAAAATACGGCTCAAACAGTGAACCTCCTGGGAAAATGTACTTTCTAAGAAAGTGTACACATTCCGAAGTGTGCTTTTCGGTCACACCGAGAAAGTATACCTTCTGAAGAAGTGCACTTTGACTAGCAATTTTGAGGATCCAGGGACCATTCTATGCATATATATGTTACATATGGTTATATATGGTAGTATATTTTTAATAGGTTTCTTTATATTATGAGTTTATGTATTGTATTTACTAAAAGTTGTATTGTAGCCTTATGCTTTGTCCGACTGTTTTATTTTTACTTACTCTTTGTCGGTCCCTTACTAAATGCTCCTTTCATCCACTCAAAGGTTGACTGGTAGAGATCCCTTATAGGGATAAGTTCGTCTTTGTACATGCATTTCAACGGTTGTCTATAATATATATATATATATTTTTTTTCCGTATTTTGTACAATAAAGAGTTTACATACATACATACATACATACATACCATTCTACAGATTCTTAATCGTTTTTGTACGTTTAATATATAAAATCAAAAATTAAACAAGTCGATTTTCTCCTCTGTAAAGTAATGCTGTCAAGCAATCTAAAGCGACCGCGCTTAATAAAGGTAAAAAACTTCCAAAAACGCTCGCTGCGCCGCTAGTCTCTCATAATCACAAGCGGAACCTTAGTCCGCTTCAGACCAAAACATACGAGACCAAGCACGAGCAACACCATGATTGCTTTCTGTTAATACCACACACAAAGCCCCCTAACTTAGGACACCTCTTTGATTCTCTAGAGGTTCAAAATATAATCTTGCTCAGTGCTAAACTATACCCTGCTGCGTGTAAACAATTATACCGAAACAACTAGATAAAACAGTGATACAGAGATTAAACTATGTCTCAAGCGGTATCCAAACATGCTATGGGTCAGGCAGCGTCAGAAACAAAATTTGTCTCCCCTGTGGAGATAAAATTAGCGACCCCGAGTAAGCAAACTTAAGATTCATTTAAATTAAGGCGAATTAGTCGAACTGTTTCAATTGAAGCAACTTTAATGGCTAGCCATGGTTTGAATTCGCGGTTAAGATATGCCATCGTATTATGGACCTGTTCAGTAATAAAACAATTACTTTTTCTTTTTTTATGTTTTTTGTGTCATGGGTAAAGGAGTCTGGCCTATGCCTATTTGGGTAAAATTGTGTTAGATGATAATAATTATGGTTTCATGTTTTTAGGGTTCCGTACCCAAAGGGTAAAAACGATCAATCTCGAGCAAAAACGAGCAAAAAATCACGTTTGTTATATGGGAGCCCCCTTAAATATTTATTTTATTCTGTTTTTTAGTATTAATTGTTATAGCGGCAACCGAAATACATCATCTATGACAATTTTAAGACTCTAGATATTACGGTTCATGAGACGCAGCCTGGTGACAGACAAACGGACAGCGGAGTCTTAGTAATAGGGTCCTGTTTTTACCCTTTGGGTACGGAACCCTATAAAATGACAAGATAAATGATTACCATTCGATATTTCAATACATTCGACACAGTCGAGACTTCAATTCTTAAGTCATTCCTTCCACAAGCCCGGCAAAATAAACCAGAATGCCTGAGAGAGTCGGCTGAATAAATAAACATAACTACATTATTATTCCATTAAACAAGATTGTAGCAATACCGCCGCGTTACACAAACAAACAGTATCGTGCTACATTATTTACGATACGTACGCTAGCATTATTTTGCCGTACCCACGCATTATTTTGTCTTAAAGGTTCTACATCGACGGCAGAAAGAAGCAAACTAAATTGAGATTTAAAAAAAAAAAAAAAAATTAGGGGACAATCTTACACAAATCGACCTAGTCCCAAACTAAGCAAAGCTTGTACTATGGGTACTAGACGACGATAAACATACTTATACAGATAAATAAATACTTAAATACATAGAAAACATCCATAACTCAGGAACAAATATTCGTGCTCATCACACAAATAAATGCCTTTACCGGGATTCGAACCCGGGACATCTTGCTTCGTACGCAGGGTCACTACCAACTAGGCTAAAGCGGTCGTTAAATACACAATAGGGATGTTGACACCATTAAAAAATAATTCGAAGACACGACTCCAGTAAAAAAACGCTTTTTTTTAGCCCTGAAACCCAGATTAATTTTCGATTAACTGCAAATTTAGATGATTTTTTGCTGCTTTAAAACATAAATAGTTAGTTTATTGAGTTGGCGAACAAGTGACGTCATAAGTTGCTATTGCAATTCAAAACTCTGTGGGAGAATTGTGTTTTGACAGTGTATAAAAAGTACGTCAGTTGATTGGTCCACATAGCATGTCACTGGTGGAAACGGGTTCAACTAAGCTATCATTTTTATATTATTACTAGCTGTTGCCCGCGACTCCGTCCGCGAAGAATGGGGGGGGGGGGGGGATAAAAAATAGCCTACGACCTATTCTCAGACCTACCGAGTGTAGAGAAAAAAGTTTCATAAAAATCGGCAAAGCCGTTTCGGAGGAGTTCGGTAACAAGCACCGTGACACGAGATTTATATATATTAGGTGGAAAGATGCGTGCCCTGGATGCGTGCTATGGATGCGAACTACGGATGCGTGAATATCAGACACATCCATAGCAACGTAGCGTAGCACATCCTCTGGTGGAAAGGCACCCTTAGCGTGAAAGAGTAACAATAAGGTCCCTACGTCCATCCATAACATCATCATTATCCCAGCCTATATTACGTCCCACAGCAGGACACAGGCCTCCTCTCAGACTGAGAAAGTATGTACCGTAGTTCCCACGCGGGCCCAGTGCGGATCGGGAACTTCACACACGCCATTGAATTTATTCGCAGGTTAAGCTGATGGTAAATTACAAATGTAATTTCGCACATAAATTCCGAAAAACTAACGAGGTGCGAGCCCGGACTCGAACCCACAACCCTCTGCTTGAGAGACCATAGGTCAAACCACTAGGCCACCACTGTTACCATCCATAAAAACTTTCGCGATAGATATTTGAACGCGTCCTTTCTGTCTTCTTGCATTCATTTTGTTTCAACGAACTGGCTGGCTGCTATTCAACATGAAAGAAAAAAACATCCTCAACCGCAGCCAGGAAAAATAATACTTCGGAATCGTCGGCATTTCAAAAGACTATTAAAAATTACATCACGCATTTCAAACTTTGCCACATTAATTTGTTACGAAAGTTTTGCTGTCAGCAACAGATAGAGATTATACAAAAAAGTAACTTTTCACGACACTGCTCGAAAATGTAGCCATAGATAACCTAAATCCAGTACTCAAAACTGCCTATATATGTACATTTAACAGCTGACTCATTTATGGCGCACAAACACGACAACAAAGTTACACTAATCGAAAACAGGACGTATCAGTATGTATTTCATTATACGATACGACTTTTTGAAAGATAATTTCTGAATTTCATTCCTGGCGTGCTGAAACGACATTATTGGACCAATCAACAGTAATCGTCTGCTGCATGCGATGGATGGATGGATGAATGGATGGACGGATGGACGGACGGACGGACGGACGGACTGGATGGACGGATGGACGGGATGGACGGGATGGACGGGATGGACAGAATGGACGGATGGACGGGATGGACGGGATGGACGGGATGGACAGAATGGACGGATGGACAGATGGACGGGATGGTCAGGATGGACGGATGGACGGATGGACGGGATGGACGGGATGGACGGAATGGACGGATGGACGGGATGGATGGACGGATGGACGGATGGACGGAATGGACGGGATGGACGGGTTGGACGGGATAGACGGGTTGGACGGGATGGACGGGATGGACGGGATGGACGGGATGGACGGACTGGACGGGATGGACGGGATGGACGGGTTGGACGGAATGGACGGATGGACGGGATGGATGGACGGAATGGACGGGATGGACGGGATGGACAGAATGGACGGATGGGCAGATGGACGGGATGGACAGGATGGACGGGATGGACGGGATGGACGGGACGGATGGACCGATGGACGGGATGGACGGGATGGACGGGATGGATGGATGGACGGGATAGACGGGATAGATGGACGGATGGACGGATGGTCGGATGGACGGGATGGACGGGATGGATGGATGGACGGGATAGATGGGATAGATGGACGGATGGACGGATGGTCGGATGGACGGGATGGACGGGATGGATGGATGGACGGGATAGACGGGATAGATGGACGGATGGACGGATGGTCGGATGGACGGGATGGACGGGATGGATGGATGGACGGGATAGACGGGATAGATGGACGGATGGACGGATGGTCGGATGGACGGGATGGACGGGATGGACAGGATGGACGGGATGGACGGGATGGATGGATGGATGATTATGATGATGATGATGATAATGATTTCCTCGCATTAGTCGTGAAAAGCACAATGTTTAGTCTCGGCCAAAAGTGCAATAGATGGACTCGTACATTCGAGGGCCTCCGCTACGCGTCGGCCCTCAAACAAACTCGTCCATCTATTGCTTACTTTCCAGCCTCTACAACAATGTACTATAGAAATCTCTTTGAAAAACACAATTAGGAACAGTCACCAGCCGGACTGCATTTTGTTTCCTCCCTTCAAAATCAGCTGCGATTAACAGACCTCATTCTATGAAATTCATTTATTCATCCCAGCCTCACTACAGGGTACAGGCCTCGTCTCAGGATGGGCCGTAGTTCCCACGTGGGCGCAGTGCGGTTCGGGGACTAAACTCACGGCTCTCTATGGTTTCCCATAATTTAACAAGTCATAATGTATAATTCTCCATAATCAATGTTAGTCATAAAGTGATTTACTTCTTAAACAACATTTTCTTCGGATATTGTAATAAAACAAACCTACTGCTATAAGATAACATTTATTTTATAGCCTTTCTAATTATGTTATGTATGTTTTATTTTAGCCACGACTTATTTTTCCGACCGGCTAGCCACTTACATTTTAAAACAACCTCAACTCCTAACAGTAAATACCTAATACCTGAGGGAATAAATGCTTCAACATACTCGTAGAATCATTCCAGCAGCCACGCACAATGGGGCACACTATCCCGGAAATACGACGTCCCGTTAAATAGGGAAAGCTTCGGTCCACGGCATTCATACTAATGTCTCTATGGACGTTTGCTCCGAGATTTCAATGAAACCGTAAATGAAACTGCCGTTCCTAACTGTTCCGGTATAATTTGGGACTATTGTAGTAATCTGCTACGCGTAGTTCGACCTTAATAGGCAGTTTACCTAAAATGGTTTGTCTAAATACCCCATAAACCCTAAAAATGGTATATTATGCATACATACAAGCTAATTTAAATTATGCAGTTACGGTGTGGGGTAATGGGGCTGGAATTCAGAGTGTACTTAAGCTACAAAAGAGAGCGATTAGAATCATCAATAACTTGCGCAGTCGTGAATCGGCTAGACCTTACTTCCGGAATGATCGTATAATGACGGTTATCTCGCTATACAACAGCATATTAGAAATTCACAAAGACAAGGAGAATATGAAAAAACGAAAGGACATTCACAAATATAACACAAGGAACAATAGTACATTACTGCAGCGGCCGCGAAATAGGGGATTGCCGGCCGAGTAGTTATAGATGGCCGAGTGTTAACGAGGCCATCTAGAGATACGAGGCCGGCAATCCCTGTTCGTGGCCAAGGCTTGTATAGAGTTTTTCTCAAACATGCATCATCATCATCATCATCATCGTCATCGTCGTCGTCGTCATCACCATCATCATCACCATCACCATCACCACCATCATCATCTTATCATCACCATCATCATCACCATCATCATCATCACCATCATCATCATCATCATCACCATCACCCATCATCACCATCATCTCATCATCACCATCATCATCATCATCATCATCATCACCCATCATCACCATCATCATCACCATCATCATCACCCATCATCACCATCATCATCATCATCATCATCATCATCATCATCATCATCATCATCATCATCATCATCATCATCATCATCATCATCATCATCATCATCATCATCATCATCATCATCTCATCATCACCATCATCATCATCTCGTTATCACCATCATCATCACCATCATCACCCATCATCACCATCATCAACACCATCACCATCATCATCACCGCCATCATCGACACCATTAACATCACCATCATCATCACCAACATCATCATCATCTTACCTTACCTTAAATAAACGTAGTGGCAGAATGTCTTAATGAACCAAAACGCAAAATATTGCTTATAGTTTTTTTTTAATGGCTAAATGCTATGATGCCATAGACCTATAAACGTCATAGTATGAAACAATAGACGATCACTTTGCTGGCCAAGGCCAGCAATGTTGTATGAAATTCCATTATTGACCTCTCGTCTAGCCCGCACCTTCAACGTGACACTTCGTGGCGTAATATAAGGAACATAACGTCAATATTTCATAGCATGTTTGAGAAAAGATAAATTATGCGTTCCAAAAGTTAGATTGGCGAGATATTACAAACAAGGCATACATACCCATTAAGATAAGTACGTACAACATGCTACCGTTGGCCTTAACAAGGTTGCCACTGATAGATTTTCTAAGAAAAATTAAAATGTTCTTCCAGAATAACGCTTTCTACTCAATCAATGAGTTCATAGACTGTGTAAAACTTCCAGCTGCTAAATAGTACATTACTGCAGAGGCCGGCAACCCCTGTTCCGGCTGAGGCTTGTATAGTGCTTTTCTCAAACATGCACCATCACCATCATCATCATCATCATCATCATCATCATCATCGTCGTCGTCGTCATCATGATGGTGATGGTGATGATGATTACGATGAAATTGGTGGTGATGATAATGATGGTGGTGATGGTGATGGTGATGGTGATGATGGTGATGATGATGATGATGATGATGGTGGTGATGATGATGATGATGATGATGATGATTATGATGATGGTGATGATGTTGATGATGATTATGATGATGATGGTGATGATGATGATGATGATGGTGATGATGATGATGATGATGATGATGATGATGATGATGATGATGATGGTGGTGATGATGATGATGATGATGATGATGGTGATGATGATGGTGATGATGATGGTGGTGGTGATGATGATGATGATGATGATGGTGATTATGATGATGGTGATGATGTTGATGATGATTATGATGATGATGGTGATGATGATGATGATGATGGTGATGATGATGATGATGATGATGATGATGATGATGATGATGATGATGATGATGATGGTGGTGACGATAACGATGATGATGATGATGGTGATGATGATGATGATGGTGATGATGATGATGATGATGACGATGATGACGATGATGATGGTGATGATGGTGATGATGATGATGGTGATGATGTTGGTGGTGAAATATTTCTCTAGGCAGATCACCATTACCATCACCATCACCATCTTACCTTACCTTAAATAAGCGTAGTGGCAGAATGTCATAATGAACCAAAACGCAAATATTGCTTATAGTTTTTTTTTAAATGGCTAAATGCTATGATGCCATAGACCTATTTTAAACATCATGGTGCTGTGTGACATGAAACAATAGACGATCGCATTGCAGGCCTAGGCCTGCAACGATGTATTTTGAAGCATTTTTTAAGGAACACAACGTAAACATTACATAGCATGTTTGAGAAAAAATATTTAAGTATGTGATACTGCTGCTCTAGAAATTGTTGTTACTATGAGTTCTGTTTATAAATGTTATATTGACATATTATTGTTATGACTGTGATCATATTAAAATGTAAAATAACAATTAAATGCGTGTTAGTGGTAATACTCAATAATGTACTTAGTTATAATGACGTGCTAAAATGTAATGTTGATTACTTGGCCAATAAATAATCTGAATCTGAATCTGAATCTGAATCATGAAAGGGTTCGTTATTTAGTTTCCTGTAAACGGCTGTGAACTTATCATTCACTTTATAAACAATACTCTTGTTATTTGTTCCACTGCCTACGACGGACGAGAAGCGAGTGGAACTAAAGATACGAGTTTACGAGGAGTGAGAAGTGGGAGTAATAGTTCGAATAGTTTACGAGGAGTGAGAAGTGGGAGTAATAGTTCGAATAGTTTTGTTGCTGGGCTACAAGTAGTGATCGTTATAATCATGCAGTTTTCGTAACAAAGTACAGTTGGAAAAAAAGTACGCAAGTATTTTTAAAATTATATATTATTCGCAGTTATTAAAATTAAGCCGAGCACACAATTCAAATCAGTTCAACGGATATGGCTGTCAGTTTTTTACGTAGATCAGAAAAAATACCAATAAAAATAACTTTCCACGTTGACGTAAGCTACAAGAAGGTAATTTAAGTGTTTAAAATGTAGCACAAGAGAAGAATTATATCCTGAAGTAAACGTTTCACAGTAAAAATTTCACATGTATTGACTTTTTTATTTTGCCACGAAAACTGCACGTTGATAACGATTACTAGCTACAAACAAGGATCGGACTTTTCGTCGCACGGTAAGATTAAAGAAAACTATGGAGTCGATATTAATACTAAAATTTAAGTCATATTCATACACATACTCATTAATTTAATTAATACCGAAAGAAAATTGTAAATAAAATTAATAATTTGAATAGAATTAAATTATATCTTAAATTAAAAAAAATCTGCCACACAGTCAAAAAATGAACAGTAAGAAAGCTCCTGATGGACTATACAGTCCATTTCAAAATTACAATTTTGTAAAATGAGTATTATTATCATGGTGACTTTTTCCACTTTTTCTAGTGTAAAATCGTTCTAAATCAATGGACGTTAAAGTAGTATATTCTAGACTTCCCACATAATACTACAAAAATTCATATTTTTTTTTTTTACATTATGGAAGATTAACTTTGATAAAAGTATTATGAGACTAAGAAATTGAGTGAGTATGAGTATGAATAAAAGTTAAATTTTAGTTTGAATATCGACTCCATAGTTTTCTTTCATCTTACCGTGCGACGTAAAGTCCGAGCCTTGGCTATAAATAAGTGTATTTATAAGTGCGACGGGTGATCCCTTGCACTGTATTTTCTCTTGGCATGAGCTCTGACTGCCAACCAATCTAAACACCTTTATAACATTGTAATTTATAATATCAATAGGATTTTTCCCCTCCTTTTTATAATATCAAACATTTCCTATGGATCTACCGAAATAGCAGAAACCATAATTGATTCTAATGCCATTAAAAACGTCATTTATTCTCGTTTGATGTATAAACGAATCGCCGAGCCGTATGAAGTCCCTTCATGAGGAAAGATAACAAAAATACCGAATCGACTTACTAAATGGAATTAGAAATTCCAATGAATAAGTACCTACAGTCTCTTGAACTTTTATTGTACAGTGACATTCACATTTTTGGCTTAAAATGACTTCGTGCACAGTTCCATTTCGTCATCTTCTTAAATCGTCCACAACAGTGCAATGTCGTAAGCCTACAATTCCTAAATCATTACCTTCTTAACTCGTTCACTTTCTGATATCGTCAGCATCCCATTGTGTCTACAGTCCTATTCCGATCACAGTGAGAACTCGTCCACTTTCTTTTATCGACCACAGTACTACCTTGGTCACCAGTGCCAACTCGTCCACATTCCTTGGAGCTGCTTGGTTTAAATAGGAATGTTGACGAGTTAGCAATGTAGTCGAAATAGGACTGTTCACGAGTTGGTACTGTGGTCGAAATAGAAATGTTGACGAGTTGGTATAGGTAACGCCATCAGAGTTGAGGTCACGCACACAACAACACGCCACGTAATGACAGCGGGATTTTGACATTTATTCGTACCGATAGCAAGTTCAACTGACTCAACATAGAATTACAAGATTGACTAAAAGTTTCTTCAACCTATTTCTTTAAGAATAATTTAGAAAAATACATCTAGTTCAAACTAAACAGAAAATAAAATATTTTGATCTATTTTATATAAATCAGATAAGCATATTTTTCGCTTTTTATAAAATAATTACCGATTTTTTCTTGCGAATATTTCTTATCAGTTTCAAATTGTTTTATTTAAAAAATAGGTTATATGAAAAAAGAAAAATTATACTCATACTCATAGTCATTTATTCATAAATATTTATTACATGACATTTTAAAATTATTTTATTATATTATTCCAAAGTCATCATTAATAATTAGTAAATCGAAGTTTCTGGCTGAAAGTTAAGGAATTCATCAAACGTGTATAATATGCATCATTATGCATAGTACCTATTGCTTAAGTATTTCATCATAAGATCATTATAACTCACATTTTCATTCACTCAGTCATTTCATTCATTCACTATCTTTTTTGCAATCAGTACTTTATGTAGCTGTGAGTGTAATCATTCGCCTCAACACTCGTGGTGTTACCTATACTGTGGCCCACGTAGGAATGCGAACAAAATAGAAAAGTGACGATATAGGAATGTTGGCGAATCAGAACAGTAGACCATATGACAAATGAGGACGATATAAAAAGATAGCGAAATGGAACTGCGGACGAAATTGTCCTGAGCCACATTTTTTCGGAACGACTCGTACAAACATTTTTCCATAACATTTCCTCAAAGATTCTGCGCTTGGACAAGGTTCTATATTTCAATTAATCTAAACGTAAAACAAATTTTAAGACGAGAAGCTTAAGGTTCAAAATTGGTTAGACATAAAATGGAACATAGAACTGTGCAGCAAATATAGACCGGATTAAGTGGACTGGACGAGTGCCCTGTCGATATAATTAATGTCCTGAAAATAAATTACATTAGCTTTTTCCCATGGCCACGTTCGCGTGAATTATTAAGTCTGATAGTTGAATTCTGAAAATACATATACACCCTACTTCCGTCAATTATGTTACCTCGACTCTATCTTAAAGCCATAGAGTCGTATTTTTCCATTTTATGTTGGTTTATTAACGTACTAGGTAACGAACGTAACGGTATGAAAACCTTCGTCAGTTATTTTCGGCAGCTTTATCTTAGTATCTTTTGAGAAATGGGAAACGTCAATGCGATATTTTGTTTCGTTTGAAATAAAATGTAGACAGGACTGACACTTGGACTAGCAAATATCAACTTTAAGGTAACGAACATTTTCTTACTTCAACTGTAAAAATAATAAAATAAATAGGTAAATATCACGGGACAATTCACACCAAACGACCTAGTCCCAAACTAAGCAAAGCTTGTACTATGGGTACTTATATAGATAGATACATACTTAAATACATATTAAACACCCAAGACTCGAGCACAAACATTCTTATTATTCACACGAATGTCTGCCCCGAACGGGAATCGAACCCGGGACCTCAAGCTTCGTAGTCAGATTCTCTAACAACTTGGCTATCCGGTCGTCTAAACTGTACATGGATATTATTGATTTTTACCGTACTCACCTCCAAAAATTCCAATAAAATCAAACAGGACAAAGAAAAATACTTGCTTATTGATTCAGTGTATTTAACTTTATTAAAGCAAAGTAAGGAATCCTTCATAAAAATGATGATAGAGATGATGGTACTTAGGTAAAGTGCTTGAATACTGGCAGTTACTGCTTGGAGAGCGTGTATTTGAGTCCTGTTGAAGATAAAAAAAGTGTCTTACAAAAATATGTAGGGCAGAAACACCGTTTGTGACCATTTACTGTCTAAATATAAACTAGGAATAATTCTAAATATACAATACCATCTTAAACTCCGCATTATGTATGAACAACATTGTCGATCTCTAAGTATATATTTTGTTTAGATATGCGATCTGACCGTGCGGTCCGCTCGGTCAGATCGCACGCACGCGCAATATAATATAGAGTAAGTAAGTAAGTAATTTATTAATTGTAAGCTGTGTACAAATATGGTAAATCACAAGAGTATCAACCGTTGCCCATTTCGAGCATACAAATCTTTTGGTTTTATAACTAAAAATGAAAACATAAATTAATTAGGTACTGCATGCAACATTCGAAAAGAATCCATTTAAGTTATAAAATCAGCCAATCAGCCAATTTTTTTAATTTATTCTTGAAACTATCTCCATCAAGCATTTTTATTTGGTTAGGAAGTTTGAGACCGACAATTTTGTTCATAAAATAATGCGGGCTGCGTTTAATTTGACCTGACCGCGACCGCAGAACGCATCCAGTGTGGCAAATCCTTTACTGTTTCATTAATAGGTTACTATTTAATTTTCCTCGTACCACTCACCAGCCCACTTCCCCCTGGCGTCGGCCAGTAGCACTGTGTCGTCGGTATAGTCGTGGCTGGGCGCCCGGCACTTGTGGTCTCTGGCGGGCTGGGCGCGCGCGCGCACCCCGGCGCGGCACCAGGCGCCCGCGCCCGCGTCCGCGCGCACCGCCGCGCACCCCTCCACGGGGGACGGCGCGCCCGACCACCTGCCAGGAGGGAAGGGAAGGTCCATCACAGGACACTAATGTAGGTTAAACCGTGGTGGCCTAGCGGTTATACCTATGGCCTCTCAAGCAGAGGGTCGTGGGTTCAAATCTCAGCTCGCACCTCTGAGTTTTTCGGAATTTATGTGCGAAATTACATTTGAATTTTTTTTTATGGTTTAGGGGGCAAACGAGCAGACGGATCGCCTGATGGTAAACGATTACCGTCGCCCATGGACACCTGCGACACCAGAAGAGTCACAAGTGCGTTGCCGGCCTTTTAGGTAGGAGTACGCTCTTTTTTTGAAAGCTTGAAGGTCATATCGGTCCGGGAATACCGCAGCAGGAACCTCATTCCAGAGCTTTGCTGTGCGAGGCAGGAAATTTCTGGAAAAACGCACAGTAGAAGACAACCAACCATCCAGATGGTGAGGATGGAAGTGTTGTCGCGTAGGGCGGTGGCGGAAGGATGCGGCAGGGATCAACCCGAATAACTCCTCAGAGCTTACCATGAGCTTTTACGGTGAATTGAATAGGTAGATCTAAATTGATAATATGACCGGCCACTTGAAACCCGAACACACTTTTGGGTATTCTGCTACTCCAACTAACTGCTTTCAATAAGATTTAACGATTTGCTTTTTCGGGTGGTAGCGTTTTTGACAATAAGGCGGGCTTGCGCAGACCTGGGTTAGCTACTTAACTCCGAGTTAACCGCTAACCCAGGGTTAAGAAGTGTAAAAATGTATGGAACTGTCATTCTTAACCCAGGGTTACCAACTTAATTTTTTAAACCTGGACTGTGCAAGTAGCCCTAAGTAGTTTGAGCGTTATGCTGCACGGACTAATTGCTATTTTGATGTTCTGCGTTATAGATGTTATGCTTATAAGACAAAAGGATAATAGGACGTCTGACATTTAGTTTCTTGGTCAATTTTCGTTACTGGACATTTTGTTACATAGACTATTCGGTACTGAGCGATCGATTCTATGGCTTCCCGGGTGGCTTACTCGAAAACTTAGGACCCGCCGGCGGACCGTATGGTAGTGAGATTAAGATTGATGTTTGAAGGTACCTGGCAGTGTACTGCAGGTAGATGCGTTGCCTTGCACCGGGCGGCAGGCGCAGGCGCCGCGGGAACAGCCGGAACTGCTCGCCGCCCGACCACGCCGCGCTCAGGTCGATCGTCGAACTCACTGAAACATAATCATCGATAGGACCATGCATATGAGGTTGTGGGTGATATAGGGGCTAAATTCAGGACCGCCCAACACGGTTTGCGAGCGGTAATTCAATCGTTTGCGAGAGGATAGGGATGGGCTGAGCTTGGGCTTTATTTTTCTGTTAATTCGCTTTGTAAATAAATAAATGAATAAATAAATAAATAAACAAATAAATAAAAACGGCTCATCCCAATCTCAGACCAAAACTCTCGCAAATCAGTGATTGTTGGCGTTCCTGAATAGCAGTTCATCCCTAACCTCTCGCAAACGATTGAATTACCGTTCCTGAATTTAGCCCCTGGTCCTTATACCAAGTTCGCGTCAGTGAAAAATGAAATTTGTTTTGTACTATTAAGACCAATTACCTAGATGTATACTAGAAGACTCTTAGTAAGTATAGTCAGATGGGCTCACTATGAATCGAATATACAAATCCCGTTTTTTTTTACATCCTGTGAGAATTTAAGCGAATCCGTTCTTATTTCTTGCTTACATTATATTATAACTAGTTTTATTTTTTCATAAAGGTCTACAATGACAAATGTTATTTCAATAATCTTAAGTATTTAACGAACCTATTTTTTGAACACAGTAGATACGTTATTTGAAGACAAGGATCACCAATGTGGATCGGAATTATCAGTCAGTCATGAATTTATTTTCATAATGTACACATAAACAACCCGAAATACTCCGACAAATTTAACCACTTTTTAAAAATATCTACTGGCCTGAATAACATAATTCAACCCTTTCCGTAATTCAAGCCTCTCCCAAAGGGGAAGCCACATCGCTGCGACAAAAGGGTGTTTAAAAACGACCTCGAGCCATAAATAACGGTGCTGAACTCAAATAACCGCGTACTCCATAATACATGGAATGGAAGGAAATATGCCATGTTTTATACCAAAGCAAAAAGTATTACATTCGTTTACTCAATGAATTTAACTTTGCCAAGGCTCTTTGCCTTGTCACCGAAAATATTTTTACCAACTGATTCATTTCCCAACTGTAAGTATACTCGACCAAAATATTCCTTTACCAGGGTAAGGGCACAAATGTTAGATATTATTCGTGTTACTTAAATTTTTTATAAAGAAAGAAAGAAAGAAAGAAAGAAAGAAAGAAAAACATTTATTTTATAACAACAATAACACATACACAGGCAAAAATAAGAGTACAAACATACGTATAGACATAGACATAGAAATGTACATATTAGTGCTGCTACAAAAAGGGACCCGGCTCAGCATGTTGCTAGTTAAAAACCAGCACTGGTCTTCCGCCGGGCCACAGTACCTACAGCAACATCACGGAAGGCCACACAAAACAGACACAAATTATATAATTATTATAAAAAAAGAAAAACATATCATTCTAACATAAAACTATCTGACTACGGAACCCTAAAAACTAAACATTCAAGCATTCAAGGCTACCACAGACCGAAGCGCGGGGCGCGCGCGCGACGGCAACGAAAACGCTTCGGTCTGTGGTGGCCCTAAAATAATTGGCTGAATGTTCCTGAGACCTATGCCTCTTCCTAGCGGAACACGGAACACTAAAGAAACAAAAAAAAAGAGAAAAAAGTATTAGAAGAAACAACAACAACAACCCAATCATAACCCGATTAAACTAAATAAAACCAGTTTTACCAGTTCTTTCCTCTGATCTGGGAAACAGATCTAAAACTAAAATTATAAAAAACAAAGAAACACAGTTTAAATTAAGAAAAAAGTTAAGCTACAGCGACAGACACTTCGATTATATGAAGTAACCAAACATACACAAATGAAAAAGTTGCTCAATGATTGCAAAAACAGTTACAGTTATCAACATCATACCAGCCAACTGACGTCCAAAAGTTCTCGAATGGAGAGCACGGATTGCCAAGCGCAGCATGGGAGGTCCAACGAGATGGACGGACGATTTGGTGAAGGCCGCAGGTTCAAGATGGATGCAAGTTGCTTCCAACCGTAATGATTGGGTATCAATGAGGGAGATTATTTAAAAGCGAAAAAACTTCGCTTGTTTTTCGCTTTTAAATAATCTTAAATTCGGTGAGCAGCCGTACTGCTAATAAAATAAATAATATTTGAATAAATAGATGTGGTACATCATTTCTTACGCATTTCCAATGTAATTTGGAACGTAGGAGTCGTAGCTTCTAATAGTTGCGATGGATGTTACCACACGCCACTGTTGGCGTATGTAAGCGATTAAGAATTTTGGGGGAGTCGGTTGGATGCGACGTGGTTCAATTGGTAGAACATGAATACCTAATTCACAAAATAAAATCTTCCCTGGGAATCTAGCTAAGTGATAGCGAAAACCGCATTAAAATCGGCTAGGAATGTTGACTAAGTGGGAATGTGGACGAAATGGGAATGTGGAAGAAATTAACCTTAACGAAATTTTTTACCTTTACGGAGATAGGTTTACTCTGCATCAAATAAGTATAATAAATTCCGTTCCCGTGAGAATTTCAACAAATCCGTCCTAGAGACTAACTACAAATCATCACATCATAAAGGCAACTTCTACGCAAAATTTAAATCTAGGGTGAAGGGTTTGAGCTAGACGTTTTGAATCAGTGAGTCAGTCACTCAAGTCAAGACTTCTTTTTATAAAACTACTAAATTAAATACCTTAATTTATTTAAAAACGCTTTCCTTTTCTCGTTATGTTGAGGATTCGTTGTTACAAATTTCAAGTACCATTTTAGACTGTTACAAGAAAGTAAACAAAAATTTTAACACTTTTTCATATCTAAGAAAAGATCTTGCTAGTTTATTCGGACTCCTTTCGTTTTGTTTTTCACATTAAATCTGTGATGAGAAACTTTTTATCTCTTTACCAACACGGTTTTCGTTCAGATATTATCTCTGGGATTACTTGACCCATTTAAATCGTTTTGAGCCGAAGTAAAACGTTACAGGGCCCCATAAAGTGGGTAGAATCTGAATGCTAGTAAATAGCCGGCGTAAGGGCCCCCAGCGCGCGCGTTGCGATGAAATAAGACGATATTAGATAAAAACCTCATTGTTTGCGCGCATTTTTTAGCGATTTTCTTAATCTTCCCGGCAAACAAGTTCGTCGGTAACTTTTTAGTGAAAATGCAGAGGTTAAATGGAGTTTAGTGCTCGAATAAAAAAGTTGAGAGAATATTTTCTTTTGTTTATTTTGAAACATAATATTAAGCTACTAAAAAATAATTAAATGAGACCTTAAGTTTTTTAGTGATGTTAACAGCTTGATAGGAGAAGCGATGATGAAAAATTTGCTAGGTATGTAGATCGGCAAAACAGCCATGGTAGCCTAGTAGTTTATCAATGGCCTTTGAAGCAGAAGGCTAGGGGCCCGAATCCCGACTTGCAACTCTGAGCTTTTCAGAATTTATGTACGAAATAATAATGGGCAGATACTTATTGTTTGGAACCCAGCCTCATCACCAATAAAATTATAACGTATGTAGATTTATTGACAACAGTTATTTGTTGTAAGTAAAGGCTGCAAAGTAATTCTATGATGTATTTGAAGTTCCCTATTCTCACCTCCGCATTACAAATACAACCTAGGCTCTCTGAATAAGACGGTCTGAGACCAGGAGTAGGATTTTGTGTCTTAAAATTATAGGTTTAATGTTTAAGATTCCTTACTCCTCTCAAGAATCTTACGACTTACTTCAAAAGTAAGAAATTAAATATCTGCCTATACATTTCAATCCCACTGTATGCACATGGCACTAGACCGGTATATTTGGCGAATTTTGGGGGAGGCCAGGAGAAGGAGGAGGCAAGGAACCTTTTGTTCAGCAGTGAACGTCTTTCGGCTAGAGTGATGGATGAACAATGATAATGATGACTGTATTATAAGACACCTTGTATAGGCCGAAGATGACGATAATGACTGATGTTACAATGGAGATTTAGATTGTTGACTCACAGCTGGAGTGCCACACTGTGAAGTACGACTTGCGCGTGTCGCCGTCCGCCACGAACCCAAAGTCCAGCGCTGCCGGCTCCAGGAACAACTGAGGATAGTCCACCTCCAGCACAAGCGGCAGCGACTGGCAAATCATTAACAACGTCAGCTTTTTCATCATTGTCATTAACTTTGAATCCCTACGAGTCTCTTGCTCGATCACAAAATTATAGGAAACTATAGCTAATCCGGCGTACTTTGTTCTGCCTTAGAGTACCCCCCCCCCCCGCCGCACCCCGCATTGTACATCCTGTGGCCTATCCCACAAAACTTACAATTACAATTCTACAATTGTATAGTAACAAGTTTGTAATAATACAAGTAGGCGTACCACAACACATACAAGTGACATATTTGTAGAGGAAAATTCTTACAAATATGTAAATTGTAGCGACAATTCTACAATTTATTGTATCACAAAACTTTACATATTACAAATGTTTTTCCGGAAAAATTTACAAATATTTAGTTGACAATTGCTGGTTTAAGATTTGTAAATAAATAAATAAATAAATATCACGGGACAATTCACACCAATTGACCTAGTCCCAAAGTAAGCTAAGTAAAGCTTGTGTTATGGGTACTAGGCAACGGATAAACATACTTATATAGATAGATACATACTTAAATACATATTAAACACCCAAGACCCGAGAACAAACATTCGTATTTTTCATACAAATATCTGCCCCGACACGGGAATCGAACCCGGGACCTCAAGCTTCGTAGTCAGGTTCTCTAACCACTAGGCCATCTGGTCGTCTAAATATTTAGTATTTGTGTTACAGTTAATTGTAATAATAAGTAAACATATACGTAGAATTGTAGCTACAAGTTTACAATTCACTAAACGTGTGTCAAGAGGTTGTAATTGCAACACAAATTATTGATTCACCGAGAATATTTTGTTTCACGAAATGTTTAGTTCTAGTGGCAGTGATAGTGAAGAAGAATAAAATTAATTGTAAGACGTGCTAGGACATTATTATAGAGAACGTATAAATTTAACTTCGACCATAACGGATTTCACATTTAATCAGAGGTTCAGAGTGAGTAAATCTACCGTCGAATATCTTCTACAGACTATTGGTGGAAACCTTAGACATCCGACACAAAGAAGTCACGCTCTTGATCCTTAACAACAGTTACTGAATGTTTTAAGATGGTTGGGCACAGGATCCCACTATCACGTCACTGGCGATGCTCATGGTGTTTCCAAAATGACAATGTGTCGTTCGGTTCATGCCGTATATGCACAAATAGTGGACAAATTACTGGGAAGTGAAGTAAGATGGCCAACAAATGGAAACTCAATTTCTCAAGATTTTATTGCAGCATCACATGTAAATTTTCCCAGGGTCGCAGGGATTATAGATGGATCGTTAATATATATAATTCTAAATCATTTAATTTTTGCTTTATCTCCTTCCATTTGTTTATTTTCACAGTGTGCGTCAATTTATCACTAAATTTACCAAAATAATGTTTTTGTTTTCATTTATGAGGCCTAAAATGGTTAGTTTACCCCGTTCCCCTTGCAAGTCCATTGTTATATGTCAGTTGGTATCTAGGTACATAGGTAATGCTCGTAGATAGATCACTATATAAATATAATTAATATAATTCTTGCGTATTGCGTATAAAGTGAAACTACCTTCAACATCAAAGAAGCTAAATAAATTGTTACATATTTGTAGTTGTAACATTACAATTGTTCGCTTGTATATTTACAAATCTACCATCCTACAATTATGTAGCTGTCGTGACATGCCTTTATTTTTTGTGATACGCTTTCACGAAAATGACATATTTGTATACTCCAAATTTGTAACAAATACATGTTTACGTGGCTAGTTCTACAAACAAGGGAATAAAATGGCACTATTTTTGGCCCATCATATTTTTTAAATGTACATAATTTTAAAGTTACCTGTTATAATAAAACATGACAAAGTATTCTAGAACTGAAAGGGCCAGTCAAAATATTTATTAATTTAAAAGTTATGGACATTTTTTACCTTACAGAAGACAGGGAACTGAGAGTAGACACAGGGAAGTGATAATAAAAGATTTTTGATCTTAAAATCGACTTGACAGTGAACATTGTAGTACCATATATTTCAAACTAAATACAAACTGAAATATAGATGCACAGAAAAAACCCCAGAAAAAAGACCAATGCTGGGAATCGAACCCAGGTCCTCAGCGTTCCGTGCTGCGTGCTTACCCCTACACCATCACTGGTCTAGAAGTTAGCGACGAATCTTTCCCATACATCGTACACTTCAGTCTGTTATAATCACATTTAGGCAGTGATAAAGCGCATCTATGTTATGCCCTCTACCGAGAGACTTCAACACTCCTTCGGAGCTACCCGCTCACCTGGACCAAGAGATGGCGCTACTAGGCCAACTTTTACAAGTTAAGTATGAAGTATCTTTTTCTATTTATTTTTTTATTTTCTTCACGTTCATTTTTTTATTACTTTTACGGTCATCCCGTGAAACCATATATTTCAAACTAAATACAAACTGAAATATAGATGCACAGAAAAAACCCCAAAAAAAAAAAGAAAAAAAAAATTGTAGTACCTATATAAGATAATCATTAGAACCATTTATATGCAAAAAAAATACTAACCTGGTACTACTGGGTCTTTGTGTGTACTTTAATACCTACCAGGGTAGTGATCATTGGGGATGTCTAAAAAAAATTACCAGTGGTTTTTATATTTTTTTTGTATAGAAAAGTCAATTATAAGAAACTAATTTCAATATTTTGTCATTTACTTCTCTACTTTTTTCAAAATTAATTATTGAAACTATTTTAGTTGATGACGTCAGATTATAATTGAGGGCTCCCACAATGCCAAATTTCTAAATCTTTCTGAATGCGTTCGATAAGGTAACCCCTTTAATTATTTTCTGCGTAGTGGTACACTATACACTCTGTCACTTTACTGGCACTGTCAAAGTGCTAGATGTCAGACAGCGGGTCCAAATCAAACTCCGTAGTATAATCCACGCGTAAATTGTGAAGAATTCTAACCACACAGAATAAAGTACGACTTGAACCGGTCACGCAATTTACACCAATGTCAAATGAAGGTCATTGCTTATTTGTTATATAATAAATTCATTATATAATATTAAAATTAAATAACTACAGAAAACGAGTTAAAAAGCATTTATCTCAAAATGGTTTTCGATTTACTATACATTGCAAAAAAATAGACATCTCCAATTTAGACAAGGGACAGCTGACAGAGCCGTCAGAAACATAATAATTAAAAAGAATGTTAAGTTTTCTTTACTGAACTATTTTTAAGAAACCATAAATCTTTTTAAATCTAAAAATAATCAACATTTTTCAGACTGCTATAAAAAGTAACAACTACTTTACTCTAGATGCTTCAGAAATAGGAAACAAAATAATTACTGCACCGTTTAGTCATCTATTTAAGACCATTCAAATATAATTAAAACACATAGCCTTTATTTATTTCAGTGTGCATAAAAATTTTGATTTATTGTTTTTATCACTATGACTATAGTGTACGTTGGGAGAGTGTGTATGTGAGGCGCAACTCACACTACAAGTTTAGTCAGCTACGAAAGGCGTTGTGTACATGCAGTATGCCAAAACTCGTGTAAAACAGACGCATAGGCCTGAATGAAACATTCACGACAGGTGAGTGAAACTGTATCAGTTTTAATGCAGTTGATTTGTGATTATGCACTAAATGCAATCTTGACTACTCTTGCCTTCTTAATAAAAAGCTCTACACATAAGACAAGAATAAACGTTTGATTAATTTTGACGTTTCTCTGTCTGTTTTTCTTGTTGATTTACTTTTTAGGGTTCCGTAGTCAACTAGGAACCCTTATAGTTTCGCCATGTCTGTCCGTCTGTCTGTCTGTCTGTCTGTCTGTCTGTCCGCGGCTAAGCTCAGAGACTGTTAGTACTAGAAAGCTGTAATTTGGCATGAATATATATATCAAACACGCCGACAAAGTGATTGAATAAAAAAAAGTAAAAAAAAATTTTTTAGGGTACCTCCCATAGACGTAAAGTGGGGGTGATTTTTTTTTCTCGGCTAACCCTATAGTGTGGGGTATCGTTGGATAGGTCTTTTAAAATCATTGCGGAGTTGCTAACATGATTTTTCTATTCAGTGATCTGTTTGCGAAATATTCAACTTTAAAGTGAAAATTTTCATTAAAATCGGCCGTCCCGTCCCCCCCTCTAAAATCTAAACTGTTGGGTGGAAAAATTTTAAAAAAGCAGAAGGGTAGTAAATATATCAAATTTACTAGGAAAATTATAGCGGCTAAGATTGCTTGGAAATTATTTGTAGTTTAAGAGTAAATAGTAGCCTAAGGTATAAAACATACCTAAACTTGGATGATTCCGTACACATACGAAATCCTTAGAAAAATATTACTTGATTTTTTCGTAATGGCTACGGAACCCTACCTTGGGCGTGTCCGACAAGCTCTTGGCCGGTTTTTTATTTTCTATTTTTACATTCCTTCTTTGCTGTTTTTTTATTTTTTTATCCATCTTTCTTTATTTGGTAATTTTTTACTTTCTAATCTCACATTTTCATTCAATTGTCTTTCTTTTATGTTTCTTTTTTATGTATGATTGACATTTCGAGCAAACAAAAAACAATATCTCCCGTCCGACTGAACATATCATCATTCTTATACCGTACGTTAATAATGGGAGGACCTTCTTTGTATAAAATTTCAACTCATTTGGAAAATTGGCCCAATTTGACTTGCAATACTCACTAATTAACAAACTAACACATCGGCAAGTTCAATAAAAGCTTGTAATGACGCAGTACACAGATAAGTTAGTGGTAACAGCCACTGAACATGCATTTTATCACTTCGCCGTTAGTGTTCTCACTTCCCTGTCTATGTATTTCCAGAGAAGTGATAGACAGGGAAGTGAGATTTTGAACGTTTTTTCTTAAATGTAGAAGATTGCTTTATTTAATCAAAGTTGAAATTTCTATAAATTTACCGTGCAACTAAAAGAAATACTAAAAATATATTAAAATGAAATAAAATGTGTTAATTTAAATTTAAAAAAGAACCATGTGAGTGAGTTTGACTGACCAGAACGCAACTGTCTCCACAAAAACCACGGACACGAGAAATCGCGGCTAGAGTGATACAAATCACTCTCGTTGCCATGCTGTCTTCACCTCTCTCTTTCTATTGCCCAAGTGACAACGTTACTTGCTATTCAATTTCAACGTGATTTTTACAAAGTTTTAGTTGACAGGGAAGTGATACTAAATTCGCGTCGCTTTTATTAAATCAACAAAATCTTGGAGAAAATAAGTTACTGTAAGACCGTTTTAGTTTTTTTGAAAACCATGTACAAATTTTTTTTATAAAATTAATCTGATAAACCCCTTTTTTAACCCTAAACATGGACTTTTATTTTGAATTTTGGGGATGTCGCCCCACAGGGAAGTGAGAATTTTGACCATTTTTGGGCAAATTTGTCGTATAAATATTTGCTTGAGAGAGATGATTTTCAGCGTCCAATTAGAAACCGATACAAACTATTATTTCACAGTGTAAGATAACACAAATATTTATTTAATATCCTCAATTTGTAGAACTAGCCTTGTAATTGTTGTGGTACATTTTTTTGTTTACAATTTCACAATTTTGTCGAACTGTACACTTGTAAAGTTTTGTGGGATAGGGCACTGGCGTTCACCGCTCTCTTGCAACTGGCCCTCGCCGCTCTCTTGCAACTGGTCCTCGCGGCTCATGTACTTACATCGCGTCATCCTTTTTCGTGTATGCAGCCGGCGTTCATCGTTTTATTAGACGTTGTCACGTCAAAAATTAAGGGGTGAACCACCCACATTTAGGGGTATGAAAAATAGATGTTGGCCGATTCTCAGACCTACCCGACATGCACACAAAATTTCATGAGAATCGGTCTAGCCGTTGCCTGCGACTCCGTCTGCGAAGAATAGGGGTATAAAAATAGCCTACGACCTATTCTGAGACCTACTGAGTATGGAGAAATCGGTCAAGCCGTTTCGGAGGAGTTCGATAACAAACACCGTGACACAAGGTTTTTATATATTAGATTAATCAACGTCTAGATTTTTTTTTCTCTGGTTTAATGCCTCAAGACCAACCCTTACTGTGACATACATTCATTCTTACCTGCAGCAGACCTGCTGAGACTGAAATGCTTCACGTATGGTGATTAGTTTGCAAGTTGGCAGTCTTCACCAGTCTCTGCTGTGGGTCACATCTATTCACCTATACTTACATGCAGCAGACCCTGCTCGGAGTAGAAGGTCATCTCTCCCTGCTCGATGCGCTGCGGGGGATAGTTGGCAGGCTGGCAATCGTCGCCTGCTTCCACCGTAGGCCACACCTCTTCCGTGTGGACGCAAACCTCCACACACATCTGCGGAAGGATTATTATTATTACCCAGCCTATATTTATATCGTACTGATGGGCAATAGCCTCTCCTCTTGACTTCCATGTCTTTCTATTCAGAGCTGTTTTTGGAATTGACAGGCCGAGGCGGAGATGACTAGACGACCTGAACGTGGAACTGAAGAAGTTTAGTGACCAAAAAAAGCTCTGAAAGAATATTATCAAGGTAAAAAGAATGCTTGAATTTTATGGTATTATACTGTCTGGCTTCATTCTATACCTACTATACTTATAGTATGATAATTATTTACTAAAACAATATGAAGTGATGTTTAAAAAAAATACTCTTGGAAAATGGTTCTTCTTCGCGACACTAGCTTCACTTCCGGCCGGTAACCATACCAAAATTGGGGTCCTAATACAGTCCACAGCAGAGCTGTAGAACTCCTAGCCTTAGGTTCAAGAAGCATCTCAGCTTCGTGGCTACGGTCTTCACGATTCTGCAGCCAGCTGCACTCTCACGGTACGCCACCGCCAGCAGTGATTGCATGTCCTGGGAAAGTATAACTGTATACTCACAGCAGTATAACTCATAGGTTGCAGGCAGCATCTCAGCTTCGGGCTGGATACGGAAGTTAGCGACGTCGCTCTAGCAGCTAAGTGAGTTTCTGGGTACCAGCAGCATCTCAGCTTTATTGCGCCGCATTTGCAGCCGCAGAATATGCCACCACTGGTGGATATTCCGTGTCCAGGGAATATTAAAGGACCCGGCCACGAAATTGCGCGACCAGCGGTCAATCAGTTCATTGCGTGTGCCGCCAGGTAACCATAGTTTGGCGAGCGCCTCGGCCACCAATTTTTACCCTGGTACTGCCACGGTAGTAATGCAAAATCTCCCGTGTGGTACTACCAGTAGGACCAGCAGGGTAAGAAGGGCCACGCAATGAACTCGAAGTGCCGGTCGCGCGAAGTCGTGGCCGGGTCTTAACAGTATACTCACAGCAGTGGAGCTTCTGGGTTCGAGCAGCATCTCAGCTTGATGGCGCCGGTCTCCGCGGCCCCGCACGCAACTGCAGCCGCACAGCCCACTGGGCTCGCCGCGCACGAGACGCCACGGCGCCGAGGCGAAACATGCCACCGCCAACGGCGCCGAGCCTATGTTCTGCACGCGGAAGCGCTTGCGAACCCTGAGATGCCAAATAAGGATCTACAAAACAGCCGCAAGAGTTTTTTTATCAGCATCCTAATATGTATAATCTGTCAAAATATTATTCATCATCGTCTTCCTGTTTAGCCTAAATTGATACATCCCACTGCTGAGCACAGGCCTTCTTTCGAAATGAGAGCTTGGACTGTAATTCACTTATAGTCTGTATAGCTAATGCAGATAGGGGACAGAAGGAAATATCTCGAAAACCGTGCAACTTGGTATAATAGTAAATGTGGTCAAAAATGTTAAAAATGGCCCTAACTATCACTGAACTAAAACAATTACTTTGCTCACCCGCGACCTTACAATAGTTACGTTTATGCAAGAAATGTGCGTTCATGCAGTTCCTCCACCTCCACACTGTACGAACACACACAAATCACATAAACCCAACCATCACCACCACCAAGCTACACTGACGCGTTTCGAACTCAACCAGAGCTCATCTTCAGAGTTACCACAACCGTATGCTATGCTACCAACTGTTAAACTAAACAGTTAGTGTTAGTTTAACAGTTGGTAGCATAGCATACGGTTGTGGTAACTCTGAAGATGAGCTCTGGTTGAGTTCGAAACGCGTCAGTGTAGCTTGGTGGTGGTGATGGTTGGGTTTATGTGATTTGTGTGTGTTCGTACAGTGTGGAGGTGGAGGAACTGCATGAACGCACATTTCTTGCATAAACGTAACTATTGTAAGGTCGCGGGTGAGCAAAGTAATTGTTTTAGTTCATTAATATGGACCTCCGCAAAGTAACGCCTGATTCAATAAATTACCTAACTATCACCTCTTAAAACCCCTACACTCGACTGCCTAACACCCTGTATAATTGTTTCGCAGATGAATTCAATTGGTTTTTCATACCACAACGTTCCACATTCACATCATCATCCATCATCATCATCGCGCCTACAGCTGAGCACCGGCCTTCTTTCGAAATAAGAGCATGTGTTGTAGTTATTTTGCAGGCTCAGTCAGGATCAGGAACTACATACACACCATAGAATTTACCGAAAAGTTCAAGATCACATGAATTCTGAAAAATTCAAGGGTGCAAATCGCACGACCCGCTTGAAAGGCCCATAAGCCGAATCACTAACTAAGGCTAGCACGGTTATTTTTAAACTATATGAATCGAAAATTTGTTACAACCATGAAGGTCTAACCTGACTACATCTTTGAAAGGCAGGTCGAGCGCGCACATGCGCACGCGCAGCTCGGGCCGCGACAGCCGCAGCTGCGCCGCGCGCGGCGACACGCGGCACACCGCGCGCGCCGGCTGAGGCTCGCCACGCCGCCAGGAATCTCTGCCACAAAAACCGCAATCTTCAAACGCCTAAAGGACGACTTTTAATCTGTCAGTGTTGTAAGTCAATATTGGCGCGACGGAGACGATTTTTGAGTTTGATTGTGTTGCCTTTGCATCTACGTATTACATGATTGAAGTTTGTTGCCTTTGTGAGATCTCCCTCCAGCCAAAAGCTATCTCCGGGGACCGAAGCCCGTAAGAAGGAAGTTGCAACTTGCACCCGAGTTGAGGAACTTCGATAGTGCGATGTAGAATGCAGCAGCTTTTCTAAATGATGACTCATCATCATCAGCCTATGTTCGTCCACTGCTGGACATAGGCCTTCCCCATGGCACGCCACTGAGCACGATCCTCGGCCACTCTCATCCAGCTGTTGCCAGCCGCCTTGCGAAGATCATCGCTCCACCGAGTCTGAGGACGTTCCACGCTACGTTTGCCAATCCGTGGTCTCCACTCAAGAACTCGTCTACCCTAACGGTTATCGGTTCTTCGGGTTATATGGCCTGCCCATTGCCACTTCAGCGTGCTGATGTGGTGGGCTATGTCGATAACTTTGGTTCTCTGTCGGATCACTTCGTGATGAAATGATGACTAGATGGCGCTAAAGGTCACTATACCCTCAACGTCTCACCCTCTGTCGTCATCAGGCAGTGTCCTGAGCAGCATCAGTCCTGGCGGCACGGGTTCCCCGGCCGGCCGCGCCAGCAGAGTCACGCGCCACTCGTGCCACGCTCCCGCCGCCACCACACACGTCCGAGGTTCCACCTGCAAATATCTCGACGAAACGACTTTCTGTTAAGGTCCTTATGATGCATTCTAAGCAACGACGGGGGCAATTTTGGGGGTTGAAATCGCTCGCGTCCGTAGGTTTACCCTCGATACCCTACACGTGACCCCTGGGTGGTGCTAAACGAGCGATACAACTCCGGTGGTAGGCGTCGGCCGTGGCTGGTCACCACCCTATAGGTTGAGCCAGGCCGCCAAGCGAACTCTCGTCGTGTTCTGGCTTGTTGCCTATACTCGTAGTAGCCATTCTGGAGAAGGGTCTGATCAGTTATGAAGTGCGCGCGTACCGGTTACAGTGCGACGTATTTGCTTAACGCTTTGCATTGCTAACAGGCGCGCGCAACACTGCCTTCTTTCTGCTTATTCCTCTAAATGCAAGTCTAGGATGAATTAGCATTTACTAGGCAAGTGTGCTCCATCGTAGGCCTCATCTTTGCTTTCCATAAGGCATTATTGTGGACAAACCCTAAGCCTATACTGTATAAATAAAAACGATGTTTCGGCATGAATGGCCATTCGGAAAACGCTGATAGTTTAAAAAAAACACGTGGAAAATCATTTCCATAATAAATTTTGCTTTGAGAATTCTAAAGATGAACAGAGAAGGAAAAGAATTATAACAAAATACATTATACACTTTGAAGCATGAGGGGACAAACTATCATATGCCAAGAGATGTCCACACCTTGCTAAATAAAAGCATTGTACCTAGCAGTAAAAATTAATTTGTCGATGATTGAGAATGGATAAAGAAAGACTTTTTGCCTTGTAATAATCGTAGTTTTGTGGTCCATAATCCGCAGCAAGGAAGAGTTCTATGCCGGTATCCATTTCTTCAGGTAACGAAGAGTTTGCCACAGATACTTCTTCACCCAGTATAGCATCAGCTGCAAAATCAACACGTCAACAAAAGGAATCTATGTTGGTTACCTTAAAAGTTACCAATGTAACGTTTGTCTTTTGTTTTAGTGTTTTATTTATTTTTTATATACAGCATTGTTATTCAACAAACCTAACCTTTTACTCTGTTGTACTACAACATTGTCGATTAAACGAATCTAAACAACATGTCAACACAATCATCATCAATATTAATATTGGACTAAACTCTATTAAAGACGTGAGTTATCCGCATTTTTAACTATGAGTAAGACTAACGATAGTTTAATCTTCAAAGCTATCTGTCGTCTTGTGTATAAGTGTAATAGTTAGTAATAGATAGTTATAGTTAGTTAGTTACGTTGATGTGTATTTAATGATTATTGCGGATTACTGATGTTTGGCAAAAACTGTTTACCAAAGTATCACATCGCAAACTTTTTTTCCCAAATTTTTATTTGGCAAAAACTCAATTGTCAAGACTACTTATCGCAATTTTACAGTCAGCAAACCTCTTTTTTGGCATGTGATTGTTTAGCAAATAATTAAATGGTCATGTTCTATTTTCCCAAATTTTTTTTGGCAAATGTGTCGTTTGGCATAACATACCAATCCCAAAACATTGCATGGCATACGGTTTATATCCCAATTTGGGTAGTGGTAGGATAAAAATGAATAATACTGGTATTGTGAATTACGGCGGGATAAAGTGACGAAGTGTACTGTATCTATGACTACTAAATTAAAGCATGGAAAACATTCAATGTCATGGTTGTATGACATTTCATAATATCAAAGGTAATAATCCTTTTCTGTGCTGTCATAAAAAAAATACCTAACATCGAAGGCTAAGGCGGGAGCTACGCTACGCTTCGCTCCCGCCTTAGCCTTCTGAACCTAACCTGTCCGAGTCGCTTCTGCCCTGAAAGGTCTTGCTCGCTCGCTTCGCTCGCTCGCTGCCAGCGATATGCCACAATGTTACCTACTATTGTATATCCGCAACAAAATATTGCACGGAATACGACAGGGGTCACCAATTATTTCTGCCATTTATTCGTTTTATACTTGAAATTCCTGTACAGATCCATACTATTGTATTTATGCAACAGTAAAAATTAATTATCATTTGCCGAACTTTTGCTATAAGTTGAGCATGGGAAGTGACAAATTTGGCAAACATTTTTTTGGCATATAATTTATGACAAAATAAAGCATTCGCTTAATAAAATCTTGACGAAGTGAAACTTTGCCAAATTAATGATTTGACCAAATGAATAAAATGCGAAATGTAACTTTGCTAAACATTCGTTTGGGAAATGAAACTATTGCGATAAGTTATTTGGGAAATCATATTTGGGAAAAATAATTTGCCAAACGGCAGTACACCGATTATTGCACGTATGCTTAGTTTTGTGTAGGTATTTTTGTTAACGCTCTCGTTTGCTGTAAATTGTACCAACTGCTGGATTATATTCCTTACTTCATTCTGTTCTAAAAGGTTGTTTTGAAAAGATCGCTCAGAACCAATAAAACCGCCTAGTATTGCTTACTATACGGTGTTTAAGGAAGTGTTATTGTATTGTAGTAGAATAATAAGTATAAAAGCTCTCATCTCTGGTGAATCACATATGACGCGATGAACACCGGTTATTCACTTTAACTAAATATAGGGCTTTTAGAAAGAAACTTAGAATTAGTTGAAAGTTACCGAAACTGACATGGAACAGCTGTAAGGCAGGGGCAGGTTGGCGGCAAAACGTCAAAGAATCTCATGTACAGGCGAAAAGGCATCTCGTCTTGTGGGTATTCTGAAACAAACGGTGATAGTACATTACTCCAGAGGCCGTGAAGTCAGGGATTTCTGGACGAGTTTGGGGTAAACAAACGGTGATAGTACATTACTCCAGAGGCCGTGAAGTCAGGGATTTCTGGACGAGTTTGGGGTAAACAAACGGTGATAGTACATTACTCCAGAGGCCGTGAAGTCAGGGATTTCTGGACGAGTTTGGGGTAAACAAACGGTGATAGTACATTACTCCAGAGGCCGTGAAGTCAGGGATTTCTGGACGAGTTTGGGGTAAACAAACGGTGATAGTACATTACTCCAGAGGCCGTGAAGTCAGGGATTTCTGGACGAGTTTGGGGTAAACAAACGGTGATAGTACATTACTCCAGAGGCCGTGAAGTCAGGGATTTCTGGACGAGTTTGGGGTAAACAAACGGTGATAGTACATTACTCCAGAGGCCGTGAAGTCAGGGATTTCTGGACGAGTTTGGGGTAAACAAACGGTGATAGTACATTACTCCAGAGGCCGTGAAGTCAGGGATTTCTGGACGAGTTTGGGGTAAACAAACGGTGATAGTACATTACTCCAGAGGCCGTGAAGTCAGGGATTTCTGGACGAGTTTGGGGTAAACAAACGGTGATAGTACATTACTCCAGAGGCCGTGAAGTCAGGGATTTCTGGACGAGTTTGGGGTAAACAAACGGTGATAGTACATTACTCCAGAGGCCGTGAAGTCAGGGATTTCTGGACGAGTTTGGGGTAAACAAACGGTGATAGTACATTACTCCAGAGGCCGTGAAGTCAGGGATTTCTGGACGAGTTTGGGGTAAACAAACGGTGATAGTACATTACTCCAGAGGCCGTGAAGTCAGGGATTTCTGGACGAGTTTGGGGTAAACAAACGGTGATAGTACATTACTCCAGAGGCCGTGAAGTCAGGGATTTCTGGACGAGTTTGGGGTAAACAAACGGTGATAGTACATTACTCCAGAGGCCGTGAAGTCAGGGATTTCTGGACGAGTTTGGGGTAAACAAACGGTGATAGTACATTACTCCAGAGGCCGTGAAGTCAGGGATTTCTGGACGAGTTTGGGGTAAACAAACGGTGATAGTACATTACTCCAGAGGCCGTGAAGTCAGGGATTTCTGGACGAGTTTGGGGTAAACAAACGGTGATAGTACATTACTCCAGAGGCCGTGAAGTCAGGGATTTCTGGACGAGTTTGGGGTAAACAAACGGTGATAGTACATTACTCCAGAGGCCGTGAAGTCAGGGATTTCTGGACGAGTTTGGGGTAAACAAACGGTGATAGTACATTACTCCAGAGGCCGTGAAGTCAGGGATTTCTGGACGAGTTTGGGGTAAACAAACGGTGATAGTACATTACTCCAGAGGCCGTGAAGTCAGGGATTTCTGGACGAGTTTGGGGTAAACAAACGGTGATAGTACATTACTCCAGAGGCCGTGAAGTCAGGGATTTCTGGACGAGTTTGGGGTAAACAAACGGTGATAGTACATTACTCCAGAGGCCGTGAAGTCAGGGATTTCTGGACGAGTTTGGGGTAAACAAACGGTGATAGTACATTACTCCAGAGGCCGTGAAGTCAGGGATTTCTGGACGAGTTTGGGGTAAACAAACGGTGATAGTACATTACTCCAGAGGCCGTGAAGTCAGGGATTTCTGGACGAGTTTGGGGTAAACAAACGGTGATAGTACATTACTCCAGAGGCCGTGAAGTCAGGGATTTCTGGACGAGTTTGGGGTAAACAAACGGTGATAGTACATTACTCCAGAGGCCGTGAAGTCAGGGATTTCTGGACGAGTTTGGGGTAAACAAACGGTGATAGTACATTACTCCAGAGGCCGTGAAGTCAGGGATTTCTGGACGAGTTTGGGGTAAACAAACGGTGATAGTACATTACTCCAGAGGCCGTGAAGTCAGGGATTTCTGGACGAGTTTGGGGTAAACTTTATAGGATAGTCCGTTACCCTCCCTCTGTACGGCAAACACCTTATTCTCAACTATGATTTTTATCATGCACTAAGCACAAGTCAAAATAAACTGGTCAGGTGCGAGTCGGACTGGTGCACGAAGGGTTCCATACCATAATCTATAAAAACGGCAAAAAAATCACGACTGTTGTATGGTAGCCCCCCTTAAATATTTCTTTTATTTTAATTTAATAATTTATTTTTAAAGTGAATATGTGAATATTTCAAGCGTCTACCTGTTGCCGTTATCAATAACGAGCAAAAACGAGCAAAAAAATCAGGGGCCAATTGCATAACAAAGTACAACTAATATTACAAGCGAAACTCTCGCTTCAATTATATTAACTAGAAAGGGAGTTCCGCTTGTAATATAAGTTGTAATTTGTTATGCAATTGGACCCTGGTTTGCTGAATGGGAGCCCCCTTATATATTTAATTTATTATATTTTTTAGTACGAGGGGCGTTCAATATAAAGTGAGAATGAGATGCAAACTCTTTCAATATTAGGAAATTAAATACTGGCCGGTAAAGCTAATCTATCTAGCTGATTGCTATGAAAAAAAAAACTAACTGTCTTTTGTTTAAAAAAAAATACGGTAATTTCTTTGCAATGCTATTGAGTACGTTAGCGAAAATGGAGAAAATTTAACTGCGCGCCGTTATCAAATACTTGTGTTTGAAAAATTTTTCTACGGACCAAGTCAATTTAGATTTGCGGGACACTTTAGGGTCTAATGCTCCTCCGTATTCGACAGTCGCACGTTGGTGCGCCGAATTTAGACGTGGAAGAACATCGACAATGGACGACCCCCGCTCCGGACGCCCTACTACTGCAATAACTGAAGAAATTGTGAAAAAAGTTGAAAACTCAGTTTTGGCGGATCGTCGTGTCACAGTTCGTTTTATTGCTGAAAATGTAAAGATGTCAACGGGGAGCGTGCATAATATTTTACATGAACGCTTGGGTATGAAAAAGGTATCTGCGCGTTGGGTACCAAGAATGCTTACTGACACGCAAAAACAAACTAGAGTCGAGATTTGTCAAGAAGCTTTGGACCTGATACAGCAAGACCGGGAACTTTTTTTGGTGCGATTTATAACAATGGACGAAACGTGGCTCCATCATTACGACCCTGAAACGAAACTGCAGTCTATGACGTGGAAAAGGCCATCATCTCCAACTCCGAAGAAATTCAAGGTGGGCCCATCTGCCGGTAAGGTCATGGGCTCTGTGTTTTGGGATGGTAAAGGGGTATTAATGATTGAGTATCTCAAACATGGAGCATCTATTACGGGCACTTTATACGCCAAACAAATAGCAACATTGCGCAATGAGATCCGCGAAAAACGGCGAGGTAAACTCTCGAAAGTTGTGCTGTTCCACCAGGACAATGCCCCGGCACACAAGTCCATCGTTGCAATGGCTGCAATTCGTGATGCTGGGTTCAATATCCTTAAGCAACCTCTGTATTCACCAGATCTCGCTCCCAGTGATTTCTACCTATTTCCGAGATTGAAACAATACCCGAGAGGCCAGAAATTTGAAGACGACGACGCGGTAGTCGCTGCAGTACAAGATTTTTTAAGTACTCAAGATGAGACCTTTTTAAAAATGAAATTTTAAGTTTAAAAAAAAGATATAATAAGTGTATTATGCTAAAAGGTGACTATGTCGAAAAATAAAATTTTATTTATTAAAAGTTGTTTGTAACATACTCATTCTCACTTTTTATTGAACGCCCCTAGTATTTGTTGTTATAGCGGCAACCGAAATACATCAGCTGTAAAAATTTCAACTGTCTAGCTATCACAGTTCATGAGATACAGCCTAGTAACCGACGGACGGACGGACGCACAGCGGAGCCTCAGTAATAGGGTCCCGTTTCTTTGGGTACAGTACCCTAAAAATTAACAAAAATACCTAAACTGCAAAGAAACACCTTTGTTTTTCAAAGAGTATTTTTTAATGTGTAATCTGCGCCAGGCTAGATAATCCGCAGTTTGCGAGTACAACTTTCACCAGAATTTCAGAACAAACTTATATTAAAATTCCGTCCTCGTCCATACCAGGTTTTTTGCTGCTTTCTTAATCAACTATCAAGTTTGCCCGGCCAAAGTTTCCTATTAATTATCCCAGCAGCATCCTATGCAAGTGACCTTCAACTTTGCAGCTAGAAAACAGATGATTAATATCCCCAGAGATGCCCAACGCAGATTGCGGCCCCTGGGTCCTTCGATGAAACCTCGTGTCATTAATTAGCTCAACTTTCTTTAACTTGCACGAGACTCGAACTTAGACGACTCGAGGGAGGTACCCACGGACCAACGTACGCTTTGAGAAGGTCCTTCGATGCTTTTTCAAGTTTACTACTTAGTCTATTTGAAGCACCCCAATATGAAAGTTTTTGATCAAATGAAAAATATTTTAAAGTGAAGAACTTTTGTATAATCACGACCACACGACCAGCTTTTAGCCGCGCCACGTGATCTATTCGGTCGGTTATGTATTACAATACCGAAGTACGAAAGATTGTATTAATGGGTCAAAAGACCGACACGATTTTTTTCTGAAACCGTTTACTTTTTAAGATTGTTATAAAACAAACCTAACCTGACCTAATGGGTTCTGTATGATGCCGTTTTAATAAATTCTGAGAAGTTTACGGTTTCAGAAAAAAATCGTGCCGGTCTTTTGACCCATTCGATGTTTTAATACATTCGGTCTTTCGTAATTCGGTATTGTAATACATACCCATTCGGTCTGGTAGTTGAATTGAAATTGTCAATTTTCACTGATTTGTGGCACCTACTCTAAGGATCAGCTCTGGTTGAGTTCGAAACGCGTCAGTGTAGTTTGGTGGTGGTGATAGTTGGGTTTGTGAGATATGTGTGTGTTCGTACAGTGTGGAGGTGTAGGAACTGCATGAACACGCATTTCTTACTTAAACGTAACTATCGTAAGGTCGCGGGTGAGTAAAGTATTGTCCCCTAATATTTATTTATTATTTATTTAAAATTCCTAAAAGTATCCCCGAAACGTCAATCCACTCCACCTTACCCTATACAAGGATACAGGGGCGATTTGTATAAATGGATACATGCCATTGCCAACATTGTCTTCCCCCCCCGGAACTATTTCAAACCGAAATTCAACAATTCATGTTTTGTTCATTCGGTTACGCTTGAAACCTCAAGGCACTCTATAAAACTCGAGTACACTTAAATATGAAGTTCCGGAATATCTCGGGATCTAATTACGTCCCTTTACAATTTGGCTCCCTGTTTGACGCCTCGTGTGCATACTTAATGTTTTCATTAAACGGTTTTATGAATTTTATGGACTGACTTGTATAAGGAATGTGGTGGTGCAAGTTCGAAATCACGTTATTCGCACTAAGTAGATTGTATGTACCGCACAGATTTTTATCAAAGTGACGTTACGACCGTTAACACTTTCACACTCCAGTGCCCCATATAAGGGTCACAGCGACTTAGCTTCACAGGTCTGTGCCCACATTATGCGGCACTAAGAATCAAACAGACTTGCATCCAGATTAGTGCAATATCTTGTTTACACACTGAGCAAGTCGGTACAATGATTAAATTAATTTGCTGGACTTACCAGGAATTTGAAATTTGTATGGGACTGTGTGAACGTGTTAAGGTAGATGTTGCTATCAAGAATGCCTATCCTCGAATGCGTCTGGTCTTTCATCAACCTGCAACATTAGTGCCACCTTCCAGTACGGACGTGACGTCACACTCAGTTATTATTTTAACGGAACTGTGCCTTCTATTTAAATCAAATCAAATACTATTCATTAGAAAATATAAGACAATGAAAAAAAATGTTTTAAGTACATAAACTGATTTTCTAACACTTGATATCGAATCTACAATCTACAAACACTGAGCGCGCCAGACAAGTGCAGAAAAAGATATTCTTTTTTACAGAGTGTCTATTAAGAGGGTTTATACCTGCTGAGCTGGTAACGTTGCATTTTTGTTAGTTTTTCTCGATTATTCCATAAAAATTGAATGAAAATTAAAAATGTTTTGTATACATATTGTTCTAATATATAAGTTAATGTGTCTATTGCAATAATAATTCGTGATAAGACTTTTATTTTCTTTAAAAACCGTTAGGTAATAATTTGTTCGTTTTTAAAGAAAATAAAAGTCTATCACGAATTATTATTACAGTAAACACATTAAGTTATACAGCGTGTATTTTTGATTATGTTTTTGTATAAATTATTAAAAATGCAAGATTTTTTTTTCTTTACAAAATAGTTCAGCGCGCAATGTATCTCATTTTTATTCGCACGTCACAACTGTCACAAGTGATAACTTTAATCTAACACACGTTAGCCAAGTGTCAAATAAGAGTGTACGCAATACATTGCTGCTCGAAATTTTTAAAAAAATTATTTACGCTCTGGTAGTTAACACTAAATTAACAATTTGTCTTAATATCGGTTCATAGCACTAAAATCTACTTCTGGTTACAGTTTGTGGTTGTATCAAAAATACACGCTGTATATTAGAACAATTTGTATACAAAACATTTCTATTTTTTTTTTTTTATGTTAGAAAGGCCAGACAAACGAACTAGTGGGTCACCTGATGTTAAATGATCACCACTGTCCATAGACACCCGCAGCGCTTTACGCGATGCCAGTGCGTTGTCGGCCCTAAAGGAAAGGGAACAGGGGAAGAGGGTGAGGAAGGAGAAGAGGGAAGGGGTGAGGTATTGGGCCCCCGGCACTCTCACTGACCGTACGAAATGCAAGCAGGATTACTGCTGCTTCACGCCGGTGTTCTGTGAGAGGGTGGTACTGCCCCGGACGAGCCGGCCCATTCGTGATGCAGCGGCTAGCTACAACATGGCTCTACCACTACTATTCAACTACTACTACTACTACTCAACTACTATTACTACTATTATTACTACTACTATTCAATTTTTATGGAATAATCGAGAAAAACTAACAAAAATGCAACGTTGCCAGCTCAGCAGGTATAAACCCTCTTAACGAATTCATATCTATCGTGACACGGCCGCGCAGACACCGACAGACGCGGACCGTCCCCGGCCAGTAGGTATGTGCGGAAAGATAACGACCGCTTTAGCCTAGTTGGTAGTGACCCTGCCTACGAAGCAAGAGGTCCTGGGTTCGAATCCCGGTAAGGGCATTTATTTGTGTGATGAGCACGAATATTTGTTCCTGAGTTATGGATGTTTTCTATGTATTTAAGTATTTATTTTATCTATATAAGTATGTTTATCGTCGTCTAGTACCCATAGTACAAGCTTTGCTTAGTTTGGCACTAAGTAGGTCGATTTGTGTAAGATAATGTAAGATTGTCCCCTAATATTTTTTTTTTTTTTAGATATTTCGTCGGTGTCTAATAAGACACGTGTCTAGCACGCTCAATATCTGCAGATATGAATCGACCTTTAAAGCCGGCTTTCGCTGACCTGGGTTAGCTACTTAACTCCGAGTTAACTGCTAACCCAGGGTTCACAAGTGTCAATATGTATGGAACTATCATTCTTAACCCAGGGTCACCGATTTAATTTTTTAACCCTAAACTGTGCAAGTGGCCCTAAGCTGCATTATCGACTTCGCGCGGCCGCCGTGCAAGCATTGTTCGATCACCACCAACTTGTGTTATCGAACTCCTCCTATACGGTTTGACTGATTTTTAACCGACTTCAAAAAAAGGAGGAGGTTCTCAATTCGGTTGTATAACGTGTGTTACCTCAGAACTCCGTCATTTATGAACCGATTTGGAAAATTCTTTCGTTGTTTGAAAGCATATGCTTCAAGGTTGGTCCCGTTGTTACCGGAATCCAGTTCTGATGATGGGATCCATGAGGAATTGAAGGAACTCTTCAAAAGTTCAAGGGAAATGTAAAGCGATTTTAGTATTTTCAGTGACAAATCGAGCATTTGCATTCATAAAGTGTCATTTGGTAAACTAGATCTGATGAAGAAGACCGCAGATGGCCAACGGAACTCCTCAACGGGTCAAATCTTGCAAGTTGAATTTGACTCACTTCCCGGTTTCTGATTGATTTCATATTTTACATGCATGTGTAAATCAGGTGACAATGCAATATTATTGTGACATGGAGCTAATCTGATGATGGAGTTGGAAGGTGGCCATAGAAACTCTGTAATAAAACAACACAACCCCGTCGAGTTTGGGTTCATTTGAAACGTCTTGACGAGCACTTTGATCCCAGATGGTAAGCAGGGTCTGATGATGGAGCTGGAAGGTGGCCAAAGTTACTCCATAAAGTAACGGCACTTACCCCATCGAGTACGGACTCATTTGACTCGTCTCAACGAGTACTTTGGTCCTAGATGGTAACCAGGGTCTGACAATGAAGTTGGATGGTGACCATAAGAACTCCGTAGTAAAACGACATAACCCCATCAAGTTTGGTCTCGTTTGATTCGTCTTGATAAGTACTTTGGTAACCAGAGGCAAAAAGTACAGTCAGTAAAGAGTGCCAGTCCAGGCCATTAGCAACAACTAAAAAGAAAAAAATAAAAAATTTTAAATAAAAAATAAAACCACCTTCAAAAAACACCCAAAAAAAACTTGGAAATAAAAAAAAATTAAATAAAAAATAAAACCTCCTTCAAAAAACCCCCAAAAAACATAAAATAATAATTGATTGAACCGACCACAATAAGCATGAAAATATCTTTCTACTAATCTGTTTGAAGTTGGTGCCTCAGCACGAGCCAGCAGGAGTGGACCTAGTAATCTAACTTACCTACATACCTATTATAGGGCTTCTACACTCCTGCTGGCTCGTGCTGAGGCACCAACTTCAAACAGATTAGTAGAAAGATATTTTCATGCTTATTGTGGTCGGTTCAATCAATTATTATTTTATGTTTTTTTGGGGGTTTTTTGAAGGAGGTTTTATTTTTTATTTAATTTTTTTTTATTTCCAAGTTTTTTTATCAAAATTTTTCTGTGTGTTTAGTAGTTCTATCTGAGAATAGGTCGTAGGCTATTTTTATCCCCTCCCCCCATACTTCGCAGACGGCGTCGCGGGCACCACCTAGTAAGTTTATAAAATTTATTTTTAAGTGAAGCGATTTTTGGAATTTGCACCTCATATTGTAACCAAAAGCATGTGGAACTATTTTGTGTCTCATGTCATCAAAACACACCATGTTTTATGAAAATAAAATGATAATGATTATTTATTAATTCCATCCTCTTTGAAACGAGTGGATCCCACTATTTCTATTATGAATTTCTATTGATAGAAATACTGGGATAGATTCTCCCACTACCTATTACTATTGCTGGCGACGGCAGCGGCAAAAAAAAACGCTGCATCATCTCTTATGATTATGACGGCGTTTTTTTGCCGCAATAGAAATAATGGGATATATGATTTAGAAAAAACGCTTGTTCCGATTTTTCTATTTTCAACCGACGAAAACAAAAGGAGGAGGTTCTCAATTCGACGTGTATATATTATTATTTTTTTTATTTTTTTTTATGTATGATCACGCATAACTTTTTCCAGAGTAGTCCGATTTTGATGATTCTTTTTTTATTGGAAAGCGTATACCCCGAGGGTGGTCCCATTTAAATTTGGAAACAATATTCCTACTCTAAGGGTAGGAAAACAGGGGATGATTGACTAACTTTTTACAGAGTAGTCTGATTTTCATAATTCTTTTTTATTGGATTGAAGTTGGTATTATAAATTTGGAAAAAAAATACCCCAAGGATGGAAAAAAGTATAAAATAAAAACTTTTTAACAAAAAATTAAACCGCCGAAAAAAATGAAAAGCAAAAAATAATACCTTTTTTGTTTGACCTTAATCTAGGTACCAGTTTGAACTCGGTGCCTCAGCACGAGCCAGGAGGAGTGATGGAAGCCAATCAGATAGACGATTATTAGGTCCACTCCTCCTGGCTAAGTGCTGAGGCACCGACTTCAAACTGGTTCCTAGATTAAGGTCAAACAAAAAAGGTATTATTTTTTGCTTTTCAGTTTTTTCGGCGGTTTAATTTTTTGTTAAAAAGTTTTTATGTATTTACTTGGAAATAGTGGGATAGCGTTTTCGAGCTATATTAGTGACCATAGTTCTTACGCGGATTTCATCATTTCTAATGCGATCCCGCAGAGAAACTCCAAGCATAGCCCTCTCCAGGCAGCAAGCAGGGCACATCGCTAGTAGAACTGATGGCCGATGGGGAAAAAGGTTCTCGAGTGGCGTCCACGGACCGGAAGACGCAGTGTAGGTAGGTAGGCCTCCAATAAGATGGAACGACGATGTGGTTAAGGTTGCGGGATCGCGTTGGATGCGGATGGCACGGGACCGATCTGTTTGGTGAGCCTTGGGAGAGGCCTATGTTCAGCAGTGGTCGTCTTTCGGCTGCAATGATGATGATGAGTGGGAAAACCCTTTGCAACTACCTTCGCCCACCTTGGCTCGCGCTTGACTCCACTTTATAATTAAAACGTCTCTACGTTATACTTTGTAAGGGTTTTAATTTATTTCGACGTATTCATTCCGCTTCAATTGCCTTGGCGCGTATTTTCAATTAACTTTTCGACTTTGACGCTTTGATGATTAAACTTGATAATTAAAGTAATTATGCGAATTTTGTATCGGCGAAAGTACTTTGAAAGACATAATTTTGGAACGTCCAAAAATATCTGTTCGTTTGTGGCTACACAGTATTGCTTAGATTGCGATATGGTTGTCACGCGCCTGCTAAGTAGTCCGGAGAATCAGTAGTCCCTCGCCCACGACTGTGAAATAACGTGTGTAACGCAATCAATGGAGTGAAACTGGAATATGAAATATCATTTGGTGTAACATCTAAAAATACTGATCGAAACATGATAGATAATGACCAGCATTACGACATTGGATTCTATTATGAACACGGCGGTATCGTAATGGTCATTACGATACAGAAAACTGTAAGATAATGAGATTTCATACATTATTACCGTATATTACAGTACCGCTGCAGGAGGAGCGCGCAATCACGTCGCGCAGATCCTCGAGCGCGCACCGGGCGCAGGTCGTGGGGCAGAAATACCTAGTTCTCGTTATTGCAGGTCATGAACAATGGTTCTTAAACGCATGATAGAGGATTTAATATATGGATGTAGATAAAATATTTAATGCAACTGTATGTAATTAGGCCTTAAAACACTCATGTGACGCTTTATGAAACTCGGCTACGCCTCGTTTCATAAAACCATACTCGTGTTTTTAAAGACCCCTATTACTAAAATACTATTATTTTATTTTTATAATGTTGTGGCAAGCTGCAACGCTGTTTTTCAGTGGTCCTTGTTGACTTTCTTGTCGAATTCTTCTCATCAGGGTTTTTCCGAACCGGTGGTAGATTCTTTGACTTTCACAAGTGTTGTTTATAGCTTAAATTGAATACATAACACTTAAATTTGACTTTAACTCACCGTGCTCTAGAAGGGTATAAGCGTGTACAGTGAGCTGGGAGCGAGACGTGTTTTTCACGCGAAGAATGCGCTCTGGATCTGATGCAGACAACCTGGAAGAAGTCAGCACAGTTACCAGAGCTACCGCCATTTGAAATGTGATGTGATTTTTGGTGTTTCTGAATAGCAAGCAGTTCATCCCTACCCTCTCGCAAACGATTGAATTACCACTCGCAAACCGTGTTGGGCTGTTCCTGAATTTATTTATTTATTTATTTATTCATTTATTGCATACATGTAGTAGGTATAATTAGGATGGTAGGGTACATTTATATAGTACATACATGCTACCCATAAAAGGTGTTGCAATGTCTTAAGTCTAAAAAAATTGCATGCTAAACGTAGATTATCGATAACAATCAAAATAACAAAAAATAACCAATAAGAATAAGGACAAAATAATTCATCAAATTACCCACACAAATTTAGCCTCTGTTTACAGTTGCACGAACGCGTTGGATGCGGATGGCACAAGACAGACCGGCTGTTTGATGAATGCCCCGAATGGCCAGTAGGCTTATTGTCTAACTCCCACGCAATCGCCATCGTGTTCAGTTCTTGTATGGGCTGATAATTGGTATCGAAAACAGCCAGCTGTCACAGCCATACATAAACTGTAATCTCAATCCGATGCCAAGTGTCACACAATTACCCTGCTGATTCATTTTTATGGCAATTCCCTTTTTTGATACGCAACACCAACCTATTTAATAAAATAAATAAATAAATATCACGGGACAATTCACACCAATTGACTTAGTACCAAACTAAGCAAAGCTTGTGCTATGGGTACTAGGCGACGGATAAACATACTTATATAGATAGATAGATACTTAAATACATATTAAACACCCAGGGGTCAAGAATCGAGTACAAACATTCGTATTATTCACACAAATGTCTGCCCCGACCGGGAATCGATCCCGGGACCTCAAGCTTCGTAGTCAGGTTCTCTAACAACTAAGCCATCGGGTCGTCGTTTAAAATTATATGGTTCGTGGTGGGTGATATTTTAGGAGGCTGTATTAGTAAGCTCAGTTGCATACACGCTACTTCCCTGTAAAATTCTACGCAAGTCACAGTCCAAAATTAAATGTACAAAGTTTTGAGAAATTCTTTGAAATTGAGAACTCACGAACCGACTGTGAAAAAAATTAAGCGCATTATTACTGTCACTGTACTGTTTTTGGTGATCAATAAAGAATATTTGTATTGTATTGTATTGTATTGTATTATTAGGCTGTATTGTGAAACGGCTTAGAGCTTCGAATTTAAGACAAAGAGAAAAATAAAAACGGCTCCTTTGTAAATACACAATCAACTACAATAAGCCCGAGTTACAAATTAGAAACAAAAAGGGAAGCGAATTGTTCGCAACCGGACAACTGGACGCGTTTGGAAACCGGCGCCTGGCTACTTTTTTAATAAGCAGAGGGGTTTCAACTTTTCGTAACCATCGAATGCAACCGCCGGCCGGTATCTCGACGAATTTGGAATGTTTTGGAACTGTCATGAAATACTTAACAGCAGCAGAGATTTATAAGGACCATTATTAACTGTGTATAAATTTTAACGGTATATTTATTTCGGTTCATAAGATACAAATATTGGCGATATAGACGGGTGAACAGTAGTTTAGGGCAATTAACAGGGTTGCCTTTATCACTCTTTAGGAACAAAACCATAAAAACAGGCGTAAATTGCGTAAAAATAAACATTTCATTCATACAAGTTAAGTATGAAGTATCTTTTTCTATTTATTTTCAACTTCATTTTTTATTACTTTTACGGTCATCCCGTGAAACCATATATTTCAAACTAAATGAAGGAGTGTTAAAGTCTCTCGGTAGAGGGCATAACATAGATGCGCGCTTTATCACTGCATAATGTGATTATAATAACAGACTGAAGTGTACGATGTATGGGAAAAATTCGTCGCTAACTTCTAGACCAGTGATGGTGTAGGGGTAAGCACGCAGCACGGAACGCTGAGGACCTGGGTTCGATTCCCAGCATTGGTCTTTTTTCTGGGGTTTTTTTCTGTGCATCTCTATTTCAGTTTGTATTTAGTTTGAAATACATTTCATTCATCTCAATGCTGTCCGCAAAAAACGGACTACGTATTAGGGAAAATTGAATTAAAATTTTAACAACGTTAACCCTTTATTAACCCTTTACAAAAATACGATGTTATAATTAATTTTGAACCGTCTGTCTTTTTGTATGCAGGTAAACCGTGAAACCCAAACGTAGCAAAAAGTTCTCCTCGTGTGCCTGCCCCTCGCATCTCTCCCGGACCCCTTTGCCGTCATACGCCCGGTAACAGGTAATTTTGGTACAAATGACAAAATACATAAAATGTTCAGATGTAACATTGTCAAAAAGTACAAAATGTTTGTGCCACCACCAGGTAATTTTGTATGAATATTTTAGAAGCAGAATAATGCTTTGGATAACATGACTGTTATTTTAGTCAATATGTTTCCAAAGCAGCATTCATTAATGGTCTAGATGTTCTTGAGCCAGGAAGTTTTCAGAGCAGAATACTCCGGGGCCAAAATGTACAGAAAGCGATGTGCTCGTAGATATTATAATTATCATACTTTTTGACTTTTGATAATAATTTATTCACTTACTCAGAAAATTACAACCATTTTGTTAGTAAAAGGCGTACAAATAACTTATCATCTATTGTTAGTAAAATTGTACAATTTGACAAAGAAATTTTTGAACCCACTGTGTATTTTGGGATCTTGACCTGTTCGTTTTTTCTGTCATACAATTAAGCTCTTAGGTTTTCGTGGCATCTACTAATTATTTTGTCTTTTGTTCAATAGAACATGTTTACATTTATATACTTTTTGAGCGTTGTACATTTTGATAATGAGACATTTTGAACCATTGTATAAATATTTTGACATTTGTACCAAAATTACCTGTTACCATACCCCCAGCCCCTGTCCCGCGCGGGCGAGGAGTCATTTAAACGGTTTAGTTATACTTGAAGTCTAATTTAATTACAACTCTATAGAACCAAAGCCTTTGCCATTGTCACTAAAGTATACATCATTTAAACGGTTTAGTTATACTTGAAGTCTAATTTAATTACAACTCTATAGAACCAAAGCCTTTGCCATTGTCACTAAAGTATACATCATTTAAACGGTTTAGTTATACTTGAAGTCTAATTTAATTACAACTCTATAGAACCAAAGCCTTTGGCATTGTCACTAAAGTATACATCATTTAAACGGTTTAGTTATACTTGAAGTCTAATTTAATTACAACTCTATAGAACCAAAGCCTTTGCCATTGTCACTAAAGTATACATCATTTAAACGGTTTAGTTATACTTGAAGTATTTAATTACAACTCTATGGAACCAAAGCCTTTGCCATTGTCACTAAAGTATACATCATTTAAACGGTTTAGTTATACTTGAAGTCTAATTTAATTACAACTCTATAGAACCAAAGCCTTTGCCATTGTCACTAAAGTATACATCATTTAAAGAGGTCCGAAGTCCTTTTGTAATCTTACCAAAGGAGCCCTCGAGACTAAACTCCGAGTGTTTGCTTACCTGTTTGCAAAGTTATACTTGGTTTAACTTGAGTTTCTAAGCACAGATTTATACAGTAAAGATGTGCTTATTCTAAAAGAGCGTAACGATAGAATAGATCCATTACTTTTGTCTAGTCTCTATTAAAAAAAAGTGATGACGTAAATTTGACGTTAAGGTTGTTATCAAATTTTAAATTGTGACAACTCTTTTTTCTAGTGAAAAGGGTGAAGGAAACATATCTATTCTGTGGAAGTATTTTTAAGTACATATATGTTTTTAAATTTGTTGTATTTTTTTAAATATGGAGAAATAAATTATAATAAATATTTTCCCGTGTTTAGGAAATTCTTTCGAATCCTGCAGTAATTTTCAGGTGTTAAAAAAATTAAAGGTTGTCAATTCAACCCATACCAACACAGCAAGTTCAATAAAGTAAAATAAAATAAATAAAGAAATATCACGGGACAATTCACACCAATTTATCTAGTCCTAAACTAAGCAAAGCTTATACTAGACAACGGATAAACATACTTAAATACATATTAAACATCCAAGACCCGAGCACAAACATTCGTATTTTTCACACAAATATTTGCCCCGACCAGGTATCGAACCCGGAACCTCAAGCTTCGTAGTCAGGTTCTCTAACAATCCGGTCATCTAAAGCTTGTCAAATTAACCTTCAGGTATTTGTAAACAGTCATAGAGCCCGAAAGTTTAACTGCAAGATATTGGCCATCAATCTCCGCTGTCGGCGGACCTTACCAATCCAACCGAACTAATTAATCACGACCGACGTTGATTTATCGCATTCACAATTTCGCTTTTGACTTCAACAGATTCAAATTTAACTTTTCAAACAGCTCCTGGGCTGTAGAATAGAGCAAAAGCGTGGTATAATCGACGCCACTTTTCAAGTACGGGATCCGTTAAGATCGACCTGCATCAATGAAGGAACCCATCATCATCAAAGACGCCCACTGCTGAACATAGGTCTCCCCCAAGGCTCACCAAACAGATTGGTCCCGTGCCATCCGCATCCAATCCTGCAACCTTAACCAGGTCGTCGCACTATCTTGTTGGAGGTCTACCTATACTGCCTCCTTCCGGTCCATGGACGCCACTCGAGAACCTTTTCGACCCATCGGCTATCAGTTCTACGAGCGATGTGCCCCGCTGCCACTTGAGTCTGGCGATTCTTCGAGCTATGTCGGTGACTTTAGTTCTTGCACAGATTTCATCATTTCTAATGCGATCCCACAGTGCAGAAAAACTCCGAGCAGCATACTTAGCTCCATCGCCCTCTGAGTGACTATTTGAGCTTTCTTATGAGTTCCATCGTTCGCGGCCACGTCTCAGTGCCATAAACCATCACTGGCAACACACACTGGTCAAAGACTTTTAACTTGAGACATTGCGCCATATTGGATGACAAAATATTGGCGAGCTTCCTGAATGCTGCCCAGCCAAAGAAGTAACCGAATTTAGGTATTTTTTAACAATATTTTAAAGTCAGTCTTTTTCCCATCGCCTCAAATTTTTCCTCCATCTATCGCATGTCGCATTACAGCCGGCCGCGGAGTGGGGATAAAGTGAAAGGTGCTCGGCAGCAGCCAAGGCTAATATGGCGGCGCCCATAGCTCGCATCAGCTGACCGTGAAGCATTTAAGCCCAGTTTCGACCAGCAAGAAAAATCGTGTAAGTTACACTACATTGCGGCGCTTGATCGACCACGTCAAACTCATTCGCTTTACGGCCGAGCAATGTAAAGAAAGAAAGAAAGAAAGAAGACATTTATTCACTTTTACATTAGGTATACAAGAAAGTACACACAATTTCACACAAAAAAAAAAGCAAAGATAACATACAATGAAGTAATTAACATGTACATACACAGCTCTGCATGTGTGTCCCCGCAAAAGTGAAACGGTCGCTGACTCAGCATTATGCTGAGGCGTGTATGTAATACAACTTGCTCGATTTTTCTTGCAGGTCTAGGTTCCGCGATATTTGAGCCTTCCGCCTTAATTTTAATACCCTAAATCGAAAAATGTTCCGAAAAAATTCAGTTACATGCATAAAAATTTTTACTTAATTTCACTTGATCAGTACCTGTATTATACACAACACCATAAGTTTACGACAGAGTAATTTAAAGTATACTAGATCGAGATAAGAGTAATTTTCAAAAAAATATACATAGGTAAAGTTAAGGGCTTAATGAAAACAAAATCACGATCGCTTCCTTTGTGTAACGAAAGTTAGTCATACAAACTATATGGGTAACTATCGTTACACAAAGGAATTGGAATTGTGTTAAATTTTTTTTGAAAACGATTCATAATTTTTAAGTGCAGTCGATAAGTGAGAAATCACTATGACCGCAAAGCGCCACCAAAATTTCGAGCTCTGTAAATTACCGTCAAAAACAGTAAACAATATTTCGCCGTCGATAAATCCAACCAAACTGCCGAGCACTAGGCACACCGATATTTTATCGAAAAACTGATTTCCCGGCGACAGTTTCCCGACGTTTCCCGCAATTTCCCCGCCAGCCGAGTGGAAGTCCGTGTTCGTATAATTCCGGAGCCCCCGAGATTTCGCAGCTTCGAGTTAACTAAAAAGCTTATACGCGTGAGAATTTGATGGGACAGGTTAGGTAACGAGTAACTGTACTGAAAGAGAAACTGTTTCTCGAATCTTATATGAATAGTTATTAATCTCTAGACTCTTTAGACTCCGTCTGTAAAGAATTGGGATACAAAAAAATAGCCTACAACCTATTCTCAGACCTACCAAACACAGACAAAAAAATCATAAGAACCGATCTAGCCGTTTCAGAAGAGTTCGATAACAAACACCGTGACACGAAATTTATGAAAATCTTCAATAGAATAAGAGTTAAGAATAAGAATAAATTTATTTATAAAATTATTATTGAAAATACAATTATAGAGTGATATCCGGCGGACCCCGAACTAGGCAGAGGCCTGTATCTCGGGGCCCAAGGAGTGCGTTAACATTATTATATTTAAGCAGAATAGTTACTTGATTACATTTTATAAGAGAGAAAAATAAAAAAATACTAATTAAAACTAATCAAACTAAATGGATACAAACAAAAGGATAAGACAGTCGGCACTTAAATGAGAGGTCGTGTGTTTGTGCGTAAGTGTGTGAACGTGAGTGTATATGTACGTATGTGTGTGTGAGTGAGTGAGAGTGTGTGTGTTAAGTCCGTGTATTAAGAAGAGCTTCCGTATCGTCATAAGACAGAAGTATAAGCCACTTTTTCAGAATTGACTGCACTTGACTTACAGTGGACTGCTGAAGATTATGAACCTTACAGATATTGTTGTAGATTCGGAGATGCATGTAAGCCGGGGCACGCTTTGCAAAAGCAGATTTAAAGTCTGGAAGAGGCACTCTGAACTTTCTCATAGCCAATAACTGGGTATATATCGGCGATTTCCCAATGATTCTATATGAGCCATGATATATGAGCCTTAAGGATGTACGTCTGCCTCACCCTCAAGAATCTGGTCTCACGGTATAAATAGTCTGTAGGGAAACGAAAAGGTTTCCTCAACATAACTTAGATACTTACTTAGATACTCGGCCGGCATCCCCTTAAGTCCCGGCTTCTGCAGTAATGTACTATTAAATGGTCGTATGTTAGTAGTACGGAACCCAGCACTGCGTTTGGTCTTATACCCTTGGCCAGATGAACCACTTAGTGAAGTTACCACAAAACTGTGTCTAAGAATGTTGGTACTTACTATAACTTTAGAATTCTTTAGAAATTATGATTAAAAAGTTTAATTTAATTTTAGGTACGCTTTTCAACTTCGTCCGTCGTCGGTCTAAATTTAGTTAGAAAGTTTTAACAGAATTAAAAATGAAAGTCCTCCAAGCTGTCTTGTAAATGAAAATTGAACTGAAACCATTACTGACTGAGCAATACTACTCACCCGCAACCTAGGCCATGCCAGGGTACGGTCGCGGGTGAGCAAAGTAATTGTTTCAGTTCATTAATATCTCAGATCATATGTTTGTATGATCTGAGATTAATATGGACCTCCGCAAAGTAACCAATTAAGAGCCTTAGCGTTTTGCATAGGAGCTGAGCTCTACTAATAGTAGGTACATTGCCGAAAATACGGCCAAAATCGTCAAAATCGCAATTATATCCTTTGTGTAACGCAAGTTTGTCATACAAAATACCAATATGGGTAACTTTCGTTACACAAAGGAATCAATTAAGTTTTGCTTTAATTAAATCCCTTAATTGTGTTAAAGTGTTTTGTAAATGACTCATTAGTTTTAGTTTTATCAAGCTTCTGTTACGCCTTTTTGATAATAAATGGTCTCGATTAACGGACACATGGTCAGCAAAGTGATGCTACAGGGATTCCATTTTTCGAAGTGTCAAACCCATAAAAAAGAATTACTTTCCGGACACAGAATCTCCGCCGGCCTTCAATGGGCCTATCCCCGTCGATCCTCACGTCCCTCCTGTACCCATCTAATTACTTTAATCTGGTCATTACGTGTATACTAGGGCTACACACATCGCGATAGAATTATCGCGATAAAACTTCGTCTTCGGCCTACGGCGAATGTGCATGGCCACACTGCTATAGAGAGCAATGCCGCAGAGTTTACTTTAGTTTGCCAGCCTTTGATGTGCGCAAATTTACCGACAGCGGGGCGAAGGGTCTGCGGCTTCGGGCGAAGTGCCAAAGTATTCGCGAATATTCGGCTACATATATCGCGATTATGCGAATATTCGCGTTATCGCGATGTGTGTAGCCTTAGCATAAAGAAAAGGCGTGCGACATTTATCGCACTCGGCGAGCTCATTAGCCGGGGGTCGATTCAGGTGCGCGTGACAATCAGCAGGTGGCCTAATCTGGGGTAATGGGGAACTTTCGTTACACAAAGGAATGAATTAAGTTTTGTTTTTCTTAGATCCCTTAATGATGAATAAATTAAGCCGTGGTGGCCTAGTGGTTTGCCCTATGGCCTCTCAAGCAGAGGGCCGCGGGTTCAAATCCCGGCTGGCACCTCTGAGTTTTTCGGAATTTATGTGCGAAATTACATTTGTTATTTACCATGAGCTTTACGGTGAAGGAAAACATCGTGAGGAAACCTGCGAAGAAATTCAATGGTGTGTGTGAAGTTCCCAATCCACAGTGGGCTTGCGTGGGAACTACGGCCCAAGCCCTCTCATTCTGAGAGGAGGCCTGTGATGAAATGAAATCCCTTAATTGTCTACAATTTTTTTGAAAACCACTCGAGTAAGGACCTAATTTTGCTTTATGAAAATATCGGGATAAAAAGCCAATGTATGTTTTGTTCTAGAAGTCCAGCTACATCCCAAATTTTAAGCGCGAGAATGCATCAAACACATACACACTTACGAGCGCATTCACACACGCACTCACATACTGATAAACTTTTGACTTTATAAATATTAGTGGAACTAACTTTGTAGTTAGCGAATACTAACCACATAGTAGCATCGTACTCTGGATCGTCACCGGCGAGCGCGAACTTCAGCGGCCTCCCCACCACTTCGATCCACACGTCGACCACTATAGGCTCCACACCTTCCACCTGCAAACAATCATTCAGCGTCAAGGAAAAAGCTTGTATGGGACCAAATAACTAAAGGTCACTCAGAGGGCGATAGAGAGGGCTATATATACTCGGAGTTTTTCTGCGGGCATTAGGAATGATTAAATTCGCCCAAGACAAGAACCAAAGTCACCGATATAGCTCGAAGAATCGCTAGCCGTGGCAGTGGGCAGGGCACATCGCTCGTAGAACTGGTGGCCAATGGGGCCGAAAAGTCCCTGAACGGCGTCCACGGACCGGAAGACGCAGTGTAGGTAGGCCTCCAACCAAATGGAGTGACGACCTGATTCAGGTTGCGGGATCGCGTTGGTCGTGGACGGCGCAGGACCGACCTGGTTGGCAAGTCTTGGAGGAGACCTATGGCCAGCAGTGGACGTCTTTCAGCTGAAATGATGATGCTGAATTATATGCTGGGCTATCTTACTGTAGACACTGGCCACCGAGACCGTGTTGCTGTTTCAAATTATGGTATAATTTAAACCGGCTTCTGGAATTCGAATCAATAAATGAACGTGGGACAGCGGACGGTCTGGGCAGCCGGAGGGTTTGGCCGAGCCACGCGAGTGTTCTGATATAATAGAATGTAATATTAAATTATTATTATTTTGCCGAAGCCAGGGACGAGTGGAAGGAGTAAGGGGAGGCCTTTGCCCAGCAGTGGGACACTGTATAGGCTATTAAAAAAAATATATATTAAATTAATAATATTATAGTTGAAAAGCAATTTTCTTTCCAATAAGATAAGTTCCAGTTAGGCTCTTAGCTTAGGCAGTATTTTCTCTTTCAGAGAGTAGGGTCCCCCACCACATTACCATGAGCAGCAGCTCGTCGTGATAGTATTCCCAGCAGTCAGCATAGACGGTGATGTCAATACGGGCGCGCACTGGATCGCGGATGTCACCCACCCAGAGGTTTTCACCGATTATTCGCAGTAAAACTTTGGTCAGTATAGTAAAGCAATAAATTCCTATACCACCCTAAATTTCAAGCACCCAGCTTAAAACATTAAACACCCAGCTTAAAACATTAAACACCATTTTCACCTATAAGTATGTGTAACAATAAACTGTCAGTCAATTGAAATTTCAAACAATGTAAACACACCTTGTATTTAAAATGTATTTAATGTAAACAAACCTTGTATTTAAAATGTCTTTAATTTTCATTTTCCCTCATCAAATACTGCTAAATCCGTGTGTTATTTAATCTGGGGGCACGGTAGTGCCCCCGCCAAGACGAGCCAAGCGGAGCGCAAGAGCACTACCTACCTTTTCTCGAAACGTTTCGTCGTTTTTTTGAACTCTTATAACTTTGCTTTGGATAAATAAAAATAAATATCACGGGACATTTCACACCAATTGACCTAGTTCCAAAGTAAGCTAAGCAAAGCTTGTGTTATGGGTACTAAGCAACGGATAAACATACTTATATAGATAGATACATACTTAAATACATATTAAACACCCAAGACCCGAGAACAAACATTCGTATTTTTCATACAAATATCTGCCCCGACACGGGAATCGAACCCGGGACCTCAAGCTTCGTAGTCAGGTTCTCTAACCACTAGGCCATCTGGTCGTCTAAATATGATGATGATGATGATGATGTGGATGATGTTAAATAGTTGAAAATTTCAAGATATAATGACACTAGTACAAACATAAAACATACAAAGTTTGAATGTCGTAGCTATTATACTTTAGATTTTATCAATGTCTAAAAACCCCCGATTTCGTCACTAATCACTGATCATCAAAATTCTTAAGGTACTTCCTGAAGTTCTAGAAAGCTGAAATTTGGTATGTAAGCTAGTTAGTAATAGTATACAAACAACGAAAAAATCTTAAAACGTGAAACTTTTACCCCCCCCCAACCCCTTAAACTAGGGGGTGAAAGCTTGTATGAGACTTCCGCAAATTTTGATGCTAGAGTTCTGAAAATTGATATAGAGGGTCCTTGTTATCGTTGTTATAAATAATAAGATATGTATTTTAGGATTTTTAGTAAATCATCCCCTACCAAAAAGAAATGAAATCCCACAAAAACATTTCATGTTAAATGTTGCCAAGACGAGACCATGTAGCTCGCACTGTCAAAAAGTAATCAGATCACTTGTAGGGCCAAGTTTCTAACCCTACGTGCCCAGCAGCTCTAAATCTATAAGCCCTAATTTTACACTAATTAATCTCGAAGGCGTGCAAACCGTGGACTAAACTGGCGAGTCGGCCGCACGGAAAGAGTTTAAAAGATTGGATAGATTTTTAAGTTCAAGCCCATATGCCGAATTGCAAAAGGTTCGTGCGGCCGACTCGCCAGTTTAGTCCACGGTTTGCACGTCTACGAGATTAATTAGTGTAAAATAAGGGCTTATAGATTTAGAGCTGGGCACGTAGGGTTAGAAACTTGGCTCTACAAGAGATCTCGAGATGGTCTCGTCTTGGCAACATTTAACATGAAATGTTTTTGTGGGATCAATACTTACCACAACACTATCCTTAACCATTAAAACAATAAACAAGTGCTAGAATATGGATTATTTCATTAAATGGTTTATTTATATTTTATGTAATTTCAATTGACAGCGATTTTAAGCCTAAATACAAAAAAAATCAGAGGTAGGTTATGTCGAAAAAGATGGTGAATCACTTGAGTATACTACATAATTAGTTCCATTAAAGAAACTACTGCGAATAATTCGTTAATGACTCTATAAAGTAACGTGCTCGTGTCCTTTTGCTGAGCGATCTTACCATGAGCAGCAGCTCGTCGCGATAGTAACCCCAGCAGTCAGCGTAGACGGTGACGTCGATAGAAGTTCGGGCGCCCGCGGCGCAGGCGCCGGCGGCGGGCGCGCACTGGATCGCCACGCCGGGCGCGCGTACGTCTCCCGACCAGCGGTCTGTACCTACCACATAATAATCTTCTGATACCTGATTTACACTCTCGCCTCGTCACCTCGCCTCGCGCCTCGCCTCGTCGTCTCGCTCCGGACGCGAGCCTCAAAATCAAGGCAAATCACGAGACGAGGCGCGAGGCGCGCCTGTTCACACTCTCTTCTCGTGGCTCGTCCCGCAGTTCGTCTCGCCACTCGTACGCGAGTGTAAACCAGGTATGAAGGCAACCATTACCAAGGATGATATAGACTGGGTTAGCAATCGCCATAGTACAGATCGGCCGCGGAAAAATAGTTCGGTTATTAAATCTAGATGGCGCTGACATATAGCCCGAGGGTTTGAAAGCAAAACAATAAGACTACAGATATTTATTGTCATATTACTGCAAATATCATGCAATATTTTTGAAAAATATTACATTTGTAGTAATATGAAACACATGTTAGTCTTATTGTTTTGCTTTCAAAACCTCGGGCTATATTTCAGCGCCATCTAGATTTAATAATCGAACTATTTTTCTGCGGACGATCTGTACTATCGCGACTGCTAATCCAGTCTAATAATCATCCTTGCCATTACTGACTGATCTAACAACGCACAGCTCAAACCACAGAACAGATTGTGCTGAAACTTGGCTCTTAGATAGCTATTATGACGTAGGCATATTATGCTAAGACGGGATTTTTCGTAATTCCCATGGGCCAGGAATTAAATGGGATTCATATTAACCCTTCGTAGTCACTTAACTAATCGTCGGCTTAACATAGAGGGGAAATGGCAACGTCACATTTCACGATCACGCGTTCCTGTTCGCACACTTTCGTTCAAAGAGTCGCTCATTGTTAAAGCAAAAGAAATCGTAAACTATGTAATTTTTAAATACATCTATTTTCTTGCATAAACAAATGTGTAACATTATAATTAATCCAAAAACGGTATTTATTTACGATACTTTGTTAACAATAACAAAGAAAAATAAAATCACGTAAAACGAATCGAAAAGTGGCGCCAAACCATTTGACAGATTAATTTTTTTTTGTAATGGCGATGTACAAGTTCACGTAGAACAAACGATTGTGCCACTGAAAAAAAGTTTGTTATTAAAAAATATTACGAAATTTTGGATTTATTTTTACATACTAAAAGTGAACCTACATTTTTTTATTCAAATCTTGATATTTAAATTATTTTATGCAATTTAGCATGACTTCTTTCTTTAAAAAATAAAAATACTTTGATTTATTTTTCTGAAACCGGCTGAAGGGCTCTCCAACCATGGCCACAAAAAAATAAACTAACTATATGTGACGGATAAAAATGCTAAATGCCTCCTGATCTGATGGTCAAATTGAGAAACAGTTTGTCCGTCACTTAGCGCTAATCGAGACTGGTGAAACAGAAATTTTAATTCCATCTGTCAAATAAGGTTGTGATTAAGCTAATCCGAACTTTAAGAAAAGTGGTGAAACAGCCCCTAAAAAAACAAATTTAAAAAATTTCAAAATAGATGATAGTTTATTATTTGTATGCTATTAACTAACAAAGTCGATGTAAATTTCTGAAAAAATGAATAAAATTATAATCACCAGTGATCGGAATTAGGTAGTGACGGACTTCGGTCTGTAAGCTTATATATATCCCCGGGATTTCATTTGAAAACGTTTCATGGTTTTCGATTTAAGGTTTTTGGTAAGCTTTATTTAACGGTAGTTTGATTTGAAATTTCATCTGAATCCGTCAAAAAGTTTTAGTGTGAAATAGTAACAAACATAATATAACCATCCCTAAAAAAATTCTCGTTTGTAATATTAAGTAAGATTAAATGAAAAAAAAAATCTTTTCTAAACAACAGCTCAACCAAATATACTTTTTCTCAAACATGCTATGTAATGTTTACGTTGTGTTCCTTAAAACAGGCCTCAAAATACACCGTTGCAGGCCTAGGCCGGCAATGCGATCGTCTATTGTTTCATGTCACACAGCACCGTGATGTTTATAGGTCTATGGCATCATAGTCACACAGCACCATGATGTTTAACGACCGCTTTAGCCTAGTTGGTAGTGACCCTGCCTACGAAGCAAGAGGTCCTGGGTTCGAATCCCGGTAAGGGCATTTATTTGTGTGATGAGCACGAATATTTGTTCCTGAGTTATGGATGTTTTCTATGTATTTAAGTATTTATTTATCTATATAAGTATGTTTATCGTCGTCTAGTACCCATAGTACAAGCTTTGCTTAGTTTGGGACTAGGTCGATTTGTGTAAGATTGTCCCCTAATATTATATTATATTATATATATCTCGTTGGTGGACGTCCCACGCTGCGCTTGCCAGTCCAATATTTAATTTAATAGCATTTAGCCATTTAAGAAAAAACTATAGGCAATATTTGCGTTTTGGTTCATTATGACATTCTGCCACTACGCTTATTTAAGGTAAGGTAAGATGGTGATGGTGATGGTAATGGTGATCTGCCTAGAGAAATATTTCACCATCAACATCATCATCATCATCATCATCATCATCATCATCATCATCATCATCATCGTTATCGTCATAATCATCATCATCATCACCATCATCATCATCATCACCATCGTCATCATCATCATCATCATCATCACCATCATCATCATCATCATCATCATCATCATCATCACCACCATCATCACCATCACCACCACCACCATCATCATCACCGTCATCATCATCATCATCATCACCACCATCATCATCATCATCATCATCACTATCATCACCATCACCATCATCATCATCATCACCACCATCATCGTCATCATCATCATCATCATCATCATCATCATCATCATCATCATCACCATCATGATGACGACGACGATGATGTTGATGATGGTGATGGTGCATGTTTGAGAAAAGCACTATACAAGCCTCGGCCGGAACAGGGGTTGCCGGCCTCGTAACTTAGATACTCGCCCGGCAACCCCTTAAGTCCCAGCCTCCGCAGTAATGTACTATTAAACTTCTACCTCTCTGCATAAATTTTAATAGCCCTCACAACTCAACTTACAACGGGAAACTGGGAGGGCATAAAGACTGCCACGTTAAATTACCTTAATGTAGCTATATTACCTTAGAATATCACAAACTTTCAACTTCTCAATTCCCGAAGAGCTCATAAACAATCCGTGGAAACTCACAAACAACTATCCAGCTGTAATAAACTATCCCATCAGAAACATAAATGTTAAAATGGGCGCCAAGTTCAATATTTAAAACGCGTGATACGAATGGCGATTATTTTTGGGAAAAATATTGATGCAAATCGAGATTTGATTAATTTCATAGAATCACAAAGAAAGTGGAAGTCCAAAAGGTCATCATCATCATTTCAACCGAATGATGTCCACTTCTGTAACATAAAAATTACCTAGTGTGGGTACCAACGGTAAACATTTTTGTATAAGACACCTTCTTTCAATAAACTATTTTTATTTATTTATAAGCCTCCCCAAGGCCCGCAAAACAGATCGGCACTGCACCATAAAGAAAAAAAAGTCCGAAAGATCACTATAACTCACTATAAGTGACACTCACTACTATAAGTATAACTGCTATAAGTGATTAAGCGAGCTGAGACGTGTGATGCATAGAAAAAATTCGTGTCTATATCCCGACCAGTTGTGGAGTGTAGGGGTAAGAGCACGCAGCACGGTATGCTGAGGACCCGGGTTCGATTCCCGGAGCTGGTCTTTTTTTGTGTATGTTTCAGTTTGTATTTAGTATGAAATAAAGCCCGACCAGGAAAGTAAAAACCCTCGCCATAGGTATTATTGCGGAAAACTAATGGAACTAATTTCTTCATCTGGCAACAGTAACTTTGAAGAATTCATTAATGCCACCTGCCAAACGCTGTCTAAGTGTGGTGCGTTTCTTGGATATTGAGGATTTATTTGTGCGTTAAAATGCCGACAACTATTAAAAGTTATTTACAGAAAGTTATGTTCAATATGACGAAGTATTTGTCGGATTGAAAGTCTGAAGGATTGGAGCCTATTCCTCTAAATAACATCGCCGACCTTGTTGTCAACATGACTGGTAGGTACAGTGTTAGTATAATTATTGCTAATTTAACGCCCCCAGAGCAGCGTTTTTATTTTCCTGGTCGGGCTTTACCAAAATATCGATTTTCTAATTTTTTTTTCACTTCCTATTGGAGTTCGTATGTTCAATAAAAAATCCAATCATGAAAAACAAGAAGGATAAGTACCATAAAAACCGATATTTTATTAGTTCACTTATAATTGGCAATTTTTTTTTAATTTTTCCAGTTTTACCACGAGCTTTACGGTAGCGGCAAACATCGCAAGTAACCCTGCACACGCTTGCGAAGAAATTCAAAGGTGTGTGTGAAGTTCTCAATGCGCACCAAGCCCCCATGGAAACTACGGCCCAAGGCATTTCATTTCAAGAGCCTGTGCCCTGTAATGACACGTATATAATAAAGGTAGGGTTAATGATGATTGTAAAATAACTATTCAAATCAAAATTGGAGCTTGCATTTATCGTAAATTATTTTATTATTATTTTTATTTTATTTTTATTTGCTTTGTCTTTACAGAATTATCTACATAACTACCCACCACTACAGAACCCACCCTATTTAAACATCAATTACCTATTTTAATTTATTGAATCAGGCGTTACTTTGCGGAGGTCCATATTAATGAACTAAAACTGAACTGTAATGGTGCGACCAAACTGCCGCTTAAAAAACGGTGACGTTACGGAATCGCAGTGACGCACCGTATACGCACCGTTTTTATCGCATGCCCTCCAAACCGCTGCTCAAAATACGGTGATAGTACGGAATCGCAGTGACGTGCCCGTGACAGTTGCGTCATTTAATTTACGTCGCCGGTGCGGTGTGGTGTCGTCCATAAGAAATCGATGTAACTATTTTTTGCGATTTTGACGCAGCTCAGTTTACGGTGCGTCTGCGTATTTTGAGCAGCGGTATGGGAGGCATGCAAAAAAAACGTTACGGATACGATGCGTCACTGCGATTCCGTAACGTCAACGTTTTTTAAGCGGCGGTTTGGTCGCACCTTAATTGTTACAGTTCATCAATTATTTTTGGCGTATATTCTACAGAACTTGGCTCCTATTTTTCCCACTTATGTTTCTGACGGGATTACTACTTACGCCGCACACTAATCGTTTTTATAAGAAAAACTGTTATTTGTTTATTTTCTCGGAAGAATCACTGAGATTAAGTTATAACTAACTTTGGTTAAAAAAAAAAAACTTTGGATTACGCTTCCTGTTTCGAAATAATTATGGATAAGTAGGATTTATGGATCCAATTCAGCTGTGACAAAAGATAGACAAGTATATTTGTTTAGACGACCAGATGGCCTAGTGGTTAGAGAACCTGACTACGAAGCTTGAGGTCCCGGGTTCGATTCCCGTGTCGGGGCAGATATTTGTATCAAAAATACGAATGTTTGTTCTCGGGTCCTGGGTGTTTAATATGTATTTAAGTATATATCTATCTATATAAGTATGTTTATCCGTTGCCTAGTACCCATAACACAAGCTATGCTTAGCTTACTTTGGGACTAGGTCAATTGGTGTGAATTGTCCCGTGATATTTATTTATTTATTTTTTATTTATTTTTTTATTTGCGATTGGATCGAACAGTGCCCTAAAAAGCTTTTTATTTTTGTATGATTGTTTTTATTTAAATTATTGTTTTAGAAATACATCAAGCGAAACTTAACGAAAACCTGGTACAGGACAAGAGCTCATGTTATACCAAGTTCTGGGAGATATAAGAAAAAAAAAATCCGTGTCACTTAAGTGGATCAATTTGCCAGAATCGTTAATTCATAGTAGCGAAATGCTTTTTTCTCAGTATGCTTTTTTACTGAAGCTTATTTTCACAATCACGTTTTTTCCCAATTTACACTAAACTAGCCTTCCGTCCGCAGCTTTGCCCGCGATAAATTACAATACAATACAATACAATACAATGACTCTTTATTGTACACCAGAAATAGTAAGCGATACAGAATACAGGTACACAGAGAAAAAGTTACAAGGTAAGCAATAGGCGGCCTTATCGCTTAAGAGCGATCTCTTCCAGGCAACCCTTTACCAGAAAGAAGGAAGGACTAGTTTACAGCAGGTGGTGCATCAACAGTGGATCAGAAAATTAAAACGCAACAAAAAATAGTACATCTACTCATACATATATCGTACATATAATAAGTACACGTCTAAAACAAATATAAGCATTGGGATAAACAGCCACATATAAATAAATAAACTATAACAAAGCTAATTATTACAAGAAGACAGATAGTACACCTTAAGCATTGATTTAAAGATTGACAGAGATTTTGCCCGTCGTAAGTCAATCGGCAAGGCATTCCATAACCGAATAGCCTGGACAGTATAAGAATAGACATATAATTTGGAGTTAGAGAGAGGCACGGTAAGGAGAAAGTTCTGAGAGCATCGAATAGAAGTAATTTCCGTAATTTCCGGTTAATTTTCCCGTAGGAAAAGGTATTTTCCCGCGGTAAAAAGTAGCCTATGTCACTCAGTGATAATGTAGCTTTCTAACAACAAAAGAATTTTTGAAATCGGTCAGGTAGTTTCGGAGCCTATTCAATGCAAACAAACAAACAAACAAACAAATCTTTCCTCTTTATGATATTATTATAAGTATAGATGAACGATCAATTTCATCCGATGTCGATAGTCTAAACCACGTTTTTTTGTATATATTTCAAATGAACTATCGCGAATGATTATAAAATAATGTAAATATATCGGGATGATTTTTTTATATAAGTTCCTACCTAATAATACTCAATATCAATAAAGACACAACGCTCGTTGAGTTCCGGGACACCATTTATTATACCATTTTCCAATTTATTTTTTGCTAGTGTACCCAGCAGTCACATTTGTCATTTCACGATATCGTATCTCTAGATTCGTCGTTTTCTGTTGATCATAAATTGCATAACATAATATAATAGGATATTCGGTATTGGATCGGTCAATTCCCTGTAGCTGGTGCAACGATATTGCAATTTCGTATCGTCCATTACGATCAGAAATATTAAAAAATCATTCACGTTGCTGTCAAAAATGGAAAAATATTTTAAAATATTTTAAAATGATGATGAATGGATGAATGATGATGGATGATGATGGATGATGGATCTGGAGCGGTAGAAGGTAATTTCAGTTTTTTTATACGAAAGCCGAAAACAGGCATGGACATTGAGAATTGATTTTTGTTAAAATATATTAGGGGAAAAATATATTAGGGGACAATATATTAGGGGACAATCTTACACAAATCGACCTAGTCCCAAACTAAGCAAAGCTTGTACTATGGGTACTAGACGACGATAAACATACTTATATAGGTAAATAAATACTTAAATACATAGAAAACATCCATAACTCAGGAACAAATATTCGTGCTCATCACACAAATAAATGCTCTTACCGGGATTCGAACCCAGGACCTCTTCCTTCGTAGGCAGGGTCACTACCAACTAGGCTAAAGCGGTCGTTAATCATCATTCATTAAAAATTAACCAAATGTGCGACGCAACAAACAAAATACGATTACAAAAGAAAAATATTTTTATTAATATTGCATTACGTATGAACACGAAGATGACTTGGGTGGATGCTTTAAAAGTCATATATTTTCACGAAATTCTTACATAAGCAATGCCGCGGACTAAAACTAGTAGTAACATACACACATACGTTTAAATACATACATAAGTATACATACGTTTGACGACCAGATGACCTAGAGTGGTTAGAGAACCTGACGACGAAGCTTGAGGTCCCGGGTTCGATTCCCGTATCGGAGCATATATTTTTGTATGAAAAATACGAATGTTTGTTCTCGGGTCTTGGGTGTTAAATATGTATTTAAGTATGTATCTATCTATGTAAGTATGTTTATCCGTTGCTGAGTATCCATAACACAAGCTTTACTTAGCTTACTTTGGGACTAGGTCAATTGGTGTGAATTGTCCCGTGATACTGGTACTGATACGTAAATAATAGTATGAATGCGGGTCAGGTTTAAGAGCAGTCATTACGCTAACATGTCTGTTAATGATAGAGTTAAGTAGCTGCTGCCTGCTGTGCAACCGAGGCGGCCATTGTGACGTCATTACCCTTTCTCGGCTCGAGGACTCTTGTAATACCTTAGCAATGGATCAGGTTCGGCTTTCAGCCGGGATTACGATTTCTTCAGCAAAATGGTGATTTAATTCTAATATGCAAATTAATTGTACAAAAATATGCGCCTACTAAACCTTATAATATAATACAGAAAAACAAGTACATGGAAAAAAATATAATATATTTTTTTCCATGTACTTGTTTTTCTGTATTGTTTCCTTTGTGGTGGACAATAAAGAGTCATTGTATTGTATTATATAGTATTGTATTGCACTGCACTGCACTGCACTGCACTGCACTGCACTGCACTGTACTGCACTGTACTGTATTGTATTGTAAAAGGCGAATGCTGGATGGTGGTGCGCACCCCTCTCGCCGAGAGTCTCAACCTTTCGGAGTAGCCGTAAATGACTTGATATCGATGCTGATTGGTTCTCGATGTCGCGATATGTATAACGGTAGGTGCCATGTGTTGCAATATGCACTTTTGTGTATCCAGAAATATTGGTTGGTATCCAAAAAAGTTGTGTAGGGTAGTTCTACTAGCGTTTCAACCGCTATCACTCTCCTGTCGCATATATATTAAGTAAATGAGCGATACCTAGCGGAAGGTTTTTATATAACGATACAGCGTGCTTGTGGTATAATTTCAATTTGTTGAAATTTCACTCTAGCTGTAGCTTATTTCATACCTATATGCGACAGGAGAGTGATAGCGGTTGAAACGCTAGTAGAACTACCTACATACAGAAAAACAAGTAGGTACATGGAAAAAAATGTATTATATTTTTGTTCTATGTACTTGTTTTTCTGTATTGTTTTCTTTGTTGTGGACAATAAAGAGTCATTGTATTGTATATTGTGTTGTATTGTATACTACTGTATTGCACTGCACTGCACTGCACTGTACTGTATTGTATTGTATTGTATTGTATTGTATTGTATTGTATTGTATTGTATTGTATTGTATTGTATTGTATTGTATTGTATTGTATTGTATTGTATTGTATTGTATTGTATTGTATTGTATTGTATTGTAAAAGGTGAATGCCCCAAGGCTCGTCAAACAGGTCGGCCCCGCGCCATCCGCATCCAACGCGTTCCAGCAACCTTAACCAGATAGTGGCGGTCTTCCGATCCGTGGGCACCACTCGAGAACCTTTCGGCCCCATCGGCCGTCAGTTCTACGAGCGATGTGATGTGCCCTGCCCACAACCATTTGAGTCGGCGATTCTTCGACGCGGTGTTCATCATTTCTAATGTGATCCCGCAGAGAAACTCTGAGCATAGCCCTCTCCATTACCCTCTTATGAGGGCCATCGTTAGCGGCCACGTCTCAATACTATGGTACTGATGATTTATGAGTCATCACTGTCAACACAACCCCAAACTAAATATATCCCAAACTAACCCGAAAAAAGCCAAATCAAACTTTTTTGTCTTCATTTTCGGCTTGAAATAACCTAAAGAATGTTGTTTTAAATCTGTCAGGTTATTTCCCCACCACGGGTTATAATACCCCGTCATAAGCCGCTTCTAATGCGGCAAGAAGTATATTTTACGTTTCCATACAACCTTAACAACCTGATGCCTGCTGTAACTAAGCCCGACCGTCGAGCAATGTTGCAATACAATGCCTGTTTTGCTAATTAAGCACTTTGAAGTGAAAGTCTCCAGCATGCAATCGACTGACAATTCACTTTCCGCGCCCCGGTCGCTTCGTCCTCACCACTCCATAATACAAGCTAACTCTAACACATAGATAGGGCCATCAAACATAAACCATTACGTGACCTCGACGTATGACGTCCAGAGTTCAAAATTCCCTAGCAAGCTTTGTTGATTTAAGACTCAAATTCCCTTGGTAAAGTGCGTATCACCAAGAATACAGGATATTGTGGACTTTGTACGTTTCCTATATGGTTGTTAATGCATTGGTGGTTTTGCCGGTTTATTATTTAGCTTAATGGTGATTGTTATGGCCCGTTTTTGTTATTATGTGTGTCCCGGAGAGTAATGTGCTTTATTTATTTAGTGGACAATTGTCCGGCTCTGATTAGAAAAGAGGAAGTGTACTTTTGGAAAATTTTATTGTTACTCCGACTGTAATGTGGGACCCATTTAGTCTGCCGTGAGTTAATAAAACCTGGTACAGTCAAGGAATTTAATTCCCTACCCAATTCGTAAAAATATCGCTAAGCATTCGCAATGCATTAAGGTTGAAATGTCAAACGCAACACGTCAAAGCAACATCTTCTTCTTTTTTAAAAATATAGCTTCTGTCCCACTTTAAAGGTAGGACAATTTCGCCAGTGTCGAAGTAAGCTCTCTTGGGAGCGACGTTGTACGGTGATTGTAGTTTCTGCAACTTGATAGAAAAATTCCAGAAACCACGTGGAGACAACTTGCGCATTAAAAAATGTCAGACACGAGAGCAATATAGAATTTTGTGATCACTGTTAAATAAGGTTAATCGTCGCATAAAACACTATCAAAATTATACTTCAACCAGCCAAAGAAACAGAAATACGAAAATTAGATACTGTCTACATCCGCCATGTTGGAATGCTACAAACCGAATCCCAAAAGCAACATCGTAACTAGCTCTTATGGTGACAGTTTGCTGTACGATATTCAAACTTAGGTGGGTAGGAAATTAAATTTCTTGACTGTACATTGAATCAATGGTGTTTAAATACGGTGATCAGAAACCAATTTTTATAGATCAGTATTCGATGGCGACCATGTGTTAAATTAAAATCTTTGTCACCCTACACATAGTTTAGTTTAGTTTAGTCTTTATAGTATCAGTTTCTTAAAGAAACTTTGACGAGAGACTTAAATTTCACAGGTCACACGCCCAAGCGATGACACTTGACGAAAGTATAGTCGACCAAGAAACTCCTTTACCACCCTAAAGTTCAATGTCAGTTGTATGACTTAAGACATCAAAGGCTATTTTCACTTACAAGTCAATGTGACAATCAGCCTTATTGTTTTTATTCTGATGTAGGAACTGTCACAAAAAATGGTAAAGGACTTACTTGGTCGACTATACTTAACTTCAACAAATGTAAGACTACCATGCACCGGTGGATAGAGGAACTTTCAACAATAAAGTTTTTTTTAAATGAAACAGAGAATTCATTGCTTTTAGACGACGTCTGTCAATTAAATTTTGGCTAGGGATTCATATTTTTCAACTTCTGATCACCGAAGAAATATTACTAGGTATAATATAAAAGAAGAAACTGACTGACTGACTGACATATCAACGCACAGCCCAAACCACTGGGCCTAGAGATTTCAAATTTGGCATGTAGGTTCCTTATAAGGTGTAGGGGTGCACTAAGAAAGGATTTTTCAAAATTCACTCCCTAAGGGGGTGAAAAGGGGGTTCAAAGTTTGTATGGGGAAACATGATTAGTTCGACTATTTTATTCGAAACTTCACAGAAGTACACCTAATAATAAATGAGTAAACACGTGTTTCAGATTTTTTGAGAATTCAACCCCTAAAAGGGCAGAAAAGGGTAACAAAGTCTGAAAATCAACATGGGTGTTGTTTCTATGGTTTATCGGGTCGCTGGTTATGAAAACAACAACGGTTTTAAATTTCCGATGTGGCATACGTAAAATACCATCTCCCTGGATGGGGTGCGATGGGGTTGAAATGTCTAAATATCAATATGGGTGTCGTTTTTAAGGTTTTGCCCAAACCACTGGACCTAGAGACTTCAAATTTTGCACATAGATACCTTATACAATGTAGGCATCTACTAAAGAAGGATTTTTGGGAATTCCCACGGGAACGGGAAAAAACGGGATTTATATATTCGATTCCGAGTGACCCTATCTCAGTAACTATAATAACTAGACTCTTCAAATTTGATACACAAGTAGGTATTACATAAGTTAAAACATTAATTTCAGGATTTATCAAAATTCCCACGGGATAAGGGAAAAACGGGATTTATACATTCAGTTCAACGGAATCCTATGGACTAGTATTACTAGACTCTTCAAATTTGGCATAAAAGTAAAAACAGTTTCAAGGATTTTCGGAAATTCCTAAGGGATAAGGAAAAACCGGGATTTTTCGTTTAACTGGTCGTAGAAAGCTGAAATTCGGCATGTAGATTACTTGGGGCGTGAAGAAGAGCATTGAGAGAGGACTTTCCGAAATTCCCAGGGGAACGAGAAAAAACGGGATTTATATATTCAGTTCAACGGAATCCTATGAAGTATAATTACTAGACTCTTCATATTTGGCATAGAATTAGGTAATTATAATAGTAAAAAACATTTTTTTATGATTTTCGAAAATTCCCACGGGATAAGGAAAAAACGGGATTTTTCGTTTTACTGGTCGTAGAAAGCTGAAATTCGGCATATAGGTTGCTTGGGGAGTGTTAAGGAGCATTGAGAGACGACTTTCTGGACTTCTCACGGGAACGGGAAAAAACGGGATTTTTCGATTTACTGGTCGTAGAAAGCTGAAATTTGGCAAGTGGGTTCCTTGGGGAGTGTAGGGGAGCATTAATAAAGCATTTCTCGAAATTCTTACTGGAACGGGAAAAAACGGGATTTTGCGTTTTACTGGTTGTAGAAAGGTAAAATTTCAAAAGTTTAAACTGTAAGTAGGCCACAAAGGGCTCTTTAACCGACTTCAAAAAAAGGAGGAGGTTATGCATTCCACTGTATGTATTTTTTTATGTAGGTATGTTCACCGATTTTTCGGTCAATTGTGGACCGATTTTAAAAATCCTTTTTTTATTCGAAAGAATATAATATACTCCTGAGCTGGTCCCATTGTCACCAAATCAGGATCTGATGACAGGATCTCAGGGAAATCGAGGGCAACCTTCAAATTTTCTAGGACCGCATTACATTTTACATCTATTTTCTCAAGCTATTTAAGTGTTTGCGTCTGGTAGACATCATCCTATGTTGATGAGCTGAGCTCCTTAACGGTTAGGAGTTGAGGATATTTTTTCAATTATAATAGGTAGGTAAGGTACCTATAGACCGACAGTTGTATTTTTTCAGGTTATCCAGGTGAGCTGATGATGGAAGGTTAAACTCCTTAACGGTTAGTAGTTATAGGAAGTTTCTTTAAATATCATATGCACGTATAGGCCTTTAGTTGTATTCTTTCTGGTTATTCAGATTTAGTGCCCGCTTCCGAATTAGTGAAAAACATTGTATATAAAGAAATACTGTAAAGGACCGTATCTACCTGAAGTTTAGTCGTGTTTGCTTGCACGCTTGCTAGCACGCTTACTTGCACGCTTTCTAGCACGCTTGCTTGCTTGCGTGCATGCATGCTTGCTTGCATGCTTGCTTGCTTGCCTGTATGCTTTCTTGCTTGCCTGTATGCTTGCTTGCTTGATATCTTGGTTCTTTGGAATACTCATGGTACACGCGAGCGAAGCCGCGGGCAAAAGCTAGTTACTATATACAGAAGCTGTAAACACATTATGATAACCGTTGGAGGATAATGATTCTCGAGTGACCATTGACTGGAAGACGTAGGTTTGATAGGCCTCCTGCTAGATGGACCAAGATGCAAGAGATGCGTTTAACCGGCGGGTAGCAGGTGGTAAGTTGACGGTCATTGTGGTGTTCAAATGGGGAGGCCTTTTTAACCGACGGCACAAAAAGTATTATAAGTTTGACCGCGATGTGTGTGTGTGTGTGAGTGTGTCTATCTGTGGCATCATAGTTTTTAAACGGGTGAACCAATTTGTATGTTGTTTTTATTATTCGAAAGCAGGTTTGGCGATAGTTCTTGGACATGTTTAATCAAAATAGATTCAGCCGTTTCTAAGTTATCAGCTCTTTTGTTAGCTGCGGAAGGGATGTTAGACGAATAATGGGCATTTAGTTTATTTTCAAACATAAACGTGTAGATGCGTTGCGGTTTTTTTTTTATTTATAGTTAAGTATTTCTAAAGTAAAGTTTACTCATGATGTGGTTGATGAGGTTTAATTTAGCTGCCAATTCCCAGTGACAATTTTCAGAAATTAAACTCTCAAATCTAAATTTAATCAGCAAAAGCGTTCGACGGATCTGGGTTTAGGACACTATTGATTGCCTGAACTGGCTAACTATGATGATGATGTATGGGGACGCCTTGCTGAGTCAGGCGGGCTGTCGATCGTTTGCACAGTCATTCAGCCCAGTTCCCCGTGGTTGGAGCCGACAGGTTACTGTCCCAGCAGCGCTCCCACACAGCAATTCTCCTCGAATCTTCTCGTTCTCCTGCTGAACAAAAGGACATCTTTGAGACAGACATCCTTTAGCTCCTCCTCCCTCAGCTCGTCACTCCCGAATACATCACGCCTCGCTGCCGCGTACATGACACACTCGGTTAGGACGTGCTCACTCGTTTCCTCCTTCCCACAATGTGGACAGGAGGGGTCACTTTTTATACCTATTACGCTTAAGTGCCTATTTAACAAGTTATGGCCAGTAATTATGCCAGTTATAGTTCTTAAGCTACTCTTACCTAGATTTAGGAGATACCTAGTTCTTCTGTGGTTTATGCCATCCAGCATCATCTTCGATTGTCTGCACCCTACAGCCTGTTTCCACTCACTGTTTGCTTCCTGTTCCTTCATTCTATCTATAACCCCCTTGGTGACTTCTGCAGACATTGGAAGTACCGGTTCAGGACCTATGAATCCCGTATCCGCTCCCTCCCTTGCCAGCTCATCAGCCTTCTCATTACCTGTCACTCCCTGATGTCCTGGGACCCAGGCCACCGTAACCTTCGTACTCTCTCCTAGTTTATTAAGTGCATCTCTGCACTCTCTTACCAAAGAGGAGTTAACTGTCGGCTTGTTTAATGCCTTTAGCGCTGCTTGACTATCAGAGTAAATCACCACTGTTCCTACACCTCGATAGTCACCCAGTTTTGCTTGCATAATCTGAGCGCACTTCAACACTGCGCACACTTCAGCCTGAAACACACTGGCATATCTGCCTAATGGTATAGCCTCTCGAACATTCATCTTGGGTATTATTATACCTGCTCCCGCAAGTTGGGACGTTTTCTTCCTTGATCCATCCGTAAAACAAATTGTAGTCGGATATTCAAGGTCTACCTTCCAATCATCTCTCTCTCCTATATGGATTCTGTATTTCTTATCGAAAACCCTCTGTTTCTTAATTAAGTCGTTATTCTGTGCTAGCATTCCTAGCTTTAATAACGCCTCCTTTTGTATAAGTGCATGTTTCTTGTCTGTGAAGTTCCCCCTCCACTCCTCACATGCCCTCATTCTAAACCATTGTTCCATGGCCCTCTTCTCTATTTCCAGATGAAGTGTCTTCAGTCCTAGCATAACTTCCATGGCATGCGTTGGGGTTGTTCTCATTGCCCCTGTTATCATCAGGCATGCCAATCTTTGAACTTTATTCAGTTCCTTTTGATACTCCTTAATACGGGCCCTATGCCACCATATCACAGCACCATACAGCAGCCTTGGTAATATGACCGCCTTATACATCCAGTTTATCATCCGGGGTTTTAGTCCCCACTTCTTTCCAACTGCCCTTCTGCATTGACACAGTGTTCTTATTGCCTTTGCGGCCTGCTTCTTTATATGTGTCTTGTATCTGAGGTTTGTATCGATTGTCACTCCCAGATACTTAATTTCTTTCACCAATTCAAGATTCTCACCTTTTACGCTTATTGGCCTCATATCGCCTATCTTCCTTTTGTTGGTAAATAATATCAACTTCGTCTTTGTAGGATTTAGATCTAATCCTCTCTCCCTGCACCACTCTAACGTCTGTGACAGTCCTTTTACCATTATGTCTCTGACGATGTTAAGAACCATGCCTTGTACCAATAGCACACCATCATCAGAGTATGCTTGCATATAGAGTCCTCCTTTGTTTAGCTTTTTAATCAGCGAGTCCAGCAGTAGACACCACATAAGGGGGGACAGACATCCCCCCTGTGGGAATCCCCTACGAGGTCTGATTCTTTTCGTAGATCCGCCCAGTTGGGCCATTACTGCCCTTCCTCTGAGCATCCTCGAGATCCATCTTCCTATAATACTGGCTAACTAAGTACCGTTCTACTCCTTTGACAACTTTCTTTTAAAGTAAAATCTTATGCGAGAGGGCTCTCAGAAAAGCTAAGTGAGTTAGGCCCCAATAGAACAACTTCGGTCATTCCTGGAAGGATAGTTACGATGCTTATAGAAGAAACAAACTATTTATTTACTTTTGGCTTATTTAAATGTAGAAAACTTAAAGGATTTTTACAAGGTTTTATATGTTCGCAATAGGCAGGTCATATAGCGCGCAAAACAGATGGCCGTTGGAGCCAAAAAGTTCTAGAGTGGAAACCACGGACTGGCAAGCGTAGCGTGGGACGTCACCAACGAGATGCATGGACGATTTGGCCAGCTCGTGACCACGGAAACGGTAATGTGGCCGAAACGTCGAGGTAAATATTATTTGCTAGATGTCCCGTGTATAATTAGATAATAGGTACAAATCGACCACATTCAGCATATAGCTATTAAACAAAACAAAGTCATGTTTATAAAGTTGAAATAGCCCAATAAACGACGGATTACTTAAAAATACTTTACAGTTTCGTTCAGACGCGCAGCTTTATTCTACAGTCCAGTAGTTACTTCGTTATTGTACAATAGAACAAGTGCTAGAGATGCGCTAGAACTACCGACAAGAAACCGACTAAAATAAATTATAGCTCCATAGTCAACACACGACGTGTCGGCCTAGTGGTTAAACGCCCTGCAAAAATTGAGGTCCCGGGTTGAGCAGTACAGTTCAGTTCTTTATTTGCAATAAATTGAGTGTAATACAAAAGGATGGTACAAAAATAAATAAATAAATAAATAAATAAATAAATAAATATTAGGGGACAATCTTACACAAATCGACCTAGTCCCAAACTAAGCAAAGCTTGTACTATGGGTACTAGACGACGATAAACATACTTATATAGATAAATATTACTTAAATACATAGAAAACATCCATAACTCACGAACAAATAATCTACAACAAATATTATATTATCTATACATATAAAATCCTTTGTCCTGACTGACGGATCAACGCACAGCCTAAACCGCTGATCGTAGAGACCTGAAACTTGGAGGGTCTGTTCTTTGTATGACGTAGGCATCCGATAAAAAAGGATTTTTTGTAGTTCTACTCCTAAGGGGGTAAAAAAGGGAGGCAAAGTTTGTATGGGACAACGTGATTCCTTGGTCCAATCTACTTCAAATTTTGCATAAACATTCTTTAACAGAATTGATGGAAGACGTGTTTCTTATTTTATTGAAATTCATCCCTTGACGGGGTTAAAAAGGAGTAGAAAGTTATTTTGGGGGTGATTTGTTTCGAAGTTGATATCAATACTCCTTAGTGCTTTTGATTGAAATTACTTTTTATTTTGACACAGTGTAAACGAAACGAAACTTCAAATTTTGCAAACCATTTGTCTACGTTTGTCAACCACTTCCTGATCTGATCTCTTTTACAAGCGCAGCGTGGGACGTCCACCAACGAGATGGACGGACGTTTTGGTGAAGGCCGCAGGTTCAGGGTGGATGCAAGTCGCTTCCAACCGTAATGATTGGGCGTCAATGAGGGAGGCCTATGTCAAGCAGTGGACGTGCTACGGCTGAAATGATGATGAAGCTTTTATGTGAGTTCAACCTTTTTCGAATAAAATCGAATTGAGTATTCAAACATCATTGATGAACTCGCATAAAAGCTTGGTGCAATGCAAATACATATAAAATGCTTTGTCCTGAAGTCCTAAATGACTGACTGGCGGATTAACGCGCAGCCTAAACCGCTGTATGTAGAGACCTGAAACTTGGAGGATGTGTTCTTTGTATGACGTAGGCATCGGATAAGAAAGAATTTTCCGGAATTCCCACGGGATAAGGAATATACGGGATGTATATATTTCATCAATCAAGAGTGACCCTATCCCATAACGAAGATAAACTGTTCAAATTGGGCATGCAAGTAGACTATTAGAATAGGTATAAAGCTAATTTCAATAATTTTGAAAATTCCCACGGGATAAGGATAAATCAGGATTTATATACTCAAATCAACTGGATCCTATCTCCGTAACTACAATTACTAAACTTTTCAAATTCAGTATAAACGTAAATGGTCATACATAACAGCAAAAAACTTATTGCAGGATTTTTGGACATTCCTGTGGGATAGATAATCTCTGCAACTTCCGAGCCGATTTAAAAAAAAAGCCTATGTCAGTAAAAAGTTACACTATCCTTTACTGACATAGGCTACTTTTTACCGGAAAAATGCAAAATTCCCAAGGGATAGAAATAAAATTCAACTTCGGAGCTCATTTTAAAATGTCTTTCACCAATAGAAAAGATACACTGTCCTTGATTAACATAGGATGCTATTTTCCGGATAAATGCAAAATTCCCGCGGTATAGAAAATAGTAAATTTAACTTCGGGACTGAGTTTAAAAAAAAATGACCAATAGAAAGCTACACTATCGTTTGTTGGTAAAGGCTAGGTTACCTACTACTTATTCGGTAAAATGCAAAATTCCCGTGGGATAGAAAGAAGTGAACATCACTTGAGGGCTGATTTGAAAATTTCTTTCACCAATAGGAAGTTACACCAACCATTATTTACATAAACTACTTTTCTCCGTTAAAAAGCAAAATTCCCACGGGAAAAAAATAAGTGAATTTAACTACGGGGCTGATTTTAAAACTTCTTTTACCGGTAGAAAGCTACACCTTTAAGGACATAGACTACTTTTTCTCGGGGAAAATGCAAAATTCCCGCGGGATAAATATAAGCGAAAATTTGCATAGAATAAGGACTAATTTGTTGAAATTCCCACGGGATAGTGAATAAACGGGATTTATAATATTCACTAACTGATACTGATGATGATGAAATGATAATAATAATGGATGTTGGTTGCCGTTGCCGGTTTTTTGTTTTAGACAATGAAAGAGATGAAGAAGCTTTACCACAAAATTGGAATTCTACGCGGACGAAGTCGCGGGCAAAAGCTAGTTATTATATTAAATTAAATAGGAGAAAAAGAATAGAGCAGGATTTTACTAATGGGGGCCACATTCCAATGAAATCATCATCAAAACCGTCGTCCCAGCCTATACCTATACGTTCCAATGCAGGGCACAGGCCTCCTCTCAGAATGAGAGGGCTTGGGCCGTAGTTCCCACGCGGGCCCAGTGCGGATCGGGGACTTCACATACACAATGAAATAAATAATCATAATCCATGCTAATATTATAAATGTGAAAGTGTATTTGTGTGTCCGTCTGTTACCTCTACACGCTTGAACCGCTGAACCGATTACGATGAAATTTGGTGTGTAGAAAAAGAAATGCCTCGCCACGTGGGAACTACGGACCCTAGAGAGGAGGACTGCGGCCTGCAGTAACTATATAATATACTAGCTTTGGAATTAGTAATTAGGGCAGCTTATTTTTTTTATCCAATTTGCTTTTTCTTCAAGTATGGCTCTCCTTAGTTCCTCGATATAAAATGTACCCCCCCCCCACCCCCCACCCCACCCGCACACCCGCGTTCACATTCATTCACCACCAAAAGCGTGCCTATAGAAGTTTTACTTCAAAAACCCCCGATTTTGAAACGTTCTTCCGCTCCTATTGGTGTTAGCGTGATGATATATAGCCTATAGCCTTCCTCGATAAATGGGCTATCTAACACTGAAAGAATTTTTCAAATCGGTGCAGTAGTTCCTGAAGTCCGGCGAGCGATTGTCAGTCAATTCTTCTAAAAACTGTTCCATAAATTCTTAAAATAAACGTATCTTTCTTATTTGTGAACCGATTCGAATGAAACAAACACTAAATGTTAATCCAAGAAAATACCAACATACGAATGAAAACCGCATCCTTTTAGGTTAAGCCGTTTCTGAGATTAGCGCGCACAAACGCACAGACAAACAGACGAACAGACAAACAGATAAACAGACAAACAGACAAACAGACAATAATTCTAAAAATCATTGTTTTGGGTTCTATTGCGCTAATAAATAGCCCTAGTGACAGTTTTTCTCAAATATCTTCAATGTACAGACACCGACTTGTTACAGATTTATTATATGTATAGATAGGCTGGGATGATGATGATGTTAACGCTGTTTAGGGTTCCGTACCTAAACGGTAAAACGGGACCCTATTACTAAGACTCCGCTGTCCGTCCGTCTCTGTCTGCCCCTCTGTTACCAGGCTGTATCTCGTGAACCGTGATAGTAATATACAGTTGAAATTTTCACAGATGATAAATTTCTGTTGTAGCTATAACAACAAATACTAAAAAACAGAATAAAATAAATATTTAAGGAGGTTCCCATACAATAACTGAACAGACATGTTTTTTTTCCGTTTTTAGCCTCCTGAGGTCCGATGTCCTATTATTAGGACTTATTCTAATGTGACATTGAACTCAACTCATTAGTGAAAAAGTTTAAATTTCATTGAACAAAATTTGACATGGGCGGCAGGAGGTTATAGATAATGGCACGGAAGCCTTCCCTGCGCGAGTCCGAATTGCACTTGGCCGGTTTTTATATTTCACTTCAAGTCAACACTTATATGCATTTGAGCAAAGTTTCGATAAAAGTTTTTGTCGGCAACGACTACTCCTCTAGTTGAAACCCTTACCAACGTCGCAAACGTTTGGCAGAGCATCCAGGCTTTAGAAAACGTTTCACCGTCTTTCCAATCGCAGAATAAGCATTATTGACCTTGTCGTTGTTCACGATTCCCTTTGGCGTTGGCAGATAGTGTGTGTGTACTCGAGGACTCTAATAAAGAGACAAAAATGTTCAGATTCACTTGTGTTGTGAGCCCCTCTTTTCAAACTTAGTACATATTTTAGGTACCCTATTAATCATAGCAAGTATCGAATAAAGATAAAATCAACAACACGGTATCATCTCGATTGTTTTGAAACATCCATTGAAACTTTTCCTATTACATCACAATAGGTACTTAACGACGTTTCACAACAAGATAGGATATTATCTTCACAATTCATTTTATGCTCAATAAGGGAATACGCACTCACAAATCCACGCACATGCATAAAGAATCGACCACACCGTCAAAATACCTTAAACGCAGTGATGTGACTTACGAAAAATTGGGTTGAATAGTCTGAATAAGTAATCATACTATGCGTCACTTTCTTGATGCGTACTATCCAAAGGAACGTTTTCAATAAACATTGCAGATCTGTTTTGAAAAAAAAACCGACTGCTTAAAAGTATTTTTAACCCCCGACACAAAAAGAGGGGTGTTATAAGTTTGACCGCTATGTCTGTGTGTCTGTCTGTCTGTCTGTGGCATCATAGCTCTTAAGCGGGTGCACCGATTTGGATGCGGTTTTTTTTAATAGCAAGCAGGTTTCTTGGTGATGGTTCTTAGATATGTTTCATCAAAATCGGTGCGGCCGTTTCAAAGTTACCAGCTCTTTTGTTAGCTGCGGCAGAGATCTTAGACCATAACGGGCGTTGACAGTGACATAATTGCGTTGGAGGTTGTTTAAATTTTTAATTTATAGTTATTTTATTTGCCCCCCAAAGTGGCCCATAATTTATTTATTTACGGAACGCGTCCGTCTTTGGGTCACCAACTTACATAAGTACCAAATTTATTTATTTACGGAACGCGTCCGTCTTTGGGTCACCAACTTACATAAGTACCAAATTTATTTATTTACGGAACGCGTCCGTCTTTGGGTCACCAACTTACATAAGTACCAAATTTATTTATTTACGGAACGCGTCCGTCTTTGGGTCACCAACTTACATAAGTACCAAATTTATTTATTTACGGAACGCGTCCGTCTTTGGGTCACCAACTTACATAAGTACCAAATTTATTTATTTACGGAACGCGTCCGTCTTTGGGTCACCAACTTACATAAGTACCAAATTTATTTATTTACGGAACGCGTCCGTCTTTGGGTCACCAACTTACATAAGTACCAAATTTCAACTAGGAAGTTTTGGAATCGCATGCGCAGTATCAAAAATCCGTGTCCCTTAGCTAATTTCCATTCCTACGGAAATTCCGGGACAGTATTATAACTTATGTCACTCTCGCAAGTCAGACAAATCTAATGACACATGTCATGACACTTTAAAATCCATGGAACCGTTCAGGCTGCAGGGCATGCCAAAAAAAATGGTACATACATAAAATTAATACATACTTACGTTCAAGAAAATAACCCTCCTTCGGCAGTCAGGTGAATAACTACATATAAAAAAGTAAAAAAAATTTTTGACCGTTTATTTCATTAAAAAAAATACAATATTGCATGCATTATCTTAACTACTTAATCTTCACTTAAAAAGATTATTGAGTAACTATGAGTGATATTGATTTCTCTACAGCTTTTCTTCTCAAGATGGTTTTTCCGAAGCGTAGATTCTTCGAAATTCATAAGTGCTTGAATTGAAGCCGAAACTAAATAAATGCATTTTGATTTTGACTTGCAATGCGTCAGTGTATTTTGAGCAGCGGTGTAGACGGTACGCGAAAAAACCTTGACGCATAAGAGTAGTTTTAAATTAAGGGAATTAGTTATAAAAAAAAACTTCATTGATATTTTTGTGTATCGAAAGTTACCCGTATAGTTTGTATTAGCTGACACCGCAAACGTTGTTTTGCCATAAGTTAATAGCCTACGACCTATTCTCAGACCTACCGAGTATGGAGAAAAAAAAAAGATAAAAATCGGTCAAGCGCCGTCTCGGAGGAGTTCGATAACAAACACCATGACACGAGATTTTTATGTATTAGATGACTAACTTTCGTAACACAAAGAACGCGATCGTGATTTTGATTTGATTTAAGCCCTTAATTATGTATTTTTTTAAATACCCATGAGTCACGTCACTGCGTTTACAGCGCGGCAGGGTTTTTCGAGCAGCAGTGTGGTCGACCCATAAGGCTGTTGATATAAGGAAAAAGGTAAGCTTAATGACACCGGAGAAGCCGCATTTTTCCCGGAAAACTGGGCACAAAGCCGCAAAGTCGGTAAATGAGGTCAAAAATAAGACGTCATGGAATACTTTGGGTTGAGTTTGGGTTGGGGTTTGTTGTTGCACATATGCCGAATTAGGGTAAGTCCAGGATAGATGCCCCACTTTTTGAAATAGCTTTATAATTCAAAAACTAAACAAATTATAGCATTGCGTCCAATGCGTATGATAACTATGGTCCTTAATCTATTATTTTACTGTACTTGTTTTAATATAAATCGTATGGATTTTGTGTAAATCGTACTTTTGTAGACCCCTTATAAATGGGATAGGTGCCTACCGTGGGGGATAGACGACTCGTCGCAAAAATCCGTCAGAGGATAGATGCCCTTTGAAATTAAACAATTTAAATAAAAGTTATCAGTCTTTTATATTCATTGAAAATTCGCCTAGAATCCTAAAAATTACTGAAACAAATTATAAAAGCTTAATCAATTCCATATAAAATGTGATTTTGTTTCTATTTGCAAATACAGAAAAAACTTCACTAAATACCAATCAATATGTACCTAAATTACATAACTACCTAGCTAGGATCAATTGTTTTTCATTTTTGGCAAAACGTCGTCTTAGTGTTGTAGACGGTATTCCATATGTTCAGGCTTCTTCATTGACTCCTTTTTCTCCCTTCTTCATTTCCTCGAACGCTGCTAGCAAGCTTTCTTCAGACCAGGCGACGTTACGCGGGACTACGAGGGCGTTTTCTCTCATATTTACAAGGCATTTCGATCCTCTGCAACATAAAAATTCTTTGAAACAATTTGAGGATCAAGTTGAGTTAGGGGCATCTATAGCGATCGAAAACGGGGCAACTATACTTTTCGCAGAGGATAGATGCCCTTTTCGATAAAAAATCAAGTAATGATAAAATCACTATAAAATATACTAATCCATGTAGTCTAAACTTCAGTGCAATTAAATGAGTTAGCTAAAAGCGAAAATTATAAGCCAGTCTAAAGTTATTCAAAAACAAATACTTACGAATATAATTTTCACGCTCTGCGAGGTCTCGCCGCGGAAGGTTTTGGCACTCATGGACTAAACGCGTTCGCTCTTGCTCATGATAGCAGCGGCCCAGAGGTTCGCAGGGAGCGGGCTTGCTATTATTTAGTGGAATTTTGGTCCCACAGCCTTGCAACTAGTAGAAATTGAAATCGAGGCATCTATCCCACTGGGGCATCTATCCTGGAATTACCCTACGTTATTTATTAATTTTAAATTTTCATATTTTTCTAGTGATCTTACGCGTTGTCATTCAGCTGGGAGGCTGATTTGTTTTTCAAATTCGTTACTTGTTTTCAATAAGTCAGCTCACCTTATTATTTGTTCATAAGCTAGCTATGTATGACTGTTTGTGTTCCTATAAATAAACAAACAAATGTTTTTAGCTTAGAATAACATAACTATAAATTAAAATTTTAATAACCCTCAACGCAAAGAGGTCACACACATATGTTTGAAAATAAATTAAATGCTCATTATGCGTCTAAGATCCCTTCCGCAGCTAGCAAAAAAGCTTGAAACCTGCCAAGAAACCTGCTTGCAAATAAAAAAAAACCGCATACATATCAGTTCACTCGTTTCAGAGATATGATGCCACACACAGACACACTCCTTTTGTGTCGGGGGTTAAAAACAGAATAAGGTTTTATAAAAAAAAAATTGCTCAATTACTACATTACATATTTATACAAAACTAGGTTTTTCTCGCGACTTCGTCTGCGAAGAATTCCAATCTTCATGATATCTTTCACTAAATAAAACAAAAATCTGGCAACGGTAATCATCGGTTTCAGTTAGTAAATCTCTCTCTAGTAATTTTTAAAATGTCACTGAGTCATAACTGAAATATCGTCGGCACGAGACGGATCAACCACATAATGGGAAGGCTTCCAAATATCTCTAATATTTCCCGTTATATTTGTCTCCCGGCTATAGGGCTGGCACGATGGGAAAATAATAACTTTAATTTCAATACTATATGAAAAAATAAGCCTGTATAATTCTCGTTCCCATGGGTATTCCCGAAAAATATATACGCTATGTCACTCTCAAAACTGAGACGAATCTAATGACACCTCACACATCAAAATCCATTGAGCCGTTCAGGCTTCAGGGCGTGCCAAAGAATGACACATGTATAAAGAATTACACATAAATAAATACAAACGCTCGTAAATCATAACCCTACTTCGGCAGTCGGATGAAAATAAAAGAAAGATAAACAATAATTACACAAAAAAATACTAGATAGGTACATGCCCATAAAGAGCACTAAAAAGTTAAAAATAATTGAATTCTGATTGATAACTAATAGATAATTTTATTATTACATCGTAACCTTTAACGACAAGTAAGCTTCTTTGTCAACGTAAAAATAATCCTATTTCGTAAATAAATACATATTTTTAATCCTAAAACCAATAATTTATTGAATCATGCGTTAATTTTTCATATAAAACATCACGTATTAAATCTATGCGTTTTAACCACAGTCCCAATTTCTTCAATAAAATTGTGTTACACCTTTTTTATTCGTCTTAACCTTAGATTATTTATACACTAGATAGAGCTTAGGCGGCATGAAAACATCCCGAAAAATATAAGCCAACACTTGTCTTATATGTCATTTGCTTCCCTTCAGTTTGAATGACGTAACGCGATCGTAATATGAAGCTGTCAAATGGATTTTTGGACGTTTTGTATCGCAATGTTTGCTACTGACACTCTATCTAGTGTATAAATAATCTAAGGTCTTAACGCTAAAATGCAAGATCTCATAGAGACTTACAAAATTCTGCATGGAAATTACAATGTCTAAAACATTAACAATTAACAACCTATTTAAGATCAGTGGGAATACCAGTTTGAGAGGGCATTCTATGAAACTGACCAAGCAACTGGCTGTGAGCAACCCTAGAAAACACTTTACCCAACCGTATTGTGAACTTGTGGAATGAACACTCCCCGAACTTGTAATAAATGCGCCTACAATAAACTGTTTTAAAATAGACTAGATATTCATATGAAAGGACCCCTAAACACACAAGTGCTCTGATATACACGTCGTATCAGTTCAATGAGCTGCTAGTGTATTATTTTAAATAATAATCTATCTCTAATATATAAAAATCTCGTTCGAAACGGCTTGACCGAATTTTATCAAATTTTTTGTCTGTATTTGGTAGGTCTGAGAATAGGTCGTAGGCTATTTTTATACCCTTATTCCTCGCATACGGAGTCGTGGGCAATAGCAAATTTAGACGGAGCCCTCGGTGCGCGAGTTTTTGCACTTGGCCGCTTCTTTATAGATTTTCTGTGACGGGAATTTTTCTTTAGCTACAGTATATAATCGTGCACAAACAAGGTACTTTACTTACTGGCACTTTGCGAGCCCTAGCCCTGGGACGCGCGATCCGTCAACTTAATTATGCGGAACGATCGAGTAGATTTATTTCCTATCAACCATTGGATGGGTAGTTCTACTGGCGTTTCAACCGCTATCACTCTCCTGTCGCATATTATTAAGTAAATGAGCGACACCTAGCGGAAGGTTTTATATAACAATACAGCGTGCTTGTGGTATAATTTAAATTTGTTGAAATTTCACTCTAGCTGTAGCTTATTTCTTATGTATATGCGACAAGAGAGTGATAGCGGTTGAAACGCTAGTAGAACTAACCGGATATTTCATTTTATGACTGACGAAATTATTGCGGATGTATGGTTTTTAATGAATATCCGGCAGTTGTTAGCTTTGGATCGGCTGCATGACATGCACACATGACACGCACACCCGCGACCAAAGGTGATGTGTGGTCGCGGGTGAGCAAAGTGATTTTTTTGGTTCATTGATTGGACCTCTGCAAAGTAATGCCTGTTTCAATGAATTATTTAAGACATAGACTGTTAAAATCAATGGAGCACGATCCTACCGGTAAATTCTACTCCTAAGTATTTCTATTCTTACATCGAAATTTGAGTTTTGCACATGTCTAAAGACCAAACTGACTGGGTCTAGGTAGGATACATGTTTATTGATCTATCCATATTTTAACCTTTTTCTCGATATCCCGCTAATCATCATCATTATAATTTAAGAGCTAGGCTCTTGTCGGGAGAGTAATTTCCAGCTTATTCTACATTGCCTTTCCTCCACTTCTTTATATAATGAAACATTTATTTTTCTTTTACTTGCTCCATATATGTTTTTCTTGGTCTTCTTCTTGTACTTTTCTGTTCTATCTTTGGTTTTAATCTAATTTATCGTGCCGTAAAAGATGACCTAACATTTGCCTTCTCCTGTTCTCAATTATTTTTAACAAAGATCCCGCGCAGTGCAACCAAATCACCGACCACTTCTAATGGATAGTTCATACGCTGCAAACCCTTACTTTCATCAGGCGGCGTAAATTATTGTTAAATTATGGCAGTTGCCCGAGACGAAAACGTTTAGGCTCACTTTGTCCACATTCCCACTTCGTCTACAATCCCATTTCGTCTACATTCCCAACATGACCACATTTTCAAATCGTCCACAATCCGAACTCGTCCACATTTCCAAAGCGTCCTCATCCGAACTCGTTCGCTGTAGGAATACAAATTCAATCACAATTTCGGATATATTGTAAGTATATTATAACTTGGGAATGTAGACGAGTTGGAAATGTGGACGACATGGGAAGGTGGGCGACTTGGTAATGTGGATGACATAAGAATGAGGACGAGTTGGGAATGTAGAAGAAATAAGAAGTGGACGATTTGCGAATGAATTTGGTCGAAATGGGATTGTGGACGAACTAGGAAATTGTCAAAATGGGAATATGGACGGAGTGAACTTGAACGGGCAAAAGTGACAAAACACTTATCATCTGGAGTCCCAAGAGCTTAAGACACCGTTAAATGATTAACCTTCTGGCACATCCAACCGTGAAATTGCTTTTCGCTAAGCTTTAGCTTCAACCTCTTATGCAACGTGTTTCCGCTTGTAAATCGATACGTCAACCGGGCTTAGGGTAATTTTCATTAAGTCATGAAAGGGAGTGCATGGGGTGGAAAAATGATTAATGATTCGCATGATTTATACTGGGTGGAACCAAACGATGATCCTTTACTCGAACAGGAGAATAGTGTTACTTAAACTGAACAACTTTCTCCAAGGAACCAAGGTCGAAAGACGAAAAAAAAATTTAATTTTCCCATACATAATAATATATTGGTTAGCTGACCGACTTACTATGGACCTATGCTCCTTGCAGAAAGTTGTTCAGTTTAACCAACACTATCACCTGTTTTCGGGAGGAACCCCCGTCCCCATCCACTCTGTATTTATAAAACTAAAGCAGTGATAGAGTAATAAAAGAAACAACAGAAATTATAATTATACGGACTATCCAATTTTGCTATAAATCAGTGTTAGGTATTCCTAAATACAAAATTAGTTACTTATCAGAATAATGATTATCATCATCATGCAGCGGGACATTTACAGGCTGGAATGATGATGATATCATCCCAGCCTATAAACGTTCCACCGCAAGGCACCAGGCCTCCTCCCAGAACGAAGCGAATTGGGAACTTTGCACACACCATTTAATTCCTTCTCAGGAGTGTTGCAGCTTTTGTAAAGCTCATGGTAAATCTATACTAATATATAAAGCTGAAGAGTTTGTTTGTTTGTTTGAACGCGCAAATCTCAGGAACTACTGCTTCGATTTGAAAAATTCTTTCAGTGTTAGATAGCCCATTTATCGAGGAAGGCTATAGGCTATATATCATCACGCTAACACCAATAGGAGCGGAGCGGAGCGGAAGAATGTTTCAAAATCGGGGGTTTTGAAGTAAAACTTCTACGAGGGGCGTTCAATATAAAGTGAGAATGAGATGCAAACTCTTTCAATATTAGGAAATTAAATACTGGCCGGTAAAGCTAATCTATCTAGCTGATTGCTATGAAAAAAAAAACTAACTGTCTTTTGTTTAAAAAAAAATACGGTAATTTCTTTGCAATGCTATTGAGTACGATAGCGAAAATGGAGAAAATTTAACTGCGCGCCGTTATCAAATACTTGTGTTTGAAAATTTTTTCTACGGACCAAGTCAATTTAGATTTGCGGGACACTTTAGGGTCTAATGCTCCTCCGTATTCGACAGTCGCACATTCGTGCGCCGAATTTAGACATGGAAGAACATCGACCATGGACGACCCCCGCTCCGGACGCACTACTACTGCAATAACTGAAGAAATTGTGAAAAAAGTTGAAAACTCAGTTTTGGCGGATCGTCGTGTCACGGTTCGTTTTATTGCTGAAAATGTAAAGATTTCAACGGGGAGCGTGCATAATATTATACATGAACGCTTGGGTATGAAAAAGGTATCTGCGCGTTGGGTACCAAGAATGCTTACTGACGACACGCAAAAACAAACTAGAGTCGAGATTTGTCAAGAAGCTTTGGACCTGATACAGCAAGACCGGGAACTTTTTTTGGCGCGATTTATAACAATGGACGAAACATGGCTCCATCATTACGACCCTGAAACGAAACTGCAGTCTATGACATGGAAAAGGCCATCATCTCCAACTCCGAAGAAATTCAAGGTGGGCCCATCTGCCGGTAAGGTCATGGGCTCTGTTTTTTGGGATGGTAAAGGGGTATTAATGATTGAGTATCTCAAACATAGAGCCACTATTACGGGCACTTTATAGGCCAAACAAATAGCAACATTGCGCAATGAGATCCGCGAAAAACGGCGAGGTAAACTCTCGAAAGTTGTGCTGTTCCATCAGGACAATGCCCCGGCACACAAGTCCATCGTTGCAATGGCTGCAATTCGTGATGCTGGGTTCAATATCCTTAAGCAACCTCTGTATTCACCAGATCTCGCTCCCAGTGATTTATACCTATTTCCGAGATTGAAACAAACCCGAGAGGCCAGAAATTTGAAGACGACGACGCGGTAGTCGCTGCAGTGCAAGATTTTTTAAGTACTCAAGATGAGACCTTTTTTAAAAATGAAATTTTAAGTTTAGAAAAAAGATATAATAAGTGTATTATGCTAAAAGGTGACTATGTCAAAAAATTAAATTACATTTAGTAAAAGTTGTTTATAACATACTCATTCTCACTTTTTATTGAACGCCCCTAGTGTATAGGCGCTAATCTCAGGAACTACTGCTCCGATTTGAAAAATTCTTTCAGTTGAGGGGGGGTGAGGGTGCGGGTAAGGGGGTGCGGGGGCTTCGGAGGGAGGATTAAAATGTCATTGATCTGCACCGTTTTCAAGATATTTGACAAAAACACAAAGGGGGTGAGGGGGGGGTGAGGGGGGGTGTGCGGGGGAGGGTGCGGGGGAGGGTGCGGGGGAGAGGGTGTGGCGGTTTTAAAGAGGGGATGAAAATTTCATTGATTTTGCCGTAGGATGCACCGTTTTCAAGATATTTGACAAAAAAAACTTGAAGTAAAACTTGTAGTAAAACTTCTATAGGGCACGCTTGACTTAGGACGAACGCGGGTGTGCGGGGGGTGCTGTGTGGGAGGGCGTGCAGGGGGTGCAGAGGGGTGCGGGGGGGGTTCGGGGTTGCTGTGCGGGGGGAGTTCGGGAGGGAGCGGGTTGGAGGGTGCGGGGGTTTGCGGGGGGTTGCGGGGGGGTTGCGGGGGGGTAATTTTTTTTAATATCGTTGAACTAAGGAGAGCCATAATTGATGAAAAAGCAAATTGGATAAAAAAAATAAGCTGCCCAAATTACTAATTGGGAATGTCTAAAAAAAATTACCAGTGTTTTTTATATTTTTTTTGTATAGAAAAGTCAATTGTAAGAAACTAATTTCAATATTTGGTCATTTAGTTCTCTACTTTTTTCAAAATTAATTATTGAAACTATTTTAGTTGATGACGTCAGATTATAATTGAGGGCTCCCACAATGCCAAATTTCTAAATCTATCTAAATGCGTACGATAAGGCAACCCCTTTAATTACTTTTTGCGTAGTGGTACACAATACACTGTGTCACTTTACTGGCACTGACAAAGTGCTAGATGGCAGACAGCGGGTCCAAATCAAACTCCGTAGTATAATCCATGCGTACATTGTGAAGAATTCTAACCACACAGAATAAAGTACGACTTGAACCGGTCACGCAATTTACACCAATGCCAAATGAAGGTCATTGCTTATTTGTTATGTAATAAATTTATTACATAATATTAAAATTAAATAACTACAGAAAACGATTTAAAAAGCATTTATCTCGAAATGGTTTTCGATTTTCTATACTTACATTGCAAAAAAATAGACATCCCCAATTCCACGCGGACGGAGTCGCGGGCAAAAGCTAGTTTCAAATATAATTTTGCACATAAATTATGCCAAACTCAAAAATGCGCCGCGTCCGGGCTGGAGCCCACAACCTTCTGCTTGGGAAGCCATACGTCAAACCACTAGGCCACCTCCACGATTTCATTAGTAGTAATCATAACATGAACAATTCAGCCGAAAGACGTCCACTGCTGAACATAGGCCTGCCCCAAGGCTCGCCAAACAGATCGGTCCCGTGCCATCCGCATCCAACGCGATCCCGTAACCTTAACCAGGTCGTCGCTACACTTATTTATCTATTTATTTATTTATTTATTGCGTTTCACATTGTACATTTGGTGTTACAAAATAAAATACAGCTTCAATGTGAACCCTGTAAGGGCACAGCAACAGTAGGACAGATACGCATTTCATTAATAATATGTCAGCATAATTATACACTATTATTTAAAACATTATTAATCATTTTTACAGCTAATTAAAATTAAAATTTTAACGGATAAATAGTTTTACAAATACATACCTACACACACATTCGTATTTACCAATTACACCATATCACATTCAGCAATAACTACAATTTAATTATCACGGTATAAATAATAAATAATAAGTTATAGATAACATTTTTTTTTTTACATATCCTAGAATAAAATAAAATCAATATCAATTTTCATCAAAAAATTCTTGAACACTATAGTATGATTTCTCACTCAAAAATGCCTTGCTGTGCTTAAATATGTTCATGTTATTTTCTTGTTTAATTTCTTTAGGTATCTTATTAAATCTTTGTTGTAGGCCTACCTACACTGCATCTTCCGGTCCGTGGACGCCACTAGAGAACCTTTTTGGCCCATCAGCCATCAGTTCTACGAGCGATGTGCCCTGCCCATTGCCACTTAAGTCTGTCGATTCTTCAAGCTATATCGGTGACTTTAGTTCTTGCGCGGATTTCATCATTTCTAATGCAATCCCGCAGAGAAACTCCGAGCATAGCCCTCTCTGTCGCCCTCTCATAAGTAAACCAACTGTCTTATTTCAGGACCTCCTCACTTCACCATTCTCCCAGCACGAGCCGTTAAACGCCAACCATTCAAAACTTTAAAAGTGTGTTAAAAGTTTTAATCTATCGCCCATTAAGATGCCCTAAATTAAAACACGTAGCATCGCGATAAGTAACCCGTATCGGAGTCAGAGCGCCATAACTTCCATACTTCAGGCTTAGTGGCTCATAATTGACAATTTATTTGCATAATTGGAGTTAGAAAATTGTTAGTTAGCAGGATTGCTGGTTGAAAGAGGAAAGGTGAGACGTGCGAGAAAGAGTCAAAAAGTAAAATGTGAACGGTAAGGATCGCCAGTTGTAGCTTTAAAAAAAACCGAGATAGCCTAATGGTTGGATCTATAGAGGGTATCCTATTATCTCGCCTCATTAGTTTTTCGTTTAATTCTTATTTCTTCTCATTCTATATACGTCACTCATAGATAGATAGATAGAGCCATAACACAAAAACTGAAGTGGTAAAGTAGATGTTAGCTGTTTATGTCAGTATTGTCAAATTCAAATTCAAATGATTTATTGCTTACATGTTGTAAAATTACTAGGTGTTATACAATATAATGTATCAAACATGCACCCTGCAAGGGCATTGCAACATAATACCTAACTCTAATTTAGCTATAGACTTTCACATAGTTCATATATCGCTTATTATATTTGCGTTTAAAAATAATTATTTTGATAATAATGTATTGTGATGTACTGATGTGCATCGTGGCATCCCAGCATTTCAGCAACATTCACGAGTACAAACAGCACAGACACCGCTGACGATGGGCCACTCCCGCCGCGGGTGGCGGATTAAAATGACCAGGACCTAATGTTCAATCGCAAGCGATTACTTCGGCTCCTTCGTTGAACATTTTTAGGAGACGACTCAAAAATTGGCTTCTCGAGCACACATTCTACACTTTTGATGAATTCCTTAACTTTCAGACAGAAACTTCAACTTATTAATTATTATGATGAATATGAATAATATATTAAAATAATTTTAAGAATGACATGTAATAAATGAGTATGAGTATGAGTATCTCCGCACATTATTGCATGCTGGAACTCGAACGATATGGTTATCCCATGTCCAGTTCATCTTGAAAATTCGTCTAGGTATATCGGTATCGTTATATCAGTATCGTCGAATATTTTTCGAGCATAACTCTCTTCAAAGCACGTTTTGTGACTCTGAACCTCTCCGAAATATCAAAAATCAAAGATATAACTATAAGCTGGTAAATACATAAATAATCTCCTTATCTCGCCTTACCTGCCGGCTCTGCCGTTTTAGCAATTAATTAAAAAGCAGCAGCTATCCAACCGCGCGGGATGTCCCGTTTCTAATGAGGCAGGGTACGGACGCCGATCGTAAATTATTTCGTCGCGATTGCGCGTGGGGGGGTTAAATAATCGACGGTTTGTGAGTACAGTCAGTAAATTTAATGCTTAAAATAGTCTACTCTACATAACTAGTCTACCGTAAAGTTGGGTTACCTACTTTGGCTCTGAAGATTAATTTTGGCCATTGGAATTAACGGTTAGCTATCATATTCTCGAAAAGCTCATTTCCGAATATTAAAATTCCGAAATCGAAACTCCTTTTTTTCATTTTCCAAATTATTGTTTGTCCGAAATTTTATTTACCATATTTTTTTTGCCAAATGTTTTAAAATCCATTTTTTTATTTGCCAAATGATTCAAAATCTAACTGCATGAAATTCCGAAGGATCATTTGCCAAATATATATTTATTCCGCAAAGGTCAGGGGTACAAAAGGCGACCATACAATTGTGTGGACAAATGTGTGGAGCGTAATATTAATTTTGTTGTTTAATGTTGCCCAAATATTTTATTGAGTTTGCTATGTGGGTAGGGGGTTTTGTAGGTGGTTATAAAAAAATAACTAACACCAAAGGCTAATGCGGGAGCTTCGCTCCGCTACGCTCCCGCATTAGCCTTTGAACCTAACCTATCCGAGTCGCTTCCGCTCCGAACCGTCTTGCTCGCTCGCTTCGCTCGCTCGCTAAAAATTAAGCAATGTTGTCTTACTCTGATGTTAGGTTAGGTAGATAATAAAAACATACTTTCGGCTTTTCGTTACATTTAGATTATGAAAATATGGCAACTGATTAGGTTGGCAAATAAAAAAATGGATTAATGTAATTCGGGATTTTGTTTTTGTTGGCAAATAAAACTGTGATGAAATGAATCCGTGGCATTGTGAAGTTGTGGAAAAACAAAACATATGGATTTTAAAAAGTCGGTGAACCGTTTTCGGATAAATGAAATTCGAGTAAAAGAGTTTCTAAACATCGATAGGTTACCGAATTAACTCGGTTCAGGTTTTATTACCCGTACAGAAAATTAGGGTCAGTTTTAGCTGAACGCCTATGTTTTTTACTAAGTCTTTTATACAATTTATTGAATCAGGCGTTACTTTGCGAAACAATTAGGTACTTTGCTCACCCACGACCTGAAGTCTTGACCTTAGGTCGTGGGTGAGCAAAGTAATTGTTTCAGTTCATTAAGTAAGTCTTTATCTTCATCCCAGTATAAATACGGCCCACTGCTGGGCACAGGCCTCCTCTCGGAATGAGAGGGCTTGGACCGTAGTTCCCACGCGGGCCCTCAACACACCATTGAATTTCTTCTCAGGTGTATGCATGTTCCTCACTATGTTTTCCTTCACCGTAAAGCTCGTGGTAAATTTCAAATTGATTTCGCACATAAATTCCAAAAAACTCAGAGAGCCGGGATTTGAACCCATGACCCTCTGCTTGAGATGCCATAGGTCAAACCACTAGGCCACCACGGCTCCTAGTATTTATTTGATTGATTTTATTTTTAGGATACCGGTGTACTGTTACTGTATGATGTGGGGCGTAGTAGCTCAATTACTTGATCAGATAAATAAATAAATAATAATAATAATAAATATTAGGGGACAAATCTTACACAAATCAACCTAGTCCCCCCCAAACTAAGCAAAGCTTGTACTATGGGTACTAGACGACGATAAACATAAAATAAATTATTTCATTTCATTTCATTTCAGAGCAATGAGTGCAGATTAGCTTCCCGACTATGAGTTGCAATCATCATCATCATCATCATCATCATCAGCCTATGTTCGTCCACTGCTGGACATAGGCCTCTTCCATAGCACGCCACTGAGCACGATCATCGGCCACTCTCATCCAGCTGTTGCCAGCCGCCTTGCGAAGATCATCGCTCCACCGAGTCTGAGGACGTCCAACGCTACGTTTGCCAATCCGTGGTCTCCACTCAAGAACTCGTCTACCCCAACGGTTATCGGTTCTTCGGGTTATATGGCCTGCCCATTGCCACTTCAGCGTGCTGATGCGGTGGGCTATGTCGATAACTTTGGTTCTCTGTCGGATCACTTCGTTACGAATTCGATCTTTTAGAGAAACTCCGAGCATAGCCCTTTCCATAGCACGTTGAGCAACTTTAAATTTGTGGACCAGCCCTACAGTGAGTGTCCATATTTCGGCACCGTATGTCATGACGGGTAGGACGCACTGATTGAAGACTTTCGTCTTTAGACTCTGTGGAATTGGCGACGTGAAGACTTGACGCAGTTTCCCATATGCCGCCCATCCCAGCTGTATTCTTCTGTTGGCCTCTTTCTCGAAGTTGTTTTTACCCAATTGCATAGTTTGCCCGAGGTAAACATACTCCTTAACAACCTCGAGAATATTGCCTGAGTTGCAATACTTGCAATCAATGCTTGCACAGCGGATAAATGTGTGAAATTACTAATTTTGTAAATTCGCCCGCATTTTTGGCACACGAACTGAGAGCCCGCCAACAAAGCAGGAGCTGCATCGTAGTGCCATCTCGCCCGTTTCAGTGCTAGGCTCTGGAACCAGGCCTCGCCGTGGGTTTGAGTCTATCTCCACTCATTGCGGTCGGAAGCAAGATCCTCCGACACGCCATAATCGATGTTGCAGGCGACAGTGTCGCGCTTGCGCAATCCTTGAAGCGGAGACTGGGTCGTCCTGCCTTACGCTTCGCAAATGCAACTAAGTAAGTTATTAATAGTGGTTATAAAAATAACAAAGATTTATTGGGTCGACTGTACGAGCCATTAAAAACTTCCCCGTATCTCGAAACTTGTTCAATCCTTTACAAAACTTGTCTCGTTTAATGCCCCATCGCGATTGCGGCGAAGTGTTGCGCGGAAGAAAGGAGAAAAGGGGGGAAATAGTCAAGTATTGGAAAACACTATAATTTTTACGACGATTATGACGTCACACCGGACCGGTTGGTCAGACTCAGATCGCGCGCTAGGACGGAGCCGGCTGAGCGAAGTGAGCGAAGGTCGACACATTCGCTTGCGGACTGCGCTGGAGACTGGACGTGTTGGCGGACCTCGGAACTGTCCACGCTACCCTGTACCTACCAATAGTGATTTGTAATCCACTTAGCTGATTAGAAGTGTTAATCTGACGTATCTGGTTGTCTCATTACTCGATCACCCAATCTAGCCCATTACAATATCCGACGACGAGGCCATCCCCAGATACTCTGTTTTCTCCGACAGGTATATTGTAGGCGATAGGCTAGCGACCTGTGTAACTATTGTACCACTTTTGTCTAACGCTAAACCTAAGTTTGCTAAAAGTAGCCCTGAAACGTAAATGTAGTGTTTGGTGAGCTCTGTCACCCCGTTTGGAATACAAGCGTGATGTGTGTATATTTGTGGTATGTGTATTTACGCGTTATCGCACCTAAACGTCATCACGCGTAACGTTATACCTACAAATCACATGACATGACGTCACCTCTCCACCTCCACTGGTCTAAAGTCCCCATAAACACTCTACTCATTAAATTTTTGGAAGCATATGCGATATTTCGTAGACGTAGAAAAACGTAACTTAAGTTTAAGAAAGCACAGGCTTGTAGGAAAAATGTAAATGATGGATGACGAAATATTTTTATGTGTCTTAATGACTAGCCTTCCGTCCGTAGCTTCGCCCACGATAAATTAATTTTCCCGTAGGAAAAAGTATTTTCCCGCGGTAAAAAGTAGCCGATGTCACTCAGTGATAATGTAGCTTTATAACGGCAAAAGAATTTTTGAAATCGGTCCAGTAGTTTCGGAGCCTATTCAATGCAAACAAACAAACAAACAATCAAATCTTTCCTGTTTATAATATTAGTATAGATTATAGTTCTTGCGAATCAAAACTAGTAAAGATAATTTAATTTAATCAGGCGTTACTTTGTAGGGGTCCATATTAATGAGCTTAAATAATTACTTTGCTCACCCGCGGCCTTGCTCTAACATTAGAGTCTAACATTTGGTAGCATAGTGACCGGTTGTGGTACCTACAAATTCAGATATATTTTTATAATTTCTTGTATTTTTTTTTCAAATATGGAGAAATAAATTATAATAAATATTTTTCCGTGTTCAGGAGACAAAACTCTTTCGATTCCTGTAGTAATTTTTAGGTGTAAAAAAATGATGTCTCGTCAATTGTTTCAGTACACTATTAATTAAAGATAAAGGCTGGTATGCTTCCTACTTTAACCGTGTAGTGCCAGTGCCATCGAAAAATTCAAAGAAAAAAGTACAGCGAACTCGTCCAAGTTTCCCGCCAATCTTGCGTCTTCAGATTTTTATTTCACTTTACATTAAGTTTGAACCAATAACACTTCGAGGGTTCCGTAACGTGGTACGCCAGAACGCTCTCATTACGGACTTACGGCCCTCAGGCTCTGAGTGGTTGAAAGCTTCGGTTTTAGAGGAAAAAGGGGTTGTTTTTTTATTTTCAAATAAAAAAGGGAAGTTGCGTTCGCGGGATTTCTTTCGTCTGCATTACCGAATAGATACAACCATCTGATAGAATTTTCTTATAAACTGGATGGGCTAGTAAATAGGTATCTTCCCTTAGATAACCAAATTAATAACGTTAAGTAACCAAACTCAACATCATCATTATCATTTCAGCCGTAGGACGTCCATTGCTGGACATTGGCCTCCCTCATTGACGCCCAATCATTACGGTTGGAAGCGACTTGCATCCACCCTGAACCTGCAGCCTTTACCAAATCATCCGTCCATGTCCATTTAACGACCGCTTTAGCCTAGTTGGTAGTGACCCTGCCTACGAAGCAAGAGGTCCTGGGTTCGAATCCCGGTAAGGGCATTTATTTGTGTGATGAGCACGAATATATATTTTGTTCCTGAGTTATGGATGTTTTCTATGTATTTAAGTATTTATTTATCTATATAAGTATGTTTATCGTCGTCTAGTACCCATAGTACAAGCTTTGCTTGGTTTGGGACTAGGTCGATTTGTGTAAGTTTGTCCCCTAATATTATATTATATTATATATATCTCGTTGGTGGACGTCCCACGCTGCGCTTGCCAGTCCGTGGTCTCCACTCGAGAGGCCCCAACGGCCATCTGTTCTGCGTGCCATTTCAACGAGCTAATCCGTTTGGCTATGTCAGTGACCCCGGTTCTTCTACGGATCTCCTCGTGCCTGATTCGATCCCGCAGAGAAACTCCGAGCACAGTCCTCTCCATAGCTCGCTGAGCGACTCTGAGCCTATTCATCAGGCCCATAGTGAAGCACCACGTCTCGGATCCATGTGTCATCACCATTACTGGCAACCCACACTGATTAAAGACTTTTGTTTTGAGGCATTGAGTAACCAAACTGATGACCTGGAACCACGTCTTTCCAACTTAACTAATCATATTTTTAACCTGCCCCGATCACCACGTAGCCTAACTAACTTAAAGCGAGCAGTTATACTTAATGTTCGACGCAGAGTCGGAAGCACGCAATCACAATAAATTGAAGATAATTGCTGTTATGATTCCATCTCTCACGTTATTGAAACGGTTTAGATACTCTTCGGGGCTAATGTCTTTGGAACACGAATTATTGAATGTTACGAAGGTAGTACATACAGCCGAAGAATCTGAATCACGTACAGTTGAAGGCATATCTATATAGCCAACCAGCCAGCTATATATCTGTTTCTCTTGTTAACTGGTAATCTTATGTTTTTATCTATATCTATGCATATACTTAATAAAAAAGTAGAAATCATGCGTCTGCCTTTCTGTATGTATACGCAATTCTCCGAAACTACTAAATGGACCTACTACGGACTACTACAGATGGCTTTACTGCGCGGACGAAGTCGTGGGTACCAGCTAGTGTAAAATAAAGAGTTTTACATACATACATTCAGCCATCGCGTCAAATGTATTCAAACAACAACCTTGTGGTTAATATCATAGAGTTGTATAGATATTATCTACGGGTCTCATTCTAAATCCCTAACATCGTTTGTCCTAATGTAATGTTTGTCCTAATGATCGTTTGTCCTAACACTTTTTTTCTCGGAAACCGTGAATTTTCCAGGAACTTTTTTGTGATTATCCTCTAGAACTCTATAGGTTAGATTAGGTTTGTTTTATAAAAATCCAGAACAAATAATAGATTTTAAATAAAAAGAGTTAGGACAAACAATCATTAGGACAAACATTACATTAGGACAAACAATCATTAAAAGGGATTTAGATATAGAGCCATTTTCGACGCCTCGGTAACGTACCTACATTATGCCCTTGACTGTACCGAGGTGAACCCTTTTCATTGCAAATGTCTTGTTGACATTCCATACATCTGCCAAAGAAATCATCGTGAAATTGGCTGTGAAAAGGTTCCACCCTGATACGCGATTCGCTTTTCTTGACTGTAAATACAATCACGCCTTATTCCCAGAAGATAACTTTAAAATTAGTCTCATAAAATTTTAAATGTTCATTCAAGTATCAACTCGGTAAGAAACGCTTGTCTTTCTATTACGTTTAAAATTTCGCATCGGAAGAAAATGCACAAAACACAAAATGTAGGTATAGTCGACCAAGTAAGTGGTTTACCATTTTTTGTGACAGTTCCTACATCAGAATAAAAACAATAAGGCTGATTGTCACATTGACTTGTTAGTGAAAATAGCCGTTGATGTCCTAAGTCATACAACTGACATTGAACTTTAGGGTGGCAAAGGAGTTTCTTGGTCGACTATACACAATACATAATAGATTACGAACATTATTTATTTAGGCGTTCGAAATTCTAGACGTAATGGGTATCAAGTTTATGACAAGTAATATTATACTTCAACATTTTAACATTTATACCATACCATACCATTTATTTTTTTATTTATTTATTTTATACTTTAACATTTTGTACTTCGATATTACATTCATTTGACCAGTTAGTCGTGTTGTATGTACTTCGAAGGTTATAGATTACGAACATTACATTTAGACTTTCGAAATTCTCGACGTATGTGTATCAAGTTTATAAATGACATTTGATTTTAGGTGTTAAACTACTACACGTAACCATTTTGTAACACGCGGAACATACAAAAGCAAAAAGTACATTTTGTGTTGTGCATTTTGTTTCGAAGCGTATTACCTTGTATGTATATTATTATTTATTTATCAAACTTATAAAGCTGAAATTTCAAAATAGAGGGTGCTCTATGAGATGCAACCAATAAAAAACGATGAATTTTGCGAAATATCCACTATACACTTGTGTGTATCCTGATATCGATATAACCTAATATGGAGTTCTACAAGTTGAGTGAAACCGCTAGGACAAAGTGAGTCACAAAATTCTCGAATAAAAGTTTTTTATAGCTTCCGTTAGGATTATAGCCCCGCGAGTTATTGAAACACGGTTTCCGCCAGTAGGCTACAAGTTTGGAGATCGATCTGTGCTGGGATGAAATCTTATTGAAATCTGATTTGAACCGCTTTTAGACTTACTAAGGGCGTTTGTGCGGGTATTTATTACAATACCGAAGTACGAAAGGCCGACTGTATTAAAACATCGAATGGGTCAAAAGACCGACACGATTTTTTTCTGAAACCGTTAACTTTTTAAGATTGTTATAAATCAAACCTAACCTAATATGTATGATGCCGTTTTTATAAATTCTGAAATGTTTACGGTTTCAGAAAAAAATCGTGTCGGTCTTTTGATCCATTCGATGTTTTAATACATTCGGTCTTTCGTACTTCGGTATTGTAATACATACCCGTTTGTGCACTACAATGAATTTTACTGTCCGGAAGTCTAAATTTTCGTGGTCCGTTTTTTCATGGCTTAAATGTATAGGACTGCCGGGCAGTAAAATTCATTGTAGTGCACAAGCGCCCTATACATTTAATGGCGTGCCATATCGGACCGGTAAAAACTCGGACTGCCGGACAGTAAAATTCATTGTAGTGCACAAACGCCCTATACATTTAATGGCGTGCCATATCGGACCGGTAAAAACTCGGACTGCCGGACAGTAAAATTCATTGTAGTGCACAAACGCCCTATACATTTAATGGCGTGCCATATCGGACCGGTAAAAACTCGGACTGCCGGGCAGTAAAATTCATTGTAGTGCACAAACGCCCTATACATTTAATGGCGTGCCATATCGGACCGGTAAAAACTCGGACTGCCGGACAGTAAAATTCATTGTAGTGCACAAACGCCCTAAGTATTATAGATACTTAAATTACCGAGTGCGTGGAATTGCATATGTTGTGTAATTGCACTTTAGTGAGAGAGAGACAGCAGTATAGAGATTTCTCTCTACAATGCTTATACACACAATTACCTACCACTACATATTATGCAATTCCACGCTCTCGGTAATTTAACTATACAAGACTGTGACTCATACATAATAGTTACTGCGTTACGTATTTGACACTGGCATTTGACAGTGGCTATATCCTATCCTACTTCATCATTACATAGTATAAAACAAAGTCGCTTCCCGCTATCTGTCCCTATGTATGCTCAGATCTTTAAAACTACGCGACGAATTTTGATGCGGTTTTTTTTAATAGATAGAGTGATTCAAGAGGAAGGTTTATATGTACATTATAATACATGAATAATTGCACCCGTGCGAAAATATAAATAAATAAAATATAAATTTATAATAATAACTGTAAAAAAATTAAAAACCCCACCGCAATTATTATAAATTATTGTCCATTATGCGTCTAAAATCCCTTCCATAGCTAACAACAGAGCTAGGTATAATAATAACCTTGAAATGGCTGACCCAATTTTGATGAAACATGTCTAAGAACAATGGCCAAGAAACCTGCTTTCAAATAAAATTCAGCATCCAAATCGGTTTACCCGTTTAAGAGCTATGATGCCACAGACACACACATACATTTAGCGGTCAAACATATAACACCCCTCTTTTTGCGTGGGGGTTAATAAATAAAAATGTCTGTGAAATAGTTTGTGAAAACGTCTTTGGCCAGTGTGTTTTGTATATTTTTTTTTTTTTGTAAGCATTTATTTTATTTTCGTTTGAGAACATGACTTGCTGCCAAGTATTTTGCTGCTCATTCTTCTTGGCAATGATGGTCGAAAGCGCTATTAGTTTTGAAAAAGAAAAAACTGCAAAAAAAAATTGCAGAATAAACGTATTGATTTTTTGAAACGTCAAAAATCAAATCAAAATCGAAACGTTTATTCTGCAAGTAGGCCGCAAAAGGCGCATAATACGTGTCACATTTTGGTTGATATGATGATTATGATGATAACCTAGAGACATTGATATACATTTAAACACAGCAGCAGTGTCAACTATTCCCATTCCATTCAACCAATCTAACCAACTTACTACTAAACAGAACTCGCTGAAATACTGTCATTGTTCGGTACCAACTTCCCATACAACAATAACTATCATCCCAGCCAAAACAGTTGTAACTTAATTCTATCAACAACCTGAATTACACCTTATCGAAATCACTTTAGATACTAATGTCTATTAGCAGCTCTGCAAAATTACGACGCTTTAGTTAAACGTAAGTCATTTAATATCGCCGTTTGTAGTACTCGCTCTCATATAGTTGTAGAGGTTAAAATTGTTGGGCAGACTCTCAAAGTCCCAAACTACCATTTAATGCGTATGTGTTTGGTAAGTTTTCTAAGATAGTTTGTGTTCGAAAACTAGTTTTGCCCAATAAAGCGACTTGAAATTGTAGATATGTTTTGATAAAAATATAGCGTATCGATAATGCCTGGAAGAGCTTCTGGTCCATGAAGACGCTAATGAAGGGCAACCTTCCTCTGTCACTTAACCTTTCAACTCCCGCCGGCTACCGGGGTAGTCAGCGAAAAAAGTAATGTCAAGTCAAATGGAGCCAAACGCAAATATTCATAATGTTCTTGGGTTTTGACAGTATTTTCTTTTGTCGGTAGTGCTCGGGTTTTGAAAGATTAAGCGCAAACTCGTCGACATGGTGTATTCTTCCCATCTTAACATACGGCGCCCAGACTTGTTCATTAACTGAAGCTCAAAAGTCCATGCTTAAGGTTTGCCAACGAGCAATGGAACGCAGTATCCTGGGTGTTCGAAGAACTGATCGAATCAGAAACACGGCACTGCGCTCCAAAACTCGTATTACAGATGTGGGTGTCAAAACCGCCAAGCTGAAGTGGGAGTGGGCCGGACATGTCTGCCGAATGCATCCGGACCAATGGGCGCGAATCGTTACCGAATGGGTTCCGAGGGATGGCCAAAGGAGCAGAGGCAGACCCAAGAGGAGATGGCGGGACGACCTGAGCGCTTTTCAGCTCGATTGGCAGATGCATGCCCAGGATAGGGAAGAATGGCGGAGGAAAGGGAAGGCCTTTGCCCAGCTGCAGTGGGACATATTATAGGCCTTATAAAAAAAATAGCTTGTTGAGTTTCTTGCCGGACTCTTCTCAAGAGGGTGTTTTCGAACCGGTGGTGGATTCTTCGACATTCAAAGCCATATCGCACTGGCTATATCCGAACGTATTAGAAGCGAAGCGAACGTGCGGCGTGTTCGTCGCGGAGGCGCAACGGATTCGCCGCGAACGCCCAACGTATTTAGACATAAGTATTTAGACATTTCGCATCCAGCGCGTTCCAGCAACCTTAATCATCACTCCATCTTTTTTACACGCTTTATATTAGCTTCACCTGTATGTTTGTATGTATGTTTGTATGTTTGTTTGTAACCGACTCCTTAGGGCGCGATTTTGACCCACTTCCCGGTTTCCGATTGAGCTGAAATTTTGCACATATGTGTAAATTGGATGACAATGCAATATTATTGTAACATGGAGCTGATCTGATGATGGAGCTGGATGGTGGCCATAGGAACTATGTAATAAAACAACACAACCCCATCGATTTTGGGCTCGTTTGATTTGTCTTGACGAGCACTTTGATCCCATATGGTAACCAGGGTCTGATGATGGAGCTGGAAGATGGCCAAAGGCACTCCACAATAAAACGACACAACCCCATCGAGTTTGGGCTCGTTTGATTCGTTTTGACGAGTACTTTGGTCCTAGATGGTAACAAGGGTCTGATGATGGAGCTGGAAGGGGGGTAGGTGGCGGAGTGGGGGGGAATGGGGTATGGGTTAATGGGGTCGGGGGTTTAGAGGGTTGGAGGTTAGGGTGTGGCGGTTGGGGTTAGGGGATAGGGGGGGGGGGTTTACGGGAAATAGGGTAGGGGTGTTGGGGGGTTCGGGGGTAAGTGATTTTGGGGGGTTGTGGGAAATGGGGAGGGGGTAAGAGGCCTAGATGGTAACAAGGGTTTGATGATGGAACTGGAAGGGGGGGGCGGTAGGTGGCGGGGTGGGGGGAGGGGTTGGGGGGGCAGGTGGTGGGGTGGGGGAGGGGGGGGTTCCGGGGGTTTGGGGGGTTCGGTGTTAGAGGGGTTGGGTTTAGGTGGTTCGAGGGGTTTGTAAAATGAGGAGGTGGGTAAGGGGGGTTTAGGGGATTGGGGGTAAGGGTGTGGGGTTTGGGGGGGGTGTGGGGTTTGGGGAAATGGGGTGGGGGATGTTGGGGGGTTGGGTTTAGGGGGTTTGGGGGTTGTAGGTGAGGGGGGTAAAGTTAGAAAGAAAAAAAATGCAACTAAAAAATAGAAAATAAATAATAGTTTAAAAAAACTAAAAAACACGCTTTAAAAAATAAAAAATATTTTTTTATAAATTTCAATTCACTATTCTTATAGTGCAGTAAAAAAATCTTAATTAGCAATTATTATATTGTTATATCCAGATCAAAATTTGTAAACAATTCTAAATATTGATAAAATAAATAATAATAGTTTAAAATATTTTATCGTAAAAAAAGCGTGGGGTGCTTTTTAAGATGTTATCAAAATGATAATCCTTGACAATTGACACCATGCACCCCACGCTTTTTTTACAATAAAATATTTTAAACTATTATTATTTATTTTATCAATATTTAGAATCGTTTACAAATTTTGATCTGGATATAACAATATAATAATTGCTTATTAAGATTTTTTACTGCACTATAAGAATAGTGAATTGAAATTTATTAAAATTTATTTTTTATTTTTTAAAGCGTGTTTTTTAGTTTTTTTAAACTATTATTTATTTTTTTATGTTAGAGAGGCCAGACAAACGAACTAGTGGGTCACCTGATGGTGAATGATCACCACTGTCCATAGACACCCGCAGCGCTTTGAGAGAGACCTACCTACACCGCGTCTTCCGGTCTATGGGCGCCAATTGAAAACCTTTTGGCCCCATCGGTCATCAGTTCTACGAGCAATGTGCCCCGCCCACTGCCACCTGAGTCTGGCAATTCTTCGAGGTTCTTGTTAAAAATTTAATTTTAAGAGCAAGCTTTTTAGTTGACTTTAATTTTTGTTGACTGTATTTGCATTGCCATCCAATTTACATAAGTATACCAAATTTCAAGCGGATCCGACCACTGGAAGTGGGTCAAATTCGACTTCCAAGATTTGACCCGTACATACGTAGATACATTGCTAGTTAAGAAAACAAAAGCTTGTAATTGTGGTCAAATATTACTGTATGGAAGTTTAACAAAACTGTCCTTAAACATCGCCAAAAGTCATCAAAACAGTTACAGCGCGCGTTATAGCGTCATAATGCAATGTCGTAATAAGTGCGTTTGCTTATAAAACTGACCTGGCTTTTAAAAGTTGCCCCATATAAGGGCCTAAAGAGCATTATGTTCCTATCCCTGGACATGGCATCTAATGTGGAAACATCCTTAAGAGGGTCAGCAAGTGACTGCTATAGAGATACAGAGTTACGTGAAGAGCGCCTGAGCGTCTGGGCGCATTTGCATTAATTGTACTGTGTAAAAGAATATGATATTATCCTTATTTAAATTTGACATCTGAATCAGAATGTATTTTTATTCTTTTTGTTTTTATTGTTATTATTTATTAATTATTTGGTCTTATGACATCTTCACATTATGTGAATTAATATTATTCATTTATCATTTTTATGTTGTGGTTCTAAATTTCTTTGACATTCACACATTATGTGATTTAATATTTTTATTGACATTTTTGTTTTTTTACACTTTTATTGTTTTTAATTATTATCCTTGTGACATTTTATATTAATGTATTTTTCATTTATGTTTTTAAATTCTTTTGACGATCTTTTTGTGAATTCTTTATATTTGTGACATTTGAAATGCTGAATATAATTGTAATTTTCAATCTGAAATCAATTAATCGATCTATCTATCTATCTATTTAGTCCCTTGCATATTACTGGATAGTATCCAAATTGAAAAAAATAAATAAAAATGAAAATTGATTATTTTCCTTGTTTAACAAGTACAACGGCTGTGAATTGGGACTTCCCTTTAGGTAGTAACCTGTGTTAGGATGCCCCGCTCCTCCAAAACCGGTAAGTAGGTAGGAAATACTAACTATAAACTTAGATTAATAGAATTTTTAACAAAGGTTTTAAGTACTTTTATGTTAATAAATAATTATAGCATTTAGCCTAATAATAACAATACTATAATTGCTGTAGAAATGGTATACAGGTGTGAGTGTGTGTGTGTGTGAATGTGTGTGTGAATGTGTGTATGTGTGAATGTGTGTGTGTGTTTAATTAAATGTGTTTAAGTAAATTAAACACCAAATGGGGAAAACCATACTCACAAATGTTTTTTTGGTTAATAGTTAAAGCACAAGTCTCAGTAATACGAGCACTATGAGCAATCCCCATGACGGTGAGAGGAACTAGAAGACATAATCAAGAGCTTTGAATGCGAAAACGGAGCAGGAAATTCTTCCATTACTAATTTTGTTCTTGTTGTGTTTTTTAGGGTTCCGTTGGGAAACGGGACATGAGACGGGACGGGACGGTATTACTGTGACTTCGCTGTCCGTCCGTCCGTCTATCTGTCTGTCACCAGGCTCTATCTCATAAACCATGATAGCTAGATAGTTGAAATTTTCACAGATAGCAAAAAATACTCTTGCCTCTTGCTTGTCACTACATAAGGTGATGATTTAGCAGACTGAAATGTATGATGTATAGGAAAAATTCGTGTCTAATCTCTAGACCAGTGGTGGTGTAGGGGTATGGCACATGGCACGGAATGCTGAGGACCTGGGTTCGATTCCCAGCATTGGTATTTTTTCTGGGGTTTTTTCTGTACATCTATCTATATTTCAGTTTGTATTTAGTACGAAATATACTAAAAAAACAAAATAAAATAAATATTTAAGGGGGCTCCCTTATAACAAAAATGATTTTTTTTTGCTCGTTTTTACTCGATATTGATAACGGCAACAGGTAGGCGCTTGAAACATTCACAGAATATTTCTTAAGAGGTCTTGGGTTCGCTGTGTCGCTCCGCACCAACAGCTCGCCACAAGCCGCCCTGCGATAACTGACAGCAGTAGTGACACCACGACACCAGGGAGTGATGTTGTCGTCACATCCCTAGGTACGCCTTAATTATCTATGTAATATATAAAAATCTCGTATCACGGTGTTTGTTATCGAACTCCTCCGAAATGGCTTGACCGATTTTTATCAAAAAAAAACCCTGTATTTTGTTAGGTCTGAGAATAGGTCTTAGGCTATTTTATATACTTCTATTCTTCGCGAACGGAGTCGCGGGCAACAGCTAGTAAATAAATAAAAATGAATCGCCAAATTTGTTTCTAAGCGCAGACTTGAGAACCAATCAACCAAATTGGACAATTATTCTCTCTTTGTTGCATGTTCCAAAATCAAAACAAGCATAACACAAAACGTTATTTTAATTTCGAAATACAATAATTTCGTTGTCACAGTAAAATTTACCAATTCCCTCGAAAGAAACGCTATCATAAATAAATTACCATATTAATAATGCCTGGATTCAAATTGAAAATCTCAATATTCCCGAAGGCTTTAGTTTTCGTTTCGCAGCGCGAGGATTCCATTGTGAAAGTTTCGATTTATTCGTGAATACGTAAACTCTTATTAACATTATCAACTTATTGTTGTGCTCCCGAATATTGGTCGCCTGTTAAATATTTAGCTGAATTGGCTTGGGGGCTTTAAGAGCTCATAAACTGCGACAGAAGCACAAATATAAAAACATTTTCATGTAAAATTTCACCAAGACGAGGCCACAATTGAACGTAGTTCTGCAAACCGGAGCAAATCCACATAATTATAGTTTTGAGAAAAAACCGATTTTGTTACAAATATGCGGATGGCGCGGCACCGATGTGTTTGGCGAGCCTTGGGGTAGGCCTATGTTCAGGTGGACATCTTCCGGCTGAAATGATGATGATGAAAAATTTAAAAAGTAGACAGTAATTTGCATAACATCAAAAAGTGACTTTGTTATAAAGATTATTATGTATGTAGGTACATCCTAGCGGCCAAACATCTACTCATCATCATCGTCATCATTCCATCCTATATACATCCCTACACTACCTACTACACTCAATCAAAGTGTGTGTGTAAGTTACTTTTTTTTACTACGTCGTGTTGAGACATTTTGATTGAGTGTAGCAGATCTTTGGCGCCTAGGATTAGTCTGGATGCTTATAGGAAGCATTGAAATAATTCCCTAAAATATAAAAATCTTGTGTCACGGTGTTTGGTATCGAACTCCTCCGAAACGGCTTGACCGATTTTTATAATTTTTTTTTCTCTATATTCTGTAGGTCTGAGAATAGGTCGTAGGCTATTTTTTGTATACCTACCCCTATTCTTCGCGGACGAAGTCGCGGGAAACAGCTAGTAATATAAATAAGGATCATACTAGAATCTTATTATGTGCTACATTTTAATTTTTTACAGGACCTACCGGCCGTACGAGACCAACTAGTACTTAGCCGATATTTTCATCTATTTAAAACTCATCTGTCACACATTATAAACATCCCAATGAAAATCCTTCTTAACCAAAGTGGATGAAGTAAAAAAGGAAAAAATTAACCTAATCTGTCACCGAAAGCTTATAAAGAAACTCGCAAATCTGGCCTAAACGAATCCACGGCGAAGTTGCTAGAGACGTAACTTCATTTGTAGTTCATTCTTGAGTTAGGTTAGCATGGTTAGAGTCTAAGATCCGTTCAACAGGCGACCATCACCTATCTGTGTAACGGATGAAAATAATTTTATATTCAATTTTCAACTTATCATTGTCTGGCCAGGAATTTTAAGCCAATCCACTGTGGATGTGTTTTGTAATGTATTAAATATGATATGATATATAATTATTTCCATCCATTAAGCAGATGGGTGATGATTACCTATAATACATATAGTACAGATCTTAGACTGTTATAGAGATTTAGAATTGATACTTACGTTACTGGAATATTTATAAAAACAGATGCACAAAGCGGAAAAGCCGTAAACATCCATCGTACAAAGTGTTTTCTAGAGGCGCGATCTTGAATTTCCAGCCGGTAATTTACTATTTAACGCGGCCCAATTTTTTGATCTCCACCCACAAACAGTCTTGCTTCTCCAAATTTTACAGTTGCTACCGTATGGTAGTGTATACTAACACTTGGCGGGTGCTAGAAACTTAAGCAAGGTCCATTCGGACTTATCTTATCACCGCCTTACTTACTGATTCTGCAGCCAAGCAGCGGTGGTTACCTGTGTTCCAGCGTGGAAAATAAGACAGTCGATGAAATTGCTGGCAGCCTCTATCTTCTATCTAATTTATTCCTCTAAAGGGGCAGTTTCACTTAGTCGATCGCCGCATGCAACGTAGGTGACCGCAAGTGTAGAAAATATGTTAGACGGCTGCACTCGGCAAGCGACAGCTGTCACCGCCTCAATATGGCCACCGCAGTAGACAGACATATTAAAGAAGACGACGATCGTTCGCCGAAGTAGTTTGAAAGAATTTCGGCGAACGCATTAGGTGAAAGCTAGTGTTGGCATATGTAGATTCATTGATCCATGATCATTCATTGATGCAGCCATCAATGAATCTACATATGCCAACACTAGCTTTCACCTAATGCGTTCGCCGAAATTCTTTCAAACTACTTCGGTAACGACCGGAACCGGACATTCCCGGTTCTCGCCATACACCGTCAGTACCGGGAGCATGCCCTATGGCAGAGTTACAACTAGGAGACCACTAATTTCCCATCCTGGTTCATAAAAACTTACCAGCAACCAACGCTTCGGCGGCGGCAGCGCGGTCCTTGACGCGTGGCCACCGACGCACCACCGCCCGCCACCTCGCCTCCAGTTCGCCCACGTTGCGAAGTAGCACCTTCCGGGTTGTTGCTACATGCAAACAAAGGAAAAAAATATATATTCATGACACTCCAGCAGATCAATTCAGAGAGATAGAGAGAGGAATTATTTACACATATTCGATACTCAGAATAAAATACATTTGACGGGAAACGATACATATAAAAACATCGAATAGTGTAAATTGGTCCCCACACAGCATAATGTTACGGCAAGCCATAACGCTGGTTTTAGTGGGGCCCATTTAAAAACTGAACACAAAAACATACACGGCCATTTTTTAAAAAGAAGTGCCCATTTCTTAAAGAAAAATCGTATTTTTGCATTGACGTGACAACGTCTAATAAATCGATGAACGCCGGCTGCACGCACGAAAAAGGATGACGCAACGTAACGTTACGTAACGTTACGTACATGTACCTACCTACAGAGCAGCGAACGCCAGCATGTATTTAATGGGGGATGCGGTGCGGGGGTGTGAAGTTGGGGGGGGGGGTGCAGGGGAGGGGGTGAGGGGGTTTTAAGGGAGGGATGAAAATTTCATTGATTTTGCCGTAGGATGCACCGTTTTGTGTCAGTTTTCAAACGAGCCACTGCATAAAAAAACGTCACAAAAGTGGCAAAAAAAAAATTGGGATAGTATTTTTATTATCAAAATCAATAGGGCTCTAGATTCTATGTGAGAAAAATCCAAAATTTCCTCATTTGGAAAAAAGTAAAGTGTACATTTTTTTTTGAAAATGCCTGCACACTGTAACGACATGGATATGAACGCCAGAGTGAGTGAGTGTCAATGTTGACACGTATGCGTGTGACTAACATCTATAGGAATCGGAATTTTTGATAGACGTTTTATCACTGGCACTGAACGTGTTAATGAGGCTGCTTTGGCTCGGCTTGCAGTTTACCTACCTGTCCTCAGCGGCACTTCCCTGAACTGCAGGCAGAACGGCTGTACGTGATCCGGCAGGACCGGCTTGACCTTCTTGTCACAGGGACACACGCGAGTGAACGGAGGTGGCTCCGTAACTGCAAGCGTCGAACAATACGAGGGGCGTTCAATATAAAGTGAGAATGACATGCAAACTCTTTCAATATTAGGAAATTAAATACTGGCCGGTAAAGCTAATCTATCTAGCTGATTGTTATGAAAAAAAAAACTAACTGTCTTTTGTTTAAAAAAAAATACGGTAATTTCTTTGCAATGCTATTGAGTACGTTAGCGAAACTGGAGAAAATTGAACTGCGCGCCGTTATCAAATACTTGTGTTTGAAAAATTTTTCTACGGACCAAGTCAATTTGGATTTGCGGGACACTTTGTCAAGAAGCTTTGAACCTGATGCAGCAAGGCCGGGAACTTTTTTTGGCGCGATTTATACCAATGGACGAAACATGGCTCCATCATTACGACCCAGAAACGAAACTGCAGTCTATGACATGGAAAAGGCCATCATCTCCAACTCCGAAGAAATTCAAGGTGAGCCCATCTGCCGGTAAGGTCATGGGCTCTGTTTTTTGGGATGGTAAAGGGGTATTAATGATTGAGTATCTCGAGCATGGAGCCACTATTACGGGCACATTATACGCCAAACAAATAGCAACATTGCGCAATGAGATCCACGAAAAACGGCGAGGTAAACTCTCGAAAGTTGTGCTGTTCCACCAGGACAATGCCCCGGCACACAAGTCCGCCGTTGCAATGGCTGCAATTCGTGATGCTGGGTTTTATATCCTTAAGCATCCTCCGTATTCACCACATCTCGCTCCCAGTCATTTCTACCTATTTCCGAGATTGAAACAATACCTGAGGGGCCAGAAATTTGAAGACGACGACGCGGTAGTCGCTGCAGTACAAGATTTTTTAAGTACTCAAGATGAGACCTTTTTTAAAAATGAAATTTTAAGTTTAGAAAAAAGATTTAATAAGTGTATTATGCTAAAAAGTGACTATGTCGAAAAATAAAATTACATTTAGTAAAAGTTGTTTATAACATACTCATTCTCACTTTTTATTGAACGCCCCTAGTATTGGTCAATAATGGGTAGAATTAAAGAGCTATAATATATGGTAGTTTAAAGTAACTATGTTTCAAGGGCCGGTGAAAAAACGGACAAAAAGTATTGACAACACATTACATGCGATTGAATTTATCGTCCAAAACATTATTACTATATTTAAACAAGGCCCAACTCTAGGGGCACGTATAAGCTAGAAATGATGATGATAGTGCGATATTAAAAAAAAAAAATATTTTTTTTTACATAAAACTGACCACTACCTCATTTGATGAAAAGTGCAGATGAGGCCAAGGGTCTATCTCACTGGTTCAGTAACAGCCTATTCACTCTGGCCTTGAAGAGCCCTAGGTTGTATTTATCTGGAAATACAGACGACGGGGGTGAATTCCATTACGCAGTTCGTATTAAGAAAGATGAAGCCAACCGCTTCGTGTGGGCCAGTGGAATATTAACCACTTAATAATGAAGACGAAGATGTAGAAGACGGTGATAGATTCTACGATTTTCATAGGAGCATCAATTGATGCCTAAATTTAATAAAGAATTTTGTCTTTGACTTTGACTTTGACGCTCCCCCCGCCTCAATGCCCGTTAATAAAATGGAGATGGAGGAATTCAATCACGTAATTCCTGCACACACTCACCAAAATGTATCCGATTAAAAACAGAACAAGCGACTCTACGACGGTGTTCGAGGCTTTGAAGCCTTTATACCTACTAACATTTCTACTTGATACCCCGCGGTTGAATTGCTAATCACTGGAAATGATAATAATAGGGAAGCAATTTACTTATTTCCACAGGCTGATACTCGTATCCTTCCTCTTCCGAATCAGGCGGCGGCCGCGGCACCATTGGAGGAGGGATGTAGACCATCTCAAAATGACAGTGACAAGTATTCTCTATAAACAACAATAGAAGCTCTTTAGCATAGATATAATTAAGAACCATAATCATACTGGCGATTTGCAAACGTAGTAGAAGCGGAGCGAACCCGCAGCGAATCCGCCGCAGCGAATCCGCCGCGTCTACATATCGTCACTACTTTGAAAAATGTCGTATCTTAAAATCGTAAATCTGCCAATTGAACTTTACTAAAAGTATATATCAAGGTTCAATTTGGTTTACGTATTGATTTGAGATACGAGGGTTTTTCAATGTAGTGACGATATAGCGCTGGGACCAAGAATATTAAATAAAAGCTGGGACGCTATGATGTTCAAAAACTGAAGTGGGTAAAATAGATGATAGCTGACGTCTATTCAACCATCTTGATTCGGGTATGTATTACAATACCGAAGTATGAAAGACCGAATGTATTAATTAAAACATCGAATGGGTCAAAAGACCGACACGATTTTTTTCTGAAACCGTTAACTTTTTAAGATTATTATAAAAACAAACCTAACCTGACCTAATGGGTTCTGTATGATGCCGTTTTAATAAATTCTAAGAAGTTTACGGTTTCAGAAAAAAATCGTGTCGGTCTTTAATTTTGACCCATTCGATGTTTTAATACATTCGGTCTTTCGTACTTCGGTATTGTAATACATACCCCTTGATTCCTATTTCCACATTCTCATAATATTATTCCACTCCAAATTACACATATTAATGTGTATACCAAAGAGGGCAGACAGAGTACATGAAACACTACATTTATAATTCGGGGCTACTTTTAGCAATTTTAGGTTTAATGCTAGATAAAAGTGGTACAATAGCGACAGGTTGTTAGCCTATCGCCGAGGGTTTATACCTGCTGAGCTGGCAACGTTGCATTTTTGTTAGTTTTTCTCGATTATTCCATAAAAATTGAATGAAAATTAAAAATGTTTTGTATACAAATTGTTCTAATATACATATAAGTTACTGTGTCTACTGCAATAATAATTCGTGATAGACTTTTATTTTCTTTAAAAACGAACAAATTATTGCCTAACGGTTTTTAAAGAAAATAAAAGTCTTATCACGAATTATTATTGCAGTAGACACATTAACATATATTTTAGAACAATTTGTATACAAAACATTTTTAATTTTCATTCAATTTTTATGGAATAATCGAGAAAAACTAACAATAATGCAACGTTGCCAGCTCAGCAGGTATAAACCCTCTTAACCTATTTCCTTAGTCACTTTTTAAGACATCGACGGAACAAAATGAAGAGGTGTAATTCTGGGTGAATCGACTTTTTGTATTGTTTATGTACCCCGTTGTCCAAGTGACATCTTCATACTGTTTCGTAGAAAAATGCTTAGGTTGTCCAAGGGACAAAATTTGTGTAACCATAGCAACGGGTGGCATGAAAAAGTTGATTCCCCTTCTAAACCAGCCACCACACGGGTAAAGAATATTGCGTGAGATTTAGTATTCGAATCTAAATTTTGAACAGTTGAAGAAGGTTGGTCCGAACGAAGTCAAGTCAATTTATTCATGAATAATATTACAAAACATGGGATTTATGAACCCGCCCCAGATGCAGCCAGGAACTACTTTTTTGCGCAAGATAGGCACAGTAGATAAATACACCTATAGATATTACTTCAGCGCACAAGGCACTTAAAATATGGCATTTCCTCATAAGCTTTTCCTTAACCATAAAGCTTATGGTAAAATGGTACATAAACTTCTCAAACGCAGGACCCTCTGCTTGAGAGAGCATAGGTCAAATCACTAGGCTAATACGGCTTACGTGCGTTATGTTACGTATTAACTATTCTACAATATGTTGTTAATAATATGTATGTAGGGAAAAATGGGGGAATTGCGGACACAGGATTGTTTTTTGTGTTTAGTTTTTAAATGGGTCCCACTGAAAAACAGCGTTGCGACTTGCCACAATATTATGCTGAGTGGGGCCCAATTTATACTATTCGATGATTTTTATTTATATCTCTTCCTGTAAATTGTATTTCCTGTGTATCGAATATGTGTAAATAAACATATATCTCTCTCTCTCAAATACGGAGAAATCAATATCTACTCAATCCTTTCCTACCGCGCCTTCCTGATGCAATCACGTGATAATTTCCGCCATCTTTAGTGACGCGCAAACATTCACAACGGACGGCTGCGCACGGTTTTCAAAGTGTATAACCAAAATTTTTTGTGAATTGTCATCTAACTTTGGATTATTTGGTAAAAAAATTTAAGTGACAGGTCTATATATTTAAGTGATGGTGATTATTGATATTTTCTATGGGTTGCCTTGCTAATGGAGTATGAATTGCAAATGTTTGTTTCAATGACACGATTAGCTAACCTAAAAAAAATCTTGTTGATTCTTTAGAAATTAGTTGGGGTATTTGCAGACAAGCCAACCGGTGTAGATACAAATGTCCGCAATTACCCCTGGCTCGATTAACTGTGTTGAACCATCACAGGAGTCCAAATTCTAATTCTCTTGCTCTCAATCTCAATTGCCTTGTTTATTTTTCGTTACCCCATGCGGTCTGTAAGTAATTCAGATTCCATCCGTGTTTACTCCAAGAGCTACGGGTAATAACGGACAGACAAGATTTTGTTCTTGATTTCAAATTTATAGTTGTTGGTTGGTCTCGTATAATAATGAATGTTGAATTGGTAAATGACCAGAGTTTAATAATTAATAAAGCCAGACTGATTATTGCTAATAAACTAGAAGTTATACATTTATTTCTTTTAGCGTCCGCAATACCCCCATTCTCCCCTACCTAGTCTAGGAAAACGTAGTTTGTTATTCCGTGAGGGCCTTCAAAAACCTAAAAAGCGGAGCCGCAGTTGTATTAGAAAACTTGGAAAGATACTGTCTGTTATTTTATTCATCGCCGTGACTCGATATGCGATCCCTCGGCGAACAGATCTGATTTCACTTCATACCAGATGTCTGCAAGCGACTTGCCCATTTCTGCCGTGTCAGGCCTAAGTAACGTATCTCCAAAAACGACGATTAGAGAAAAACGCGATCAAAGTTTTTGTTTTTGTTCATCTCATTGCTTGTTTACTAATGAAGTTTAAAATTTGAAATTTACACAGTAGGTTAGAAATATTATTGTGACGATGTATTTTTAATTTTAACACTGTGCTACGAATCAATTGGAAAAAAGACGGTTTTTAGAGTTTACACGGCCTTACTTTTCATACAAAATTCTGTAACGCAAAGTTGCGTATCTGAATATACGTTAGTTAAGCGTGACCATGCTCTTTTTATTACCCAAAACTGTGTAATGGCTATGACCTGTATCTTTACTTACATTACTTTTGGGAACCAAGAAACAGAACATTTAAGTAAATTAAAAGTGGGTAGACTCTTTTATCTAGTCCCGTTATTTTATTTTATAGATATACAAATAGGTAAGAAGGTTAATAATAAGTAAAGTGGAAGCTAGAAAACTTTTTATTGAATTTTGTCACAGTAACAGGATTTCTAATAATTCTTAACTTGTAGGTATCTTTTTTAATAAACAATACTTATAAGGTCTTATAACAAAATATTATTATCTTTTCTCCCACTCCCTCCCCTCTAGTTTAACATACTCTTAATAAAATTATAATCAAAATATATAAAGTTTAAAATTAATAATGGACGAAAATACATAATGGTCATTTAATAAATAAATAAATAATAAGTAAATAAATATTAGGGGACAATCTTACACAAATCGACCTAGTCCCAAACTAAGCAAAGCTTGTACTATGGGTACTAGACGACGATAAACATACTTATATAGATAAATAAATACTTAAATACATAGAAAACATCCATAACTCAGGTTCAAATATTCGTGCTCATCACACAAATAAATGCCCTTACCGGGATTCGAACCCAGGACCTCTTGCTTCGTAGGCAGGGTCACTACCAACTAGGCTAAGGCGGTCGTTATAATTATTCTTGGAAATTCTCAACTTTATTACAGGATAAACCAACCATAATAAACCTAACCTAACCTAAACCAATCTGTAGATTACAAGATTAAAAAAGTTCGTTTTATCAATAGTTTCAAAGAAAATTTTAGTATATATTATGACCATCATGTATTTCGTCCATTATTCGTTTTAAACTTTATATATTTTGATACGTTCCCGTTTCAGAAGGTGTTACGTATTATGAAATATAATTAAAATGCCTATTTAACATATAACAACAACCTGATTTGAATTAAACTGCACCAAAAGATTTTTCAATTTCGATTCTGCGGACGAGTTCTGTATGACCTATCTAACGTATTTGAAATACGGGAGATATCCATTACAAGTGCGTACAAAAATCCCAGATACGTTAGTTCGGCTATCGGTGTTTTTATTGAATTATGGCATAAAATGAAAATCTTCGATATGTATCAGATAGTATAGCATCAAAAATGACGATTTAGCACTGTTAAGCGTAACTAACGTATCTCAAGTTACGTTACTTAGGCCAGACACGGCATTCTGTTCAGTACTGAGACTAATTCTTCCTGCCTTACTTATACCTTGTTATTAACACAAAAGTAACTGACTGGTTGTCTGTTACCTCTTCACATTTTGTCCGTTAAGCCGATTTACATGTAATTATGTATGGTGATAATTTGAGACCCTGGAAATGACATAGGATAGATTGGGTTCGGTACTGGAGGCCTTACTTGCATTTAGCCTTGGCGAGCAGAGTACCTCAGTTGTATTATTGTCCGGGTAACAAGATGTCTTGGTGTGTAAAACGCCCTCATTGCTATAAACCATATAGTAGACGGAACGACTTGGCTGTAAAACGACTTGAATGTCATCATGTTTGAATAGGTAAAGGTTTGAATGGCCAATATAATTCAATCAAGACCTTATACATTCATTTATTGATTCATTCTGCCTACTTATGCATTTCACGACCTAGACGTTTTGCAAAGTAAGTCTTCCTGAAACTAAGACAATTTTGTAACCATGGCATTATAAACAAGTTATTTTGCATACCTACTTGGTCAGTGTACTATTGAGACGTTTTAAATGCCAAGGCTAAAATGCAAGTAAGGCCTCCAGTATCGAACCCAATAGCATAATTCCCCTGGTATAACGATAAACAAATTATTCGCAGACATTCTCGGGCCACAAATACACTGACGAGCAAAAATAAAGGGTCGGTGACAAAAATGACGATAACTACAAAACCCGCTGTGATAGCTTCTTCGAGTAAAATGAGTTTAGTAAAGAGTTTTATTCTCAATTAATTTTTTCTTGATAAGAATAAAACTCTTTACTAAACTCATTTTACTCGAAGAAGCTATCACAGCGGGTTTTGTAGTTATCGTCATTTTTGTAACCGACCCTTTATTTTTGCTCGTCAGTGTAGTATGGAATAATGTATAGTAAAAATTTGTATCCGTCAAAATTTGTAAACGAAGTTTTGGGGCACAATTTAACTGAGTATTCATAGTCAACCAATTTGATTCCTGGACCACTATTGAACTGTATAGAAAAAACTTTTTAATAATAAAATAAAAGGTAATTTATTTATTCACTCAGACAATTACATCCATTTTGTTAGTAAAATCATACACAACTTAGTATCGATTCTTAGTAAAATTGTACAATTTGACAAAGGGATTCTCGAAACCACTGATTATTTGGGGATCTTGACCATTTATCTTCTGTTCGTTTTTTCTGTCATACAATTAGGCTCTTAGGTTTTTGTGGCATCTAATTCCTTTGTCTTTTGTTCATTAAACCGATGACCGATTTTTAGTCTCAACAAGATTGACCTATTTTAACCAGGAGAAGGAGAAAGTGGGTGTCGCGTCGTATCAGGAAGTCAAACGGCTGGCCGAAGACCGCGCGGAGTGGCGGTTACTCCACCGACAAGAGCATAGCTCTTAAATTTGAGAAAAAGAAGAACAATGTTTATCGAATGACGGAAAACATCCCAATAATAAGGTTTTGTGGTAACCAAAGAATCAAACTAATTGACTGCATGTAACTTATAGGTTATAAAAATATTATTAATTTAAGTACATTGCTTTGACATTACTTTATGAATTATTTATAAATCACCTTTTAAATCACCTTCAGAAGTTGTTACGCATTCGCAAGTCAAAAGCTTTATAAGTCACGTAATTCACTCAAAATGCAAATATTCCGAACTTAGCGAAAATTATATTTTTCCCTCTCGTAAAAAGGGTTATTAAATTACGGCATAAGTTATTTCATTTTTCAATTTATTTTTTGTGAGTCGAGTTCACGACTAAAAGCTTTTAGGCACTACTTACTTACTAGAATATTTTTTATAATACCTATAAGTAAATGGGCCATTTTTTATTTTGTTGTACCTTTTGACTTTTTTTTAATTCGAAAATAAAATAATCTTAATATCTATACAAGAATTGCTTGTTTAAAGGTATTAGTTATTTACGATCAAAAAAGTATTTTCAGAAAAGTAATCATCATCATCATCCCAGCCCACTCCCACGTCCCACTGCAGGGCACAGGTCTCTCAGAATGAGAGGGCAAGGCAGGACAAATGTGGATATCCCAAGTAGATTAAAACTATTTCCTTTCTCAATGATTCTTCATTTGATGGCTGTACAGTTTTCTAGTTCTGTACACTTGTAGTTGTAGTTAAATGGAGGTGTCAGGAGTGCGGAGAAAGATATCTTGAGTTGAAGTAAGATGATTTATGTGATTTCAGCTCAGAATCACGAGCTCTTTCGATCCTACTAGGAGAAAAAAACCACTGCTGAACATAAGGCTCCCCCAAGGCTCGCCAAACAGATCGTCCCTGCGCCATCCGCATCCAATGCGTCTTCCGGTCCGCGGACACCACTCGAGAACCTTTCAACCCTATCGGCCGTCAATAGGCTACTTTTCTAACTAGTCAGTCTTTTAGATTATCAAAAAATATTGGACACGTATTTTTTATTTTGTCAATTAAACAAAAAATTACGAAGATATGGCGCGTTGAAGTTTCGCGTGACGTCACTTGTTCCTACACTTTGTATGAGCGTTTTAGGAACAAGTGACGTCACGCCTCGTCACGCGGAACTTCAACGCGCCATATCTTCGTAATTTTTTGTTTAATTGTCAAAAGAAAAATTACGTGTCTAATATTTTTTGATAATGTAAAATACGGACTAATAAGAATTATTATTTTTTTACCTAGGAAACATCCCTATTCTACAAGCGATGTGCCCTGCCCACTGCCACTTAAGCCTGGCGATTCTTCGAGCTATGTCCGTGGGGTCTATAATGACTCACATAAAATTTTAAGTCATAATGTATCATTAGCCATAATCAACGTTAGTTATACAGTGATTTATTTCTGAAACAATTTATTTTTCGGTATTGTTATAAAACAAACCTAACCTAACCTACTGCATTCTATAAGATGGCATTTAAAAAAGTCCTGAAAAAATTACCCTTTTCTTCGATAAAATTTTAAGTCATACTGTATCATTAGTCATTATCAACGTTAGTCATACAGTGATTTATTACTGAAACGGCTTTTATAAAAATCCCGTAAAAACAAAAAATACCGTTTCAGAAATAAATCACTGTATGACTAACGTTGATTATGACTAATGATAATATACATTATGATTATGACTTAAAATTTTATGCAAGAAAAGGGGCACCGATGTCCGTGACTAGTTCTTGTGCGGTTTTCATCATTTCTAACACGATCCCGCAGATAAACTCCAAGCATAGCCCTCTCCGTCGCCCTCTGAGTGACTTTCAGCTTTCTTATGAGGCCCATCGTTAATAAGTACTTTACCATTATTTTATGACAGTTACTAAGTACATCAAAAGAAAAACAATGAGACTGATTGTCACATTGACTAGTAAGTTGTACAACTAATATTGAACCTGAGAATGTTAAGGAAACTTCTCGATCGACTATACCAGGAAGTGGAAACCGTGCCAGCTAGCAATTCCTAATAGGTAGACCGTGACACGCGTATCAAACGCTCAGAGCTGCAGAAATTAACTTGTATCCAAATAACATAAATCGTCGACACACTGCGTATTATACAGATTGGAAACAGCATTGCAGCGTATGATTAAAAGGGGCACGTATCTATATGTCCAAAGATAGTATTGTTATATAAGTTACTAGCTGAAACAGGCAAACGTTGTTTTGCCATTATATCACCTAGGGGTATAAAAAATAGCCTACGACCTATTCTCAGACCTACCAAATAAAGAGGAAAAATTTCTTAAAAATCGGTCAAGCCATTTTGGAGGAGTTCAATAACAAACACCGTGACACGAGATTTTTATGTATTAGACTAGCTGTTGCCCGCGACTCCGTCTGCGAAGATAAAAAATAGCCTACGTCCTATTTTCAGACCTACCAAATATAGAGAAAAACTTTCATAAAAATTGGTCAAGCCGTTTCGGAGGAGTTAGATAACAAACACCGTGACACGAGATTTTTATATATTAGAAATAACATACCCAAGCTATTATGACTTTTCTGGAATGCCTAAATTGTAAGCAGACGAATATTTTGAGGTTGCAGACATTTTGGGAATAAACACACTCTGAAAAACGAGCATTGTAAGAAAACAATCATTCTTGAAGACAGACATTATAAGAAGCTGACATTATGCAATTAGACGTGCTGACATTATGGAAAAGCCGACATTTTGGGAATAATATATTTTAGGAAAACGGACATTTTAGGCCTGAGCCAATTATATTTCCTTTTGCGTACAAGATTTTATGTAGAAACTGATCTAGTTGGTCTACTGTTTATCTATGGTGTTGTATATCAATGCTGCACATTATACAGCGACGTGCGTCGCTCGCAGGCGATAAACCCCAGGCGCGGGCGCCGCCGGCTGTGCAAACATGTTTATTGGCCATTCTGAGTGCTTCATTAAACTAGATAGAATACGATTAAGAGTGCAAATAGGTAACGGATTACGATGAAGTTGCAATTTTTTTTTGATAAAAGTGTATAGATTGAATGATTTAACCCTCTTATTTAACTATGTACCGATACTTCAATTGAACGACATATACGTAAGAGCTATAGGACATTTTATTAGCAAGTTGTAGGCACCCATGTTTTTACACTTGACTGGGGCACAGTTTTTTATTCGCAGACTGTCCTTTTTGTCGACTGTACTTACATAGATAGTACACACACTCACACACGCACATCACGCCTGAATTAACCTGGTTACTTTTAGCAATTTTAATTTTAATGAAATCTTAGTCAAAATTAATAAATTTATTCTGTATATTGACCGCAAAGGGCTAGGACATCAGCGCTTTCGGAAAGACCATCATTACTTACAAGAATGCGCCGCAACAAAATATTGCAGAAAGTATTGTTTTCCAAGTCACCTTCAAGTTCTAAACAATTAATTTTCCACGTGAATAAATTTAATCACTATCAATATTTGTATCTCACTTTGGAAGTACAAATTCCCAGACGATAATGATGGAAAATTCTATATTTTTGAGCCAATATCAAAATCTATTTGAAATTAAACATTAACAAATCATTCTCTTGCGCTACCTTAGTTGACAAAAAGAGCCAATTGGCTTTTAAAATATTAAATTCGTACGCGCGGAAAATTAATTGTTTCTAATGAATGCCTTGGAAAGTAAATATTAAATTTGCAATTAATACAAAACGACAAATTTTAATTGAACTGAAACGGAGATTGAATTAGGGGCTTATTAATTCGTAACGAGCTATTTTGGAAGTTAGCTTGATGTTTCTTTGTTGGAAAGTGTGAAACAATTTTTTTTACACGCTTTATATTAGCTTCACCTGTATATTTGTATGTATGTTTGTATGTTTGTATGTTTGTAACCGACTCCTTAGGGCGCGATTTTGACCCACTTCCCGGTTTCCGATTGAGCTGAAATTTTGCACATATGTGTAAATTGGATGACAATGCAATATTATTGTAACATGGAGCTGATCTGATGATGGAGCTGGATGGTGGCCATAGGAACTATGTAATAAAACAACACAATCCCGTCGAGTTTGGGCTCGTTTGATTCGTCTTGACGAGCACTTTGATCTCAAATGGTAACCAGGGTCTGATGATGGAGCTGGAAGATGGCCAAAGGCACTCCACAATAAAACTACACAACCCCGTCGAGTTTGGGCTCGTTTGATTCGTCTTGACGAGCACTTTGATCCTAGATGGTAACCAGGGTCTGATGATGGAGCTGGAAGATGGTCAAAGGCACTCCACAATAAAACGAAACAACCCCATCGAGTTTGGGCTCGTTTGATTCGTTTTGACGAGTACTTTGGTCCTAGACGGTAACAAGGGTCTGATGATGGAGCTGGAAGGGGGGTAGGTGGCGGGGTGGGGGGGGGGGAATGGGGTAAGGGGGTAAGGGGGTCGGGGGTTTAGAGGGTTGGGGGTTAGGGTGTGGCGGTTGGGGTTAGGAGATGGGGGGGGGGGTTTACGGGGAACAGGGTGGGGGTATTGGGGGGTTCGGGGGTAAGTGATTTTGGGGGGTTGTGGGAAATGGGGAGGGGGTAAGAGGCCTAAATGGTAACAAGGGTTTGATGATGGAACTGGAAGGGGGGGCGGTAGGTGGCGGGGCGGGGGGGAGGGGTGGGGGGGCAGGTGGTGGGGTGGGGGAGGGGGGGGGGGTTCCGGGGGTTTGGGGGGTTCGGTGTTAGGGGGGTTGGGTTTAGGTGGTTCGGGGGTTTGTAAAATGAGGAGGTGGGTAAGGGGGGTTTAGTGGATTGGGGGTAAGGGTGTGGGGTTTGGGGGGGGTGTGGAGTTTGGGGAAATGGGGTGGGGGATGTTGGGGGGTTGGGTTTAGGGGGTTTGGGGGTTGTAGGTGAGGGGGGTAAAGTTAGAAAGAAAAAAAATGCAACTAAAAAATAGAAAATAATTAATAGTTTAAAAAAACTAAAAACACGCTTTAAAAAATAAAAAATAAATTTTAATAAATTTCAATTCACTATTCTTATAGTGCAGTAAAAAATCTTAATAAGCAATTATTATATTGTTATATCCAGATCAAAATTTGTAAACAATTCTAAATATTGATAAAATAAATAATAATAGTTTCAAATATTTTATTGTAAAAAAAGCGTGGGGTGCTTTTTAAGATGTTATCAAAATGATAATCCTTGACAATTGACACCATGCACCCCACGCTTTTTTTACAATAAAATATTTTAAACTATTATTATTTATTTTATCAATATTTAGAATTGTTTACAAATTTTGATCTGGATATAACAATATAATAATTGCTTATTAAGATTTTTTACTGCATTATAAGAATAGTGAATTGAAATTTATTAAAATTTATTTTTTATTTTTTAAAGCGTGTTTTTTAGTTTTTTATTTTTATTGAATTTGTCGTTTTTACTAGCTACTAAATAAAATTTAGTAACATACATTTACATACAACTATCCTAAACTAAAAGTAAGTACAAAAAGAAAAATAAAACAAAATGTAACAAAAATTAACAATCTACAAACATGATGTTAACTTTTACAAAAAAATATTGGCTCCACTACATAACTAATTGGCAATTTTAGTATCCGACCAAATTTGATGACTGCGACCAAAAACGAATCCCGGTTTGTGTTGCAGTTTCGGCCAAAAGCGAAACCTGGGCTTTTTCTAGTGCCCTTTTTAACTCGTGTTACACTTTAAAATGCCCGTGCTCATTTACGGTACAGAGAACTATGACTCTTACGCCGAGAAATTCCAAGTTGCGCAGGCGCATGGAGAGAGCGATGATCGGAATCACCCTTCGAGAGCGGAAACGTAACGAATGGATCCGAAATAAGACCAAAGTGAAATTTATTTATCGTATGGCTTACAAATTACGCTTAAATCACAACTTAGACATATACACTGACGAGCAAAAATAAAGGGTCGGTTACAAAAATGACGATAACTACAAAACCCGCTGTGATAGTTCATTGAGTAAAATGAGTTTAGTAAAGAGTTTTATTCTCAATTAAACTTTTTCTTGTTAAGAATAAAACTCTTTACTAAACTCATTTTACTCAAAGAAGCTATCACAGCGGGGTTTGTAGTTAACGTCATTCTTGTAACCGACCCTTTATTTTTGCTAGTCAGTGTATATAAAGCGTAATTAGAACCGTGAGATCTTCGAAAAGACAGTACGGTTGCCAGTTTTTGTTGCACTTTTAGCACCACCAAAGTGAAAGACGCCATGGCTCAGCAAAGAAAAAGTGGGCATGGGGAGGACACATTGCGAGGATGGACGAGAGTCGCTGGACAAGGCGGGTCCTTGAGTGGAGACCCAGAGCGGACACTAGGGGGCGCGGCAGACCACCGCAGCGCTGGGTGGACGACATTCAGCGGCACGGAGGCCAGGGGGGTTACTACGAAATTCGAAGTTCGAAGTTCGGATCGTGCGGTCCCTCTCACTCTCGTAATAAATACCATTAGCGTGAGCGGAACGGCATGAAACGAAGTTCGAATTTCGCGCTTCGTAGTATAGGGCCAGGACTGGATGAGACGGGCACGGGCATGAGAAAAAGGGAAGAGGCCAACGCGATGATGATGATGATGACATTTTAAAATGCTGAGCCCCTTCTTAGATTAGCGCTTCTTCTATGTCCTACTTAACACTAATCCCAGGCCAAATAAATAACACCCATCCAAATGACTATCCACATTTTGTGGACTATCACACTAACAAAGCCGTAAGGCGTCACTCCTCGATATTGAACCTTGTGCCAGATACGATAAGCTTTGGGAACATTGGGAATGTACTTTCCTAAGCTATCCTAATTTATAGGGCTAATTTATGGGACCTAGACCGCAGCTGTGACAACTGTCGATTAACTGATTTAGGTATTTTTAATCGGTTGCCAAGAACGGTTATGTTTTGAGGGCGTAACTATGTGCTATCGAGCCAGCTGAAGCATGATTTCCTGTGAAACTTTTTCATAGATTTAAAAGATAAAAAAGAAAAACATTTATTTATAACAACAATAACACGTACACAGGCTAAAAGTAAGAGTACAAACACAGACATAGACATAGGTACATGTTGATGCTGCTATAAAGGGTCCCGGCTCAGCGTGTCGCTAGTTAAACATTAGCACTGGTCTTCCGCCGGGCCACAGTACTGTAAAATCACGGAAGGCCACACAAAACAGACACAAATTATATAATTGAAGACAGGAGTGGATGAAGGGGGGGATCCTATCGATGTTTAGAAAATTTTATTTCCGAAGGTTTAGAATCCCGAAAACTTCATTTGTCCGAAAGCGTTTTTTTCTGAAACTGTAAATATTTCAGGATTTATTTCAGGACCATCGTGTAGAACCCTTTAGGTTAGGTTAGGGTTGTTTTATAAAAATCCTGAAATATTTACAGTTTCAGAAAAAAATGCATTCGGATAAATTAAGCATTCGGGATTTTAAATATTCGGAAAAAAAAATTCTAAATTTTGATAGGTAACCTAAATTGAATAGGGTATTGTTACTTTTATAAAAATCAACCAAATAGCCTGATCTATTGATTTTTTTTAATAAATGCTTTTAAAAAACTTTTTTTTATATAAAAATGTACATAACCCCGTCTTTCTCCTTTAAGCTGTTCTGCAAAGAAAAGAAGTTAAATAAATGAAAGTGTTTATTTTAACAAAATTTATTGATTTAGTAGAATTTAGCTGATCCCTAATGTTTTATTTTTTTTTGGATATCGGATGTCAGAATAAGAGAAAATAAAAGTTTGTCTCATAATATGGATGAAGGAGCTAAGTGCGTACATGACACTTTCTTCTGTTACATTAACTCGCAAACTGGTAACTACTTCTAGATTCATGTGCCCTTAGCACCTTCATTCACGAAGAACATAACTTATTCTTGTACATAGGTCCTTCATACACTGGGTTTAAAGCTGTTAAGTTTAAAAACATGAGAACTGATAGCTTTCGGTGTTGCATTATGACTTAGAACGTTCAATTATGGCATAAAACCGAAAATGAAAAAATGCGACATACCCCCTTCATACAATACAATACAATACAAATATTCTTTATTGATCACCAAAAACAGTACAGTGACATTACAAAAATAAAAATTCAGGTAGACAATAGGCGGTCTTATCGCTAAAAAGCGATCTCTTCCAGACATCCAATTACTCAGAAATTAATAAATACCAACAGACGAATGTAGGTGGTAGAAATAACAGACAAGAGAAACGCAGTATTACTTAATAGACAACAAACAATAAAAACAATACAAATATAATATAAATTATATAAATAAACAAATACATTCAATATAATACTTATACACTACATATACTTAATACAAAATATCAATGGAAAAAAAAATGTCAAAAGGCCGCATGTGAGAAAAGGATTTAAAAAGGAAATTAAAGAAACAATATACTTAAACAAAAAAGAAAAAGAATAAAGAAGGCCACCACGTCCACTCACGTCTTCAATTATTACTTATACTAAACTAAAGATTTTATAGTTAGGGGGTGTTCAACTAAGTACTGGACAAATCTGTCGGCTAGTGTTTTTTCAGTTTCACCACTCCGGTCCTGTGCAAACTAAGTACCACTTAACTAATCGTGGGTTTAACAAAAAGTCGGAATGGCAACGTCGCATTTCACGACCACGCGTTCCTGTTCGCACACTTTCGTTCAAAAAGTCACTCATTATTAAAGCAAAAGAAATGGTTAACTATATAATTTTTGAAAACGTCTATTTTTTTTGCATAAACAAATATGTTACATTATAATTGATCCAAAAACAGTATTTATTTACGATACTTTGTTAACAATAACAAAGAAAAATAAAATCACGTAAAACGAATCGAAAAGTGGTGCCAAACCATTTGACAGATAAACTTTTTTTTAATGGCAACATACAAGTTCAGGTAGAACAAACGATTGAGCCACTGAAAAAAAGTTTGTTATTAAAAAATATTACGAAATTTTGGATTTATTTTTACATACTAAAAGTGTACCTACATTTTTTTCATTCAAATCTTGATATTTAAATTATTTTATGCAATTTAGCATGACCTCTTTCTTTAAAAAATAAAAAATACTTTGATTTATTTTTCTGAAACCAGCTGAAGGGCTCTCCAATCATGGCCACAAAAAAATAAACTAACTCTATGTGACGGATAAAAATGCTAAATGCCTCCTGATCTGATGGTCAAATTAAGAAACAGTTTGTCCGTCACTTAGCGCTAATCGAGACTGGTGAAACAGAAATTTTAATTCCATGTGTCAAATAAGGTTATGATTAAGCTAATCCGAACTTTAAGAAAAGTGGTGAAACAGCCCCTTAGAGTCGTCTGGTCGTAGTATTTAATAGCAGAGTAAGGGGCTGTTTCACCACTTTTCTTAAAGTTCGGATTAGCTTAATCATAACCTTATTTGACAGATGGAATTAAAATTTTCACCAGTCTCGATTAGCGCTAAGTGACGGACAAACTGTTTCTCAATTTGACCATCAGATCAGGAGGTATTTAGCATTTTTATCCGTCATATAAAGTTAGTTTATTTTTTTGTGGCCATGGTTGGAGAGCCCTTCAGCCGGTTTCAGAAAAATAAATCAAAGTATTTTTAATTTTTGAAAGAAAAAGGTCATGCTAAATTGCATAAAATAATTTAAATATCAAGATTTGAATAAAAAAATGTAGGTACACTTTTAGTATGTAAAAATAAATCCAAAATTTCGTAATATTTTTTAATAACAAACTTTTTTTCAGTGGCTCAATCGTTTGTTCTACCTGAACTTGTATGTCGCCATTAAAAAAAAGTTTATCTGTCAAATGGTTTGGCGCCACTTTTCGATTCGTTTTACGTGATTTTATTTTTCTTTGTTATTGTTAACAAAGTATCGTAAATAAATACCGTTTTTGGATCAATTATAATGTTACATATTTGTTTATGCAAAAAAAATAGAAGTATTCAAAAATTATATAGTTAACCATTTCTTTTGCTTTAATAATGAGTGACTCTTTGAACGAAAGTGTGCGAACAGGAACGCGTGGTCGTGAAATGCGACGTTGCCATTCCGACTTTTTGTTAAACCCACGATTAGTTAAGTGGTACTTAGTTTGCACAGGACCGGAGTGGTGAAACTGAAAAAACACTAGCTGACAGATTTGTCCAGTACTTAGTTTATTCATTGGTTACGTAACCAGCAGTTTGACAATAAGGTGGTGAAACACCCCCTAAGAGTTTTGGAGGTTGAAATTGCTCGCCTCCGTAGGTTTGCCCTCGTGACCCCTGGGTGGTGCTAAACGAGCGATACAACTCCAGTGGTAGGCTTCGGCCGCGGCTGGTCACCACTCTACATATAGATTGAGCCAGGCCGCCAAGCGACTCTCGCCGTGCTTCGGCCTGTTGCCTTTAGAAGCCTTTCTGGAGGAAGGGTCTGAGCAGTTGTGTTGCGCGCGCGTACTGGTTACAGTGCCCCTTATTTGTTGTACGGTTTACACTGTTTGGGGGCGCGCGCAACACCACGCTCAATTGCCTTTTTTCTGCTTATTCCCCTAAATTCAAGTCTAGGGTGAATGAGCCTTTACTAGGCAAGCGTGCTCCATTTTTAGGGTTCGTAGTCAACCAGGAACCCTTATAGTTTCGCCATGTCTGTCCATCTGTCTGTCTGTCTGTCCGCGGCTAAGCTCAGAGACTGTTAGTACTAGAAAGCTGTAATTTGGCATGAATATTTATATCAGTCACGCCGACAAAGTGATTGAATAAAAAAAACTAAAAAAAATTTTTTTAGGGTACCTCCCATAGACGTAAAGTGGGGGTGATTTTTTTTTCTCGGCTAATAACCCTATATTGTGGGGTATCGTTGCATAGGTCTTTTAAAACCATTGCGGGGTTGCTAACACGATTTTTCTATTCAGTGATCTGTTTGCGAAATATTCAACTTTAAAGTGAACATTTTCATTAAAATCGACCGTCCCCCCCTCTAAAATCTAAACTGTTGGGTGGAAAAATTTGAAAAAATTCAGAATGGTAGTAAATATATCAAATTTACTAGGAAAATTATAGCGGCTAAGATTGCTTGGAAATTATTTGTAGTTTAAGAGTAAATAGTAGCCTAAGGTATAAAACATACCTAAACTTGGATGATTCCGTACACATACGAAATCCTTAGAAAAATATTACTTGATTTTTTCGTAATGGCTACGGAACCCTACCTTGGGCATGTCCGACACGCTCTTGGCCGGTTTTTTGTTTATTTGTACTAGAATTCTTCAGTCGCTTGCAAAGTTGTAAACTCTTAATTGGAAAAACTACCGTCTCAATACGGCGTCCAGAGCGTCGGGAGCAATGCAAGTAATTAAGCCGACGCTATGTTAAGTTCAAGAAATATTTATTAGTTCAAGTCAAGACCTGATTAAACCGAGGTTCAAAAAACTAGGTTTTTATTTGAATTTTGTCTGTATGCTAGTGCTGTTTTTGATGGCATCATTTCAGCCGTAAGACGTCTATTTCTGAACTTAAACCTCCTTCAAGGTTCGCCAAACAGACCGAACCTGCGCCATCCACATCTAACGCGTTCCGGCAACTTTCACCAGGTCATGCTCCATATTGTTGGAGACCCATCTACACTGCGTCTTCCGGTTTGTGGACGCTATTTGAGAACCTTTTGGCCCCACCAACTATCAGTTTTTGATTGCACCTTTTTTTATTTATTTATTTGTCAACACAGGTGGTTACAATATACACAAGGTGTTACAAAGTAATTGGTATCACTATGTTTCGCCCACAGGCATACAAATAATTTAAAACTAATATAAAATTATAAAATTAGAATCGTCAAAATAATAAAATGAAATTAATTAATTACATTGATACAATCGAAAATAAAACATGCGTCAAACTAAAATAAAATATGATAAGTACGGTATAATTGAATTGAATATTGTAATAATATAATTTATTTACACATATTCTATATAAATTAGAAATATACATTAGGAAGTAATAACAGATAAAAATGGAAACTAATAAATTAGTAAACTATGAAAAAAAAATGTCAAGTCAGTCTGTCAGTCGGAGTGTGGTAGGGCAGCACCATCATCAAAGCCAAACAGCTTCGCTGCTGGCCTCCATTTATGTCGGGTGCCTCGAATGCACATGCTAGTCGCTCTAAATATAGAAGTTATTATCCGAGCTCTTAGCCAGCCCAAGACGCAAGACAAAGAGCGGTCCCAGCGAGATGCAAGTGCTTCCCCGAGGTGTTTCACAAAGGTGGCCATTTGTGGTGCAAAGACTCCATCTACGGAGGTGACAAGGGGTGTAAATGTGGCATGACGCAGCTCGCAGGCATTGGCATATTTGTTTTGCTTTTCCGATTCGGCAGATTTTAAGACAGAAGCAACAGGGCGTGAGATGTAAGAAGGAGCGTCGGTGTCTACGACACGGATATCGAATAACGCCTCCCTCTGGGCAACCCACACGCCGCGGCAAGCTAAATCGCCTCGTAGGCCACTATCACCTTCAGTGATAATTGGTTCTTTGACTACATTTCCCCACGCTTGTTGACATAATTCACAAAAGAGATCTCTTATTTCGTTGTGACGTCTCGTGATTAGACCGCCAGTTTTGCAACAGAGGGCATGATCAATATTGAAATCGTTATTGCCACATCCATCACAAGATTTTGGCATAGAGATTGGTGTTCGATGGTAGCGTATTGAAAGGGCATCACGGAATTCATATGGAGAAAGGTCAAAATGATCTTTTCTTGTGGGTATAACGGATAACCAATTGGAGGATTTTGTTTTCATTATGGTCGCAATTGATCTTTCAATGGCTCTTCTTTTGATGGGAGGGAGCTTGGTTAAGATAGAATCCATAAGATTGTCATCACGAGTTTCTTTCTGTTTATGGTATTCTTTACGTGCATCCTTGAGGGAATTATGATGTTCTGCAAGTTCCATATGTTTCATTTCAATTAACGAGGAAGAAAGAACTGTGCAGCGTTTTTTGGATGTATCATAGTATAAATTTGAAGTGGTGGCACCATCAGATATTGCTAATCCTCCTTTATGTATTGGTAAAGAAAATAAGTCAGCTTCTAATGATGACACATCACCCCCTAGTAGGGTCGGCAAAAAAGTTGTGCGTAAGGTACTTGTTAAAGGACCAAAGTATTCTGCGGCATCTTTTAGGACTCGTAACAAAAATGACCATTGAAATTGTGCAGCTTTGGTTAAGGCAGTATAGGCAGCTTGTGGTGAATCTTTACATATGAGAGATAATTTTTCTAAAGTGGAAACCCATTTATGTACGTTCTTTTTTGCAAAATTCTCTTTGCCTTCTCCGATGTAGCTTCCCAAATAGCGAGATCCAGTTACAATTGTAACATTAGTATTCTTGAATATATGAGTTGCTTTCTGTTTGTCTGTCTCAGATACTATTAAGAATGATTTTTTGCCTTGGGGGAAATATCCGTAGGCAGGCCCTATGCTACTTATCTTTTCCCACCATTGATACAGGTTATTAAGATTTCCTTGGGCAGAAGAGTCATCCGCATACCAACATTGAGTGGTATTATGGTCATCTTTGAGTTTATTTATTAAAGGTAAAGTAGCAAGGGCATATAAAGGCATAGCTAGTGGATCTCCTTGAGTAACACCTTCTTTGCTATAAATTCTCATGTCAGAATCGCGAATGACGAGCTCTGCGTGACCATTATAGGTATTATAAAGAAAGCGAGCGCAGTGTGGCCAGTATAATCTTGCTTGCCAAAGGGCAAGTTGTCTATTAACAGAGTTAAAAGCATTATTTGCGTCAACAAGAAGTAGTCCCCAGTTTGAGCCGGGTTGGCATTCTTTTTCAAATAGATCGCTCATTGCATGTATTGCACCTTCGATGCCGCTGCTTAATCCGCTGCAGAGTTGCGAGTTGGAGCATGCTTCGGTAACCTCGGAGCCGGTGGCTTCAATCATACATTTGGATAGGATTCTCCGAAGGCATTCACCAATACCGATTGGTCTCACACCAGGGCATTTGTCAAGGGCTACAAGGCGACTTGACATGAGTGCTTGTATGTGGCTCCATGGAACATATTCATTATTAAGTTTCATGGTTAGATGAGCTATGGCAATCCTTGGGTGTAAGCTTGCTTCGCCAAAACGTAAGAGGTAATCTTTCCAGTTTTCAGATGTGGTACCTGTTGGCCCTCCTCCACCATGCAATTTCCTAGTGACTGATTTGACGTGGTCACAGGTTATGTCAACATCGAGTAGTGGAGGCACTTCAGAAATATTTTCAGGTAGCGTAAATAAGGATGGGTCTGGGGTAATTGCGGTGGGATGTTTTTCTTCTAAGACGTCTTTGACCGTTTTTCCAGAAGTATCAACTTCGTCATCGGTGTTAAGGATTTTGCTCGTATCTTTTGTTAAGAGCCAACTGAGAGCTTCTCGAATTTTGCCTTTCAAAATTAAACGTGTGAATATTTTGGTGACGTCATCGTTATTGCCATTTTTTCTGTTAAAAGCACTACAAAGAGAGATGTCTGCTTTAATAGATTCGGTTATGAGGATTTCGTATTTTTCTTCGGCCCATAATTTGAGGCGGCGATCAAGTAATCTGGTTATGTCTCTTACTTTTTTATGTTCTTGTCTCGTTGTAACATTACGGCAATGAAGATTAAAACACGTTCTGAAGGAAAATCTAATTTGACAAGAAGTTCTATTTCATCAGCTAGTGTATGGATAAATTTTCTGCTAGTTGTATCAGAGGGAAGATCGTAAAGTTTACCGTGAAGACAACAAACTTTGTCCCAGCGTTTTTGCCAAGCACCAGTCTTAGATCCTATATTGTTAAGATAGGGCGATCCAAAAGCATCTTCCAGGCGTGATGTGTACACAACTGAATCAAAAATTCGTTGCGTGCTTGAATGGTTATCGTGGGCAGCACGTATATGACGTTGTAATCCATTGCGTTTGATAGATCTGGGGCAATGCGGGCACTGCACGGTACTTGAAAGATTTTCATGTTGACTTGTCAAAATAATATTATCAGAACTAATGGAATCCATTTATAGGTTCAATTTTTCATGATTATTTATTTAAATTTATGGGTTAGCGAGTACACAGATTATTTGTCACTGATAATTTTAATATTAAGAACGAAATATAAAATATTATTGAGTAAATATGATTTGGTAAACAAGATTTGAAATGTTTACTCGTAGCTAGGCAACCGTTGAATAATTGAATTGAAACTATTGAATTTATTAAAATAGGCCAAATTAAATTAAAATGTCACAATAATGTCATGAAGGTAGCAGGTACAAAATAAAATAAACAATAAAATAGTTGTCAAATTATATAAACCAATTGTAGATATCAAATTATACTCGTATCATTAGATAATTCTTGTACGGAATAAATAAATAAATATCACGGGACAATTCACACCAATTGACCTAGTCCCAAAGTAAGCTAGGTAAAGCTTGTGTTATGGGTACTAGGCAATGGATAAACATACTTATATAGATAGATACATACTTAAATACATATTAAACACCCAAGACCCGAGAACAAACATTCGTATTTTTCATACAAATATCTGCCCCGACACGGGAATCGAACCCGGGACCTCAAGCTTCATAGTCAGGTTCTCTAACCACTAGGCCATCTGGTCGTCTAAATAGTATGCCTTTTCAGTTAAAAACTTACATAATGCACTTTTATACAGTTATATTGTCTTCTAATTCTAAAATTACTTATTAATTCTTTTTTTTTACGTAATACTGACCTTACTTACTTATTAAGCTCTATCTTATTTGTTGAAAAGTGCGGATGAGGCCAAAGGTCTCACTAGCTCAGTAACAGCCTTCAATGTAGCCTTGAAGAGCCTTAGGATGTATCTATTTGGAAACCCAGACGACGGGAGCGAATTCCATTCCTTATCAGTGTCAATGGAACAATGTACCTAATGGATGAGTGCATCTTCACTGTTATCGCTGGGGACAATAACACTCGACGTTGAGATGAGGTTTGAGGTTAGGAGAGGTGAGATGATGATGGCGTCGTAAGGTGGTAACCCCGCAAGGCACAATGGAGCTAAGCTGAGGGTGATTATTACTTTCAGACTATTGTACTGTACTATTTGCTAGGTAAGAAAAAGTTGACGAGCCGCAATATAATGATGTTGTGGTTTTCAATTCTAAATTAAATGAAGTATAGATGTCCGTTTATACAATGGAGATGGCAGATTATAATCATTTGAAACAGTTCCGTGGTCCGCCACGAGAGGTCACTAGTCATCGACAGAAGTGAACATTCGGGAATAAAGGTTTTACGAGCAGCCCTATCTTCTGTCATAGGTAAATAGTTCCTAAATCCCAGAGGCGTTTCAGCCGGTTTACGTCGCTCTTGTATAACAAACAGCTGCATGTTTATTCATCCTGTTCTAGGTGTAATAAAACGGCCGGAGATGTCAATCCGGCTTACTGCCGGATCAGGCGCCGGACGATCAATTATGTAGCTTCGTGCAGGATAAGATCCAGGTTATTCAGGGGCCAAAATGTTCAAGGGGAATATTCTCCCGCGCGAAGATTTTGACAGAAAATTTGAAGGCACGTTCTAGTGTTGTTATCAATGTCGCTAAAATGTCTGTCTGTCCGTCACGGGGCTCTCAAGAGCTGTTACATAAAGATAGCTGGAATGTTCACACGGAGTGTATTTGCATTGCCGCTACAAAGACAACTAATCGAAACTAAATTATTTATTATTGAAAATCATTGATCATTGGTTTGGTTGGTAATTGAAAAGCAACCGTTGTATTATATTTTTTACATGAATGATTTTATTTTTTAAAAGGAGGAGGTTCTCAATTCGACGTGTATATATATATATATATATATATATATATATATATATATATATATATATATATTTATATATATATATATATATATTTTTTTTTTATGTATGATCACGCATAACTTTTTACAGAGTAGTCCGATTTTGATGATTCTTTTTTTATTGGAAATCGTATACCCCGAGGGTGGTCCCATTTAAATTTGGAAACAATATTTCTACCCTAAGGGTAGAAAAACAGGGGATGATTGATTGTTCAGTTACTGATTGTACTATATGACCACGCATAACTTATTACAGAGTAGTCGGATTTTGATGATTCTTTTTCTATTGGAAAGCGTATACCCAAGGGTGGTCCCATTTAAATTTGGAAATAATATTCCTACCCTAAGGGTAGGAAAACAGGGGATGACTGACTAACTAGTAGTCTGATTTTCATAATTCTTTTTTATTGGATAGATAGGGTATACCTTGAAGTTGGTATTATAAATTTTAGAAAAAAAATTATCCTTAGGATGGAAAAAAAGTATAAAATAAAAACTTTTTAACAAAAAATTAAACCGCCGAAAAAACTGAAAAGCAAAAAATAATACCTTTTTTGTTTGACCTTAATCTAGGTACCAGTTTGAAGTCGGTGCCTCAGCACGAGCCAGGAGGAGTGATAGAAGCCAATCAGGTAGCAGATTATACGTCCACTCCTCCTGGCTAAGTGCTGAGGCACCGACTTCAAACTGGTACCTAGATTAAGGTCAAACAAAAAAGGTATTATTTTTTGCTTTTCAGTTTTTTCGGCGGTTTAATTTTTTGTTAAAAAGTTTTATCAATGATATTTTTGTAAAAAGTCTTATAAATTAAGAGAGAAACTAAGAGAACCGATAAAATATTTCACGATTATACTGTTTTTGGATTTTTCTGATCAAGTTATGTTTAATGTAACATGTTTTGAACCGTTAAATAATTAAAAACCGGTTGTCGGTAAAGTCGGTTTACGGACGATAGTTTAACGTGACAATGCCATAACAAAACATTCAACCCCCCCCCGCAAACACCCCCCCGCACCCCCCGCATTGAAAATTACCCGACCGCTAGTACTAAGATTGTATTATGTAATATTGCAGCTGGCCTTCACTGCTCTGTAGGCACATGTAACGTTACGTAACGTTACATGTACATCATGCACATCGTCATCATTGCGTCATCCTTTTTCGTGTATGCAGCCGGCGTTCATCGATTTATTAGACGTTGTAACGTAAAAAAATAACCTAAAAATTTGTTGTTATCTGTTTAACCTGCCCTTAACTCACTACTGTCCCCAGCGTAACACTTTTATTGCTCGACGGTAGATCGTTAAGGATAAAGAAGTTTGTATTTCCTTTTCTCCAATAGCTTTTCTAATTCATAAAGTAAAACCAGACGGCGGAAAAAAACACTAAAAAGTTCGACAGAATAAAACTATTTCACTAATATACTCGGCGTCAAAATATCGCCGCTCCGCGAAAATCAGGTTCAAGCTATATTATTTAGTATCAATTAAAAGCACTTTTAAGGGCCTAAGCAAGCACACGGCGTTTTTTAAACGCGCCGTCGACGCGCGTTTTTTTTTATCGATACGAACGCGATACGCTCGCGGGTTATTTAGAAAACGCCGTGTGCTAGGGGCCTTAATGCTGTTCTAATGAAATGAAAAACGCGCTGTAAACCCGCGTTCCTCAAACGCGCGTCGACGGCGCGTTAAAAAAACGCCGTGTGCTTTGGCTCTAATGTGTTTTAAATTAACAATGTTTAATTTAAACGAAACATAAGGGTCCATGGATTCAAACCCGGGCTCACACTTCTGAGTTTTTCGGAATTTATGTGCAAAATTATAAAATTACAAAATCTTAAATCAAAATCGGAATTTATTTCAAATTTACGATGAGCTTTACGGCCAAGAACGTGGTGAGGAAACCACGGTGTGCGTGAAGTCAGCATTCCACATAGGGTCCTCTCACAATGAGAAGACTGTGCTGTGCAGTGGGGCGTATAACAGGCCGAGTTATTATAGCATGTGACAATCTGCCTTTTACATTTTAGTCGGCCGTAGGAACTGTCGTTAAAAACGATAAGCAAAACACTTACTTGGTCGATCGAATTTAGCCAAAATAACAATAGTCGGTACCCACCATCGCAAACTACATAGTGTACTTCAGTTTCTTTACACCCTCATCAATATTCAGGAGTGCTGGCCTCATAAAAGCCAGGTGCAAACACGCCAGCCACCTCATTAGGTTTACGCGTAATTCGATTTTTCGGGAAACGAACTGAGCGAGTCGTTAAACAGAGGGGGGGATAAGTCGGTAATAAATTAAATCTCAAGGTGGCACAAAGTGTGGTAGTATTCTCGGCGATCGACAAGTCGCTGGGAATTGGTGTGGAAGTTTTGTTGAAGTTACAAACCGGGAGCGCGGTGCGCCGACGGAGCGAGCCCAGCGCGCTCTGTAATGGCCGGCGCCCACTGGCGGCATGGCACGGCGTGGCATTTTATTACTATCAAGTTATTTTGAATCTTATTTCAATGAGTTTACAATTCATGTTACTTTATTTCGATACCACGATGCCGCAACGTCCTGAGGGCCGATGCCACGCATAACCAATAAAGTGACATGAATTCTAAACTCATTGAAATAAGATTCAAAATAACTTGATAGTAATAAAATGCCACGCCGTGCCATGCCGTCAGTGGGCGCCGGCCCTAACACTGAATGAAATAAACGGTGACACACCGGCAGCGCGGCACACCGCATTTGATTCAGTGATATTGACCGCGCTGCGCACGCTCCGTCGGCGCCCCGCGCTCCCGGTTAGTGGTGGCATATTTAGTTTTATTTTTAACCGACTTCAAAAAAGGAGGAGGTTCTATGTTCGACTGTATATATCTTTTTTTAATTTATTGAATCAGGCGTTACTTTGCGGAGGTCCATATTAATGAACTAAAACAATTACTTTGCTCACCCGCGACCTTACAATAGTTACGTTTATGCAAGAAATGTGCGTTCATGCAGTTCCTCCACCTCCACACTGTACGAACACACACAAATCACATAAACCCAACCATCACCACCACCAAGCTACACTGACGCGTTTCGAACTCAACCAGAGCTCATCTCTGTCTGTGGTAACTCTGAAGATGAGCTCTGGTTGAGTTCGAAACGCGTCAGTGTAGCTTGGTGGTGGTGATGGTTGGGTTTATGTGATTTGTGTGTGTTCGTACAGTGTGGAGGTGGAGGAACTGCATGAACGCACATTTCTTGCATAAACGTAACTATTGTAAGGTCGCGGGTGAGCAAAGTAATTGTTTTAGTTCATATCTTTTTTTTCCTTTTTTTTCTTTAGTTTTATCATTCTCTTATTTTAGAAGTTACAGGGGGGGACACATATTTTACCACTTTGGAAGTGTCTCTCGCGCAAACTATTCAGTTTAGAAAAAAAATGATATCAGAAACCTCAATATTATTTTTGAAGACCTATCCATAGATACGCCACACGTATGGGTTTGATGAAAAAAAAATATTTGAGTTTCAGTTCTATGTGGAAACCCAAAAAATTATTGTTTTTTTTTAAATTTTGTATGAAAATCTTAATGCGGTTCACATAATGCATCTTCTTACCAAGTTTCAACAGCATAGTTCTTATAGTTTTTGAAAAAAGTGGCTGTGACATACGGATGGACAGACAGACAGACATGACGAATCCATAAGGGTTCCGTTTATTGCCATTTGGCTACGGAACCCTAAAAAAACGCTGCCCAGCCGAGTCTAATGCGTTGATTGACTTCTTTCTCGAACTTGGATTGTATGTCCCAGGTAAATAGATTTAGTCGTCAAGAACCAACAATATCATCTCGTATTATTACAGGAATTCAGAATACCGCCGGCGGTTTTGCGCTCGCAGGGCGCTACTATAATTTATCGTTATCCCTTATCAATAATTCACATTGATTGTATAAACATGAACCAGCACTTTTCAAATATTGGATAAAGATATTGTTCTTTTCACCGTACATTTTGGCGAGGATTTATTGTTTTGATATGTCGGGCATGGGCAAGATAAGACCCCTTACGCAGTTGGACCGTCGTCTATGTAGACGACGTCATGGGAGGAATAATGTGGTTTTATTTCTATCTTTAGTGGTCGAAGAAAATTTAGGGAAAATTTAGTCGGTCTCGCGCACCGAGAACCCCGAATAAATTAGTAGGTATGCCAAGATAATAATATAGGTAACACCACGAGAGTTGAGGCGAATGATTATACACACAGCTATATAAAGTACTGATTGCAAAAAAAGTAGTGAATGCATGAAATGAGTGAGTGAATGAAAATGTGAGTTATATGATCTTATGATGAAATACCTACGCAATACTATGCATATTATATTTTCTTTTGTCATATACCTAACCTATTTTTGTAATAAAACAATGTGAAACTGATAAGAAATATTCGCAACAAAAAAAATCGGTATTTTACAAATATGCTTATCTGATTTAAGCAAAATAAATCAAAGTATATTATTTTCTGTTTGTTTGAACTAGAAGCACATTCCTAAATAATTCTTAACGAAATCGGTTGAAGAAATTTTTAAGTCAATCTTGTAATCACTGTTGAGTCTGTTGAACTTGCTATCGGCACAAATAAATGTCAAAATCCCGCTGTCATTACATGATTTAGGTATTTTTATTAGATATCAGTTTGGAAGCACTTTCGCTGAATTAGATAGTTTTTTTTTTTAATTTTTCATGTTCAGTTCAGTAGAGAGTATTACCGCTCTAAGATGTTTTAAATTTGTGGCCTGATTAAAGAATAAACGTTTTAATTTTGAGGTCAAAATGCCTTAAAATTAAATGCTTACCTCGTATTATGGCCAACTTGCGATCGTTCTCGGCAAAACATTCGCCAGCAGTCGAAGATTTGTTTTGGTCTTCCCAGGAATACACCTCTTTCTGCAAATTAAATAATAAGTAGGTACAATCATCCGCTCGTTCCCTAAATATTAGAATTGCAAAATACTAGATTGCCGATTTACCCTATTTCTAAAATACCAAATTCCCAGAATACCAGACTTTCCTGTCACCGTGCTTTTCTCTATATCGGATTGCCAAAAAAGCTTGTTTTCAATACACCATGTTCCATTCAAAACCGAATTCCCATAATAACAGATAGTGAAATCACCAGGTTCGTCAGGGGCAGGTCGTGGTCGTCGTGGGGAGGCCAGGGGATCGTGTTTAACAAGCCTGGTGATTTCACAATGTAGTATTATGGGAATTCGGTCTTGAATGGAACATGGTGTAGTGAAAACAAGCTTTTCTGGCAATCCGATATAGAGAAAATCACGGCGTCAGGAAAGTCTGGTATTCTGGGAATTTGGTATTTTAGAAATAGGGTAAGTCGGCAATCTAGTATTTTGCAATTCTGATATTTAGGGAACGAGCGCAATCATCTCCGCACCGTTAGGCACAGACATCCTCTCACAATGAGAAACATAAGGTTGGTGTTTGCATATTTTTGACGCCATGGCTGTACAGATATTTATGCCTTCGAGTGTATGTGAATGTACATCATGGCATCCCATCCCATCTCCAATAGATGCGGCAAACTCACTGCGTGGTCGCGGCGAACACGCTACGTATTCACGGCGAATTCGCTGCGCATTCGCTCGGCTTCTAACCGCCCGGCCACGAATTTGCGCGTTTGGCGGCGCGGCAAGCGTTTTCTGTGTTCATTGCGCGGCCGAGATGCTTGCCGTACAGTAGTTACCTGGCGGCACTCAATGAACTGATAAAACGCTTGCCGCGCCGCCAAACGCGCGAAGACGTGGCCGGGCGGTAATGCTTTCGCAAATCACCAGCGTGATATGGCTCTTACCATTATGTTATCTGAGCTTAAGTGCTTATTGTTTATTGCTCTTCCTAACCATAGACACGTGAATAATCTACTTTCGTTAATGCATAACGTATGATACATTAGTCTTAATATATTGCGGTCTAACTAATCAATGGAAGTGCGAGATCCCCTTGCGTGGAGCTTGAACAATGAGCATTGCTTGCGGTTAGGTGACACGGGATGATATACGATGATATATTATATAGACTAGCTTTTGCCACTAATTTCGCTCGCGAGGGTTATAAAATTAACGATTATGGGTTACAGGCAGCGTAAGAAACAAAAGTTGTCTCTCCTGTGGACATATGAAATTAGCGACTCTGTGTCAGCAAACTAAAGTATTATTTAAATGGGCCGAAAGTTGACCAAGCGATATTTAGATCTCAGAGGTACTTTTGTCACTCAACTCTCAACTGGTAGACGACGTTCTTTGTCGACCGTACAGGTAATGTATTTTTAAAAAGGATATTCTCATTTACGTTAGACGTCCTTATTTCTAAACTATACTCACAACAACCTTTAAATTTGCAGACTACTTTCCTGTCACAAACCCATACAAACTTCAAGACGCCAAAGGAAGCTTTTTGAACGATACATTTTACACAATACAGACTACACGTTATCTTCTTTGAAACTAGATCGTTTTGTAAAACATTCTTTGTCTTACTTAGTGCCGTAATGCAATTTGCTGCGTCTCTGCAGGGAGTATTCGCTTGCTGTGTTTTACGACTTGTTTACTGGAAAGTTTGTGCGATGCATTTATCTCAAATTTTAGGTCAGCACTATGGGTAAAGTAATAATAATAAGAGATAAAGAGAACGTATGACATAATAGTAAGCATAATTCATAATAATAAGCGCTCAATTTGTATAACGTTCACTGAATATACTAATGATATAATTGTAAGGTTTAATTTAGTTGAGAACAAATCTTTAGTAATATATTTATAATTGTTACGTTTTCTATATTGGCAACACCAATAATATTTATTAATGGAGGTAGACGAGGTTTTAAAAAAAAAGGAGAAAAGGAGGTAGGTTTGGTCAGTTACTTCGGGAGAGAAAGAACGGCAGGTTGTACAGAAAAACAAAAAAAAGAGAATATAAGTATTACCAGTGAAAGTGTCTTTTACTAAGGATATTCCTAACAATTCAGAAGTGGGATAGAACCAGCGCAACCCTACGTAAGTACACACCTGATATTTTAATAAAATAACAATGGAAAGTCTAGAACAAAATCAGTGCATATTATGGGCACAAAATAGGTTGTATTTAACTTGTCGTATATCAATTGTGTCAATATCACGAGTTTAAACAATTTCGGTGATTTCAAACATATTCCCTTACGTACATAAAGTTAATTTTTTTTAACGTTGTCGATTTAAAATGCTAAGTAGCCGTTACTGTTCAAAAGTACATCACGGCATGAAAATCTTAAAATTCTCATGTAAGTAGTACGCCGAATTAAGACAATTACGTTTCGTAACGTTGAAAGGGTTGGTAACTTGTGATACTAAATATTATTTAAGTACTTATTATTGGTTGAAGTCGATGTTGAATTTTATTTTCGGCTTGTTATGTTGGCTTGTTTCGGCTTTGAGTTTAGATATTTATCAGTTGCAGATGACAGGTATTTACAAGCTTTATTTTCTTCCCTTGGCTAAGGTTGTGATTAGTAAAGTAAGTAGGTGTGTTAAAAGGTAACTTTATCTGTTTTATTAAGAGTAAGATTTTAGTTAAATATATATAGCATTTTGATTCATTGTGTTTTTGTGTGGCTAAAGTTCAATAAACATGGATTGTAGATATGAACTTATTTAACTATATAATAATATCGAGTGGATAGATAGCAAGCTAAGGTCACGTCACGTGAACGATTGTATGCGAATTCTTTCCCTTTTTCCTATATTATGAGTGTAGGTACATAGACAATTTGAGTCGCATTATTCATTTTGGCATTCTACAGAGATAATTTAATGATTTGGCTAGCGTACCTTGTAGTTTGACATGATAGACATGCAGAGGCATGCATAAATTGTAAGTGGCTCATGCTTTTTGTTTCCAAGTTCCAGAAATGAGTGATACGGTTGACAATGGCCGCAACGGAGACGATCACAGGCTATCGACTCCATTGCGGCATGAGCGCAACGCAACGGGTGACAGACACGCTCGTAGCCGCAACCGTGAGAGCAGACGAAGCCGCAGCCGCGCGAGTAGGCGCAGCCGGAGTCCCCGCCACCTTCGTATACAAGATAGGGAACGAGAAGTTGAACGCGAACGCGAACACTTACGTCAGCTGGAACGAGACTTGCTACGGGAGCGTGAGGTGGCTCGGAAGAGACGAAGCGAATGTCTGAGCCCTCGCCCCAGCTACGAGAGGAGTGCACGACGTAGCCGGCTTCGCAGCACTGAGCGGGCTGAACGCCGGAGTCGACGTCCTAGCACTCCGAAAAACGAGCGTCCGAGTCGCATCAGTGAATTCAGTCGCGACGGGCACACGCAGCAACCAGAGCCACGTCGACAGCGGGACCGCCATCCGAGCGGAGAGCGAACAATAAGGTCACGGAGCCCTATTTTTTCTAGCAAAGATATTTTAGGTATCATACAGTCACTTAAGACTGGTCCATCGTCGCAGGCTGTAAACCAGAACACACAGATGAATGTCAAGGGTTTTGATTATAAAAATATAGTACCGGAATTTGATCCCTCAACTAAAAGCCAACGTGTTGATGTTTGGCTACGAAAGGTCAACGAGTGTGCCTCTGTTTACGGCTGGGACGAAAGGACCACTGTCCATTTTGCTATGCAAAAACTGCGGGGACTGGCCAAGACCTGGTATGAAAGTCAGAGTTCCATTTTGTTCACTTGGGCTGAGTGGCAGGAAAAACTTACTGGTGCATTTCCTTGCGACCAGAATTACGGCCAGTCCCTAGAGGAGATGCTTAAGCGACGCAGCCGATTTAACGAACCAATCGAAGTCTACTTTTATGAAAAACTTGCTCTTTTAAACAATTGTGAGATAAAAGGAAAACGTGCTGTGGATTGTTTGATCCATGGAATTACTGATAAAACTACTAAGTCTAGTGCTCTGGCGCTTAGGTGTACTGAACCAGATGTTTTATTACAGTTTCTAATGAGCAATAAGGATTGTTATGTGCCTCAATATACACTATTCAAAAATAAAGCTGCTAATAATACACCTGGTTCATTTGATGGCAATAGAACCAATAGGCCTCCCTTCAGACCAACTTCAAGTACGAATATCAGTAGCGTACATTGTTTTAACTGCAAGGAAAAAGGGCACCCATATTTACAGTGCCCGAAACCTTTACTTAAATGCAATCGGTGTAATAAACTAGGACATGTAGTCGAAAACTGTTTCTTAAAGGAGAAAACTACCAATTCTGACACTACAAAATCCACGATGTGTATTTCAAATATGACTCCGAATGATTCAAAAAAATAATGGTCAATGGCTTGCCAATGGATTCATTTGTAGATTTTGGCAGCGAGGTAACATTAGTAAAGGAATCCGTTCTCCCGTTATTAAATATTACTCATGATGGAAAACCAACTGCAATGACAGGTTTTGGAAATGGTTTGGTACAGTCGTTAGGATCCGTTTCTTTGAGTTTGTCAGTGAATGAAGTAGACGCAACCATACAGTGTAAAGTTGTAAAAGATCACCTGTTAAACAGACCTATATTGGTTGGTCAGTCGTTCACTGAGCTACCGCACATTATTGTTGTTAAAGACGCGACCAGGTTACAGTTTCATAATATTGGCGGTGAGTTACCCAACCATGATCCGGACACTGATAACGAACATGGTATTAGAATTAGAATACGCAAGCATAGCATTTTACACGGCATAGCCAGTGTTAAAGCTGTTTCTGAACCCAAATTCACTGGAAACATATTGTTAGGCACTAGGGTCATAGGAAAACCAAGTCAACAGTTTGTCGTATGGGGAGGTGCCTATCCCGTTAAAGAGGGATTATTAAATGTCATAATTACACCTTGTACAGTTCCCTGTGTATTACATAAAAATGGCGTGTTTTCCCGTGGGGAAAGGGTAGAAGTGGTTAATCGTATAGTAGCACCTTCATCTGAGGTGTTCTCACCAAACGATAGCTCCCGTTCTGATCTTGCATACTCACCAGTTAAGCCAATAGATATTAATCAGATAAGTGTAGGCGAGACGGTGACCGAAGCGGATAAGCTAAAGTTATTAGATCTACTTGAAAAATATAAACATTGTTTTGCATATGACTTGGCGAGTTTAGGGTGCACGGATTCGGCTGCAATGACAATCGAGCTAAACAGTCAACGGCCGGTGGTATACAGGCCCTACAGGTTATCGTATCATGAAAGGGAAAAGGTCAGAGGCATGGTAGACGAGATGCTAGAGGCAGGGATAATAAGGGAGAGCGTGTCTAGATATGCCAGTCCGATTATTTTGGTTAAAAAAAAGGATGGCAAGGCGCGTCTCTGCGTTGACTTTAGAATGTTAAACTCTTTAACCGTGAAGGAAAGGTATCCTATGCCCATAATAGAAGACGAAATAGCTCGATTGTCCGGTCAGGCGTGGTTTGTCACCCTAGATCTGATGTCAGGGTATTACCAAGTGCCCATCTCTGAGCAGTCAAAACATCTAACAGCGTTTGTCACGCCGGACGGCCAGTACGAGTTTAATCGTGTGCCGTTCGGCCTGGCAAACGCACCAGCAATATTTCAGAGGATGATGAATCAGGTTCTGGGCCCGATCCGGTTCGATAAGGCTATGGTCTATATAGATGACTTGTTGGTGTATGGCGAAAGTTCCCAAGAGTGTCTAAATAGGTTAGAGGAGGTCATGCAACTATTGGACAAAGCTAACCTGAAACTAAATTTGTCGAAATGTAGTTTCTTGCGAAATAATATAGAGTATTTGGGTTATGAAATCGACTCGAAGGGAATGCGCCCAGGGAAAGGTAAAATACAATCAGTACTTGATTTTCCGCGTCCGGAGAACGTCCATAATGTTCGCCAGTTTATAGGCCTGGTTAGCTATTTCAGGAAATTTATTTACGGCTTTGCCCAGCTCGCGTATCCTCTGACTAGATTATTAAAGAAGGAAGCAGCCTGGCAGTGGGGTAAAGAGCAAGAAGATGCATTTAAAATGCTTAAAGCAAAACTAGTTGAGCGTCCCATATTAGCCATATATGACCCGAAAGCCGAGACAGAGCTCCACACGGACGCTAGTAGACTAGGAGTAGGCGGCATCATATTGCAACGTCATCAACCGAACGATAGCTTTAGACCAGTGGCTTATTACAGTCGGCGAACGACTCCTGAAGAGAAAAATTTCCACTCGTATGAGCTAGAAACTTTAGCGGTGATTTGTGCTTTAAAAAAGTTTCGAGTGTATTTGTTGGGAAAGGAGTTCAGAGTCGTTACCGATTGTAGTGCGCTACGGTCTACGTTTGAGAAACGAGATCTCATACCTCGCATAGCCAGGTGGTGGCTGGCTTTTCAAGAATTTAACTGTTCAATAGAGTATAGAGCTGGAGTCAAGATGTCCCACGTGGACGCACTATCTAGGAATCCTATAGTCGATAATGAAACCGAGAACATTGATCCATACCCAGCAGTGATGGCCATTAGCGATGAGGACTGGTTACTCACCCTGCAGCTTGGGGATAGCGAGTTACACAGGATTCGAGATATTTTATGTAGCGGGCTTGATGAAAAGGGACTTGAGTATATAAAAGATAACTATGTAATCAAGGATAACCGGCTTTTTAGGTGTATTGGGGGAGACAAAGATAATTTACGATGGGTTGTCCCGAAGGGCGCAAGGTGGCAATTGTGTAGGCTAAATCACGATGAGGTGGGACATCTTGGTTATGAGAAAACTTTAGAAAGAATCAAGAAGACTTACTGGTTTTCAAAGATGTCCCGTTTTGTTGGAAAATATGTACGCGCGTGCATCGAATGTGCTTACGCAAAACATAATAACAGCAGTCGCGAGGGGCTCCTGCACCCCATTGAAAAGGTGCCGAAGCCATTCCATACCCTACACATCGACCACCTTGGGCCTTTTGTCAAATCAAAGCAAGGACACACCCATATTTTAGTCGTAGTTGACTCATTCACGAAATTCGTTTTCATCAAATCCGTTCGCAACACAAAAACCCAAAACGTGATCAAAGTTTTGGATACGATATTTGACACTTTTAGGACCCCAGATCGATTAATCAGTGACCGCGGTAGTAGCTTTACATCCCATGCCTTCCGCAAGTTCTGTCAGGATAGGGGTATTAAACATGTGTTGAATGCAGTAGCGAGTCCGAGATCGAACGGACAAGTAGAACGCTACAACCGTACCGTATTGGACTCGCTTACTGCTCTATCTAACCTTGGTCCTAATGAAAAAGACTGGGATACTAAATTAGGAAAGATTCAATGGGGTCTGAATAATTCTGTACAGAAAACGACTGGTAGAGCGCCGTCGGAAGTATTGTTTGGCACAGCGATGTCAAGTGAAACTAAACCAATACTTAATGAAGTAGCTGATGTAGTCCGCCAAGATCTTGATATAGACACTATACGGGACGAAGTTAAGTCTAGGATTGACTCAGAACAGGTGAAGCAAAAACAATGTTACGATAAGGGTAGACATCCTGCTCGTACTTACGATGTTGGAGATCTAGTTAAAATTACCAAGACTGCTTTTCAGAATAATGGTAAGAGCTCGAAGTTATTGCCTTCTTATGAGGGGCCCTACAAAGTAGTCAAATCCTTAGGAAACGATCGATATAAGGTTGCCCCAATCCCCGGCTTTGAGGGTATGAAAAATAGGCGCAAGACCACGTTAGCTGCTGATAGAATGCGCCCGTGGATCCACTTACCCGCGTTAGAATTAAATGAAGGTGATGATGTGAGTGATGATAGTAATGGTAATGAAGACGCGAATGAAATTTCAGATTAAAGTACTGTCCCCACCACATGTAGAGATTTTCATATTAGTCCAGGTCAAGGGTGGGGACAGAATGGTCTGACGATGAAAATGTAAAATTGATTGGTTCAAGGAATATCTAATGGTAATACCTCTAGAAATGATTGGTTCGAGGTAGTAGTTTTAAGTCCCTCGAGAAGTGATTGGTTCGAGGTAATAATTTCAAGTCCCTCGAGAAGTGATTGGTTCGAGGTAGTAGTTTTAAGTCCCTCGAGAAGTGATTGGTTCGAGGTAATAGTTTTAAGTCCCTCGAGAAGTGATTGGTTCCAGGTAATATTTTTAAGTCCCTCGAGAAGTGATTGGTTCGAGGTAGTAGTTTTAAGTCCCTCGAGAAGTGATTGGTTCGAGGTAGTAGTTTTAAGTCCCTCGAGAAGTGATTGGTTCGAGGTAGTAGTTTTAAGTCCCTCGAGAAGTGATTGGTTCGAGGTAATAGTTTTAAGTCCCTCGAGAAGTGATTGGTTCGAGGTAGTAGGTTTAAGTTTCTCGGGAAGCGATTGGTTCGAGGTACCTGTTTGTATACATGGGTAATAGGCAAAATTCCTCAATAAATGATTGGTTTGAGAAAACTATTACAAATAAGAACATGAATTGAAAATTAAGATAACTGATTGTATTATTATTGGTATTATTTAGTTTGTTTTATTGTGTAGTTCTGTGAAGTGAAAATGAATGTGAGAAGTAGTATTAAAGTAGAGTCATAATTCATAATATACCCACCATCAAAATGTATAAAATTAATGTTACAATGAGACTATTTTTGTACACTGAATTAACTGACCGAATGTAAGGTTCCACCAGGTGCGTGTATGGGGACCATACACGGCATCAGGATGGACGAATGTAAGGTTTAATTTAGTTGAGAACAAATCTTTAGTAATATATTTATAATTGTTACGTTTTCTATATTGGCAACACCAATAATATTTATTAATGGAGGTAGACGAGGTTTTAAAAAAAAAGGAGAAAAGGAGGTAGGTTTGGTCAGTTACTTCGGGAGAGAAAGAACGGCAGGTTGTACAGAAAAACAAAAAAAGAGAATATAAGTATTACCAGTGAAAGTGTCTTTTACTAAGGATATTCCTAACATAATGAACGCAAGATTATAATTGTTGTTGTTGACCATAAATTTTATTTGTGCGCGGACGATGTCGCGGTCAATATCTAGTCAAGATCGAAGCGCACAGACAGCGGAGTCGTGGCGGTGCGGAGGCGGTGACGGTTGTAATATTCTAACATGTATAAACGGTTGTGCGGTACCGTACCACGAACTCGTTCATACAAGTTAGAATATTACAACTGTCACCAGAACCGTACCACCAAGCCTCCGCCTCCGCTGTTCTGTGCGTCTAGAGCTTAAATAATAATACGTTTGCGGCTATGACTTCGCGCAACAGCGGCAACGGCGAGCGTTTTATCAGTTCATTATGTATGTACTTAATATTATAAAGCTGAAGAGTTTGTTTGTTTGAAAGCGCTTATTTCAGGAACTACTGCTCCGATTTGAAAAATTCTTTCAGTGTTAGATAGCCCATTTATCGATGAAGGCTAAAGGCTATATATCATTACGCTAACACCAATAGGAGCGGAGCGGAGCGGAAGAATGTTTCAAAATCGGGGGTTTTTAAAGTAAAACTTCTATAGGCAGCACGCTTGACTTGGGAGTACGGTGGTAAATGTGAACGCGGATGTGCGGGGGGGTTCGATGGGGGGTGCGGGGGTGGGGGGGGGTAATTTTTTTATATCGAGGAACTAAGGAGAGCCATAATTGATGAAAAAGCAAATTGGATTAAAAAAATAAGCTGCCTAAATTACTAATTCCACGCGGACGGAGTCGCGGGCAAAAGCTAGTGTATTATAAACGGTTGTGCGGTACCGTACCACGAACTTGTTCATACAAGTAAGAATATTACAACTGTCACCAGAACCGTACCGCCAAGCCTCCGCCTTCGCTGTCTGTGCGTCTAGAGCTTAAATAATAATACGTTTACGGCTACGACTTCGCGCAACAGCGGCAACGGCGACAGGCAAGATGAGTGTTTTATCTTATCATTCATTGCGTGTGCCGCCAGATAATCCTTGTGTGGCGAGCGTCTCGGCCGCGCAATGAACAGAGAAAACGCTCGTCGCTGCCGCCGGTCGCGCGAAGTCGTGGCCGGGCCATAAAGCCAGACCGCGCAAGCGAAGTTAATCGCGATAAACAGTTTTCATATGCGGAGTTTACCTGAAATGGGTTTCCTAATGTTTCGGCGAAAAATTATTTCGCAAAATGATTAATTTGGCAACTGTTTATTTTTTCTGAACTGTAATTTTTCAGGATTGTTATAAAACAATCTAACCTAACCTACAGGATAGTCCTGAAATATATTCTGAATAGTTTACAGTTTCAGAAGAAATAAACAGTTGCCAAATGAAAAATTTGCCAAATGGATCATTTAGCGAAATAATTTTTGCCGAAATGGCAGTACCCGACCTGAAATGAAGCAATTGTACCGACCTAACCGACTACCGCTATACACCTAACCCTAACCATAGGGTATATACTACTAAAGCTACCTACCTATAAAACCTATAATAAACCTTATATATCTCTACCTATATCCCTGCATTACTTTATATATGTCTACCTATATATCTCTAAGAATACCTACCTAGGAAAGCCTACCGATAAAGCAAACCTATAGCATCTAATTTTTTCTGAAAATAGCCCTTGGAATACCTAGCTCCTAACTCAAGTTGTTTTACCTTGTTTAAGTCACAAAATTGGCCAAGTGATCGTTAGCGGTCTAGAATAAGGATCCTACATTGAGTCCGTAATGAATAACCCGTCAGCTCTTTTCGATATGGTATGGGTATGGAGTTGATGGCTACATAAGTTAAGTTTAAGTATGAAATGGTGAGAGATGAATAATTTAAAGAAAGTAATTGTCTATAGATAATAAACCATACAGATCTTAAGAGATGAATAACTGAAGAGGGATAATTGCTTGTAGTTTTAAGTAATTGCCTATAGTTTTAAGTAATAGCATATAGTTTTAAGTATTGCATATAGTCTTAAGTAATTGTATATAGTTTTAAGTATTGCATATAGTTTTAAGTAATTGTATATAGTTTTAAGTATTGCATATGGTTAATAAACTCATAGAGTCGTTAAAAGAAGAGTAGTTGAAGAAAGATAATTGTCTGTAGTTTTATTAATGTCATATGTCCATAGTCTACGTTATATTCGTATGGAAAAGGTACTATATTACGTGGCAGAGTTCTGGGGCTCCGCCACCACCCCAAAAGGTAGCCCCGCGACTCCAGACTTGGGTAGGGCTCCCCCCACTGGCTTTGATGAAGCATATACCTTTTCCTTGTTTAGGTAATAAATGCATTACTTTAAGTAAATGAGAGGACAATTCAAAGGGAAGTTAGTTACAGCCTGTGGCCGTTCTTGGATCCAACCTGTGATCACATTGCTTCTGCAATAGCTAGCCGAACTTTGGTAGTAAGCGTAACTTCGATGGTTTATCATAATTACTATTGAGTAGCTACCAGATCCTATGGTACCAGTAAGCCACTAACTTGCATCTGCCTCAGTTATAGTCAGAATGACGGTTAATGAATATAGGTGGTTGGTAAAAATTTCACCTTCTAGGTGTAGTAAGTATAACTAGCCATCAGAGGACCAGGCAATCCAAGGTTATTTCACCAGGGACGACCGCCGACTTCAAAGGAGATTCTACATTTCAGCAAATAAATATTCATAGTGAGCTTGTTGAGTTTTATTTTGACTCACTAAATCGCAGCTACTAAGGTTTGACAGGTAGGACACATGGATGAAAGTAAACCCTGAAATCTTCCATCCGTTGGAAAGTACAAGAAAGTCAAAGTCAAAAGTCAGTCAATAAGATCTCAGCTTCGATAATTGGGTCAACAAATGTAACCCTTTCCCGCAACATAAAATAGCTTAATGAAGAACTTGTAATAGTTAATGGTAATGATATTAAATAAGTCAGATAGCATAGAAATGCCCTACAACATCAAATAGTATAATGCAGAACAATGAAATTAGTTATTGGTGTCTACACTTACTCCCTATAAACCTATCCTAGCAGCTAAACTATCCATCTATTCTACATGAAATTAGCAAGCTAGGAATCTGGATTCCGCATTTACAATTACCGCGGGGTCCCTCTCCAACTGATAAGAGAGGGCCTATCCGACACTAATGCCTACGCTTGAGCGGGTTCACTCAGCTTCTATCCCCTATACCCGTGTGATTCTGGTACCCATCTGAGGGGATTGGGATAGATGAATACCAGAGTGTAATATATATATATAAATAGATAAGCGGACTAGACATTGATGAGCTTGAAACACCGGTTGTGGCGCTCCAAACCCTTCAACACCCAGGGAGAAATTAAGTCCGACTCTTGAGTTATAATACAGACCCCCACCCTTCTCCAATAGGTGGTACCCTACCCTTAAACGCCTCCGAGAAGAGCCAGGCTATCAGTTAACAACCGCAAGGTGACCCGTCTGTCACTTCTCAGAGGTCAGCTATTACTTCAGCTGATGCTCGAATAGGTTCTCATACACTAACACAGCCTAACTCATAAACTGTCCCCGCAAAACCCACTAAACCCCAATTTAACTAACAACAAATATGTAATTATCCAACAATGAATATTCCATCACCATATTTGGTAATAAATATACAAAGCCAGACAATCACACAAAAACCCCCCTTTAACTATCTCAAGAAACAGTTAAATAAATAAAACCCATACAATATTCTCACCAAAAACCACTAATCCCCACTTTAACTATCAAACAACTATGTAATTATCCAACAATGAATATTCCATCACCATATTTGGCAATAAATACACAAAGCCAGACAATCACACAATACCCCCCCCCCCGTTAACTATCACAAGAAACAATTAAATAAATAACCCATACATTATCCCCACAAAATCCTGCTAACCCCATTTTAACTATCAAACAACGATGTAATTATCCAACAATGAATATTCCATCACCATATTTGGCAATAAATACACAAAGCCAGACAATCACACAAAACCCCCCGTTAACTATCACAAGAAACAATTAAACACCCAATAAAAGAAACACGACAAAAGAAAACACAATAAAAGAAAGCACAGTAAGAGAAAACACAGTAAAAATTACAACGAAAATGATACCTTAACCCCACTAGGAGAACCGTCTTCGAACCCGTAGCAAACAAGAATCCTCTCTCTCTGTCTACTCGCTGCTTTTATACTAAAATTCCGGTCCTAATGGCGCATTTGTTGCATTTTGTCCAAACACTCCCATTGGTGCATTTAGGGCATTTACTTCTCTCAATCCAACAAGGGCATGTAAATCATATGGTGCAAAAGAGGACAGAACAATAGAGCAAGTCCATTGTCTCGAGCACGTTTCTTCAGACTACCCGACAATCTTTATTCTGAACTCGATACTGGAAAAGCCTTTACGCCGTTCACATAAGGTGCAGATTCGCTTGATCTGACCTATATGCGTCCCATTGGAGCATTCAATTCTAACGGAGCATGTAGTCCAAAAGGGGACAGAACAATGGAGCAAGTACATTGTCTCGAGCACGTTCCGTCAGACTACCCGACAATCGTTATTCCGAACTTGATAATGAAACAGCTGCTAAGCCTTTCACTTAAGGTGCAGATTTGCCTGAATTGCCTCATAAACTGGTCTGCTAGTTTGTGATTAATATTACAGGTATAATCTCAGTGAATGAAATTGTTGCATCATCTTCATTATCATCATCATCATCTCAGGCCTTTCCTCAAGTAAAAGGGTTAGAAATGAGGATTTTCCGAATGTAATTGATAATTAGGCTTACGAACATTGTCGTCATCATTCCTACATCCCATAAAAGCCTCATACAGGCCTCTCCTTACAATAAGAGGTTTAGTATGTAGATACGTAGTTTGTTATCGATAAATTAATAATAAGATCGCCTTATATGCGTATAAAACAATTCTATTAGCTATTTTAGCTATATACTTTTAACTATTATACCTAAAACTATGTTTATATAAGATGGAACATTACAGATTGATGTCTGTAAGGTTACACAATGTGTCTGCCGCTTCGCGCGAAAAGCCGAAGTATTTGCGAATATTCGGTTACGGAGATCGCGATAATGCTGTGATATGAATAATGATAATGCGACTAAGTTATTGAAACAGGCGTTACTTTGCGGGTCTAACATTTGATAGCATAGGGAACGTTGTCTTACCTACTCTGAAGATGAGCTCTGGTTGAGATCGAATCGCGTCTGTGTAGTTTTGTGGTGGTGATAGTTGCGTTTGTGTGATTTTGTGTGTTCGTACGGTACGGAGGTGGAGGAACCGCATGAACACGCATTTCTTACATAAACGTAACTATATCGTAAGGTCGCGGGTGAGCAAAGTTATTGTTTCAGTTCATTGATAATGCCATTATTCGCGATATGTGTGTACCATTAGTGTTCTGCGTATCTTAGTGAAGTCTCTCATACCTGGTTTACACTCGCGTACGAGTGGCGAGACGAACTGCGGGACGAGCCACGAGACGAGAGTGTGAACAGGCGCGCCTCGCGCCTCGTCACGTGATTTGCCTTGATTTTGAGGCTCGCGTCCGGAGCGAGACGACAAGGCGAGGCGCGAGGTGAGAGTGTAAATCAGGTATCAGATATTTAGGTAACGAAATTAAAAATCAACCCACGCTGATGGAATTGTGACGCCAATTTCAAATGTCAAATGTAACCAAATTATGATCACGCGCAATCGTCTCTAAAGTCAAGAAATTAAATTATTCTTATGAAAGATTCCAGTTCTAGAGTAAATATAAATAAATAAATAAATAAATAAATATTAGGGGACAATCTTACACAAATCGACCTAGTCCCAAACTAAGCAAAGCTTGTACTATGGGTACTAGACGACGATAAACATACTTATATAGATAAATAAATACTTAAATACATAGAAAACATCCATAACTCAGGAACAAATATTCCTGCTCATCACACAAATAAATGCCCTTACCGGGATTCGAACCCAGGACCTCTTGCTTCGTAGGCAGGGTCACTACCAACTAGGCTAAAGCGGTCGTTATAATGACTATTTAGAGAATTCTCAAGAGAAATTTCATGAATGCTAGCTTCAGCGTGCCGTGTCAAAATATCGACAGACACCGTCGTCAAGAACAAAAGTCGCCTGGGCTTGGGCTCAAAAACTCACTTTCCCGAAATGTGCACTTTCTCTAAAAGTGCACTTTCCGCAAAATGTACACTTGCCTATTAAGGGCACATTCCCCGTAAGTGCATTTTCCCAAAAAGTACATTTTCTCAAAAGGCACACTTTCCCAAAATCTACACTAGTCAAAAATGTCATCTTTACCACAAAGTTTCCAAGGTCCTAAAGCTATGGTGGCGATGTTAACATTTTTACCTATGTAGGTAGCTCTTATTACTCCACGATTATATTACGATTACGATTTCTTTTTAAACCTGCTGGAAGGAAAAATAGAAGGAAGACGAGGAAGAGGAAGGCCAAGTTGACCTATTTTAACCAGGTGAAGGAGAAAGTGGGTGTCGTGTCGTATCAGGAAGTCAAACGGCTGGCCGAAGACCGCGCGGAGTGGCGGTTACTCCACCGACAAGAGCATAGCTCTTAAATTTAAGAAGAAGAAGAAGGTACCTAAGAGGTACCATACCATACTAGACAAATCCATCGTCCTCGTGAATTTTTACCGTTTATCGAATAGTTTATATACATATAGGTATATAGTATGGACCATCTAAGAAAGTGCTCTATTTGAGAAAGTGCACTTTTGGGAAAGTGCACCTTCTGAGAATGTGCTCTATCTGAGAAAGTGTACCAATTGGGAAGTGCACTTTTTGAGACAGACAGAAAGTGATCTTTCACGCCACTGCGATTCCGTAACGTTTCCGTATTTTAAGCAGCGGTATGGCCGAACCTTAAAAGCGTCTCAGAGTCGTCCATTAATCACTCTGAGACAAAAACAGGGATGATTTGGCTTTCCTGAGACGCGCAGCATTTGTTAACCGATTAATAATTGTGCCTCGAGAGCTCTTTCTCGGGTTGAAGCTTTTTAGCTTCCGCACCGTTTTCGGTGCGGTGACTTTGTCATATTCTGTTAAGTACGTTAGGTGCGTCTTCAGGTGAGTGTATAATCCATACGAATGTAATAAATGCGACAGTGTGTCTGTCTTTCTATTTGTACACTGCTAAACGAATTCTCTGCAGACGGAGTCACGAGAAGACAGTTAGTTAAGCATAAAATATGTAGAATAATGGAAAGGGAATCTTTACCCGATCTTTTTGCGGTTTGATGTCGAGCACATAATGTATGTGTTTTTGTTCAGGGAACATATTGATTCAGTGGACAACGTGCCCCAAGACCACATTTACACTTAATTGCGTAAGTTGCATTAACTACATTACAAGGCCGTGAATCAAACGAGTTGGAAGTAGCCGTCTGAGCGCAGAAATGTATTGCAACTTACACAATTTTTATTACTAGTGCACCCATCCTGCCCCTGCCTTTCGGATGGTTGCGCGGCCAGTTGCGCCACAACACCAATGCACCAAGAATATAGGACAAACCTAGTTACCTGCAGGCAGACCAGGGAAGCTTTTCCGAAGATCAACCCCGGATTATCCCGCAAACTTCACGGTTACGGAAGAACTCAGCTCCGACTACTGGTCGGGGCTCTAACTGGGCATGCCTTGCTTAACAAATACACAATTTAGGTGTTACAGACAGCCCCTATGCGTAGTGTGCATGGATGCAGAAGAAACGGCCTCACACATCCTGCTGGAATGCGCCAGTGTGGCAAGCTACAGGGCACTACACCTCACCGAGGTCGCTCCAGGAAGTTATCGGCGATGTGAAGGGTCTGCTAGGCTTCCTCAAGGAATTGGGCTGGCACGAATAGTGCCTACAGCCAGTTACGCAAAACAGACGCATAGAGACGTCGAGTTGCGGAAAATAGCCCGTTACTACCTTATTACCTATTACTAGTGTTAGTGCGGAGCAAGGATGAATTTGCTTGTTAACAGCTCACCATTACGCAGCTATCAATAGCCATGGCCATGACATGAGGCAACGCCGTGATAGAATCGTGCCGTAAAGCCTAGCGGCGACCGGACGGGTTATTGCCGGCGCGCAGGAAGGCGGGAAATAGCGCTATGGACCCCCATATGGCTACACTGCCGGCGTAGTGATGTGTGCCGACATAGGCCTATTTTTACAAGTATTAATGAGGATCTTAAGTCATGGTGGCCTAGTGATTTGACCTATTGCCTTTCAAGCAGAGGGTCGTGGGTTCGAATCCGGGTTCGCACCTCTGAGTTTTTCGAAATATGTGCGAAATTATACTTGAAATTTACAATGAGCTTTACGGTGAACTGTCATAAGTTCTCGTTATTCACGTTACTAATTCTATATAGATCAAAGTATTTTTTTAATTGATCTAAAAAACTATTTATACGTCATAAAAATAAGGGTCACAACTTACAGAAAATATTAAACCGGTTTAAGTAGGAGCATAAATAAAACATAATTTTGCTACATTAATAAAAATTCTCTTGACAAGTCAAGCTATTGTCTTAATCCGAAAGTGTCAATCCTAGCAATTTTCCCAACTCACCCCATTGCTAGCCCTTATAACCCCAACTACGGGGTGAGCTGGGTTTGCCTAATATTATGTATTTTTCGTTGAAAATATGCAATGAAGCAACAAATTATCATTGACAAACTAAAATTCATGTGCATAAATGTGCCACATATAAAAATAAAGTTTTATTCAGGTTTGAACTTCGATTTCGACCCAACTCACCCCATTTTACGGAACATTCTAATATCCAGACGTTTTCCTAAAGATACATTTAGCATTCATGTCTAGCAACAGACGTTACACAATCCAGACGTTTGAGCTATATTGTCCTTTGGCGAAAAGGGAATTTTGATAGTAACCCCTTACACCGTTTGACAGGAAGAATGAATGCATGCAAGTGTCAGCGCCTACTGGTAGCGGTCGCAACATCGATATATTATACACTAGCAGCCCGTCCCGGCTTCGCACGGGGTAGACAATTATTTATTTTTGGAAATTTGGATATAAAACACTTTTTTTCACAAATATTTTTATTTATTAAAAAATTATTATTTATTATTTATTAATTATTACAGACGTGCACGCCCCACTCCTGTATTTCAGTGCCCCCTCCACCCCGCCCGCTTTTCAGACTGCATCGCAAACAACGGCCACGGCGCTATGGCGGTTTTGTTTACTGTTTGAATTTTTTAATTCGTAATATCTTTTGAATGGAAAGTCCAATTTAAATAATTTAAAAACTATTTTATAGGTAGTTAAATGGTCTTTACCATTAAATAATTTATTTGGATAAGGATTAATATAAACACATAAATAGCATGGTTTGAATTTGGTTAGCATTTTCATTAATATTTAAAATGAAAAAAGTTGTTGTAGTGACATAACTACAATAGTTGGACATATGCTACCGCGGAGTTTTTTGTAGACATTATGATGTTCTTCAATATTGTAGTACATTATTTTGTTCTATCGCTAATAGTTTCGGCAGCGCATTCGACGAAAGACATTTTAAGACTCATTTTTCTACACCTTCGGTTACATTGTTCAAATTTTACCAAGGATCCCTAATTTTTTTCAAAATGAAATGTAGCCTATGTCAAATTGGAAGAATGTAGCATTCTATTAGTGAAAGAATTTTTTAAATCGGCCCAGTACTTTTTGAGCCTATTCATTACAAACATACAAACATAGGTACAAATCTTTCCTCTTTATAATATTGGTGTAGATTATGGCCAGCAGTGGGACACCATAACAGGCCAAAAAATATCTTAACACCAGTGTTCTGCCTTCACACGTCTACGATGCGTCGCGCGCCCCCGATAGGGCGCTAAGCCCGTTTTACGACTACCCCCAAATAATAAAACAGGGCTAAATACCCCGCGAATTTATGGCGACCGGCTTATGCCGTCATAAACCTTTTTTCTCTGTCTGAGCCACAGAGCTATTTATAAAAGGAATTGAAATTTCGTCGTGTATTTCCTTCTACGATTTATTTTGCTGTCAATGAGCACTCCCGCGTTTTGTGTTTTGAATAAATGTTAAATCGGGTTTATATTAATTCGACGTAAAGCTCCTAATTCGAACTGGCATAATTATTAATCCGCATAACTTTAAGTCGTATTACTGAATACGTATAATGTGAATTGTCATAACGATGATTTGGCATAAGTTTAATAAGCATAACCAAGATTGTTTTTTGGAGTCTTTTTGTATTTTTTATTTTTCAACTCCAAATTTTTACTTTTACGGTCATCCTGTGAAATCGATATATTTCATACTAAATACAAACTAAAACACCGAAACACAGAAATAACCTTCCTTCGACATTCGGGTGAATAGACCAGCGCTGGGAATCGAACCCAGGGCCTCAGCATTGCGTGCTGCGTGCTAAACCCCTACACCACCACTGGTGGCTGGTAGTGGTGTACCAGTGGTCCAGTGGTGGTGTAGGGGTTTCGCATGCAGCTCGGAATGCTGAGGACCTGGCTTCGATTCCCAGCGCTGGTCTTTTTTCTGGGATTTTCTGTGCATCCATGTTTCAGTTTGTATTTAGTATGAAATAATAAGCATAACGTTACTTTGCATAAAGAATTGAACAATATAAGTGAATATTATAAGCATCACTTGTAAATGTTTATTATTTTGACTGTCTATATTGTTTTGTTCATTCAATTATATCTGAGAAGTGATTTACTATGTGAAAACATCTGTTTTGGGTAGATAGATAGAGAGCTTTAGTGAGATTTTCACCCAACTGTCGAAGGAGAGTTATGTTTTCTGTGTGTATGTATTTATGTATGCATGTATCATTCTTTGGCACGCCCTGCAGCTTAAACGGATCAACGAATTTTAACCCCTTAGTGGTTAATGGCAAGATATTTGCCGTCCTAAAGAAATCAATGCAGATTCTAATTAGCAACATTGACGGTCCAAAATCGATTGTCTTGACAGGGTTGTCAAATGGTTAAAGGGTTAAGTGTGAGGTGTCATGAAATTCGTCTCAGTTGCGAAAGTGACATTATTTTTCCGGAATTCCCATGGAAACGGTTATAAGTAGGTACAGCGTTTCTTTTCATCTTGTATTGAAATCAAAATTATTCGTGCTAGTGAAAATAGGGGTGTTGACGGCACTAAAAAATAATTCGAAGTCACGACTCCAGTAAAAGAACGTTTTAGTTTAGCCCTGGAATCCAGATTAATTTTCGATAAACTGCAAAATTACATTTTTTGTTGCTTTAAAACAAATACATAGTTATTTGATAGAGTTGGCGGACAAGTGACGTCATAAGTTGCTATTGTCATTCAAACTCTATGGGAGAATTTGGAATGTCTAAAAAAAATACCAGTTGTTTTTATATTTTTTTTGTATAGAAAAGTCAATTACAAGAAACTAATTTCAATATTTTGTCATTTAGTTATCTACTTTTTTCAAAATTAATTATTGAAACTATTTTAGTTGATGACGTCAGATTATAATTGAGGGCTCCCACAATGCCAAATTTCTAAATCTATCTTAATGCGTACGATAAGGCAACCTTTTTAATTATTTTTTGCGTAGTGGTACACTATACACTGTGTCACTTTACTGGCACTGACAAAGTGCTAGATGTCAGACAGCGGGTCCAAATCAAACTCCGTAGTATAATCCACGCGTAAATTGTTAAGAATTCTAACCACGCAGAATAAAGTACGACTTGAACCGGTCACGCAATTTACACCAATGTCAAATGAAGGTCATTGCTTATTTGTTATATAATAAATTCATTACATAATATTAAAATTAAATAACTACAGAAAACGATTTAAAAAGCATTTATCTCGAAATGGTTTGCGATTTTCTATACATTGTAAAAAAATAGACATCCCCAATTGTGTTTTGACAGCTCATAAAAAGTACGTCAGTTGATTGGTGGTGTCAACGTCCCTAAACAGAGCGCATGCAAACGGTCGCGTTTTCTACCCGTGTGCCACTTCTATTCTTTTTTAACTTGTCCTTTAATCTGAGCTATCTGAAAAACTGAAACGAGGGCGGAATGCTTTGAGCATTGTCTTTCATACATTTTTCATTCCGACGGTTTTTTAATTTGCAAGCAGACTTGATGAATGCGAAAGTAGGATTTGTTTCGGCAATGTAAAATATTTTTAACTTTGGTGTACCTGAAGGAGCGATGAAATACGCAGCTTGGTTTACATTTTCATTCGTTATGACCACAAATTTCATTAGTCTGCTAATATTAAAATAAAGAAAACAACGGTAACACTATTACTAATTCTACTAACACTACTGTCTACTACACAAGGCAAGCTCCATTGTAGGCCTCATCTTCGCATTCCATCGGGCGTGATTGTGGTCAAACGCAAGCCTATATTGTATAAAATAAGTTTTTGTTAAAAATTATATTATTAGTACCTAAAATGTTTTTTACTGACTGTTATTTTTGACCCTGGTTATCGATAGCGATAAAAAAAGGTTTCTAAGAAGTCTGACTGCGTCCGTCATCCACCCATTACTACAGATAACTTGACTTAAGCCTTCTATATTTAACAAGTTAAGTATGAAGTATCTTTTTGTATTTATTTTTTCAACTTCATTTTTTATTACTTTTACAGTCATCCCGTGAAACCATATATTTCAAACTAAATACAAACTGAAATATAGATGCACAGAAAAAACCCCCAGAAAAAAGACCAATGCTGGAAATCGAACCCAGGTCCTCAGCGTTCCGTGCTGCGTGCTTACCCTACACCATCACTGGTCTAGAAGTTAGCGACGAATTTTTCCCATACATCGTACACTTCAGTCTGTTATGATCACATTATGCAGTGATAAAGCGCGCATCTATGTTATGCCCTCTACCGAGATGCTTATGCCTTCTTTATTTCACAACCGCAGTATTCCAGCTTTCAACAGTATTTACTTGAGAGTATTATGCAGGTTTCAGTTCCTTCAACTCGCGGTTCAGTGATCGAGTGACTCACTCACTCACTAATCCGCTCACTCACTGATTCACCCGCTCATTCATTCATTACTGCGAAAGCTCCCGCTCTGCGGTTTATAAAAAACATGCGCATTTTGAGAACACAGCTTAGTGAACGCAGTGGTTCATGGTTTAATACTGAGGTTTTTTGAAAAGAAAGAATGAAAAGAATGTTTTTTATCGTCATTTAATTCAAAAGAAGTCGTCTGTTGCACTTAAGCCTCACACACTTCGTTTTTTTTTAGCATTAGAAAGAAGGTGAGCGATCTTGACGTGCCTTTTTTTGAAAAACACTTTTGAAAAATAGGTCACAGCTAGCTAGGTGTAGCAATGTGAAAGGCAATATGGTAATTTATACACTTTTTTTGTTTCAAGTAATAGTTATTATTTTATTGACACGTTTTTCAATAAAAACACTCGTCAAGAATGTTTACCTTATTTCTAATGCTAAAAAAACGAAGTATAAGGTTCGCCAAACAAACCGTTCGTGCGCCATTCGCATACAAAGCGTTCCCGCAACCTTAACCAAGTCGTCGCTCCATCTTTCTATACAGGGTTATTTGTAATTCACTAGCATCCTTTTAACCCTAAACTCCTACCACTTAAACAATTTTTTTTTGTTTTACGGCTTTTGTCATAACTTAATATTTTTGGTGTAATAAAGTTTTGAAAATTTGAGATTACCTCTTATTTTTACGATACTCTGTGTATTTGTATGGGAAAAAAGAGCTTCATTTTAAAAAGTCGTAAAACAAAAAACATTTGTTTGAGTGATAGGAATTCAGGGTTAAGAGGATGTCAGTGAATTACAAATAACCCTGTATATGAGTACTCCGGTCCGCGGACGAAATTCATGAACCTTTTAACACCATCTGCCAATAGGTACTTCTGCGAGCGATTGAAAATAAACAATGAATGGGTCGGTACAATGTTAAAATATTTTGAAAACGTGGTGGTGGTTTTAGTTGTTTGACCTATAGCCTCTCAAGCTGAGGGTCTTGGGTTCAAGCCCGGGCTGACACCTCTTTGCTTTTCAGAATTTATTTATACATTTGAAATTAACCATGAGCTTTACAGTGACGGAAAACATCGTGAGGAAACCTATACACCTGCGAAGAAATTTAATGATGTGTGAGAAGTTCCCAATCCTCACTGGACCCGCATGAGAACTGTGGCCAAAGCAATCTTATTCTGAGAGGAGACCTGTGCCTTGCAGTAAGACATGTAATTAAAAGCTGGGATGATACGAACCTTTTTACAAGCTTTTCTTAAACTTGCAAAGACAGCCATGGCAGATGAACTTACAAAAAAGTTCATTGTTCAAGTCAAATCAAATTTTGTGCAGGCGACTTTACGAATATCGTTCCACGCTGCTGTTTTTATCTATGGCAGCCTTATCCCAGATGAATTATTAACCAGAACATACAATATGTATGGGAAGCTCAAGCATTCAAATTTGCTCGCACTGACCACACCAGTTTCCCGACAATCATACACCCCGTTCCCGCAATCCACAACTTTACATCTCAGCAATAAGGCAGAGGATAGCCGCAAAACTTGAGCGTTACTTGGTTACTTTGTGCTTGTTTTATTTAAAGGAATCCGGACTCTATCTTTTCGTTATTAAGGGTGTTTACCTAATAAATAATTTTGAAAGGTTTCGCCTGTCTGACCATTTGTTGCGAAACCGCATGTTGTTAAGAAATATCGTAGGTCTTGTAAAAGAAAATAACGTGGCGGTTGACTGAAAAAGTAATGAATTCATTTGAAAGAGAGTTTTCTGTTTGATGTTTACTTTTAGACAAACGTGAAAAATGTAAAGGTATTTTGTTTTTTCCGATAATAATATTGGTTGTGTTCAAAAAAGGCGTAGTAGCAAATAAAAATAAATGTTTATAAATGTTTATCTAACATTTGGTAGCATACGGTTGTGGTACCTACTCTGAAGATGAGCTCTGGTTGAGTTGGAAACCCGTCACTGTAAACTACTTACAGTGACGCGTTACAGTGACACAATTATTGAACACGCATTTCTTACATAAACGTTACTATCGTAAGATCGCGGGTGAGCCAAGTAAAGGTGCGACCAAACCGCCGCTTAAAAAACGGTGACGTTACGAAATCGCAGCGACGCATCGTAAACGTCACAGCTTTACTATAGAGAGCATGCGGTAAATTCTGACGTTTACGGTGCGTCACTGCGATTCCGTACCGTCACCGTTTTTTAAGCGGCAGTTTGGTCGCACCCTAATTGTTTCAGTTTATTACTGAAATGTACTAACTTGGCCTCTTGACTGATACTATATCGTTGAGTTTAGTGGCATCCTGTTTACGGAAACCTGCACTCAGCACTCCCCGACACGCACTTCCCCGATTTTTTCCTTTTTAATCCGACTCCGGCTTCCCACGCAACTCTACATCCGACCTAAATCCTGTATATAAACCCCGTTAACAAGGCTCCCTGTACGCAGGGCCCGTAAATCGGCACTCGCGGGGCCTTTACGACCACCTGTGGACAGAGACCTCGGCGCGGCTGGAAGATCTATCGGCATACGCGAACGTTGATCGTAGCTACGTGATCATTGCTCACTTTACGATTGACAGAACATCATCCCAGCCTATGTAAATCCCTCTGCAGGACACAGATGCCTTTCTTAGAATGAAAGGGCTTTGTCCGTATTTCCCACGCGAATTCCCTGCGGATCGGGAACTTCACACACACCATTGAATATCTTCGTTGGTGAGCAGATTTCCGCGTGATGTTTTCCTTCACCGTAAAGCTCATGGCAAATTTCAAATGTAATTTCGCACGTGAATACGAAAAACTCAGAGGTGCGAGCACCCACCCAACCACCCAAGCACCCAAAGTTTAAACATAGTGCTTAATACTTTGCGCGTTCGCGGCGAATCCGTTGTGAACACGCCGCCCGTTCGCTACGCTTCTAACCGCCCGGCCAGGACTTCGCGCGACTGGCGGCGCAGCGAGCGTTTTATCACTTCATTGCGTGTGCAGCCGGGTAACCACTGTACGGCGAGCGTCTCGACCGCGCAATGAACACAGAAAACGCTTGCCGCGCAGCCAAACGCGCGAAGTCGTGACCGGGCGGTAATACGTTCATAAACCGCCAGCGTGATATGGCTCTAAGTTTAAATACGTCGGGCGTTCGCGGCGAATTCGTTGCGCGCTCGCGGCGAACGCGCAGCGCGTTCGCTCTGCTTCTCATACGTTCGCAAACCACCAGTGTGATATGGCTCTAAGTAATATGATTATGACGTTAGTCGTATTCCAAACAAGCACGTGTTTTTGCTGTAAGTTTGCGATAAATTGTGCGCCATTATCTCTAAATTAACGATCTGTTTTCTAACACTGGATACCCATTAGCGAAATTTACTCCTTTTCAGGAAAAATCTACAGCCATTGTCATTAATCGTACCTCTTAGAGGGTAAAGCAGGTTTTCCTGGATAGCAAAGATCAAGTACTAGCCTTTCTTTAATTTGAGCAGTATTTAATTAATTAAACAGATGGGTGATGGTCATCTCTAGTACCTACGGATTTTTTTTTTTTTTTTACTAGCCTATAATTGTGTCCCACTGCTGGGCAAAGGCCTCCCCTCTGGTCCTCCACAGCTCCCTGTCCTGAGCGAAATCTGGCCAATCGTTTAACTCTGCGTCCAGGTCGGATATTAGGCTAAAATCTTTGCTCATGTAATACATATAGATGCAAGACCCTATACAAAATCAAACTCAAAAATAGTCTCCGTCGCGCCCATACTGACTTATGAGTGTTGTCATGACGGATTAAGAGTGATATAGTGCATGTAGTATATTGTAATATATAACGTCGTAAATCATCTGTGCGAGCTTCAGTTTTGCTACCATTTGTTACCAAAAATGGAATGACAACATTGACAACGCATGACAACGGCGTTGAGAAGTAAAACAAAATATCTAAACAAAGTTTATTGTAAAACTAGCTTTTGCCCGCGACTCCGTCCGCGTGGAATTAGTAATTTGGGCAGCTTATTTTTTTTATCCAATTTGCTTTTTCATCAACCGCTCCGGTCCGCTCCTATTGGTGTTAGCGTAATGATTATATAACCTATAACCTTCCTCGATAAATGGGCTATCTAACACTGAAAGAATTTTTCAAATCGGAGCAGTAGTTCCTGAGATTAGCGCGTTCATAATAACAATTCTTCTAAAAACAGTTCGATCAATTCTTAAAATAGACCTGCCTTTCTTATTTGTGAACCGATTCAAATGAAACTAACAGGATTACTAATGTTTGGCAAAAAATGTTTACCAAAGTATCACATCGTAAACTTTTTTCCCAAATTTTTATTTGGCAAAAACTCAATTGTCAAAACTACTTATCGCAATTTTACAGTCCGCAAACCTCTTTTTTGGCAAGTGATTGTTTAGCAAATAATTACATGGTCATGTTCTATTTTCCCAAATTTTTTTTTGGCAAATGTATCGTTTGGCATTAACATACCAATCCCAAAACATTGCATGGCATACGGTTTATATCCCAATTTGGGTAGTGCGTAGGATAAAAATTAATAATACTGGTATTGTGAATTACGGCGGGATAAAGTGAAGAAGTGTACTGCATCTAAGACTACTACATTAAAGCATGGAAACCATTCAATGTCATGGTTGTATGACATTTCATAATATAAGTAATAATACTTTTCTGTGCTGTCATAAATGTGCTGACAAATTTGGCAAACATTTTTTTGGCATATAATTTATGACAAAATAAAACATTTGCTTAATAAACATTTGCGTAATAAAACCTTGACGAAGTGAAGCTTTGCCAAATGATGACTTGACCAAATGAATAAAACACGAAATGTAACTTTGCTAAACATTCGTTTGGGAAATGAAACTATTGCGATAAGTTATTTGGGAAGTCATATTTGGGAAAAATAATTTGCCAAACGGCAGTACACCAAACTAACACAATATGTTAATCCAAGAAAATACAAACATATCAATGAAAACCGCATCCTTCTAGGTTAAGCCGTTTCTGAGATTAGCGCGCACAAACGCACAGACAAACAGACAAACAGACAATAATTCTAAAAATCATTGTTGTGAGTTCTATTTCGCTAATAAATAGCCCTAGTGACAGTTTTTCTCAAATATCTTCAATGTACAGACACCGACTTGTTACAGATTTATTATATGTATAGATAGATAGATGAACTTTAAAGTTAAGTAATAATGTACAATCAATGTTTTATTATTATTAATCACTTTACTAAAATATTAAGGGTTGACTGGTAGAGATCCCTTAATGGGATAAGTTCGCCTTTGTACATACATTTCAACGGTTGTCAATAATGTATTTCTTTTTTTCCTTATTTTTGTACAATAAAGAGTTTACATACATACATACATACATATTAGAGTTTCGTTATTTTGGTATTAGAGCGAAAGAAGGCAGTTGATGATTTACGCCTTGTTTTGGTGGCTCCATTTTCCGAGTGGTGATCGTGCATCTACGTATTATTTATATGATCGGATGCTATAATGTATAGGTATAATACAAGGCTATAATTAGGTACTTTATTATTTTTGCCTAACATCAACACCAAACAGTTAAAAGTATACCGTCTATATAAAGATCTTTCGGCGCGCCATATAGAGGCCTCCCGTGACCAGAGGGCTGGCCAATACTTCGCTCAGCGCAACAGCATTGCCATCCAACGTGGCAATGCTGCCAGCCTTCTGGGCACTCTCCCCATTGGCGGCGACTTGGGACAGATTTTTACCTTTAGCTTTAGTTATTTTTAGTTAGATTTAAGTTAGTCCTAAGTTTTTACTGTTTTTATTTCATTTTTGTTTAATAAGTAACATGGATATAAAAAAAGTATATACCAGCAGCAAAAAAATGCAATAGAAAATTAAGTTTTCTTCATTCTTTAAGTCTTTGTGCCACACCTCGCGATATTACAGGGTGTAGGAGTGAATGATACTGCCCTTTTACAGCTGCGGGCTCGAAAACTGCTTTAAAAGCGCACTAGCTTTTCACCGCGGCTTCGCTCGCGAAAACTTCGTTTTATTAAATTTAGACTACTAGGGGCGTTCAATAAAAAGTGAGAATGAGTATGTTATAAACAACTTTTACTAAATGTTATTTTATTTTTCGACATAGTCACCTTTTAGCATAATACACTTAGTATATCTTTTTTCTAAACTTAAAATTCCATTTTTAAAAAAGGTCTCATCTTGAGTACTTAAAAAATCTTATACTGCAGCGGCTACCGAGTCGTCGTCTTCAAATTTCTGGCCTCTCAGGTATTGTTTCAATCTCGGAAATAGGTAGAAATCACTGGGAGCGAGATCTGGTGAATACGGAGGATTCTTAAGGATATCGAACCTAGCATCACTATTTGCAGCCATTGCAACGGCGGACTTGTGTGCCGGGGCATTGTCCTGGTGGAACAGCACAACTTTCGAGAGTTTACCTCGCCGTTTTTCGCGGATCTCATTGCGCAATGTTGCTATTTGTTTGGCGTATAAAGTGCCCGTAATAGTGGCTCCATGCTCGAGATACTCAATCATTAATACCCCTTTACCATCCCAAAAAACAGAGCCCATGACCTTACCGGCAGATGGGCTCACCTTGAATTTCATCGGAGTTGGAGATGATGGCCTTTTCCATGTCATAGACTGCAGTTTCGTTTCAGGGTCGTAATGATGGAGCCATGTTTCGTCCATTGTTATAAATCGCGCCAAAAAAAGTTCCCGGTCTTGCTGCATCAGGTTCAAAGCTTCTTGACAAATCTCTAGTCTAGTTTGTTTTTGCGTGTCAGTAAGCATTCTTGGTACCCAACACGCAGATACCTTTTTCATACCCAAGCGTTCATGTAAAATATTATGCACGCTCCCCGTTGAAATCTTTACATTTTCAGCAATAAAACGAACTGTGACACGACGATCCGCCAAAACTGAGTTTTCGACTTTTTTCACAATTTCTTCAGTTACTGCTGTAGTAGGGCGTCCGGAGCGGGGGTCGTCCATTGTCGATGTTCTTCCACGTCTAAATTCGGCGCACCAACGTGCGACTGTCGAATACGGAGGAACATTAGACCCTAAAGTGTCCCGCAAATCCAAATTGACTTGGTCCGTAGAAAAATTTTTCAAATACAAGTATTTGATAACGGCGCGCAGTTCAATTTTCTCCATTTTCGCTAACGTACTCAATACCATTGCAAAGAAATTACCGTATATTTTTTTAAACAAAAGACAGTTAGTTTTATTTTTTCATAGCAATCAGCTAGATAGATTAGCTTTACCGGCCAGTATTTAATTTCGTAATATTAAAAGAGTTTGCATCTCGTTCTCACTTTATATTGAACGCCCCTCGTATAAACTAACGCACATAAATTTCGAAAATTCAATTTAATTTTCGTGCCCGGAGCTCGAACTAACGCACGATACTCTACTTGAGAGGCCATAGGTTACATTTCAGCTTCGGAGCTACACGAACTTATTCCACCTACTCATTTCTTCCACAGGTCGACCAGAATGAGGGTTTTCTATGAGAGGCTATTTGGCGCTAGTATCGTCAACAACTTGACAACCCGCCGTTGCCGTTTGACAACTTTGACATTTGTTGTATGGGTGTAACGTCAAATTTTAATAGACCTTACGATACTAACGCCATCTAGCGATATTCCACCTGTCAAAAAACCCTCATTGGGCGGGTTCTCCACCCTTACGTTGTCAGTATTCTCAAAATCCGCACAAAGCGTTTTCGCTCTTCCTTCATCAACCGCACAGCTAAGGAGGGAACTCCCTGCCTGAGACTGTGTTCCCTGAACACTACAATTTGGCCGCTTTCAAGTCTAGGGTGAATGAGCGCTTACTAGGCAAGCGTGCTCCATCGTAGGCCTCATCTTCGCTTTCCATCAGGCGTAATTGTGGCCATAAGCAAGCCTATATTGTATAAAAAAAAGGTCAAACTACTAGGCCTCCACGGCTTTAGAGGCGATCCCTAGCTTTAAGTAGTTGATCTGGTCCCAAACTAAGCAAATATTGGGTACTTAACAACGGATAAACATACTTCTTAGACAAAAAAAACATATTTACTTAAACATCCAAGACTCAAGCATACACATTCGTATTTTTCACACAAATATCTGGTCCGACCGGGAATTGAAACCGGGACCTCAAGCTTCCTAGTCAGGTTCTCAAGCCACTAGGCCACCCGGTTCGGTCGATTTGAAAGCTAGGGATTGCCAATGCGGATCCTAACTATTTCCAAACATCTCTGTCGATGATATAATTAAGTATAAGATAGAGAGTATTGATTAAAATACTGGAAAACCTCGGAAGAAAAAGTGGAAAGTAAGTAATTCTGTCTTGGAGGTAGGTTAATCTAGCGTTACTTGCTTCGATGACTTTCATCCTTTCGGTTTGACTGGATATTGCGAATGGAAGCCGTCGGACCGTATGCGATAAGGAAATACCTCTTTCATTCCAAGGTTTAATCATCGCGACAGCTGCAAGAGTATGGTTGGAAAAATAATCTCAAAAGTTGATAGGCAGATATGTATGGAACCCAGCCTGATCACCAATAGAATTATAATGTATGCAGAATTATCGATCCTACCATTGGCTATAATTGTTATTAAGACGACTCTGTGTAGGGTGGGAGATTTTTCATAGATATAGGACGAACGCAAAAACAAATATACTTAATGATTTGTAAACTCACGTATTTGAGGACTGATAACTGGCTTCTCCGGCATTTTTGAAGATTCTCATTTTAGAAAACATTGCATAAATAACTAGCTGTCGTGGTATGCATGCAGTTTGTATTGGACATGCACCCCAATTTGCCAATCATTCTTTGATGAAATGAAGTGTTTTGGACGAGCTGTTTCTTGGTTTACTGTATTTCTCAATTGGAATCTGTTTGGAGGCAATTTAAAAAATGTGTAGTTTTTATTATTATGAGTGAAAATTGCAAAAGTTTTAAAATTATACGTGTTACAAAGTCATGTCGAGTCTCGAGTGGCGTTCACGGACCGGAAGACGCAGTGTAGGTAGGCTGTCAACAAGATGGAGCGACGACCTGGTTAAGGTTGCGGAACGCATTGGATGCGGATGGCACGGGCCCGATCTGCTTGGTGAGCCTTGGGGGAGGCCTATGTTCAGCAGTGGACGTCTTTCGGCTGAAATAATGATGACGTTACAAAAAGTCCTGACCGACTGACGGACCGATTCATCAGCCGAATAACCAATGTCCATAGTAATGAATTACCAAAGCGTGTGATTGGATTCGAGTGCGTCAAAATAATGACAGGGATTCGTGATAAATTAATGCGATTATTGACGTAATTAACCGAATTTAATGCCAAAATGCTGATGTATTTAAATAAATAGAAAGAAAGAAAGAAAGAAAGAAGACATTTATTCACTTTTACAAGACACACAAATACAAGAAAGTACACACAAATTCATACAAATAAACAAGGTTCACAAAACAACGAAGTAATAAATACACAGATCTGCATGTGTGTCCATGCAAAAGTGAAACGGTCGCTGACTCAGCATTATGCTGAGGCGTTAGACGCCTGCAGCGCTGATTTTCTGCCAGAACCGTCTGTGACACACGGAACGATACACAAATATACTATATAAACTACTTAATAAAAAGATAAATTAATAAAAAGATAATGAATTAACAAACAATTTAGATTTATTATTGCGTAGCATAATATGTAAATAAATAAATACAATAAAGAAAAAGTAAACTGCGAAAACATAACCCTGTAAAACAACAGGTTGGCATATCAAGTGCTGGTTTTATAGGTAGGATTTTTGGAGCGTTAATAAGTGATCCTTCAGCTTGCGCTTGAAGGTGTACCTACTAGACGCTCCTTGGATAGGGGGAGGAATATCATTCCAGCACTTGGACGCCGCAAACTTAAAACTTCCTCGAAATGCCGCGGTCCGGTGTTTAGGCACAAGAACCATAGCACTCCTGCGCTCACTCTTCGACCAAACAATTTTATTGAAGAGGTACAACGGTGTCCTGTAGCGTCTCACACCGAACAGCAAAGTGGCGAGGTGCATGCGCCTGCGTGCAGGCATGTTCAGCAAGTTAGCGGCGTTCAGGTAAGGAGTGATGTGGGACCGGGGAGGGACACGGAAACAAAAACGAGCACATGCGTTTTGCACTCGCTGTAAAAGCCTCTTGGAACGACCAACAATGCAGCCGTCATAAACAATATCACAATAGTTTAATCTGGACAATATAAGCGATTCACAAAGGTTAACACGCAAATCAACACTAAGGTAATCGCGTATACTGTACAGAACCTTGAGGCGGTAGAAGCAGTTACTCACAACTTTTAGGATGTGGTTCTCAAAGCTCAGCTTGCCGTCCATAAGTAGACCAAGGTTATTGGCTTCTACCACCCGTTCTATTGGTTTACCCATAACGGCAACATCCCCGGTAGTCAGAGCATCAATAGTATTCCGAATTTGATGCCTCGATCCAAAAACTATATACTTCGACTTGTCGGGGTTGAGGACTAAACAGTTCCTCTCCGACCAAGCTGAAATACGATCGAGATCTGCATTGACGGCGTCTACAGCAATGGAAGTTTCTGACGGCGCGCAGGAGACGTACAGCTGCAGATCGTCCGCGTAGAGATGGTATCCACTGCTCTTTATACTGCTGACAATATCAGAACTGTACAATATAAAGAGCAGGGGACCCAGTATCGAGCCCTGCGGCACTCCCCGTGTCACAGGGCAAAGAGAAGACCGCAGAGTACCACCATCCACCCCACGCAATACGATAGTCTGCGCACGGTCAGTCAAATAACTGCTAAACCATTTTATCGCCGTGACATCAAATCCGTAATACGACATCTTGGATAATAGCAAGGGAACGCTAATGCAATCAAAAGCCCTGGAGAAATCTAAAAGTGCTAAAATAGTACTTTTTCCAGCATCCCTAGCCTGCAAAATATTATCGACTACATCGAGTAACGCAGTAGCTGTCGATCGACCCTTGCGAAAACCCGATTGCAGTTCAGGTAGGATGCTGTACTTCTCCAAGTATTCCGACAGCTGTTCGCAAACTACCCTTTCCACTATCTTCGACGCACAGGGAAGGATACTAATAGGACGGAGTTCGGACAGATTAACAGGATTAGGTTTTTTAGGTAACGGGGTCACTTGAGCAATTTTCCAATCAGTCGGGAAAGTCATAGTCTCAATACTCCTATTGATGATGAATGTCAGTACCTTCGAAGTCACCAAGTAAATAAATAAATAAATATTAGGGGACAATCTTACACAAATCGACCTACTTAGTCCCAAACTAAGCAAAGCTTGTACTATAGGTACTAGACGACGATAAACATACTTATATAGATAAATAAATACTTAAATACATAGAAAACATCCATAACTCAGGAACAAATATTCGTGCTCATCACACAAATAAATGCCCTTACCGGGATTTGAAACCAGGACCTCTTGCTTCGTAGGCAGGGTCACTACCAACTAGGCTAAAGCGGTCGTTAAAATAAATATTGATTTATGTATTTAAGACGACCAGATGGCCTAGTGGTTAGAGAACCTGACTGCGAAGCTTGAGGTCCCGGGTTCGATTCCCGTGTCGGGGCAGATGTTTGTATGAAAAATACGAATGTTTGTTCTCTGGTCTTGGGTGTTTAATATGTATTTAAGTATGTATCTATCTATATAAGTATGTTTATCCGTTGCTTAGTACCCATAACACAAGCTTTGCTTAGCTTACTTTGGGACTAGGTCAATTGGTGTGAAATGTCCCGTGATATTTATTTATTTATTTTATTTTAAATGACATAAAAGGACTCAATTTGCCAGAATCGTTATTTAGTAGCAAAAGTTTCATTCGACTTTTCTTCCCAGATGCTTTTTTTCTTACACTGGTTTTTAGGGTTCCGTACCCATAGGGTACAAACGGGACCTTATTAGTGAAGCTCCGCTGTCCGTCTGTCCGTCCGTCACCAGGCTGTCTCTCATGAACCATGATAGCTAGACAGTTGAAATTTTCACAGATGATGTATTCTGGTTGCCGCTATAACAACAAATACTAAAAAGTAAAATAAAATAAATATTTAAGGGGGCTCCCATACAACAAACATGATTTATTTTGCTCGTTTTTGCTCGATATTGATAACGGCAACAGGTAGACGCTTGAAATACTTATTCACAAAATATATCACAAAATAAATAATTAAATTTAAATAAAACGAATATTTAAGGGGGGCTCCCATACAAATGATTTTTTTGGCGTTTTTACAGATAATGGTACGGAACCCTTCGTGCGCGAGTCCGACTCGCACTTGGCCGGTTTTTTTTCCCAGATGTTTTTTTTCTCACATTGGTTTTTTACATTATATATTAACATTGGTTTTAGACCTCATTTCAAATGGCCATATCATTTAATAAAATATTATGTTGATCGATAATAGTAATTGTTTACGAATAGACTATGAGAAATAATCCTATGTGCGGTTCAACGTCATCGGCACTAGGAGTTCGAGCCCTGATGATGAAGAAGGCTGCAACAAGCAGTTATGAATGCCAAAAAATCTACCACTTTCTTACTTTTGCTGGGGCTAAATTCAGGAACGGCCCAACACGGTTTGCGAGCAGTAATTCGATCATTTGTGAGAGGATAGGGATGAACTGCTATTCAGGAACGCCGAAAATCACTGGTTTACGAGAGGTTTGGGCTGAGATTGGGATGAGCTTTACTTTTTATTCCTAGGAAAGCCGTGTTGGGCCGTTCCTGAATTTAGCCCCTGGTTGGCTTTAGTTGAATTATCACATTTATCTATCACCATAGCTTGAATTGGTCATGAAGGCATAACATCTGCCTTGATAAAGATTTCTCTATTGTGGCTTAATTATACAGGGATATCAATCAGTGCACACATATTGATACGTGATTCAGTATCGTTGATAGATCACGATTATCTGTTCAAGATTTTTTTTTAAATTTTGGGTTGTTCATAGTAATTCATCCAATAATTGGTCGAGTTACTATGAAAAACAAAAAAATTAAGTGATTAATATTATAACGAAAAATGACTACTGATTTTTTTTATTTTAACGACACTGAATCACATATTAAAATTTGTGCACTTAATAAAAAATTACCCTGTATATTTTTTCCTCACAGATAATAAGTTATCTCTCAGGATTTAATTTTCCTTGTTTTCATCGGTAGAAAATTATTTCAAACTATAAAATGCAATGAATTTCGCAACAAAAAGGCACATAAAAAAAACATAGCTCATTTTTGACGGATCGCTAAACCGCCAAAAAACAGCCAGCACTTCATTTGTCCCATCGTGAAAAACAATAGATGTTCCTTGACAGAACTGTATTCGTAAAAAGTCTTCCTCCCGCTTTCTAAAATAAGAAAATTTCGCGACAAACCAAAAATAAATTCAGTTTCCGAACTGTTCCATAATCATAAGGAAGCAATCAAATGGAACTTTTTTGTTCTTGATTGACTTTTGGTTTTGGAAGGTTTTGGACATTATTCATGATACTTTCTACTTTACACAAAGTTCGAATAAACCAGAAGGTATCATTTTTTTTAATATTTCCAAAAGTCTGTGGTTTCAAAATCACTACGATATAATACGGTGAAGGAAAACATCCCGTGGAAATCAACTGCAGAGCAATTAGATGTGAGTAAAAGAATCATGAGCACAATACACGATGATAGGGTTCCGTACCCAAAGGGTAAAACGGGACCCTATCTTTGACTCCGTTTCTGAGAGGAGGCCTGTGCCCTACAGTGGGACGTTTATAGTCTGGGATGATGAAGGGGTTTTTCTCGGTAAATAATATTTTGTTTTTAATATGTTTTCTACTTATTTAGTCCATGGAAGCCGGAGAAATTGGTGAAATGGGTGCCTGAATAACCCAAGCATTTGCCATAAATCTGTAGCTGATATTGCTATCACAAACAGAAGTGCAACCCACGATCGGATCGGTTGGGCGATAAACAAAATCCAATATCCGATTAGTAAACCAGTTACCCAACTTATCGGTGTTAATATCCGGGGGTGGTTGCAGTAGGAAAATATTGTAATGACTAATGAATGTTGAATCCATTATTTTAGGTTGATTTTATATTATTTTAGAGAAATAATATTGAAGCCGTGGTGGCCTAGTGGTTTGCCCTATGGTCTCTCAAGCAGAGGGTCGTGGGTTCCAGTCCGGGCTCGCACCTCTGAGTTTTTCGGAATTTATGTGTGAAATTACATTTTGTAATTTACCATGAGCTTTGCGGTGAAGGCAAAAATCGTGAGGGAACCTACATATATACACCTGAGAAGAAATTCAATGGTGTATGTGAAGTTCCCAATCCGCACTGGGCCCGCGTGGGAACTACGGCCCAAGCTCTCTCTCTTTCTGAGAGGAGACTAATTGTGCCCTGCAGTGGGACGTATATAGGCTGAGATGATGATGATGATGATGATGATGATGATGATGATGATACTGAAAATACTCTAGAAGAAAACATTCAGTGTCAATGTCATAAATAATCCCGTTTTTGAAAGAAAGAAAGAAGAAAGAAGACATTTATTCACTTTTACAAGACACACAAATACAAGAAAGTTCACACAATTTCATACAAATAAACAAAGTTCACAAAACAATGAAGTAATAAATACACAGATCTGCATGTGTCTGCAAAAGTGAAACGGTCGCTGACCAAAATAATTAAATAATTTAAAATTACCCATTTCATTTTACCGAACAAGAAAAACACTCCGGCTGGCGTTCTACACCAGACTTTAACCGCACGAAATAAATCACAAACCTCATTAACATGAAATCCAGTAACGCGGCTATTCTAAGACCTAAAACAGAAGCTCAGAATAAAAATACCACTTACTTTTTCACTCTTTGTGTCATCCTTTTTAATTTCAACCTTACATGGTTTGTCAAAGGTAGGTTTTGGTATGCAAAGTTGGCTACTTTCCTAACTAGTCAGTCTTTTAGATTATCAAAAAATATTGGACACGTATTTTTTATTTTGTCAATTAAACAAAAAATTACGAAGATATGGCACGTTGAAGTTTCGCGTGACGTCACTTGTTCCTACACTTTGTATGAGCGTTTTAGGAACAAGTGACGTCACGCCTCGTCACGCGGAACTTCAACGCGCCATATCTTCGTCATTTTTTGTTTAATTGTCAAAAGAAAAATTACGTGTCTAATATTTTTTGATAATGTAAAATACGGACTAATAAGAATTATTATTTTTTTACCTAGGAAACATCCCTATTGAAAATGATATGTTTATTTTTTAAAGATAATCCCTGGGGATTAAACAGTCTGTTGCGAATTATTTTGCCTCAGCTTTTGATTTTTTTTGTGGGTCATTTGAATTTTAAATGGTAAGCGTTGAGTTTCAAGAAAAACGAACTCGTTTAAAGGAATATAACAGTAGGTACTATACATTTTAAACTGCTGCTTTTTAACTCTTCTTTCTCAAAAACTTTCGAATAGCAGTTCTTTTCCATCTGCTCCTGCTTCTGTGGCTATTTCAAAGAACACAATAGACAGCGATTTTAAATCATCATTGAGTTTCTTGCCGGATTCTTCTCAACAGGGTTTTTCTGAACCGGTGATAGATTATTCGACGTTCATAGGAGCATCGATTGATGCCGAAATTGAATAAACTTGACTTGAATTTTGACTTGACATCGTTTTGCCAGCCTAGCTCTCCTTTAACTAATAGGTCTACGAAAACCAGTAGCATAGCGCTTCATCATCCGCTGGCACATCTAGAAGCTAGTGCCTAAAATACCACGTTTTTAAAATTACATTACCTATTTACCACATTTCAAGCTTACCAGATTCTCACTGCATTGCATTACAAAATCCGTGGCATGGATGGCATGGCGGTGGAATCCCCCAGAACCCCACCCAACATCTTCAAAAAATAAACCCGGAGAAGAAACCATATTACGCAAGATTTCCCCAGCTATATTATTTAAAATCTGTGCAAAATTCAGGAATATAAAGGCGTGTATGAAGATAAAACGCATTACCATAGCAATGGCAGTAAAGCGCGGGTTTAGCGGAACTCGGCGACAAAATTTGCTTTTGCACCGGTTTTTACGAGACGGAATAAAAGTAAATATTCTTAAAAGTACACTGGAAGTATAATAATATGGGGAATAAATGCACCGTAAGCTCCGCTTTATGCACGCAGTAGTTTTAGTGTTCTTTTCAGTTTTAATCTAAACTCTTTGTTCAAATACATGGGTGGTAGCTTGTTTTTTTTAAATACTAAAAGGAGGAAATTCTCAATACTATTCTTATACTCAAAGAAACCGAATCGTGAATCATGGTGGATCCTTTTCGCTGCTGTCGCTTTTCCATACACTGGCGAAATAAATCACCGTGAAGTTGGTAGTGGAAAAATTCAGAAATGCGTAGTGGTAATCAATTAACTTTATAGCTAAACCGTTTGAATGAGTTCAAACGGTCTAGCTATAGTTCTATAATCTGCATAATCTGGTATAACTTAGTACCGTTTGGTATAATTATTATTATAGCGTAAACTCATATCGCTTAATCTTGTTTGGCATAATAATGCTGTTGCGTTAGTTAAATTATTAGTTCCCTTTCGAAACTGTAAAGTGAGCTTGCGCAGACCAGAGTTAGCCACTTAACTCCGAGTTAATTGCTAACCCAGAGCTAAGGAGTGTCAAAATATTAATACATTTCGCTAATCGTTAACCCTGAGTTATGCATGACAGTTCCATAACTGTTAGTGATTTAATTTTTTGACCCAAGTGGCCCTAGGGCGCAAGCTTTACAAAAGTGAATTGGAACGGGAGCGTGTCGCAATCTCGACGCCCCTTGAATCAGTTTTTATACTAAATACGTAGATCGTCGTGATCCAAAGCAGACAGAAGAGACGGGGCGGAGACGCGGCCTGCGAACAAACGAAGCGGACTGCGACGCGCCCCCGTCCCACGTCTCTACTGTATGGCTTCCGCCTCAGGAACCATTTGTATATTAAATTACCTGAGTACTGCGCAGCGACACGAAGGAGTCAGCCCCCTCAGAGACTCCCAGAGGCACCTCAATGATTACTTTTACACCCTGAAAATAAAAGAAGTTGTCCTGATTATGCTGAAGAAAAGTGATTAGTGGGTCTAAAGAAAGGGAAAGAGGGTTTACGAATGCACGGCACGAATCTTAATATCAAAAGTAACATTTACTGAAGTGAGGAATAAATAAATTCTCATCCTGATGGATTACTGAGTCGTTTTATGTAAATGTAGCTGCACTGAAAGCGGTTATTCGTCTTGAGTGATCATGGCGGCCAACTGGGGACTAACGCGCGGAGCGGGTTCGATCCCGTGCGGCACCAGCTTTAAGATTGACAAAATTACAAATAAAGACAGCACAAATGCGAGTCGGACTCGCGCACCGAGGGTTCCGTACAAATTTTTAGGTATATCAAAATATACGCCGTAAACAGCCGTGACTATATTAATCCAGTATTAACAGAGTCTGGTTTTACATTGGTTATTCGCAACCCCCTTAATGTTTAATTTAACTAAATTTTCATTATTTGTTGTTGTAGCGGCCACAGTAATATATTGATCGCTGAAAATTTCAAATCAATCTATTACGGTTCAAGAGATAGAGCCCTGTGACAGACAGACAGACAGACCTGTTGACACCCTTTAGGTACGAAACCCTGAGAATGTACATTGAACACTAACCATCTCAAAAAATTACACACTAATTTTATTGAGCTAGCTCGAAAACTTTAGCGATTCTCACTCATAATAATCACGAACTAAAATTGCTAAAGCTAACTCGACGTTTCGAATGAAACAATCCATAGTTCGATTCAGGAATTAAATTCGTGATTAAATCCTGATAAATATTCGAAATTAATTGAAACAATTACTTTGGTCATCCGCGGAAAACCTTGGGAGAGGCCTATGTCCAGCAGTGGACGTGAAGTTATGATGATGATGATTTTTATTTTTAATTAATTGAACACATAATTTATTGCTTGAGAGCTCATCTATCAAATTTCAATTTGGCTAAAGATTAACATTTTTCAACGTCTGATCACCGATTAAAAGTTAACGTGTATAAAAACAAGGAAATAATAAATAAAATTCCGAAACGCAAAGGTAACGTATCGTAGCTAGTCCGACACCCATCGCTCACTCGTCCGGGTTGGGCAACCAGTGATCAATAACCGAAAATCCCGCGGGATCCCCACCAAATGTTACCAAACGACTCACTTTACCGAAGCATTTGTTTTAACTTGCTATTTCGGATATGATGATTGAGGTTATGTGATACGGGGTATTGTTTGAAGGTCCTTCAAAAAAATATTAAGCTCTAAAAAGCTAATTTTTGTCAGAGTTTAGGAAAGAAAAAAACCGGCGACTCGCGCACGTAAGGTTCCCTACAAATAATTATCTATAAAAATTGCGGTTAACTACTTACCAGGTAGATCTCGTTCAAACCAATTTTCGGTGGAAGTTTACATGGTAATGTACATCATATATATTTTTTAGTGTTATCATTTTCTTATTTTAGAAGTCATTTTACCACTTTGGAAGTCGCCGCCCCCGCAGAATAAAGCCGCAAGTGAAAAATGACAATATTACAGGAATAAATAAAAACCGAAATTGATCCACAACTTTTTAATAATAAGCAGTAGAAGTTAAGTTTTAGTGGCATTCAAAAGCTAATTTTTTTCCCCACTAATTTTAATAGCTGTAGTGGATTAAGCATTCATCATTTAAAAGTTATTGACGAAAAAACGATTTACAAAACTATTTGCGTATTCTATTATTTGTAAAATTACTTTACGGTTTTGTTCGTCTATTTTTTTCCTTTTTTTAGTTTTGTAATGAACAGTAACTTTTATATTCTTTGTATTTTTTGCAATACAGTTGTAATGGCAACACATTATTACTGTTTTATTCTGGTCCATTTATAATAGTACTGAACAAGTAACAGATGATTAATGTTTTTTTTAGTATTTTACAGGATCTTTTTATATTTGTAACATCATTTTACAAAATACCATAAGGAGAACGAGTTAAAAGGATAAAGTAATAAATTTTTCTTAGTAAGAAAAACGTAATTTTAATAGTTTTTAAGAAGCAATAAAACGTAATATTTCATTAAAACTAGCCACTAGGATAAGTAGCCATCATAAAACTTAAAAATATTCCCAAGAATTTTATCATAAACAAGTATTTGCGATTGGTTTCCTTAATCTCCCTAAACTTAGTTAGTCTTGTGTATTTATTTGTAATCAAGAATTTTAAAATAGCAAAAATAGTCAATCACTACATAGTATAAAAAAAAGTCGCTTCCCGCTGTCTGTCTGTCCCTATATATGCTTTAGAGCTTTAAAACTACGCAACGGATTTTGATGCGGTTTGTTCCTGAATCTCACTTTACATTTTTTATCTGGTTTGGCGTACTATTGCATACCCCATGTAATGCAAAAAGAGAAACCATTCTACCGAAAATATTAAAAACATCTGAACTAACTGAAGGAGTTTTCATGTTCACATTAATTAGTTCACCCACCAATGACAGTGCGCTCTTTCAGGACTAAGCAGGTATTCAGATACGTCTAGTGAAAAACCGGCCATCAATTTTATTCTACGAGTGATGTGCCCTGCCCAATGCCACTTAAGTCTGGCGATTCTTCGAGTTATGTCGGTGACTTTAGCTTTTGCGCGGATTTCATAAATTTTAATGCGACCCCGCATACAAACTCCAAATATAGCCCTCTCCATCCCCCTCTGAGTGACTTTGAGCTTCCTTATGAGGCCCATTGTTAGCGGCCGCGTCTCAGTGCCATGAGTCATCACTGGCAACACACACAAGTCCAAAGACTTTTGACTTGAGACACTGCGGTATATTGGATGACAAGATATTGCGAAGCTTTCCGAACGCTGCCCAGCCAAGTCTATTTCGTCGATCGAAAGATCGAAAGGTTGATCGAATCGAATCGTCGATCGAAGTTGAACCTATCTAATTGGATTATATGTCCCAGGTAGATATAGTCGTCAACAACTTCGAGCAAAGTGTCTCCTATTACGACGGGAGCTGGTACAACTTGGGCGTTCGACATAACCTTCATCTTGTCCATGTTCAGTTTAAGTCCAGCTATCTCGGATACTCTTCCGAGGTCAGCGAGCATCGCACTAAGGTCCTCCATGAAGGTTCAGCCATAAGCACCACGTCGTCGGCAAATCAAAAGTGAGTGATGTATATTCGCCATTTACATTAATGCCGCGCTCTTCCCAGTCCAGAGACTTGAACGCATCCTCTAGTGCAGCGGTGAACAGTTTCGGAGAAATAACATCTCCTTGACTGACTCCCCGCTGCAATAGAATAGGCTTCGACATCTTGTCCTGAAGTCAGACGGAGATTGTGGAGTCTACTTGGCACCGTTGGAGAGACTGCAGTACAGCCCAAGTCTGGATCGAATTGAAGGCTTTCTCGTAGTCTACAAATGCCAGGCAAAGGGGGCGGTTATACTCTTCGGTTTTCTGTATAACCTGCCGTTACGCATGTATGTGGTCTAATAGTGCTAAAGCCCTTTCGAAATCCGGCTTGTTCGGGAGGCTGGAAGTCGTCTAACTTGCGCGCGAGACAATTCGTGATGGATGAATCTCGAAAACAGCTTATAAATGTTTATGTGTGGCTCAGAAGTGAAATGGAACTATAATAATTCTTCAATAAGGTATTATCGCCTTTTTTGAAGAACATCACCAATTCATGAATGGTGGAATCGAATACTTTCTGAAGGGCTTTTAGGACTGGTTTTCCTCTCGCCTTCAGAAGTTCGGCCGTTATTCCGTCATCACCAGGGGCTTTGCCATTCCTGAGTTGCTTGAGAGCCACACTAATCTCGTACAAGCTGACGTCCGGGATATTTTCGATGTAGTGTCGGGTTAAACTAGCTCTCGGGTCTAGAGCTAGATCCATGTCGGGTTTTCTCGTGGATGTGTATTGTCCATAGAACTTTTCGACTTCTAACAATAGCTCCGGTTTAGAGCTCACGATCCTACCTTCATCGGTCTTTAACTCTGCCAGTTGGCTTTGCCCAATATACAGATTCTTTGCAAAAACTTTAGAGCCTCTGTTGCGCTATATCGCCGCTTCAATACTATTAGTATTAACATGGCGTATATCGCGCCTCAGAGACTCCGAGATCTGTCTATTAACCCGCCGGTATTGGCAAGCGTCACCAGATGTCTGTAGGATCATCTTACGTCGATCTTCCATGAGCTTTATAGTAGAGGCTGTAATCTGTTTGGTTCTACATATTTGTAAGTATTTTTTTAAATGTTGACAGAAACTAAACACAGTTTGCATTATCTATGATACATGACTCGAAAAAATTGACATTTTGTGTTGGCGGGTGGCCACTACTTTATTATATTTAAGTGTTTAGAGACCGAATAATTTTATTTTTGGATTTTTTTCCTCGCAATGTCATGAAAATCATTGTGTGTATCACGGGCAGTAAGTAAAGAATTTGTAATGTAACACAAACAGACTTGAGTTAGCAGCGCCGAAAGCGGAATGAAGGGTCACTTGCGTCCGCGACGTGGTTCGCTCTATGGTAGGAAGAGACAACGACATCACTTGCTTCTTAAAAAATGGCCTATTCGGTTTGGCAACGGCTTTTTCACTAAATATTTAGGTAAAACAGAAAAGTAAAGGATGTTATCGTATTAAACTATCTAGATTTTTTTTTCAAATGGATGTTACAGAATTGTAATATTAAAATCTGCACCAGAAGAAAACTGCAAAAGGGTTTGCAATTAATTTTCTATTTCTGTTGCACCTTATAACTACAGTTTGATACTTTACACGAAACATTGTTTCAATTCTGGTACGCAATAACATATTGCTGATTTTTCTAGTTTTGTCTGTGACAAAGAATAACGTCATTATTTGTTGTATCTTCGTAAGTATTTAATAAAAAAATATGGAAAAAATTGAGGTGATGTATTTTAACGCGTAGATGTCAAAACTGAATGAACAATAAAAACCGGCCAAGAGCGTGTCGGACACGCCCAAGGTAGGGTTCCGTAGCCATTACGAAAAAATCAAGTAATATTTTTCTAAGGATTTCGTATGTGTACGGAATCATCCAAGTTTAGGTATGTTTTATACCTAAGGCTACTATTTACTCTTAAACTACAAATAATTTCCAAGCAATCTTAGCCGCTATAATTTTCCTAGTAAATTTGATATATTTACTACCCTTCTGAATTTTTTCAAATTTTTCCACCCAACAGTTTAGATTTTAGAGGGCGGGGGGGACGGCCGATTTTAATGAAAATTTTCACTTTAAAGTTGAATATTTCGCAAACAGATCACTGAAAAGAAAAATCATGTTAGCAACCCCACAATGATTTTAAAAGACCTATCCAACGATACCCCACACTATAGGGTTAGCCGAGAAAAAAAAATCACCCCCACTTTACGTCTATGGGAGGTACCCTAAAAAAAATTATTTTACTTTTTTTATTAAATCACTTTGTCGGCGTGACTGATATATATATTCATGCCAAATTACAGCTTTCTAGTACTAACAGTCTCTGAGCTTAGCCGCGGACAGACAGACAGACAGACAGACAGACGGACAGACATGGCGAAACTATAAGGGTTCCTAGTTGACTACGGAATCCTAAAAAGCAGGTAACTGCACTTTGCGGCTTTATTCTGCGGGGGCGGCGTAAGTGTCTCTCGCGCAAACTATTCAGTTTAGAAACCTCAATATCATTTTGAAGACCTATCCATAGATACCTACCCCACACAGGTATGGTTTTGATGAAACAAAAATTTTTGAGTATCAGGTCTAAGTATGGGGAACCCTTTAAATTTATTGTTTTTTTTTCTATTTTTGTGTGAAAATCTTAATGCGGTTTACAGAATACAATATCTACTTACCAAGTTTCAACAGCATAGTTCTTACAGTTTCGGAAAAAAAGTGACTGTGACATACGGACGGATAGACAGACAGACAGATAATGAATGACGAATCCATAAGGGTTCCGTTTTTTGGGTATAAGTGTTTTCTCATCAAAACACATAATATCGAATATTGTTGGATAGATCTTTCAAAAACATTATAGGTTTGCTAGGATAATTATCTAATTGTCACGGTGTTTGTTATGGAACTCCTCCGAAACAGCTTGACCGATTTTTATGAAACTTTTTTCTCTGTATTCGGTAGGTCTGAGAATAGGTCGTAGGCTATTTTTATACCCCTATTCTTCGCGGACGGAGTCGTGGGCAAATATGGGATAATTCACACCAATTGACCTAGTCCTAAAGTAAGCAAAGCTTGTGTTGTGGGTACTAGGCAACGGATACACATACTTATACAGATAGTTACATACTTAAATACATTATTAAACACCTAAGACCCGAGAACACACATTCGTATTTTTCATAAAAATATCTGTCCCGACGCGGGAATCGAACCGGAGACAAGCTTCATAGTCAGGTTAAAACCACTAGGCCATTTGGTCGTCAAACGCTTGTACAAATTACGACAAATTTTATAATTGTATGTGATACGTTCCCATAAAATGTTGAAAATAAATACGGCAGGCCTCAACGCAACTGGGTCATCTGGTTGCGGGAATCTCGCTTTCTAATTAAGGGAACGGATCCCCTATTTACCAACAAGGGGGAGGTTTTGTGTTTCTAACAGAGAGCGCAGTGTGTTATGTTGTTTATTTATGTTTTACTAACACAAGAAACATCTACAATCTTCATCATTCCGAGCTATCCTCCTAAGTTCTGGCGTACTTTATAAAGAACAAATCTTCAGTAAGATTACCGGCTGAATGTACTATAGAAAGTACATTAAACAATTTCAAAAATTACAAAACGTATACAAGTTAAGTATGAAGTATCTTTTTCTATTTATTTTTTCAACTTAATTTTTTTATTACTTTTACGGTCATTCCGTGAAACCATATATTTCAAACTAAATACAAAGTGAAATATAGATGCACAGAAAAAACCCCAGAAAAAAGACCAATGCTGGGAATCGAACCCAGGTCCTCAGCGTTCCGTGCTGCGTGCTTACCCCTACACCATCACTGGTCTAGAAGTTAGCGACGAATTTTTCCCATACATCGTACACTTCAGTCTAAAACTTCAGCCGCTAACTTCTAGACCAGTAATGGTGTAGGGGTAAGCACGCAGCACGGAACGCTGAGGACCTGGGTTCGATTCCCAGCATTGGTCTTTTTTCTGGGGTTTTTTCTGTGCATCTATATTTCAGTTTGTATTTAGTTTGAAATACAAAACGTATGACTCTTATTTAGGTCTTAAGTTCTACATCGGTTAGGAAATGGTGGGACTCAGGAGGAACACGTACTGTGGGCATAGTCCTTCTCTCAGAATGGCAAGGCTTGAGCTGCAGTTGCCACGCGGCCCCAATGAGTAATAGGAATTTCACACACACCATTGAATGTCTATGCAGATCGCGCGGGTTTCATCAGGATGGTTTCCTTCAACCGTAAATCTTATTGTCATTTTTAAAACTCGAAATTTAGAAAATTTTGAAAGATTCAGAGATGCGAGCCCGAATTTGAACCCACGTTTCTCAGCTTGAAAGACCAAAGGTCAAACCACTAGGCGCAAGCCACACAAAAGAGACGTGGGACGGGGGCGCGTGACAGTCGCGGCGCGCTTCCACTCAGTTTTCATACTAAATGTATAGAAGCGTCGCAATCCAAAGCAGACAGAAGAGACGAGGCGCGTCTTCGCCTCTTACGACGTTTCTATACACATAGTCGACTTAGTTTAGACGACCAGATGGCCTAGTGGTTAGAGAACCTGACTACGAAGCTTGAGGTCCCGGGTTCGATTCCCGTGTCGGGGCAGATGTCTGTATGAAAAATACGAATGTTTGTTCTCGGGTCTTGGGTGTTTAATATGTATTTAAGTATGTATCTATCTATATAAGTATGTTTATCCGTTGCCTAGTACCCATAACACAAGCTTTGCTTAGCTTACTTTGGGACTGGGTCAATTGGTGCGAATTGTCCCGTGATATTTATTTATTTATTTACTAGCTTTTGCCCGCGACTCCGTCCGCGTGGAATTAGTAATTTGGGCAGCTTATTTTTTTTTATCCAATATGCTTTCTCATCAATTATGGCTCTCCTTAGTTCCTCGATAAAAAAAAAAATACCCCCCCGCACCCCCCCCCCGCACACCCGCGTTCACATTCAACACCGTACTCCCAAGTCAAGCGTGCCTATAGAAGTTTTACTTCAAAAACCCCCGATTTTGAAACATTCTTCCGCTCCGCTCCGCTCCTATTGGTGTTAGCGTGATGATATATAGCCTATAGCCTTCCTCGATAAATGTGCTATCTAATACTAAAAGAATTTTTCAAATCGGAGCAGTAGTTCCTGAGAACAGCGCGTTCAAACAAAAAAACCTGTTCGATAAATTCTAACACTAAATATTAATCCAAGAAAATACCAACATATCAGTGAAAACCGCATCCTTCTAGGTTAAGCCGTTTCTGAGATTAGCGCGCACAAACACACAGACAAACAGACAAACAGACAAACAGACAATAATTCTAAAAATCATTGTTTTGGGTTCTATTGTGCTAATAAATAGCCCTAGTGACAGTTTTTCTCAAATATCTTCAATGTGCAGACACCGACTTGTTACAGATTTATTATATGTATAGATTATATGTATAGAGTTATTAGTAAGAAAACTGATTCTAGGGGCGCCGCGACTGCGCAATATGATTCGACCTTAAAGTGTCACGAAAGCTTAAAACATTAGGTTTATTACTTTAAACTTTAAAGGAAAACGACGTTGTTATACACCGTGAAATTTTAGTGGTTGTTTTCCCGAAACGAGGTGATTTAGTATCGATTGTACAATCGATTTATAATTACTATTTTGACTAGAGTCAAAAATCCAATTGTGAAAAACGAAAGTCGAAAATGACCGCAAATCAATAGTAACGCTTCGTTGGTACCTAACCTATCGCACGATCGTACGCTACTTGTACCAACGAAGCGTAACTATTGGTTTGCGGTCATTTTCGACTTTCGTTTTTCACAATTGGATTTTTGACTCTAGTCAAAATAGTGATTATAAATCGATTGTACAATCGAAACTAAATCACCTCGTTTCGGGAAAACAACCACTAAAATTTCACGGTGTAGACATTAGGGCACAAGCCACACAGAAGAGACGTGGGTTGGATGTGAGCACAGTACCTATCGGCTCCCTTTAAATCAGTTTTCATACTAAATGTTAAGCGCGATCCAAATCAGACAGAAGAGACGAGGCCGCGTCTCCGCCCCTCGCTACGTTTCTATACATTTAGCATGAAAACGGATTCAAGGGGCTGTGACGCACCCCCGTCCCACGTCTCTTCTGCGTGGCTTGCGCCAAAGAGTCCTCTTGATTTTATCATCATTTTACGTTTTTAAAATATTTTACGGGATTCAGTGCGCTAACAGTAAACATATTTTAAGTTTGCAAATCAGACTCGCTCTTGAACGGTTTTCATATACTCCGCGAACAGCAAAACTTTCGCAGACAACAGTAAAAGTTGCCAAGCGTAGTTTAGTTAACGCATTACGTTAATTAGTCTTGTTAGTGATTAGGGGAGTTGCGCAACCGGACAATGTTCTCTGCAACTTTTATTAGGGACTGCGTCAGACGAATCTGTGTAGTTTAGGATTGTATAACCCACTTGCCAAAATGTGACCCTTTTCAAGTGGCGAAGACGCACCAATGGCAGCCCTCCTTCTAGGGGGACACACTTAGTTGAAGCTAGTGTTGTTTATTTAGCCAATTTGTTGTAGACCCAGCTTACCTCGATGGCAGCGTCGATCAGTAAGTAGAGTGGCTTGTACGCATGCGCGACGCGAGCGCGGTGCGCGAACAGCCGGCGCCCGCACACCTTTTGCGCTTCGAGAACCACCTGCAACAAGTCGCTGGATCATTATCATCGTTCAAAGCTCGAGCCTGGATATTATACGAGGAACTTACTACTTTGGTGATGAAACCTGAATGCACAGTCACCATCAAAAGTAGCTGGTCACTTTTGTACCTTGTCGCACTACAGTTATGTAGATGCAAAACGTCATACGTGCTTGACAATTAAGTAATTACAACAAAGTACATAAATGACCAGCTACTTTTGATGCTGACCGCACGTGTGAAGCAACTCGATGATGTATTGTGAGTGAGATTCCCCATCCGCACTGAGCGCGAGTGGAAGCTACAAACCTCAATCTAGGAAGAAGCATGCCAAGCAGTAGCATGTCTACAGATCGGAAACAATGATGATGATAAAGAATTTTATTATTATTAGCCTGTATTAATGTCCCACAGCTGGGCAAAGGCCTCACCCCTGGACTTCCAACTCGCCCTGTCTGAACTTATATGTCCGGCCAGTCGCCCGAGAACGTGTCTAGGTCATCTCGCCATCTTCGCTTTGGTCTACACCGCGGCACCGACAACCATCTTGGGGCATCCATCGTCAATATCATCATCATCATCATCATTTCAGCCGTAGGACGTCCACTGCTGGATATAGGCCATCATCATTGACGCCCAATCATTACGGTTGGAAGCGACTTGCATCCACCCTGGGGGGTTACTACGAAATTCGAAGTTCGAAGTTCGGATCGTGCGGTCCCTCTCACTCTCGTAATAAATACCATTAGCGTGAGCGGAACGGCATGAAACGAAGTTCGAATTTCGCGCTTCGTAGTTTAGGGCCTGAACCTGCGGCCTTCACTGAATCGTCCGTCCATCTCGTCGGTGGACGTTCCACGCTGCGCTTGCCAGTCCGTGGTCTCCATTACAGAACTTTTGGCCCCCAACGGCCATCTGTTCTGCGTGATATATGGCCTGCCCATTGTCATTTCAAGGAACTAATCCGTTTGGCTATGTCAGTGACCCCCGTTCTTCTACGGATCTCCTCGTTTCTGATTCGATCCCGTTGAGAAACTCCGAGCATAGCCCTCTCCATAGCTGGCATCTGGGGCATCCATTCAGTGGTAACCCGCGCCCACCTTTCTGGGTGCATGCGACAGACGTGGCTAGCCCAGCCCAGTCCCAGCCAAGTCTATAATAATAATAAATAAGATAAGATAATTTATAAAATAATTCGCAGTACAAGATGACAAGAAATACAATGCCAGCCCAGTCAATGAAAGAATTTAATAAACATTTTTACACAGTGAATTCAGCAGACGTAATAAAGGTTTTCTAATTGAGAGCCACTAAATAACGAGCTCAGATTTAAAACATCGGTAGCAATCAGCGCGAATCCTGAATATCTCTGACAATTTCATCCCCGTTCTCGGAAGCTTGGAAATTACTGACGGAATCATAAAAAGGATATAATTTGATTTAAAAACTCCCCCTTTTTAAATTCCCCGGGTTTCATTACGGGGATTTCCTCGAGAGTTTAAGGCGTTTATGATTATTTTTCGAGTTCCGAAAATAGGATCGTAATGATGCCGAACTTTTATTGTACGTTTTTACCTTGGGGATTGAAGCGAGTTTGAAAATCAATAAATGTTCTCGATTTGTTTGCGTGAAATTTCATTCATTCGTCACATTTTAGACCCCCACGCAAAAGGAGGAGTGTTATAAGTAGAGGCCGGAATTCTCCTGGCATTGCTAGTACTACTTACCTCAAGGGTCTTTAACCTTTTTGAAGTCAAGGGCCTAGTATACTCTGATATTGGTTCGGTGGGCCGCAACATAATAAAAACATTCCATTGTAAACTAAAAGTTCCTTTTAATTTGTAAATAGGTATAAATTGTAGACATGTGAATTTAATTTTGTCAATACCATGTCGGGCCGCCATGGACGCAACCGCGGGCCGCCGGTTGAAGACCCTTGACTTACCTACTTACTTACTTACTTTATTATTACTTGAGGCTTTCATAGGGTCTTCTCATTTATCTACTTCACATATTATTATACATATTATATTGATACCTACATTATAGACCATAACATGTTAAAGATAATTAAAAGTAGATGTAAACAACGGGCGGTTTTATCGCTAAAGAGCGATTTCTTTCGGATAACTTTTGAGTAGTGAAAAATGTGAGAGATATTAAAATGAAAACTTACTATAATATATTTTAAACCGACTTTAAATGGGGGACGACTCACTTTTTATTAGAGGTAGTTTTTAGCAAACAAAGTTTTGACGATTAATTAAACGGAATTCTAGCTTTTCAGCTGTCTTAATTTATGCAACGCAAGTCTCATTGCTAGTGTAACTAATATTAAACCCAATACAGTGAGGATTAAGTTTAATTTTGAATGGAAAGTTGGTGGAACATGGCAACATGTCTAGTTACAAATGGTGCTGGCTTGGTGCCTGATGACCGTAAGTAACTAACGGGTGACCGTGCTGCGGCTGAGACAGCGATCGTTTAATAATGCTTTAGTTAACTTTAAAGTTGAACTAAGTTCTTTTATTAATGCATCATTAATACAAAACGATCGCGTAGACGTCTTTGGGATCACCCTACACGGCTCAGTGAATGTATATGTTACAGTCAAAACTCATAACCGGTCAAAACCACTTTTGACTGCAAAAATCAGGCAAAAGTGGTTTTTGGTCGGTCGGTGGTTTTGGTCGGGTGAGCAAAGTATTTGTTTCAGTTCATTAAAACAAAATAATATTTATCTCACTTATTGCAGGTAGATTCACAAGAGCTGGCACGAATGGATTGAACGAAAGTAATGTCACTTTGACATTTTTGTAGGAGAATGACTGATGCATGACATTTTCATATTTGTGTAAAGTATTCAAATAGGTAACACATAGATACTGTCATTCGCTCATTCGATCCATTCGTGCCAGCTCTTGTGAATCGACCTGTACTTACCTGAACCTCCTTTTCTGCATAACTGCCGATGTCAAAGTCATTCGGTATGAACTCTACTTTGAGGAAGTAGTCGCCTTCTGTGGAAAAATAACGACTGTCAACCAAATAAACTTCACTCATTCGTTGTTTCTAAGGATGCGTGAAATGCATCACGACAGGTGAGTAAGTCGAAGAAAATGGATGATTGCTAATGTTCACGTGTACCTAGGTGATGTATGTTGTGGCGACATCCCTGCGTAAATATTCATGCGTTTTGGTCACCGTGTTATTCATAATTATCTCAAGATTATTCATCATTTCAGCCGAAAGACGGCCACTGCTGAACATAGGCCTCCCCCAACGCTTGCCAAACAGATCGGTCCCGTGCCATCCAACGCGATCCCGCAACCTTAACCAGGTCGTCGCTCCATCTTCTTGGAGGCCTACCGACACTGCGTCTTCCGGTCGGTGGACGCCACTCGAGAACCTTTTTGCCGCATCGGTCATCAGCTCTACGAGCGATGTGCCCTGCCCACTGCCATTTGAGTTTGGCGATTCTTCGAGCTGTCGGTGACTTTAGTTCTTGCGCGGATTTCATCATTCTTGATAGCCCTCTCCATTGCCCTCTGAGTGACTTGGAGCTAGAGCTCAAGATTATTACCATAACAGAAACAAAAGTCGCAAGATCTTCGACCAAACTAGATTTAGAATAGGTAATTCGATACTGTTTATAATTTTCATTTTAGTATCATTTCTTTCAAAAATATTTGCTGAAACGGTAATGGCGAAAAGAAAACGGCGAACAACGCTAAATATTTAACCCCCTACCGATTTAACCGACCGCCCATGCTTTTTTTATTAGACTTTTCTCCATAGTGTTTTCCCTATGGGTCAAACAAAGTACCCCAACTTTTCGGTACGTAAATATTTTGCAATGATTAGTCTGAGCTCAGGCGACATCGAACCAACGTTGCGAATACAATTCCATTTTTAATCATTCTAACTACGAATCCTTAAAAATGATCTCGGTGTTCCCGAGCTTAACACTTGATCCCACCAATCTCGACGAGCCAAAAGTTAAATACGTTAATGCTACACTGACCGCACACGTGTCGATACAATGAACAAGGCACTCCTTTGTGCCAACTTCCCTCTCGAGAGTTCGCTAACTAGCTTCCGCTGCGCAATGCGATTGGCTTAATGAACTTTACTGAGTTCGACATTAAATGTCAACGTGGAGGTTTCTCATTGCATTGTGATTTATGACGTATCTTTCACAAACGCCGGTATTGTTTGGTATTCAAAATATGCTAGATACCTATATTTTATAACGGATCAGTGGCGAAGGGTATAGGTAATGCCGCCAGAGTTGAGGAAAATGATTACACACACAGCTACATAAACTACGGATTGCAAAAAAAGTAGTGAATGAATGAAATTAATGAGTGAATGAAAATATGAATTATTATGATCTTAAGGTGAAATACCTACGCAATACTATGCATATTATATTTTTTGTATCATATAACCTATTTTTGAAATAAAACAATTTGAAACTGATAAGAAATATTCGCAACAAAAAACAGATCAAAATATTTTATTTTCTGTTTTGTTTCAACTAAATGTATTTTCTTAAATAATTCCTAACGAAATAGGTTGAAGAAATTTTTAGTCAATCTTGTAATTCACTGTTGAGTCTGTTGCTATCGGTACGAATAAACGTCAAAATCTCGCTGTCATTATATGAGATGCGGTTGTGTGCGTGGCCTCAACTCTGGTGGCGTTACCTATACTAACAACCCATTTCCTCCCGGGTTGACTAAATTTTTGAAATTAGTTACCAAAAGCTTCTCTTCCATTACTGCACTTTCAAGAAGAGTCTAAATGGGTTTTGTATTTTTTTTTGCTACGACTTTACTTGTTTGCAATAATTTTCTCGTTCCGCCATTGTAACGGATTATCATCATCATCTCAGCTGATGATCGAATCATGAATGAGGAGATCCGCGGGGGAACTAAAGTCACTGACATAGCCCGGAGACTAGTCAGATTTAAGTGGCAGTGGAGAGAGCACTGCGGTTTGGTGTTTGAAGCTTGTAGCAGTCCGCTTTATCACATAATTATAACAGAGGAACGGAGCACTTTCTTAGCGCTGCCTTTGAATCGTAATGACTTCATTATCTTCAACAGTTGTCATTCAAAAATGTAATCTGTGGTACTGTTGGCGGCGAACCAGCTGGTATGTGAATTATAACGTTGTCAAACACGACTGTACCGTAATCTGTAGTCAGTGATATTCTTACCTATGGGTGGTTCGGGCTACTCAAATGTGAATGGTGTTAGTTACCCACATCGTGTAGCATGACCTCCTGGCTTTTTTATTTTGAGAGGGAGGTAAACGAGCAAGCGGGTCATCTGATGGAAAATTATCACCACCGCTCATAAATATCAACAATGCAAAAAGAGTCGGCCTTTAAGAAGGAGAAGGAGAAAGGAGGAGGAGGTTTTTGGCTCTGCGCCAGCGTGGCTTTGACACAGCACTGCGTGGGGTTTAAGTGACACTCTTACCTATGGGTGGCTCCCACTGCACAGTGGTAGGTATGGGGGTGAGGTTAGTGACCCGCAGCGTGTAGCAAGAGCGGTGGCCCTGCGCAAGCGCCGCGCTCGGGCGAAGCACCGCGCAGCCATGAAGCGATTCCCGCTGCCCAGGATCCAGACGACAGTCTTTGCCTAATTTGGGTTTGCAATAGTTTAGTTCAAGTTAATATGATAATCTTTAACCCGGTGATAATAGTAACAAAAATTGTGTAAGTTGCTGTACATTTTCGCGCTTTGACTTCCAACTCGTTAGAGTCACGGCCTCGCAATGTAATGCAACTTATGTATTTTTTTTTAATAGTTTAAATGTGGACTAACAATCTAAAATAACAAAACTGACTTGGCTGGACATTGCTGATAAAGTGAGTCTAGTATTAATATTAATGTTTAGGGGGAGTCTAAGTGTCACTCGTATGTTTGACATTAAGTCAATCCCCTTTATGCGTCTAAGATCCCTTTCCGCAGCTAACAAAAGAGCTGTTACCTTTGAAACGGCTGATCCGATTTTGATGAAATATATTTAAGAACCATCGCCAAGAAATCTGCTTTCTATTAAAAAAAACCGCATCCAAATCGGTGCACCCGTTAAAGAGCTATGATGCCACAGACAGACAGACAGACACACACACATAGCGGTCAAACTTATAACACCCCTCTTTTTGTGTCGGGGGTTAATAAATAAGAAAAGGAAGAAGCGGGCGAAGGAGTTTAAAAAACTTAAGTTACTGGAAATGGTTGTTCAGTAATTTTTCAAGTAATAGTCAAGAATAAAAAAATTGCCTCAACAAGAAAAAAATAACAAAACTTTGATTTAAGAGTTTTAAATGTTAAACTTCCAGAGGCCAGTGCAAAATTACAGCGAGTAATTTTATATCATTTGAATGAAAATGTATCGAGCAACACTGTCTTCCATCAGAACATTCTCTACAGGGACCTCAGCAGTCATCATTACACTCACAGTCCCCCGTCTTGTCGCCCTTGCAAGCCAGCGCGCGCAGCACGAGGCGTGGCGCGAGCACGCGGTAGGCGAGAAGCGAGGCGCGCGCGCAGCTCCCCGCCGCGCCGGCCACGTGGCACACGTCGCCCAGTGTGCGCCGGACCTGCACCAGCGTCGCTACGCAGCGGTCCGTCTACAAGCAACGAGATTGAGAATGGGATTGGATTGGGATTGGGAATGGGAACAAGAATGATAACGATAGCGATAACAATAGCGGGAACGGTAACGGGAACGAGAATGGTAAATAAGAACGAGAGCAATAACAGGAATGAGAACGAGATTAGGAATGGGATTGGGATTGAGAATGCGAATAGGAATGGGAACGGAAACAGGAATCAGAACGAGAATGGGAATGATACTGAGCATAAGAATGGGAACGAAAATGAGAATAAAAATCTAATACCTTTAAACGAGCAATTCTTGTATATATATATATATATATATATATATAATCAGGATCTCGGAAACGGCTCCAACGATTTCGATGTAATTTGGTAAGTGGGGGTTTTCGGGGATGAAAAACCGATCTAGCTATGTGTTAAGCCCAATTAGCGGTGTTGTACTTAGCGAGACACACGCACACATGCATGTCTTTCTTAAAATATCGAACGGCGAAACACTAAGTTAGTTGTCAATAAATCATCTTCGAAAGAACACGTATTCTATTTTATTTCAAGTGCGACTATCAATACTCAACCTAAATTCAAGCAACATATGGTCCATATCGAATCGGATGCAAAAGTAATTAGTGAAGACATCGGTAGCGCATTCCAGAGATAAGGTGCCGGCGAGTAACGTTTTTTCTATATGAACTTTGTGCAGTGCTACGCGTAAACAACTTAAATAAAACATTTTAAGCCAGTGAACGTTATTAGTACTTAGTGAATGTAATTGTTTAAAATTGAAGTGAACGATTAATATTATAAAATGACTACTGAACAATTATTAACTGTTTTGCAAGATACAGCAGGCTTATTACAAAAGACGCAAGCAAACTTGAGGAAATGTCCTAAAGTGCGATTAACAAAAGGTTACATCGAATCTCGACTTCAATGTGTTGAACAATACTGGAGCACCTTTAAAAGTGCCCATCAAGAACTTATGAAATGCACACCTAAAGAAAAACGCATAGACATACCGTACATTGTAAATGAAGAATATTTTATATATGAAGATTTATATTTCTGTATTAGTGGAGATTTAAGGGACACACTATCAGCATTATTGGGTAACCGGCTAGCACCAAATGAACAAATGCAGAGGTCGATAGTTACAGAAGAGAAAGTAAAACTGCCTCGTATACAGCCACCAGTGTTCAGTGGAAACTACGAAGATTGGACGACGTTTCAAGATTTGTTCACGTCACTTATTCACGACAATCAATCACTCACCAATGTTATGAAGTTACACTTTTTGAAGAATAGTGTAAGCGGCGAAGCGCAATCTTTACTGAAAAATGTACAAATAACGGAACAAAACTATGAACAAGCGTGGACAACGTTAAAGAATCGTTATGGAAACAAAAGAATAATTGTTAACGCCATTATGAAAAGATTATTTTCGCAGAAAAAGATAACAATTCCAACTGCTATTCAAATCAAAACACTACTAGACACAACCAACGAGTGTTTAAATAGTCTAAATAACCTTCAAATATCAATTGAATCATGGGACCCTATGATAATACACTTAGTTGTCCTGAAACTAGATCACGATACGCACAAGGACTGGGAAGAACAATCATTCAAAGATACTCCGAACACACTACCAACTTGGAGTCAACTAAGAGATTTTCTGGAAAACAAATTTCGGACTTTAGAACTCATAACTAGCATGTCTCCTAGCACATCAATAGCTAGACAAACTAACCAGAAAAGTTTTCATACAACATCTCCTACGCCAAAGACTTGTGTTAAATGCAATGAAAACCATACGCTCAGTCACTGTAAGGATTTCGCAAATATGCAGATTGGTGAAAGAATCGACTTCGTAAAAACTAATCATTTATGTTTCAACTGCCTCCTTGTTGGTCACTCGGTATTAAAGTGTCGACTGGCCACGTCATGTCAAGTGTGTCGCCGCCGTCATCATTCTTTACTACATCAGGTTAAGAATGACACCTTAAAAGCACATGTTAGTCAAATGGATAACGATTTTACTGTAGAAGAAGAAGAAGAAGGAGAACAAGAAGATGTTACAATTTCAACACATTTTACAACGAAAAAGTCGACAGCTCTATTAGCTACAGCGCTAGTACCTATTCGAAATAAAGTAGGGCACGTGACTATGTTACGAGCGTTGATCGACCAAGGCTCACAGGCTAGTTTTATCACAGAGAGAGCAGTACAGTTGATGAAGCAAAAGAGAACACCGGCAACAGGTACAATCACTGGAGTTGGAGCTACGAGAACACAAATAAACAGCGTGGTGGAGTGTGAGGTCCTATCGAGATGTGATGCAAAATTCAACCTCAAAATCAAAGCATACGTGCTAACCACACGCTTGACCACAGAACTTCCGTCCAAAACAATAACAACAACATCACCCACCTGGTCGCACTTAAAAGGGCTGGATCTGGCAGATCCAAGTTACAACCAACCCGGGCGAATAGACATGCTGCTAGGTGTCGACGTTTATGCACGAATTATTAAGAACAATGTAATCAAGGGGCCCCCAGGCTCACCGTGTGCTCAAAATACAAGCCTGGGATGGATCCTTTTTGGGGACATCAACGATAACCCACCAGATGATGATATCATTGTTATGCACCATAATCTATCACTGGACACGCTGGTTAGGAATATGTGGGAGCTACAATCGACTGAGAAACCAGAACTTACTTCAGAAGAGAAAATTTGTGAGAACATTTATAAAACCACCACCACCAGAACAGAAGATGGCAGGTACATCGTCAAATTGCCAACAAAAACTGAGAAACTGAAATCAACAGAGGGTGAAACAAAAAAGATAGCCTTAAGACAATTTAAACAATTGGAACAGAAATTCGAAAGGGACACAAAATTTAAGGAAGACTACACAAAGGTTATAGACGATTACTTAGCACTTAAACACGTAGAAGAAGTTCCAGAACCAGATATAAATAAGAATTCAGTATACCTTCCACATAAAGCCGTAGTCCGAGAAGACAAAGAGACAACTAAGTTAAGAGTGGTGTTTAACGCATCCTCTACGTGTGCTAACGGCGTATCACTGAATGATGAATTACTAGTAGGTCCTCAGCTCCAAGAAGACCTAAGAAGCATTATCATGAGATGGCGTATGAATCGAATATGCTTTATAGCGGATATACAAAAAATGTACCGTCAAATTATTGTCACAAAACAAGACGCAGACCTCCAACGCTTCGTGTGGCGACCGAATACCAATGATTTTATCAAGGAATATCGACTCCTGCGTGTTACCTTTGGCACAGCGTCGGCCCCTTACTTGGCAGTCAAGACTTTACAAAAGGTTGCTGAAGATGAAGGAAAAGAGCATCCTATCCTATAGCATCAAAAACAATTAAAGAAGATTTTTATATGGATGATCTCATGTCAGGGCAAGATAGTGTTGAGGAAGCTATTGAGGTCGCAAAAACTATCACAAACATCCTAAGAAACGGAGGTTTCGAGCTACAGAAATGGGCGTCTAATAGTTCAGAGTTTTTAAAACAATTTGAAGCCTCTGAAAGAAGTAGCAGCGTGAATATGGCCATCAATCTTGAGGGAACGATACGTGCATTAGGTGTATCCTGGAATATGGGTGAAGATAATTTTGAATACCAACTCGAGTTAACCCCATCACCAAATCCCATCACAAAAAGAAACATACTAGCAATCATCCAGAAACTGTTTGATCCATTGGGATGGTTAGTACCAAGCATAATACAGACCAAAATCATCATCCAAAAACTCTGGTTACACAGGTCCAGTTGGGACGAAGAAGTAGACCCAGATATTAAAGACGAATGGTTAAATATACGACAAAATTTTACACACTTAAAAGAAGTTAAAATTCCAAGATGGCTCCACACTACTAAACTGAGTCGAAACAAAATGTCAGTCCATGGATTTTGTGATGCTTCAACGAGTGCCTATGCAGGTGTGGCTTATTTGAGAGTTGAAACTGAAGACGGCGAAATTAAAACAAGCATCATAGCTGCTAAGGCCCGTGTTGCACCTGTCAAACCAGTATCGTTGCCTCGTTTGGAACTCTGTGGTGCTGTACTATTAGCCAAGTTATTAAAGCAAATTAAAGAAGCCATGAGAATTCCAGAGAGTCAAATATTTGCATGGACTGACTCCACAATCGTTTTGGCATGGTTGAAAGGAGATCCAAATCGATGGCAAGTTTTCGTGAGGAATCGGGTCGTAAACATTCTAGATGATATTGGAGATAAATGGTACCATGTAAAATCCCAATTGAACCCAGCTGATGTTGCGTCACGAGGTACACCATTACCAGATCTAATACTACACAATTTATGGTGGACGGGTCCGACATGGCTTCGAACAAAAGAAATTCCTTTTAATAAACCTGAAGTGAATACGGATTTAGAGATAAAGAAAAATATAATACATACAAATCTGAAAGTAAATGAAAAGCAAAACATAACAAACAAATTTGGAGATTTTGACGACCTTACTCAGCTGTTACAGACTATTTCATATTGTAAGAGATTTCTAAATCAAAAGAGAAGCCCTGAGACTCGTACAATCACGACGCACGAGATGGAGATTGCATTGTCAATTTGTATCAAACTAGTTCAAGAGCACACATTTCACGACGAACTAAGCAGGTTAAGGCAGAATAAAGATGTGAAACATGATAGTCCATTAAAACCCTTAAACCCATACCTTGACGGCGAAAATCTACTCAGGGTGGGCGGTCGTCTTCGACATGCCAATCTAAGCGAGGACAATAAACATCCTATCATACTCAACAATAAAAATCATCTGACGGCTCTGCTGGTAGCAGATGCACATCTAAAGACACTGCATGGCGGAGTACAGCTCACAATGTGTTTTCTACGGACTAAGTATTGGATATTAAGGTCAAAAAGCACCATTAAATCGCACATAAGCAAATGTTTAGTATGTGCTCGACAAAGAGCTACAGCTAGAAAACAGCTAATGGGAGATTTGCCCAAGCAACGCATCACGCCAGCCCGGCCATTTTTAAACAGCGGCGTAGATTTTGCAGGCCCGTATCAGACTTTAGTGTCGAGGGGCAGAGGAGTGAAGACGACCAAATCATACATAGCTATATTTGTATGTATGGCTACAAAAGCTATCCACTTGGAGTTAGTCGGAGATTTGACGTCAGAAGCTTTTATCGGCGCCTTTAGACGATTTGTTTCGCGAAGAGGAAGATGCGCACATTTATGGAGTGATCAGGGAAGGAGTTTCGTTGGGGCAAGTAAAGCTTTAACTGATGCTTTTAACGAGGCTAAATTAGATTGGGATGTGGACATAGCTAAGAAACTGGGACAGGATGGTACCCAGTGGCATTTTATTCCAGCTTATAGTCCCAACTTCGGTGGATTGTGGGAGGCGGGAGTAAAATCGGTCAAATATCACCTTAAAAGAATACTAACCACTCACCTTACATTCGAAGAAATGATGACTTTACTCTGCCAGATAGAAGCATGCCTTAATTCTCGCCCATACACTCCGATTGATGATAACGAAGGTACTGATCCGCTAACTCCCGGTCATTTTTTAATAGGAGAAGCGCCAATAACGATTCCATCGCCAAATTTGAACGACGTCAAAGCCAGTAATTTATCCCGTTGGCAATATTTGCAAAAATTATTGAGCAATTTCTGGTCCAGATGGCAACATGAATATATCTCCAGACTCCAACAAAGAACTAAATGGACAAGAAAAGAACACGAGTTCGAGATTGGCCAGATAGTGTTAATAAAAATGGAAAACTTACCTCCGGGCAAATGGATGATGGGTCGTATAGTCGACAAGCATCCCGGTGCTGACGGCTTAACGCGAGTGTACAGTGTAAAAAGTGGAGAAAGTGTTGTTAAACGTTCTATCAGCAAACTTTGTTATCTCCCGATAGAAGTGGATTCTGAATAAAATTGGTTTACTGCATGTACGTATTATATACAATAATTAACAATATACTACAGGAGCCTTTGATAATTATGTAATGTCGAATACTAAGTAATTAATTGAAGTTCTTACTATTTTGTCAAGCAAATGTCATATGAAATTGTTAATTTGATCACTTGAGCATGCTTAAATAGAGTATAATTATTTAAAAGGATACTTAATATCCTTTGGTGGGCGGTATGTTAAGCCCAATTAGCGGTGTTGTACTTAGCGAGACACACGCACACATGCATGTCTTTCTTAAAATATCGAACGGCGAAACACTAAGTTAGTTGTCAATAAATCATCTTCGAAAGAACACGTATTCTATTTTATTTCAAGTGCGACTATCAATACTCAACCTAAATTCAAGCAACACTATGTTTCATTTTCAGAAAACCGCTTTTACTCGTGTTTTCCGGCTATTTTTGTTTGCATTAGAATACAAAGCTAAATTTCGCCGGCTTCGAGCAGATCATAATAGCACAGTAGAAATCGGGTGGTCGCGGATCCAGCCGACCTCGGTTCGATACCACGTTTTTTTTAAGGATTTTAGTTTTTTTTTAAGTTTATTTTTCATGAGAAAACGAAGTTTCTTCTTTTGTGAGAAAAAGTATTATAGGGAACGTGCAGTAACTATAGGCGGCAGCACTAATGCGACAAAAGAGACACTATGCGGACAGTAAAACAAACTTATCAAGGTAAAGCATTCAAATTGATGGCACCCTTATGACACCAGTTGGCAGCACCGTCTATGTGCACGTTCCCTATTGGGAGCAAAGAACAAGAAAAACCGGTTGTCTGTAAAGTCGGTTTACGGACGATAGTTTAACGTGGCTCACCCCCCCCTCCGGTTTTTTTGTCAAATATCTTGAAAACGGTGCGTCCTACGGCAAAATCAATTAAATTTTCATCCCCCCTTTGATACCCCCACGCTCCCTCCCACGCATCCCCCCCGCACCCCCTCCCCCCTCTCACCCCCCAACCCCTCCGGTGTTTTTGTCAAATATCTTGAAAACTGTGCATCCTACGGCAAAATCAATGAAATTTTCATCCCCCCTTGCAACCCCCGAACCCCCTCCCCCACAAATATATAATCAGGATCTCGGAAACGGCTCCAACGATTTCGATGAAATTTGGTATGTGGGGGTTTTCGGGGATGAAAAATTGATCTAGCTTGGTCTTATCTCTGGGAAAACGCTTGGTACCGAGTTTCTGCCCGAGCAGAGCTCGGTCGCCCAGGTATAGTAATGAAAATGAGAACAAGAATAAGAATGGGCATAAGAATAAGAATAGGAATGATAATAAGAATGGGAATGGGAATGGGAGTGGGAAGTGTACTCACGTCAGGCGCCGATTTTACTTTGAAGTGCACCGCGCGCCAGGTGCGGCAGCGCGCACGTGCAGGCGCGTTCGCGGCATCCCCGGTTGTCGCACGGTCGGCCACTTGCCGCACTCTACTCAGTATACTCGCGCTAGGCGCACTACTCAGCCAACTTACTACTCAGTATACTCACGCCAGACGCACCACTCATCGTACTCACGCCATGTGTCAAGTTCACTTCACCGGGCAAAACTCAACATACTCACTACTCAGTGTACTCACGCCAGGCACCGAGTTCACTTTAAAGTGCAGTGCAGCAGTGTGCGCGTGCGGCAGCGCGCCGCGTGCCGGGTGCAGCAACGCGCACCTGCAGGCGCACTCGTGACAGTCCTTGTTGTCGTTGTCGCACGGCCGGCCACTTGCCGCGCACTACTCAGTGTACTCAGGCTAGGCGCACTACATACAGAGCCAACTTACTACTCAGTATACTCACGCCAGACGCACTACTCAATTTACTCACGCCAGGCGCCAATTTGACTTGAAACGACGATACGATCTGTGCGTACTAATCAGTCAGTATACTCACTACTCAATGTACTCACGTCAGGCGCCGAGTTGACTTGGAAGTGCAGCGCGGCAGAGTGCGCGTGCGGCAGCGCGCCGCGCGCCGGGTGCAGCAGCGCGCACGTGCAGGCGCGCTCGCGGCAGGCCCAGCCGGCGCACGGCCGCCCGCTGGACGCGCACGCCGCGCTCGGCTGGTTCTCGCCCAGCCAGCGGAAGGGAGCCGCCCACCAACATATCTGTAGTGAAGATATGCGACGGCTTAAAATCAAAGATGGCATGGAGTTAGCTAACGATCTCCTCACATCTATCGACGCGGAATCGGCTTCAGTCGATTGGAAAACCTTTGTTGTCAACGCAATAAGAGCGAAAAAGGTGTCGATCGGCTCGGCTCCATCCGGCCCGCGTAGCCGAGTCGGTCAAAGTCTTTTTCACTCTTATTGCGTTGACATAAAGGATTTTCTGATCGGCTGAAGCTGATTCCGCGTCGATAGATTTGGGAAGACCCAAGCGTTATTTTTCTTTTACTGTGACTGTCATTCAGTGAGTTTTATTTTTTTAATGCATGAAATGTATTCTGTAACTAGCTTTTGCCCGCGACTCCGTCCGCGTGGAATTAGTAATTTGGGCAGCTTATTTTTTTTTATTCAATTTGCTTTTTCATCAATTATGGTTCTCCTTAGTTCCTCGATATAAAAAAAATACCCGCCCCCGCACCCCCCCGCACACCCGTGTTCACATTCAACACCGTACTCCCAAGTCAAGCGTGCCAATATAGAAGTTTTCCTTCAAAAACCCCCGATTTTGAAACATTCTTCCGCTCCGCTCCGCTCCTATTGGTGTTAGCGTGATGATAAAGCCTTCCTCGATAATCTAACACTAAAATAATTTTTCAAATCGGAACAGTAGTTCCTGAGATTAGCGCGTTCAAACAAAAAAACCTTTTCGATAAATTCTTGAAATAGACGTATCTTTCTTATTTGTGAACCGATTCAAATGAAACAAACACTAAATGTTAATCCAAGAAAATAACAACATATCAGTGAAAACCGCATCCTTCGAGGTTAAGCCGTTTCTGAGATTAGCGCGCACAAACGCACAGACAAACAGACAAACAGACAAACAGACAATAATTCTAAAAATCATTGTTTTGGGTTCTATTGTGCTAATAAATAGCCCTAGTGACAGTTTTTCTCAAATATCTTCAATGTACAGACACCGACTTGTTACAGATTTATTATATGTATAGAAGATGTGTAAAGATAAAGTAAAAATCTGTTTTTAGAAAAATTTACATTGTGACAAGTTTCTTGCGGCGCATTATTCCTGGCAATCATGGTCATCCGGAAAGTGCTGATAAACTAAAAAAAAGCCGTAACTTAAAAAATAGGGGTAAATTTATGTCCGAACGAATAATGAAACTGAGCATGAAAAGCGAAGCACCGTTGAACACACACGCATTGGATGAAGTCGATCGTGTGAAATTGATTGTTCCACTCCGAAAGTCAATGAGAGAGAGGCCTGGAGCGAAAAGCAATAATAGTTGCCGTGATAAACAAAAAACAATTCCAAGTGCGAGTCACTTATTCAGTCAGCAGAAGTGAATCAGTTGTGGAGTTCAACATGACTTAAGGACGTACGATTCACAATCAGTTTCTAAAAAAAACTTTTTAACAAAAAATTAAACCGCTGAAAAAACTGAAAAGCAAAAAATAATACCTTTTTTGTTTGACCTTAATCTAGGTACGAGTTTGAAATCGGTGCCTCATCACTTAGCCAGGAGGAGTGGACCTATAATCGTCTACCTGATTGGCTTCTATCACTCCTCCTGGCTCGTGCTGAGGCACCGACTTCAAACTGGTACCTAGATTAAGGTCAAACAAAAAAGGTATTATTTTTTGCTTTTCAGTTTTTTCGGCGGTTTAATTTTTTGTTAAAAAGTTTTTATTTTATCCTTTTTTTCCATCATTGGGGTAATTTTTTGTCCAAATTTATAATATAATACCAACTTCAAGGTATACCCTATCTATCCAATAAAAAATAATTATGAAAATCAGACTACTCTGTAAAAAGTTAGTCAATCATCCCCTGTTTTCCTACCCTTAGGGTAAGAATATTATTTCCGAATTTAAATGGGACCACCCTTGGGGTATACGCTTTCCAATAAAAAAAGAATCATCAAAATCCGACTACTCTGTAATAAGTTATGCGTGGTCATATAGTGCAATCAGTAACTGAACAATCAATCATCCCCTGTTTCTCTACCCTTAGGGTAAGAATATTATTTCCAAATTTAAATGGGACCACCCACGGGGAATACGCTTTCCAATAAAAAAAGAATCATCAAAATCGGACTACACTGTAAAAAGTTATGCGTGATCATACATAAAATCCTCCTTTTGTTTTCGTCGGTTGAAAATAAGAAGGTGTTTAGATCCTTTTGAACTCCACTACCGCTCGTCTAATTTATCTATCCTTACTAATCCTAATCCTAATCGTAACTAATATTATAAATGCGAAAGTAACTCTGTCTGTCTGTCTGTCTGTGTGTCTCGCTTTCACGCTAAAACGACTGAACCAATTTAAATGAAATTTGGTACACAGATAGTCTAGAGCCTGAGAAAGGACATAGGCTACATATCATCACGCTAACACCAATAGGAGCGGAGCGGAGTGGAAGAATGTTTAAAATCGGGGGTTTTTGAAGTAAAACTTCTACAGGCACGCTTGACTTGGGAGTACGGTGGTGAATGTGAACGCGGGTGTGCGGCGGGGGGGGGGGGTTCTGTGGGGGGGGGGGGTATTTTTTTATATCGAGGAACTAACGAGAGCCATAATTGATGAGAAAGCAAATTGGATAAAACAAATAAGCTGCCCAAATTACTAATTCCACGCGGACGGAGTCGCGGGCAAAAGCTAGTGTATAATATATATTAGTAAAAAAAATATAAAGATCCTCTTTAGTTTGTATTATTATTTTATTTTCAGTGTTTGTTGTTACAGCGGCCACAGTATTACGGTTCAAGAGATAGAGATAGATTTGTGCGAAATTACTTTTGAAATTCGCCATGAGCTTTACGGTGAAGGCAAATGAATCGCTCGTGCCTAAAATACCACGCTCCCTAATACTAGAATTTTTCAAAATTTTAATTACATTACCTATTTACCACATTTCTAGCTTGACAGATTCCTTCTCGTTGCAGCACATTAGAAAATCGAAGATTACTCAAGGAACTTTTTGGTGGAATGACTTATTTTGGACATCAGTGTAGTATTTCGAAAAATCTGGTATTTTGGAAACGCGGTATTTTAAGCACTAGCGTAAGGAATGCATACACCTGCGAAGAAATTCAATGATGTGCGTGAAGTTCCCAAACTGCACTCCGCCCGCGTGGGTACTAGGAGCTAAGCTCATTCTGCGAGGAGGCCTGTGCCATACAGTGGGATAAATAAGCTGAGATGATAAATAGGTAACCATTTCATTCAATACCATTAGAGACAGTAAAGTTAATCAATAGCAAAATAGCAAATCCAAGTACAAATTCAAACAATTTCACTAATTGAATCTCCTCAAACACGACATCGATGTTTATATTTACTCGCTACCCTATTCCGGCATTTATCCTTATACTTTCACAAGCTCCTATCTCCAACTAATCAAACGCTCAATTTTTCAGAGAGTTTCAAACGCATGTCAAAGACACAAGGTTGTTTTCAACCTTGTGTCTTTGACATGCGTTTGAAACTGCATCACCCGTAAAATTTGAATACTAGCAGAAAAGCGAGCATTCCAATATCGTATTGGAACTAATCCCCAGGGGAAATAATAAGTAAAATATGTTTCCTTACCTAAAATCTTTTATATGCAATATGGCAAATGATTTGAATCGTCGTGGATTCAATACAAATAAAATACTTTGTTGTGAATACAAACGGAATGCTACAAAAATATCCCTATCCAACCTTTCGAAGTCATAGTTAAAATATCGAGACAAAAGAGGCCCGGAGAGATCTTTCGGATCTCGGGATCGAAAGTCGCAAAGCATGGGGAAGTCTAATGTCGGAGGCTAAGGCCCATTTTGAGTCACTGCGCCCAGCTTATTTAAGTACTAGTAGTTGCAAAAATGTTTGTCATGACAATTGTTCGAACGACAGGGTGAGCGAGTATTCTTTAATATTTCTGTCAAAATCAAAAATTCTTAGTTAAATTTAGGCCTCATCTGAAACTCCTATAAACGTCGAAGAATCTAACACCGGTTCGGAAAATCCCTATTGAGAAGAATCCTCCTGTACTGTTTCTGGTGATCAATAAAGAATATTTGTATTGTATTGTATTGTAATCCGGCAAGAAACTCAACAAAGTATAATTTTTTCAAACTGATCTGGTGACGATAATGTTCTCCATGTCGTGTCGGACTAGGCAAACCTTTAAGCTCATTTGTTATTTGTGTGCCCGAAGCCAAACTTTGTTTTGAAGGTTCTATTACAAAGGCGCAATGTAATTTACCACCATGATATTATTGTATGTATAAGGTGTAGGTAGGTCTCGGATGGGTCTTTATAATGTAATGAGGCTTTTGGCAACCAAGTGCTCTAAGCGATGCATTTCAAAATCTGTAAAACAGCCTTATTTAGGCTGCGTATCCACCGGAGCTGTGCGAGGATGCGTTGCGAGGGATGTGTTTGTCATGAGCCACCTCGCAACGCATCCTCGCACATCTCTCGTGGAAACGCAGCCTTACACAGCTGCTCCATTCTGGTCTCTGTTTCGCGAGATCTTCCCAACTCTCGCATGGGATGTTACATGCGGTGAGGTGGCGCTTTAGGACATCCTTGTAACGCAAGAACAGGACTCCAGGAGTCCGCCTTCCCTCCTTTAAATGGGAGTAAAATACGGCCCTAGGGACCATCACCCATGTGCGCAATGTGTCCGCAACACCTAAGTTGTCACTTTAAACATGAAACTACCGTGAACTCACTCATAGTGAAAATAAACGGATCACTCACGTCTTAAAAGGAGTTTAACTCGACATGTTTCGGGCTAATCCCCAATAATCGGGTGCACGTTTGGCAGCCGCCGTGACGTGCGACTCGATTAGCCCGAAACATGTCCAGTTAAACTCGTTTTAAGACGTGAGTGATCCGTTTATTTTCACTACCTAAGTTGTCCTTTAATTAGCAATCATTGAGTTTGGTTCGCTTAAGAATTTCTGTGATGTTTGTGTGAAAATTACATACATCTAAAGTATTTCATCCATTTATTACTTTTTTAACACAGTAGGCCAATGCGGATTGAAATTATTTCTGTCCATGATATATCACTAATTTTATAGATATTAATGTTTTCTTCACAATTGATTTGATCTGTTTCCTAACAACGCTCAACTAATTCTTTTTACCACCGCTCTAAGTGTATTTTGTTAGTGCAAACTTCTAGAACCCGATCTAACAACAGCTCAATCCACACGAGTGTTCCCTCCAACGCGGGTTCCGTATTTGCGTACCATTCGCGTATTTACTTAGGACTGTTTCCATCGTTTGCCAACAGTCTCAGTCGGCAAACGTTGTTACAGAGCAATTAGTTAAAAGCCGAGGATTTTGGAGCGGCCAAGCTGCTCTTTGAAGATCTATTCTTAACGTGTGATATTTTGCTTGGTATTTGCTATTGCATGTTTTAGCCAAGTTTAGTATCATTAATCTTATTAAAAGTCAAAATAATCTTTACAACAGACTGTAGACGGCCCAAGGTCTCTCATTCTGAGAGAAGGCCTGTGCCCTGCCGTGGGGCGTATATAGAATGGGATGATGATGATGAGACTGTAACAAGTTAATGTAGAAACATAGGCATAATGCGTTTTAGGCAGACGTCGAACCAAGGGAAAAATCTACCACTAGTTCGGAGAAAAACCTCGAGAAGCTCAACTCCTTACGTGTTGGTGCGTCTCGTTGATGACCTCGAGTGTGGCGGTGACCTTGGCTCCCGGGGGCACCACGCCGAGCCAGGCGCGTGCAGGCGCCAGCGCGGGGTGCCGCGTTGCGCACGCGCGCTCGACGCGGCACGCGGCTGTGCACTCATCTGTATCTGTCGACAACCTGCACAAAACTAAACTTACTTTAACAAATCATCTCTTATCATCATCCGAACCTGTAGTTTGACCTATGGCCTCCCAAGGAGAGGGTCGTGGGTTCAAATCCCGGCTAAGTTTTAAGTTTTTCGGAATTTATATGCGTAATAGGGATGACAACTGTGTTAAAATATGTCATTCTATTTAGTCCGTCAGTTAGATTATGGAAAAATATAGCACACGTATTTTTTGGTTTATCAAATTATTAAAAATCGACAAAGGCATAAATAGTTAGACCTACTGCGATATAGGTTAGAAGCGAGGAAGGTAATGAGTTTCATAGACAGACTGCCTTTTAGTTCAAAAGCTAGTGGTTATTAGACAATAATAGGTAGGTTAGGTACGTTAGGTATCTTTAGATGCCCGAAGGGCAGACTGCCTAAGAAAAGGAGCCCCGCGAAGCGGGGCTCCGTCGACATAAGGCGTGGGTTGCCTAATGCTGCTGAAAATATATGCCTCTGATTTATGTTTAGGCAATGAAAATTAGGCATAACGCGACTTAGTCCCTCTACGCATTAGGTACACCAGTTTGAAAGGGATTTCAGAATGTAATATCACTTGTAAATTTCGAAAAATTCAAAGGTCCGAACCTGGGCTTGAACCCACGGGTCAAACCACTGGGCCACCACAGTTTCTTGACAAGTCTAATAAAAAATTAACCTCGTAAGACCCACACGACGAAATTCAATGGCATTCTAGAAACGTTGATCGCTAAGTACGCCTTAAAGGATATTGGGCCTTACTGGGTTAAATAGTTTCGTGTGTAACGGTTAAACACTTCGCTCACTTGACGACATCGGTCTCCGGGTATTCGTTGGGCAACGGAGACAGTGACACGAGCAGTTGTGCGTCCACGGAGCGCGCGGGTAGGGGGGCGCGAGCCAGCGCGTACGCAGCTCCTCGCAGCCGAATAGCTGCGTGGCGCGGATCGACACGCGGATTGACGTCAGCCTGAAAACTGAACTAGTTAGATTCTGCACTTAACGAGTCACCACGAGCCAGCGTCTACTAGTGAGATTCTATACTTAACGAGCCAGCGCGTCTTAGTGAGAGTCTTTACTCAACACAACAACCCAGCGCAAGCCAGTGCGTCATGTGAGATTCTTAATGTGCCCGAGCACGAGCAGCTCCTTTCAATCGAACAGTGGAATGAAGTCAACTTAAAAACCGTCCTAATCCGTCCGTCCTGTTTTTTTTATACACAACCTTTTTTGAGGCAGAGCAGGGAGAGCGCCCAGCATTCTCTTCATCCGCGGGAATATTGGGAAAACCCTAAAACTATATTTAGCTTTCATAACTAACCACCTACTTACCCACGCCAAATTTGAAATCTCAAATTTTTACAGTTATGGAGATGGAGCCAACCTTAAAATGCTCCTTTATAACCCTCAAGGAAGAAGTCTTTAGCTTGTGGTTTTTGAAATAGAGCGCAAAGAACGCACATTTCAAAGCAATACGTAAAGGTCAATTATAAGTCCCAATAAAACGCAATTATCAGACTAAGGGGCTGTTTCACCACCCATTGATTAATTTAAACTGACGGATAAATGTGATGCCGTCTCCGTCTATTCGAACAAAACGAACAGAGACAGCATCACATTTGTCCGTCAAATAAATTTGATCAATGGATGGTGAAGCAGGGGGTAATCCACAAGATTAATAAAAACGTGTTAAAAAGAGGTAGGCAATACCTTCTTGAATGCGTCAGCGCAAGTATGAGCGGGTCCAAGACGAACTGCACCGGGGCGATTTCCCACCAGACCTCCATTTGCGCTACCACCACCTCGCAGACTTCATGAGATAAGCCCTAAAACAAACTTGTGGTATAACCATCATCAGCTGCTTTAGTGTGAAGCTATGAAGGAATAAGAACCACACACATAACTACACGTATTCTCATATACAGGCACAGCTGATTATGAAGATGTGGTAGCAATAGAGGAAGATAGAAGAGTTGAGATTCTGTCACTTACCTTCCCATCTCCTGGAGTGGAAGACTGAGCAGGTATGGTCTTCGTCCTAACTATCTGAGGCTTCAAATCAGCCGGAAAGCTGTTTTTGGGGATGTCCTTTAGGACCAATCTGAAATAATAGAGGCGGGAAATAAAATGCGATGGATTTCGAAGAAGCCGCGGTGGCCTAGTGGTTGACCTATGGCCTCTCATGGGTCGTGGATTCGAGCCCGGGCTTGCTATAAGTTTTTTAAAATTTACGTCTGAAATTACATTTGAAATTTACCATGAGCTTTACGGTGAAGGAAGATGTCGTGAGGAAACTGCACACACCTGAGAAAAAATTCAGTAGTGTGTGCGAAGTTACTGCAACCTGAGCTCTCACATTATGAGAAGAGGCCTGTGCCCTGTAGTGGGATGTTTAAAGACCATAGCATTAAAAACTCTATCGCCAGGTGCGCAGTAGAGTTGATCTTATGAATTATATATATAATTTTGAATGTTTTGTTTTAGAATTCTTCTGATCCTGTTTTTATTTGATTGTCAAGTCAGTCTCTTTACAGCTACTATACAGTGCAGACGTGTTTGATTGTAGCATAGACTCAGCAGACCCTTAAGGTCCACTTTAAGCCCTTAAGGCCCCGGTCAGTTACAATAGGTATACGTATAGGAGGGCTTGGGAAAACCCAAGATCTTTTAAACTTTGGCGTTTGAAATCAAGTATCTACGACCAGTTTTTCTCAATCGATCTATAGATGGCAGAGTGCCACCAAGAACCGAAAGAAGCAAGCACCACCCAATCCGTAGGTCAATACTTACTGAGTCGATCGCTGCACGTAACATGCGGTGGATGCTACAGTGTAGAGACCATGGTAATCGGCCGCACTCGGCGAGCGACAGCTGCCACCGCCTCAATAATGGCCGCCGAACTCGGCGTATAGACTAGTGTGAAGACGACGTTCGTTCGCCAAAGTAGTTTTAAACAAGTGTAATAAGGTGTCACCTGAGCACATTTTTGAAGCGCAGATCCTAACCCTAGTCCCGTTTCGTAACCAAAATTTCGTAACTGCCTACAGCCACAGCTGGCGTACTGGGTGGTTACGAAATTTCGGTTACCAAACAGGACTAAAGTATCCTAGCCGCCGTACTTTGAAGAAGCCAAAGTGGTTTATGGATAACAATCCAATAACAGAAATTACATTCATACCCCAACATTCTGTATGCAAATCCGGACACGGAAACAAACGAATGGACAATTTGAATTTTTGTCAATAGAATAAATTTGCAAACAGATTTATTTGGTTTTAAAACCTATACGATTTTTCGCTGATAGCGGCCCGTGTAATTTCTGTAAGTACTTGGAATTCTGTTTACAACAAGTTTTATCCAGATTGGTGTTTGTTTAATACAAACAATGAAACAATTAACATCCACATATTTTGTTTTAAAAAAATCTATGGCTTAACTATGATCCGCGAAGGTTGAAATAATTTTATTCAATTTTTTTTTTTTTTTTTTAAGATTTGTTTCACAAAAAAACACTTTATCATAAGGATAGTTGTCCATCAGACTCCAAACTAGGCTAAGCCTGTATCTTGGTAGTCTGCTAGTGCGGATAAACAAGTTTTACATTATTAGTTTTATTTATTTGTATTATTACATTATTTTGTTTCGGCGACATTCCACGCAGTTGTTGAAGGCGTGTCTAGCAGCATTGCTCCTTTGGTCTTCTAGAACATACAGGGCTTTACTTCGTGAAATATGTATACTCACAGAAGCACAGCCCGATGCGTCCCCCGCTCGGCGCCAGCGTCAGCAACGCTCACGTTCACAGGGACAGTGCTGCGAGCTCCTACAGTGCCCATCGCCGGTTCCGCGCGAACCTGCTGCACGCTTGGCTTTGTCGAGTCGATCATCTAGATATTCGCAAGTCGTAAGACGGAGAAAGAGTTCTTGTATGTACTTTATTCTATGTGAATTCGTCTTATAACTATCGTTAAGCGTAAACTACATATAAGGTCGACAGCGGGTCGAACGGGTCAAACGGGTCGAACGGGTCGAACGGGTCGGGATATACCATCATCATCATTTCAGCTGAAAGACGTCCACTGCTGAACATAGGCCTCCCCAAAGACTCGCCAAACAGATCGGTCCTACGTTATCCGCATCCAACGCATTCCCACAACCTTAAACAGGTCGTCGCTCTATCTTGTTCCTTCCACCGACACTGCGTCTTCCTATCCGTGGTCGCCACTCGAGAACCTTTCAGACCCATCGGCCATTAGTTCCACGAGCGATGTATTGTGCCCTGCCCACTGCCACTAGAGTCTGGCGATTCTTCGAGCTACGTCTGTGACTTTAAATGATGAAATCGAAATGTATGTAGCGCGGTCGGCCTGTGGTTTGTGTCATTTGCTTGTGTTCGTACAGTGTGGAGGTGGAAGAACTGCATGAACACGCATTTCTTACATAAACTTAACTATCGTAAGGTCGGCCGAGTAAAATAATTGTTTTAGTTCATTAATATGCACCTCCGCAAAGTAACTCCTGATTCAATAAATTACATAACTACTTATCACATCTCTAGTAGAAAGGCAACCAACAAGACAAGTCATGTCGTCACCTCTTCACCCTTGGCTTTGGACTCCTTTGCACCGGGACAGAGTCTCTCGCTGTCATCCTCACCCGCTTCACTCGCACCAGCTGTGGCCAGCTCGTCTTGCCAGCAAGAACAGACACCCCATGGCCTGGTCCTCCAGTAGTAGGAGTATAGTATTGGACTGGAAATAATGGCATTGGACTGAAAACAACTGCACTTTTCTTGAGTTACACTTATGGCTGCGCATCAAAAGCTTTGAGTTTGAATAGCAATGCAGTATGCGAGGAAAAATTGCTTAGAAGGATTCACTTATTCTTCTAGCTTCACTCAGCAGAGTCCTGGTAGATACTGGCTAGGCGGACCGAGATTTTGGTACAGTCGGGGTAAAAAAAATGTTCGTCATCTTAAAGATTACATTAGCTTGCACCAAGACAATTGTCAGTCCTGTCAATATTAATTTTATTTCAAACGCTACAAAATATTACATTGAAAGAATCAATTTAATAACTGAGGAAGTTTTCGTACATAGAAACAAAAAATGCGTGCGAGGATTGTTAGCGACAAATTAACATGAGTGCTCAGCTTTGGTTTTTTTTTCAGAATTTTGTTTTAACAACTTAATGCAATTTCCTTTAAACGACTTTTTGGTGTTAACCATTCTTCCTGCTTTCCTGTAACCTTTGGCATTGATAGATTGATTATGTACAGGTCGATTCACAAGAGTTGGCACGAATGGAATGAACGAAAGCAATGTCACTTTGACATTATTATAGGAAAATGACTGATGCATGACATTTTCATATTTGTGTGAAGTGTATTCAAATAGGTAACACATTCACTCATTTGATCCATTCAAGCCAACTCTTGTGAATCGACGGGTATGTATTACAATACCGAAGTACGAAAGACCGAATGTATTAAAACATCGAATGGGTCAAAAGACCGACACGTTTTTTTTCTGAAACCGTAAACTTCTCAGAACTTATTAAAACGCCATCATACAGAACCCATTATGTTAGGTTAGGTTTGTTTTATAACAATCTTAAACGATTAACGGTTCCAGAAAAAAATCGTGTCGGTCTTTTGACCCATTCGATGTTTTAATACATTCGGTCTTTCGTACTTCGGTATTGTAATACATACCCGAATCGACCTGTAATACAAGTCGTGTCATTTTACCTGTGATTGACAATATGCACAGTAGCCGAGAGCGGTCGGTTGGGGAACGCGGTGCCAAGATTCACGTAGTGCTCGCAATCGGGATCGTCTTCACTGCACACATCGTAGTCCTTATCCTCAGCCTAAAATAAAACAATATCTGTATCAAAATAGTAGATTGTTCAACGAGGGAGGAAAATAACCAATATCAGACGAGGTTACTTGGCACCCGAGCACAGCGAGTGTGCCAACATTCCGAGGGTGATATTGGTGTTTTTCCCGAGTTAAACACTCTGCTTTTCATTTCGACTACAAGGAAAGTAGGAAAATATAAGTATAAATAAATAAAAATGTCTAAACTGGTCAATGATCGTTGTAAAATATTTCAATGGAGTTTATTGTTAAGGAATAATTAATTTAACAACATTTAGAATGTTCAATATAATAATCAATGAAAACAGTAGATAAAGTAGGTATTTTAGTAAATTTATTTGTAAAATAAGTAAATAACCAATTTGAACCAAGGAGTTAAGCTGTATAGAGATAGGCTGTGTGGACATACCTATAACATTGACGTTTACCGTGTTTTTTTTCTTAATATTTTTTTACTTTTCTGGTTTAAGTCACTAAATAAGAAACTAATGTAAAAATAATTTCATTTAATAACATTTCACTGGCATTATAAAATTTGTAATATGATTAATTAAGAAAAAAAAACTCAATACTTAATTATTCCATGTATATGCCGTAATGCTTGGCTGAATGCGTATGTGTTCCATTGACAGCCAATGCCTTTATTTTTTTTAATTCATATCTACCCTTGGGAAGAAAATAATAGTTATCCTCCCGTATGTCAGATATGATTTGCCTCACTTTCCGAGTATGAGAGATGAAAACTCTGTACCAAATTGAGATATATTTATGTCTCGTTCTTTACAACTTAAAAAGTATGTGAACCGCAAAACTTTACGAACCTTGTACTGTGCATTTGTAGAATCGCATATAGACTATGGCTTAATAGCATATGGGCGAACATTCAAGACACAGCTGGATATGATTAAAAGTATACAGATTAGGTACTTAAAATTATTAATAAGCACCAAACAGAAGCAATTGTGTAACAAAGAATACGAAAAGCTGTTTAAAATATGTAATATCTTACCTGTAAGTGAGAAATTTAAATTGCTAGTGGCATCATACAATTATAAAAAAGAACCTTTCATATGCCCGGCTTTCATATATGGCCGGATGATAACTGTATCTCAAGAAGAAAACCGAAATTATTCCCTCATAAATATAACGCAACTAATTACTATGGAAAACGCACATTTATAACGCCTTACCGCAGAAGTTGTTTGATGAGAAAGTTAGAATAAATAATTTTATAAATAATGTCAAAAAAATATTTATAGATAACTATTAGGATAGGTACTCAAGGGCAGTGAGAATGGATAACTCGTATACAATCGGTACGGTACCCACTTTTCACTGCTTTTAGTCCTCATTGAAATAAAATGTCAAATTGCATGCTTAGTATTTTTGTATATCTAGAAAATAATAATGCATGAATAAAACTATTTAGATGTAAGACACAAGGTGTATCAAGAGCATTCGAACTGCCAACAAACCGCTACGCAGTTTGGCAGTACAATAATTTATGTAAAAATGTATGTGTCATTAATTATGAAATAAACGATTATTATTATTATTATTATGTTGGTACGGATTTCCGATCACGGGCCCATGGGGACCCGGTCATTTGAAAGGCATTCATGGGGCCAAAGCCAACATGAAGAGGCCTTTGGTACCATATAATATAAATGAATTGGCGCAACTATGGAGGTCTATCCCCTAATACACCATGAGGATGTGCTAGCGGACAGTCCTCCACAGTTGCCAATCTATTGCCAGGTAGGAATCGACATGGAATTGGCTATGGGGTTGGGATGTTGTGGACAGGATTACCGGGCTATAGAGTGAGATAACGGACACCTACCATTTCAATATCTCATAAACTGAACTTTTGGTAGGCGGTGACTCGCCATTCACTAAATGGGCCCCTCAAACTATTGCCCAAACTATTATTATTATTATTATTATCAAGTAATTTTAATCTCGACATAAAGTCGGTTTTTTTTTTTGGTTCATGATACGGGCACAAGCCAAGTATCATGTGACCATTGTGTGTGTAGGTTATGTTTGTGTAGTGTCTGTGTTAGTATGTATGTATGTATGTAAACACTTTATTGTATTATTATTATTATTATTATTATTAAAAGTATCTTTTACCCACAGATTTGCTCGCATAAAGCACTTCCACTAAACCCCCCCAAGAGATTTTATTAAGTAGATCGATTTGCCAGAAACGTTATTTCCTAGTAGCAAACATTTCATTCCCATTTTTTCCCGAATGATTTTATCCATTTTTTATTTTTGTTTTATGTTTTTCATTTCTTATAACTTGTGTGTAAAATGTTCTGTGTAACTAACCCACAGTTCAAGTAATCAGTCACTGTTACTAACACATTATGGACTATGTCTGAAATTAAAATATTTATTGCGAGCTGATGCCCGCGACTCCGTCTGCGAAGAATTCGTTTATCGCTATCCCGCGGGAACTATGCGATTTTAAAAGGTATCCTATATGTTAAGAGGATACGATGCGCACCATTTCTCCATACAAACGTAATCCCCTGTTTCCTCCCTGGATAATGGATTTAGAGCCAAATTTTTTTTACTGTGTAATCTGTATCTACCATAGCTATGCCCCTATGTTTCGTTTTTTTCCATATTTCAATTAACATAAGAAATATGAGCTTTCCAAAACTGAAAAAATTGCCCAATTTCAACGTTATTTTCAGACACTCATCAGAAAAGAATCCCTGACATAAACAAAAAAAGGAAAACATAGGGGCATAGCTAAATCTGTCCTCTAAGTATTTTTGAAAAAAATAATTTTATTGGTCCAGTTTTCGAGAAGAAAACAGGGAATCACGAAATGCTGTTTTGATCAATTTTGCGCGCCTATTAACGGTCTGAGCTGCAGTTGTCCCGCTCTCGCTGTACTGACACGGAGGGGTTCGGGCGAGACAGCGACATTTCATTAAAATACCTATTTCTCAAAAGTCTCTCAGCCATCGTACCCTCTTAATCCGGGTTATAAATTATCTGTGTGCCAAATTTCATCAGAATCCGTCAAACCGTTTTAGCGTGAAAGATTAACAAACATCCATCCATCCATACTTACAAACTTTCGCGTTTATAATATTAGTAGGATTATTAATAAACCAGTGCGAGAAAAAAAGCATCTCGGAAAAAAAAGAGAATGAAAAATTTTATACTAGGATATAGGATACTCAGAATCGCTATTCATTAGATCATCAGGTCGTCTACATACCTGAATGGTTACATGGTCAGGGCTGAAAAACAGCGAATCAGCAAGCACATGGATCGTGCGAGCCGTAGCCGTGGAAGACAGTATCCTCAGCGTTGTTGTTTGGAGGCCGGTGACAGTGGCGCGGCATTGAACGACGCCACGGGTAAGGCCGCCGCCCGAGAACCAGGCCGGGTACAGCGTGAACGGACCCGTGACTATTGAGCCGTTGGAAGTCAGTTCCTGGGAAGGATAAGTTATCGTTAATGCGACAATTACACTACTTCGTTCGCCTAATGCGGTCGCCGAACTTGTTTCGAACTACTTCGGCGAACGAACGTCGTCTTCACATTAGTCTGTTCGCCTAATGCGGTGGCCATATCTGGGCGGTGGCAGCTGTCGCTCGCCGAATGCGGCCGACTACAGTGTTCTTTACTCTGTTGCGGCCACCGCATTTGGCATGCGGTCGTCAACTTAATGTAATTGCCGCATTATACACGTGCAGTCTTTGGGCTAGCTACACGCAGAAGTCTGTCGGTATCCTTCGAGTCCAGTATAATAATGGCTTTAGGATGCTGATCGGGCTGCCACGGTCTTACAGCACGTCATGCATGTTTGCGGAGGCTAGAACGGACGACTTCTATGCCATTATTTATCTTAAATATTATTTTGAAATTTCATTCTACTTTGGTTTATGATAAGGTAGCACCAAACACTCGACGTCCACATTACATCCTGGGACATAAAGGCATTAAATTTAACACGCGTTTTAGTAAAAAATTTTTTAGTTTTAGCGGTCCATTCATTTATAATAAAATTAATAAATCATTGAATGTGTTCCATATGACTAGAATAAAATGTAAAATTGCAGTGACAGAGTGGCTTTTAAATAAGAATTACGACAGTACAGAGGATTTATTGAGAGTTATATCATAATATTTGTCCATTTGCACACACATACACATACACACACACACACATACACACACACACATACACATACACACACACACATACACATACACACACACACACTCTGTCACTCACTCACAAACTACATACACACGCACACACACACACACACACACACACACACACACACACACACACACACACACACTTTCTGATTTCATTTAAGTTTTAAGTGCATTGTAGTTAATATTAATTTAAAAAAATTTACTTTGTTATTTTCTTATTAATTATATTTAGTATAAGTCTTTCATTAAGGGGAGGAGCAATGTTCATCCTAAAATACAGGTTTACCTACTTAGGGAACTGAGTTCCATTTATTATAAGGATCTTTTGTTAAAAAAATTTCTGTTAAATAAATAAATATAAATATAAAATATAAATATCATGCGCAAAAAGATAGCCTCAATGCTCAGTAAGTTGTGGGACAGTCCCAACACCATCCTAAAAACTGTGGCGGCGAGATAATGACTTTCCTTACATGCGCCACTTTGCCCAGGTGCTGATCAGCAGAAGATGATTTCTCCTAATAGTCTCGTAACCATTCTTGTTTATTTCTTAAGATTTATTTTTCTGTGCACTAACATAGCTGTAAGGAACTTGCTTGTTTACTAACCATTGAACCTTTTGATGTCTTGATTGTGAATAAATAATAATAATAACTATTGTCATCCCAGCCTTACCCGCGCACTGTATGTGGTTGGATTGAGTCCTGCGCAAAGCAGTCTTAAGTCTAGGAGGGTGACGAGGTGAACTAAACAAGACTTAGCCAGAGATGGGCATTAATCGATTAACCACGATTTAAGTATTTAGTCACGATTAAATTAATCGACACAGTGTATTCGAATAACATTTGATCAATCGTCATTTTAATCGACTAAATTTCACGATTCAATCGCGATTCAAAATTGGAACTCGCACGTTACCAAAATTAAAAATGTCTTGTCATGTGCAGTTAACGACATGGAGCGATGACCTAGTTAAGGTTGCGGGATCGCGTTGGATGCGGATGGCACGGGACCGATCTGTTTAGCGAGCCTTGGGAAAGGCCTATGTTCAACAGTGGACGCCTTTCGGCTAAAATGATGACGACGAGTGTGTAATGTCAAGTGAGTACGTTGGTTTGTAAAATCAGCACCTCATCAGTTACCTACCTCAAGTACATAGGATATCCAGGCATCCTCAGTGATGAGGAAGAACGAGGCATGCGCTGCGCTGCACTGCAGCAGTATGGGCGCGCAGTGGACGTCTCCAAGCAGCTTGGCTCCAAGGTCCAAGATGTCTTCTCCTGTTGCTGTGTTGTCGAACGTGTCGGTATCAGACGGAGTGGAGACTGAGGACATCTCAAACGGGACGATTACTGTGAAGTGTTAAAGCAATTTAAATTTGAGAACAAAACTGATACGTTTGAAACAGATTTGATGGATATAACGACCGCTTTAGCCTAGTTGGTAGTGACCCTGCCTACGAAGCAAGAGGTCCTGGGTTCAAATCCCGGTAAGGGCATTTATTTGTGTGATGAGCACGAATATTTGTTCCTGAGTTATGGATGTCTTCTGTGTATTTAAGTATTTATTTATCTTTATAAGTATGTTTATCGTCGTCTAGTACCCATAGTACAAGCTTTGCTTAGTTTGGGACTAGGTCGATTTGTGTAAGATTGCCCCCTAATATTTATTTATTATTATTTATTTATATTAGTGTCATTTGTTGGAAATTTTTTGAAATTAGCTGTCCAATCCAGGCTTTGAACGAAAGTACCCATTATTTTTTTTTATATAAAATTCTCGTGTTACTTGGATCGTGTTTGGATCAAACACATTTTTTGTTCGCATATCAACTATGGACATGGTAAAAGTCCTTTGTTCCTCACAGATAACGAAGTTAGCTAACCAGTAGCCAAGAAGGAATAAATTTTCTTTCCACTGTTTTTTTTTTAACGGGAAAGATTTGTTTCTGTTGGAAACCCAGTTCAGATGCAGCCGTTTGAATAATAAATATTTCTTCCTAGATAACTGGTTTTTTAACAGGAAGGATTTCTTCCTGTTAGAAAACCAGCTCAGGTGCGGTTGTTTACGAAGAATAAATATTTAGTTTATTTCTTTTCACTTAGTCTATCTTTTTTTTTTTTTACATAAAACTGACCCGTGATTGACCACTATCTCACCTGATGAAAAGTGTAGATGAGGCCAAAGGTGTACCTCACTGGTTCAGTAACAGTCTATCTAAGGGCACTTGGTTTATCAAGATGATACAGATAGCCGGAGAGCTCATGACGAATTTAGGGAAGGCGTTTTAGGCACGTTGAAACAATAAAAAAAAGATATTTTATCAATGTGCGAATCTAAAATGTCGAGTCTGGCAGAGCCTTTGCGGTTATTTCGCTACTGCGCAGTATATGACTTTTGCAAAAAAAATTAAACTCGAAAAATAATATGTTTTAGGCAACTCGAAATTTTATTAAAATCACAGTTTAGGATGTATATAATCCAGAAATAAAAACCCCAGAATCTTTGGTTGGTTATAAAGTCTAACCAAATTCTTCCAAAAATATTATTTTAATATACGCCAAAAATATACTTAAGGCATTCCCAAATTTTCATAGCATGCTATTGAGCATTGTCTCGAACCACTTACTCTGCAGTACGGGGGGCTGCATGTAGCACGCGATGGGCACGTCGAAGTTCTTGCCCACAGACACGCGCACGCGCAGCGCGTCGTGCAAGGCGCGCACGTCGCTCGGGCGAAAGTGCACCTGGACCATACAAACTTAATCAAATGGATGAATCAACTTTTTTGCGATGTTTACTCATTCCCCGATTGACCTAGACACTTGATACTTGATACTGTTGAATAAAACATTTTTATTTTGGAGCACCTTTGAGAGTATGGCGATATTCTTCCCAAAATCGTTTTTACCAGATAGCAAATTTATCATTCTCGTTTTTTCCCAAGCTTCGTTTCGTTTTTGCTGAAGCTTATTTTTACAGTAGCGTTTTTTTTCCAATTTGAATTTTATTGACACAGAAACAGTGTCGACAGAGCTCGCGGAGCTCCTTCTTCTGTGTGCTTTTGGCCCTTCGGGCCGATGCAAACTTAACATAACCTAAACCTACCTATGTTTCTGTGTCGATTAAAGTTTGAAAAAAAACGCGATTGTGAAAATAAGCTTCAGTAAAAACCATAGTAAGAAAAAAAAATTCTGGAAAAAATGCGAATTCAATTTTTGCTATCTGGAAAAAACGATTTTAGGAAAGATAACGCCATACCCGACTTTGATACCTAAATTGCTGATGTAGCGACTACTAGCGCCATCTAGTCATCACGTCGGGGTCACCAATTCGGGGGTAGTTACAATAGAGAGATCTCTCTCCAGGCAGATGTTATGCCTGGGGACCGAAGTCCGATGGATGAAAGTTGGAAGTTGTATTTATGCAGCCGAGTTGAGAAACTTCGATAGCGTGATGTAGGATTGTAGTAATTAGTTCCTTATGTGATGACTAGATGGCGCTAGTAGTCGCTACATCAATGAACTGAAATAATTACTTTGCTCACCCTCGGCCTTAACCATATCTTGCCTTAGGACCTTAAGGTCGCGGTGAGCAAAGTAAATGTTTCAGTTCATTTACCTAGTTTCGTAGTAGCTTTGACATCTTCACAACATAGCTCCATAACACATTATTATCTGGTGAAAAGACAGCATTAATTTGACTGTAACCTAGTAGTTTGACCTCTGGCCTCTCAAGCAAAGGATCGTTAGTTCGAAACTTTTGAAACCAGGCTCCCACCTCCCATTTTATTTGAATTCATGCGCGAAATTACATTTGAAATTTACTACAAGCTTTAAGGTAAAGAAAAACAATGCGATGGAACTTGCCCACCTGTGAAACAAATCAATGGTGTGTGTGAAGATCCCGATACTAGGCCAAAGCCGTCTCATTCTGAGAGGCAGGCCCGGGCTCATCAGTCATCAGGGGCTAAATTCAGGAACAGCCCAACACGGTTTGCGAGCGGTAATTCAATCGTTTGGGAGAGGATAGGAATGGACTGAGCTTGGGATGAGCTTTAATTTCCTCAGGCTCATCCCAATCTCAGCCCAAACCTCTCGTAAACCAGTGATTTTCGGCGTTCCTGAATAGCAGTTCATCCCTATCCTCTTGCAAACGATTGAATTACCGCTCTCGCAAACCGTGTTGGGCCGTTTCTGAATTTAGCTCCTGTGAGACGTAGGTGTATAAGGGCGAGATGGTTATGTTATGTATGATTGAAGAAGTTTAACAATTACTTTGCTTTACTTTAGGTATTCGGGGAAGTAATTACCTCAGTACATTAATATGGACCTCCGCAAAGTAACGCCCAATTCAATAGATTATAATTGAGTTTCCTGCCAGATTTTTCTCAACAGGGCCCATCAGGACCGGGTAAAGAGACTTCAAGATATTCATAATTGGTTGATACAGCGAAAATTGAATAAAAATATTTTGACTTTGCCTTTAAATTTATTTCGACGTTCACATGAGCCAATATCCGTTTAAATATCTGTAACATGATTCACAGAAACATTTAGTTAAATATGCCACATGTAGTAAACATTATGTATACCTACTCGATGAACTACAGGAGAGTGTGATAGATATCAAATTAGTATTTTATAAATGAATCATGCTCATACCACAATGTTACATTCCAAGTGTTTTAGGGTTGTCTGTCTGAAAGTTCTGTACTTATATTATAAATTTTCTCGAGGACCGTATTATTATTATTATATTATTATAGTATCTTGTATTACTTCTGCTGCTACGAAAACAAGTACCTATTTTTTTTTTTTTTTACATAAAACTGACCCGTGATTGACCACTATCTCACCTGATGAAAAGTGTAGATGAGGCCAAAGGTGTACCTCACTGGTTCAGTAACAGCCTATTCACTCTAGCCTTGAAGAGACCTAGGTTGTATTTATCAGGAAATACAGACGACGGGAGCGAATTCCATTCTTTAGCAGTTCGCATTAGGAAGGATGACGCGAAGCGCTTCGTACGGGCCACTGGAATACTAACCACATAAGGATGAAGACGCTCCCCCCGCCTGGATGTCCGATGGTGAAATGGAGATGGAGGAATTAAATCATGTAATTCCTGCGCACACTCTCCAAAATGTATCCGATAAAAAACAGACAAACAAGCAACTCGACGACGGTGCTCGAGGCTCTGCAGCCTACCACCGATTGACGAACTATCACCAATGAGTCTTCGGGCTCGATGCTCCACCGAATCCAACGCCGCCAACTGATACCTGGCAGAACCGTCCCAAAGGTGGCAGCAGTATTCCATACATGATCTGACCTGTGCTTTGTATAAAGTAAAAAGTTGCTCCGGCGTGAAATACCGTCCCACCTTATATAAGATACCAAGTTTCTTAGCAGCAGTTTTCGCCCTGGACTCAATGGCCGCGCCGAAGTTGAGATCAGATGGCACGCTCAGTCCAAGAAGCTCAAGGTGGTCTTTGGGTGGTAAGGATACATTCTGGAAAGTAGGAGCCAAGGTGAATGGACTCCGCTTTGCGGTGAACAGACACGCCTATGTCTTGGCAGCATTAAACTGGACCAAGTTGGCCGATCCCCAGTCGGACACGGCCTCCAAGGCCTTATTCGTCCGTTGTACCATAGCCTCCCTGAGTGACCCGATTTCGTCACCACTGGCTCGGCTGTAAGATAGGTACCTCTCTGTGACTGTGCTGTCATCCGCGTACCCATAGATACCGGGTATGAGCAAATCGTTGATGTGCAGCAGAAAAAGAGTAGCAGAGAGAACCGATCCCTGAGGCACCCCAGCATTAATGGTCATGAGATCCGACGAGCACCCGTCAATGACGACTCGTATAGATCGATGCCTCAGGAAATCAGAGATCCAAGAGCAAAGGTCAGCAGGGATCCCATACGAAGAGAGTTTGCCAAGAAGGCCCTCGTGCCAGACCCTATCGAACGCCTTGGAAATGTCAAGAGACACAGCAAGAGCCTCACCATGTTTCTCAACAGCCTCACCCCAAAGGTGAGTGGCATATACCAGGAGGTCCCCAGTAGATCGATTTCGACGAAACCCGTATTGTCGGTCACTGAGGAGATCATTACCCTCAAGGTAAACCAGGAGTTTGGCGTTCAATACCCGCTCCATAACCTTACATAGTATGGAGGTGATTGCGATGGGTCGATAGTTTGACGGGTCGGCACGACTGCCCTTTTTAGGTACAGGCTGCACATTGGCAATCTTCCACGATACCGGGACTAGGCCCATCCTGAGAGAAAGCCTGAACAGACGTGTCAAAACAGGTGACAGTTCTGGAGCACATGTCCTCAAGACAATCGCAGGTATACCGTCAGGGCCACTAGCTTTATTCACGTCCAAAGAACGCAGTGCTCTTAAAACCTCCCTCTGGTGTATTCTAACCTCCTGCATAAAAGTTCCACAATGAGGAATGGAGGGTGGCACCGCATTTGCAGCATCGAGGCGTGAATTTTCCGCAAATAAAGAGGCAAACAGATTCGCCTTCTCCACTGCAGTGTGAGCTAGCGACTTATCTGACCTCAGCAACGGCGGCTTATTTAAAATAATATTAAATTAAAAATGAATGAAAAAACGTATAATTTTTGTTTTCTTTCTGTTTCTTTAACGTTTATACAAATCTCAAACTTGGAAAGATAGAGACAGATACACTGCATACTAGCTGTTGCCCGCGACCCCGCCTCCATCTGCAAAGAGTTTGTTTATCGCTATCCCGCGGGAAATGTGCAATTTCCTGGAATTAAAGGTATGTCGACGCTCGAAAACAATAAGGGCGTATCCCATAAAAAGGTCGTAACTTGATTATTGCATGGCCATAATCAGCTTTTTTTTCTGCGTCGAATGGTCCGGGTCTCGTTTCTCTACGACGACAAAAAATTTCAAAATCGGGCAGTATTTTGGAAAATGTGTGTAATTTTTTTGGTCGTAACTGCCCTCAAAATGACGAATTTAAACTTTTTAGAGATACGACGTGTAGAAGTTTGTGGTTTTCATAAAAAAATAGTTAAGCCGTTCGAGTTTCTACGCACGATAGTAGTTACGACCTTTTTGCGGGATACATTTTTCAAACTTCATTGCTTACGACATTCTTGCAGTTCGCGTTTTTTCTACGGACAACGAATAACCTCTAAGATACTGCAATTTCGTGGTTACCCGAAATCAATCTAAGCCTAGTTAAACCATTATTATCAGAATGAATATTTTGGAACATTTCGGTTTTTCCCGGCTTACGCCACAGGCACAAGCTCCTGTAGTATCTGCGCGGACGCGACTGAAAGGTTGTGTTTGTTTTTCCTCGACAAAATCATAAAGGATTATCTATATCAAGGTATGTATGTACATAAATCTTGGATTACTCGTACCAACTAGTGAATTTCATGATACTTAAGGGCTGAGGTCATTTACCGATAAACTGATGTACCTAAACCACCGTTCAAAATAGCGAGGTATTATGTAAGTACATTAACGACTGATCATTTAAACGTCAGTTTGACGGTTGTACTTGGTGAGCACGGCGTTTAGTCAATTAATTAAGGTTAATTTATCTTAAAATAACATACACGATCAATAAAACAGAGGGCCATGTAAACTAGCAATTAAGTTTCGTTTTGTTTTCACTCGTCGCGAGAAATTGATCGCAGCTGCATAATAACATATCTTAAATATTGGAAATAACAAATTTTTACCTAAGGAACGGACACTTACTTTTATCTTTGAAAATAATAAATACTAATTTTATGGATTTTTTGAAAAATCGTCTGCCTTAACCGAAACTCGAACAGGTCAAAATTAAATAATGGCATAACATAAAGTCATACTTTATATTACCGATCAAAAGCGTCATTCATAGTGATAATTTATTGCTACAACACGTCCTTTAAACTGAATAAAAACCTGAAAAATAAAAAATACTAGTATCCCAAGGCGGTCCATTTCCCGTGACGAATAAAAACAAAACGAAAAAAACGAAACTTAATTGTTGGTATTCGTGATCTTCTGTTATATTGATTGTGTATGTTATTTAAAGATAAAACTCTACATCATTAAACAACAACGCAACAATACATGTTATTTATTATGTTTATGTTATTTTGATTAACCGGGCGTATTTAAACGGTTCGAATCCCGACAAAGACAAGCGAATTTTTAAAAATGCATAAATGCAGTAGGTATTTTTTTTTAAACGGATAGAGTCCTTAACATAGATTATACTATTTTAAATATTAAAGGTAGTTTGCCCTTCATTCGTTCGTTTTTTTCACTCTGTATAAGTACCTTACAAATAATGATAAATACCTATGTTTATAGATTAAATAAAAAAAATTATGTTGCAAAAAGAACATGAAAATTTATTTTTAAATTGCTTAAGCCGGTAATCAAATCCTGGACCTCTTACTAAAGTCCTTACTAGACCTAAGTAGGTACTAAAGAAGTTTTATCTAGCTGATTGCTTAAACTTTAATAACGCAAGTATACACCAACAAACAAATACTACACCAATTAATAGATGTAGTAAATTGATCAAAGTATATCTAGCGGTGTGGTCAAAATAATGATGCTAAGAAAATAATAATAGTTACGCTGCTGGACAGGTATCTCAGTTAAGTTTTAAGCTTGCATAAGATAAGGATAGAGAGTCCTAACGTTGGGATATAAATTGTTAATTTTACATTTTTTTTAGATGGCAGCGAAAAAAATGGATTAACAACCTGAATCACGAATTAAAAATTGTTATTACGACGATTGATCATTTAAAACACAATTTTTTAATGTTTCAATGTTAACATATTCATATTTTAACAAAGTTAAAATAAGTTTTGTTGCTAGTTTTTTTTTAATTTTAATAAATTTGTGTTAACAAAAGCTCATGACGTTTCATTAATATCATTGAATTTGAAAAGGTTAAAGTTACGACATTTTTTCTAGCCATTGTCATGCATTACGAACGTGCTTACACCCCCGTTCCTTACGCGAAATTAAAACACAAAGCAGTTACTACCTTTTTGTAGTCAGCTAATTTGCTATCATTTTCTGATTCAGTACAAACATCATGTCAAGTTACGCCATTTTTGGAGTCTGTAATTTCTGTAGACATAGGGCGTAACTCGATTTCTCGTGTTCCTGGCAATACCAAGTTAACAGTTTGTAAACAATATAATGCAGATTTATATTTTATAGTTATGGTCCAAAAATTACGTTCATACGACAAGCCGTTACAAAGTTATGATTTTTTTTCCGTTTTTTTTTCGGTTTTTTGGCTCTGGTGTAAAGTTGGGTTTTTAGGGTTACGCTCTTATTGTTTTCCGACGTCGATGTTTATAATGTTAATCCAGAATATAAACTATCTGTGTGCCAAATTTCGTCACAATCCGTCAAACCGTTTTAGTGTGAAAGAGTAACAAACAAGTTAGCTATGAAGTATCTTTTTGTATTAATTTTTTCAAGTTCATTTTTTTTTTATTACTTTTACGGTCATCCCGTGAAATTATATATTTCGTACTAATTATAAACTGAAATATAGATGCACAGAAAAAACCTCAGAAAAAAAGACCAATGCTGGGAATCGAACCCAGGTCCTCAGCATTCCGTGCCGTGTGCCATACCCCTACACCACCACTGGTCTAGAGATTAGACACGAATCTAAAAAATAAATACAAAAAGATACTTCATAGCTAACTTGTTTAAAGTTGCACAGTAGCGCCGCGCCATCTCTTGTCCAGGTGAGCGGTTAGTTCCGAAGGAGTGTTAAAATCGCTCGATAGAGGGTGTAACATAGATGTGTGCTTGTCACTGCATAAGGTGATGATTTAGCAGACTGAAATGTATGATGTATAGGAAAGATTCGTGTCTAATCTCTAGACCAGTGGTGGTGTAGGGGTATGGCACACGGCACGGAATGCTGAGGACCTGGGTTCGATTCCCAGCATTGGTCTTTTTTTCTGGGGTTTTTTTTTGTGCATCTATATTTCAGTTTGTATTTAGTACGAAATAAAGTAACAAACATCCACATATCCAGACATCCATACAAACGCGTTTATAATATTATTTTTCTTTTTTCTTTTTATAAGTAAGATTTGTAAATGAATGAAACAACTACTTTGCTCAACCGCGACCTTAAGATGAGGCGGGTGAGCAAAGTAATTGTTTCAGTTCATTAATATGGGCATCCGCAAAGTAACGCCTGATTCAATAAATTGTTAGATTTGTATTCATTCAATTCACACATACAAACACTGCACGGCTGAAGTAATTTACCTACACGAGTGAATGCCGTCGAGTATCCGCTTCACAAGTCATTACAGATTTGAACTGGGGTTCCGGGGATTCAATTAATTGTCTTCAGCGTAATTTGATCCCCAGAAACCACACGTGTGGAGCATCCTTATACCCAAGGGAACCCCGTGACAGGTCAAGAGAGGAATGAGATGGGAGAACCTCAATTTCACACTTTATTACTAAGCTACTCTTTGATAGTGGCTTTGGACATTTTCCTTACATTTTCAATAAAAGTATATTGGTAACTTTATTTTTAATGAGTAAATTATGGGGCTTTCTTATTCAGAATCAAGAGAGTTATTAATTTTGACGAGGAGTTTTGTTTGTTTTCTAAAACTCCTGACCAGTGGTGGTGCAGGGGCTTAGCACGCAGCACGGAATGCTGAGGACCTAGGTTCGATTCCCAGCGCTGGTCTCTTTTTCTGAGTTTTTTGTGCATCCATGTTTCAGTTTGTATTTCGTGTGAAATATATAAATTTCACGGGATGACCGTAAAAGTAACAAATTCGGAGTTGAAAAAATAAAAAAAAAAATACAAAAAGACTCCAAAAAACCAATCTTAACTACCTATTATATATTAAACAGTAAATTAATTGCAGCCCGCTTTTCTAAATCGACCTACAGATGTTGACTTTAATTTTGTTTGTGTAAACGCGTTAGCTGTAACCATTTTGTATGCAAATCGTCACAAAGTTACTTTGAAAAAATCTCGTATCTCAAATCCATATGTAAACCAAACTGAACTTTATTGCCCACTTAGTAAAGTTCAATTAGCCAGATTACCGATTTTGAGATACGAGCTTTTATCAAAGTAGTGACGAAATTACTTTTTGAATACAGTTTCATTGTATTGTTCTATTGCGAATGCACTTAAACTGTAATCAAACTGCAATTTGCCCGTTTGAAATTCAGTGAACAAGCTTAGAAACTCTTGATATAGAAAGGGTTTTCATCATCATCATCTCAGCCAAAAGACGTCCACTGCTGAACATAGGCTTTCCCCAGGGCTCGCCAAACAGATTAGTTGTGCGCCATCCGCATCCAACACGTTCCCGCAACCTTAAACAGGGTCGTTGCTCCATCTTGTTGGAGGCCTGCCTACACTGTATTTTCCGCTCCGTGGACGCCACTTGAGAATATTTGGGCGCCATCGGCCATCAGTTCTACGAGCGATGTGCCCTGCCCACTGCCTCTTGAGTCTGGCGATTCTTCGAGCTATGTCAGTGACATTAGTCCTTGCGCCGATTTCATTATTCCTCTGAGTGACTTTCTTTCTTTCTTTCTTTCTTTCTTTTTTTCTTTCTTTCTAGCTTTCTTTAGCCGCCCCGTCTCATTGCGGTAAGTCATCACTGGCAACACGCACTGGTCAAACACTTTCGGATTGAGATACTGCGATATATTGGATGACAAGATATTGCGGAACGACCCGAACATTGCCCAGCCGAGTCGAATTCGTTGATTGACCTCTTTCTCGAAGTTGGACCTAATTGGGTTGTATGTCCCAGATAGATCTAGTCGTCAACAAGTTCGAGCGACTTGTCACTATGTTACCACGACTTTTTACGACTAATACTGCGGGAGATACCGGAGCTAGACTCTCGAAATTTGGTATACCTCGAGTTTTGTATCACCTAGCAGTGACGGTTATTCCTCGCGTCCAGAGCTCAATGTCCAACTATAGTCCGACAAGCTCGTGCGCGGCTCTCCGCGGAACCCTGTCGCAGTCAGCATTTGCCGCACTTATTAAAAACAATCTCGTTATGGACAGCAGACGCTCCCTGCGACAGGGTTCCGCCGAGCGCCGCGCACGAACTTGTCAAGGTATAGCAGTGTCGCAGCCACATTCATCGTCTGTGTTTCTAGACAAATACAACCAAGGGCTCTTCACGGCCAGAGTCTATAGGCTGTTACTGTACCAGTAAGATACACCTTCGGCTTCATCTGTACTTTTCATCGGGTGTCTGTCTTGGGTCGTACGTAAAAACAAAACAAGCGACATAAAAATTGCTAAGCTCAAGTGGCAGCCTGATTTCTCGTGTGGTGACCAGGTTACCGACAGATGCAGCGTAGGTTAACTCTCCGCAAGGTAGACTGATGGATGACCTAGTGATAGCAAGAGTCCGATGGTAATGGGTGGCACTAGTCTTTGGGAGTCCATGTCGGCTGACGATGGTAAATAGGTCTACCTTGAGTTCTGCCGCGGAGCCAGCAGTGACGGTGAGTCCTCGCAGCCCGCAGAGTTCAACGTCCAACTCACGGCGTCGCGGCGGCGTCAGCGACAGACGCACCTCGAACTTCGACACGTTCACCAGACGCAGGTGTTGCTGAGGAGACATAAATGTATTTATTGAATCAGGCGTTACTTTGCGGAGGTCCATATTAATGAACTGAAATAATTACTTTGCTCACCCGCGACCTTACGATAGTTACGTACATATGTAAGAAATGCGTCTTCATGCAGTTTCCTCCACCTCCACACTGTACGAACACACACATCACCACCACCAAACTACACTGACGCGTTTCGAACTCAACCAGAGCTCATTTTAGACGACCAGATGGCCTAGTGGTTAGAGAACCTGACTATGAAGCTTGAGGTCCCGGGTTCGATTCCCGTGTCGGGGTAGATATTTGTATGAAAAATACGAATGCTTGTTCTCGGGTCTTGGGTGTTTAATATGTATTTAAGTATGTATCTATCTATATAAGTATGTTTATCCGTTGCCTAGTACCCATAACACAAGCTTTCCTAGCTTACTTTGGGACTAGGTCAATTGGTGTGAATTGTCCCGTGATATTTATTATTTATTTATTATTATTATTTATTTTCAGAGTTAGCTCAGAGTTAGCACCACAACCGTATGCTTTGCTACCAAATTTTAAAAGTGTTCGTACAGTGTGGAGGTGGAGGAACTGTATGAACACGCATTTCTTACATAAACGTAACTATCGTAAGGTTGCGGGTGAGCAAAGTAATTGTTTTAGTTCATCGACATAAATGTAATAAGCACAACTCCAGTGGTAGGCTTCGGCCGTGGCTGGTCATCACCCTACAGGTTGAGTCAGGCCGCCAAGCGGGGTGCGCCTCGATAGACATAACAACATTTGATATAACTGTAACATTTGGTATAATGCTACATTTGGTATAATGCTACATTTGATATAATGCGATTTACTCAAAAAGTAAACTTCGGAGGATTGATATTAATTCTATTTGATATGCATTAGGTTAGGTTAGGTTAGTTTATTTTATAAAAGAATCGTAGAATGTTTACTTCTCGAGTAAATCGAATTATGTCAAATGTAGCATTATACCAAATGTTTCAGTTATATCAAATGATGTTATATCTATCATTACACACCCCGCCAAGCGACTATCGTCGTGTTCCGGCCTGTTGCTGTTGCTGGAGGAAGGGTCTGAGCGTAGTGCAGCGCGTGCGTGGGTAACAGTGCCCCGTATTTTGTTGTACGGTTTGCGCTGCTTGGGGGCGCACGCAACACCGCGCTCAGCTGCCTTCTTCCTGTTTGTTTCCCTAAATTCAAGTCTAGGGTGAATGAGCTTTTACTAGGCAAGCGTGCTCCATCGTAGTCCTCATATTCGCTTTCCATCAGGCGTGATTGTGGTCAAACGCAAGCCTATATTGTATAAAAAATATTACATTAATAGTTTAAAGCACCATTTTAAGGATCGACCTCACCCTACCATAAATCAATGCGTATTTTAATTATCGATTGCGGATGTCTAATTTTTTGCAATGTATAGTAAATCGAAAACCATTTCGAGATAAATGCTTTTTAACTCGTTTTCTGTAGTTATTTAATTTTAATATTTTGTAATGAATTTATTATATAAGAAATAAGCAATGACCTTCATTTGACATTGGTGTAAATTACGTGACCGGCTCAAGTCGTACTTTATTCTGTGTGGTTAGAATTCTTCACAATTTACGCGTGCATTATACTACGGAGTTTGATTTGGACCCGCTGTCTGACATCTAGCACTTTGACAGTGCCAGTAAAGTGACACAGTGTAGTGTACCACTACGCAAAAAATAATTAAAGGGGTTGCCTTATCGTACGCATTTAGATAGATTTAGAAATTTGGCAATGTGGGAGCCTTCAATTATAATCTGACGTCATCAACTAAAATAGTTTCAATAATTAATTTTGAAAAAAGTAGAGAACTAAATGACAAAATATTGAAATTAGTTTCATATAATTGACTTTTCTATACAAAAAAAATATAAAAACCACTGGTAATTTTTTTTAAACATTCCCAATTCAGTAACTAATTCACTTCGAATTGTTGTAGACGGCTAAAACAATTTCAGCATTATCTAGAGATCGGAGCAAATTTGTTAAAAGCATTCTTATATAAAATGGCTCTTTTCGTCTAAAATTTCTTTCCTAATGATTTTAGTAGATACAAAACTTCGGCGATAAAACACAATACTGTCTGGAGAATCGTGGTAAATTTGAACACAAAAAGAAAATTAAAAGTACTAGTAAATATCGTATATCAAGAGGAAATATCTCAAGTTTTTTGTGTTTTATTCGGTTTCGTACAGTTCATACGGATCGATGGACTTGGGAAGAAAATATAAAGAAATGGAAAACTTAGACTACTAGCCATCAAGGCTTTAGCAAAACAAAACTGTCAGACAAGTGCGAAACTTAAAGTAATTTTCCTTATCCTGGAACCTGACAACCCAGAAAATCTTTATTACTAAATTGTTAGACTCCTCTACGTTTTATAAACACGAGTTATGTGACTTAACACTTTCCTAATGTATAAAAACGACAAAATTATTAAAGGCCCTACCGAGCTTTTGGCGCATTTATTGCATTCATTTTTTTCCCTTGCTGTATCATTACTAGCAAAGCTTTAGTTCTAAAATTCATTCATGGATTCATTCTAGTGGGCAGTGTTTTTCGAAACACGATTACTTGTAGTTTGCTCGATAGAAAAAAATCCAAATTTGTCTCTAAAAAATAAAATAAATCGTTAGTACGGCGTAAATACTGCACAGCAGGTCATGACATGACTTTTTGAATGTTATTAAAACAAGATGTTTTCTAGGGCCTAGTGTTGCTAAATGAAATAAAATTGAAATGAAATTAAACTGTTTATTGCTCGAATGTAAGTAATTACAAAAGGTGTTATATATGTGATATAAAAAGTGCGTCACATTCAGCTGTCGTCCAGCATGCAATATATTTATAAGCTGTTTTAAACTTTCAATTTATGTATTTTTTTTAGTAATACGATGAAAATACCTAAATATACGCGCGGTCTGACCAACCTATCTTGAGTTGTCGTGCTTCTAACTTGTTCGTAAGTTCTCCTTTGGCCATTGGACGAGACCTGTGGGTTGCCTACTCTGAAGATGAGCTCTGGTTGAGTTCGAAACGCGTCAGTGTAGTTTGGTGGAGGTGATGGATGGGTTTGTGTGATTTGTGTGTGTTCGTACAGTGTGGAGGTGGAGGAACTGCATGAACACGCATTTCTTAAATAAACGTAACTATCGTAAGGTCGCGGGTGAGCAAAGTAATTGTTTCAGTTCATTAATAAAATTGTGTATTTTTTTTGAAAATGACTCATTTTACGACTGGACATCTGAATAGTTAGTACTCTAACCTTACTACAAAGATTGAGGTTTCGGGTTCAATCCCCAGATAATATTTGTTCTCGAGCCTTGTGTCAAAGCAATAATTCACAGCCAGCTGCTCCTAGAAACGGCCTAGTTTTATTAAACTTATTATTAATATCAGCAGGGCATTGATTACCGTGTGTAAGCGACCCAGGGTAAAGTTAACGAAATCGAGTTTCGGCGGCACGCATATTATGTATTCGGGCGTCGGAGGGGGCGGCTCCTCAGAGGGCGGGAGGGGAGGCTGACGCACTCGTAGTTCGCCGTAACTGTAAAAATAATATTACTTCGTAAAAGCCGTGGTAGACAAGTTTGAGGCGTTACTTTGTGGAGGTCCATATTAGTGAACTGAAACAATTACTTTGCTCACCCGCGACCAACTTAACTTAAGGTCGCGGTGAGCAAAGAAATTGTTTCAGTTCATTAATATGGACCGTCCTCCGCAAAGTAACGCCAGATTCAATAAATTAGGTAATAGGTAATTTAGGCACAAATTTCTAAGTTTGCAAAGACATTTTGATGTCTTATTTTCAAAATGTACAACGGTCAAAGTATAAAAATTAGATGCCAATACTTTAAGAGCTGATTGTTCTTGTCTGTAAGTAAAATTAAGTATAAAAATAATTTAAAGTTTTTGTTAGTTTTTTGAGAAAATTAGGTAAACAACTTTACTGTGCCACGTAACGTAATGGCACTCTGTTTGGGCAGAATTTTAATTTAATTAAGTATTTTTTTCGGAAAAATGAAACAAAAATTACATCACAACAAAAAATTTTCTTAATTCTTAATTAAGTAAAAATTATTTTGATGTAACTTGATGTCACCTAAAGTATTCAAATCTATTTTGTAACCGCCTGCTTTGACGTTTCACATAACTTTGATGTGAGATCTGTCAAGTTCCTGACCTGACGAAAAAACTACATAACTTCAACTAATGTATTATGACCATGCATTCGGTGAATGAAAGAAGTTTCAACAACAACGTTTTGTTTTTAATTAAACAGAGACTTAATTGTTTGAGACCTCATCTATTAAATTCAATTTTGGCTAGGGATTAATAAATTAACTGAAACAATTACTTTGCTCACCCGCGACCTTGCAACCTTTTTTGCCCTAAAGATCGCGGCTGAGCAAAGGAATTGTTTCAGTTCATTTATATGGACCTCCGCAAAGTAACGCATGATTCAAAAAATTAGGGATTAATATTTTTCAACTCCTGATCACGTTTAAAAGTTACCGTGTATAAAGTCTGTCTGGAGAGAGATATCTGTTGTAATAACACACAACAACAACAGTTTGTCGGAAGCGTACAGTCAGGGTACGTAAACCTTCGTCATTATTAAACTGATTCCTTTATCAGGTCATTGACTCTAATTACCTTTGTAAAAGTGGTAAACGTCAATGCGATATTCTATTTCGTTGGAAATAACATAATTGACAGAACTGACAGTTGCCTTGGAGCAAGCAACCCCGACTGTACATAATCGCCCAATCACATTACATACCTCATGGTCTGCAAGGAGTACGCATCAGGGCAGATCGGCTGAAGCGGGAGGCGAACGGTCTCGTTGACTTTCTCAGCGGTTCTGAAGTCGCATGAGCTTCTGTTCAGGATGTTCTGCACCCAGAGGGACTTCTCTCCTGGCAACAATTAATTATGATTAGTCGTTACTACGAAAACACCGGCCGAGAGCGAGTCGTATTCGTGCACCGAAGGTCTTCACAGTCAAGAGAAAAAATATAAAATAAAAATAATATTTATTAAATAATAAGCCACACCCACTGCCACTTGAGTCTAGCGATTCTTTGAGCTTTGTCGGTGACTTTAGTTCTTGCGCGGATTTTATCATTTCTAAAGCAATCCAGCAGAGAAATTCCACGCATAGCCCTCTCCATCGCGCTTTGAGTGGTCTCGAGCTTTTTTATGACGCCCATCGTTAGTGGCCACCAACAAGTTGGAGCGACGACCTGGTTAAGGTTGCGGGAACACGTTGGATGCAGATGGCGCAGGACCGATCTGTTTGGCGATCCTTTGGGGGAGGCCTGTGTTCAGCAGTGGACGTGATTCGGCTGAAATGATGACGACGAATTTATTTATTCATTTATGTTTTCAGGTTAATTTGAGAACAAGTGTAAATTTTTTAGAACAAATTGGTTTCACGAGATGTCACCGATAACAAGGCAGACTAACATAGAGTGCAATGACCTGGACGCGGAATTGAACGAATGGCCAAATATAGCTCTGGTTGGAAAATGTGGAGGTTAGGAGGAGTGAAATTTACTCAGCAGTGGAACACAAATATAGAATCATCATCAGGGAGCGTAGCTTTGGTGCCGATGACAGAGACAGACGTATGACGTCAAGCCTCATACAGAGTGCTTATATCGAGACCTCTTTAGTTTACTGATAATAATCAATGTCAAATATACCGTAGTCAATTTTCATGGATGGGTTTGGGATTTGGAATTGCTTTTTCCATCAAAAGGTGATTTACTCGTAGGTGTTAGAAAGGATGTCCTTCAACAATATTTGCGGTTATGAGGGTTATATTTCAAACTAAATACAAACTGAAATATAGATGCACAGAAAAAACCCCAGAAAAAAGACCAATGCTGGGAATCGAACCCAGGTCCTCAGCGCTCCGACACGACACGGCACCTACCGGCACGGTTCCGACACGGAACGCTGAGGACCTGGGTTCGATTCCCAGCATTGGTCTTTTTTCTGGGGTTTTTTCTGTGCATCTATATTTCAGTTTGTATTTAGTTTGAAATATATGGTTTCACGGGATGACCGTAAAAGTAATTAAAAAAAAATGAAGTTGAAAAAAATAAATAGAAAAAGATACTTCATACTTAACTTGTATGAGGGTTATGTTTATGTATGACCAATACGACGCCAATTTTAATAACTGGCGGGAGATTAGAGAGTTATATTGCCCTAAACGTAGGTACACGACAAAATGTGTATACCTGCATTATGCTAAAAAAAATGAGACCATTATGTTTCAATATTTTATTCATAACATATTTTTTAATTTACATCACCACTAAATTATTAAGAAACATTCGAAAGGGCATTTTTTTTAAAACATCTTAGTATTCTTATTGTATATACGCCCAATGCAGGGCACAGGCCTCTTATAATGAGAGTGTTTAAACCGTAGTTACCACGCGAGCCCAATTCAGATTGAGAACTTCACACACACCATTGAATTTCTTCGTAGGTAAGTGCAGGTTTTCCTAACGATCTTATTTTTCACTGTAAAGCTCATGGTAAATTTCAAATATAATTATGCTCATGAATTTCGAAAAACTCGCGAGGTGCGAGCCCGGGGTCGAACCCACAACCTTCTGCTCGAGAGGTCATAGCCATAGCCACTAGGCTGCCACGGGTTTTTTAGGCCAATACAGACAAATAAATACCTAATAAAAATTTCATCGTAGAATTTCGTGCCTTGCTATGTTAATAGGGTCAACGTCACAAATAAGTCACTTATGTATCTTGTCACTTTCAAGTCATGTTTGAAAAGCGATACGAAATTATGTAACGACTGACAGCGACAAGGTATAAAGCGATCACTTATGAGGTTAACGTACTTATTTTCCCAGTTACAGCAATCAATATGAGCCGCGTAGTTTAATTAATCTGATAATATAAACGTAAAAAAGCAGGATGTTCCTGTTAATACTAATTTAAAATATAAAGTGGCTCAAACTCGTGCCAACGAAAATAAATCCACAAAAACAACAGATAACAGAACTAGTCAAGGCCAAGTTCATAAATAAATCGTTAAAATTAGCTAACACCATCTTGCAAGGGCACATTTTTTAGTTTGCAATGCGAAAAGACACTCTAATTTATTTTGACGTCTTCGGAAAGCAATTACGACAGGAGATACGCAAGATTATCTTTGCATTGCATTTTTTACTACATTTTGTACAAATTTGACAAAAAAAATCCTTTGATTAGAAATAAAGTTCTTTGTCAGTTTTATAGCATAATACATCTAAGGCTATTTTCTAAGGCTAAAGATAATTGCCATGAACTAAAATCAATTGCAATTCTGCGACCACGTAACACCACGCGTCATTGGGATTTTATAAACGTTTAGGCACGAGATACCGTTTCTTTAAACATTTTGTACAATATCAAAATCATAGAAGATCCGTTTCCTTAGATATCGAAATCCGAGAAGATCCGTTTCCTATTGCATCTCAATTCTAGTAGACACGTTTTGAGTAAGAAACAAATCCTAGAAGATCCGTTGGCTGCGCGTGCGTGCAATTTTCCTCAAGAAGTTCTTGCTTCTCGGTAAAGCTCTGGTAAATTACTCGTGTAATTTTGTACATAAATTCCGAAAAATTCTAAGAGGTGCGAGCTCGACCCCATGAGCCTCTGCTTGAGAGCCATAAATTGCTTCAATTCCTCGCATATCTTTGGGCAACATGCAGTCTAAGGTTTTATGTACTAGATATATGTAAAAACATTGTTAAGACTATCCACTTTATCAGCAAAAGGACTTGTAGTATCATGGTTCCACAAGAACTCAACTCCCACTGGATCGTTTAATTTTTTCCACGATGTTTGTGTAATAAAGCATGGCAATGTTTGTGTACAGTCGAGTTCACCAATATCTATAAAGCCAACCAAAAGTAATGAAACCAAACCAAACTAAACCAAAGTATGAAAGGTTGACTGTACAGATATTGGTGAACTCGACTGTACATTAACTGTGAGGTATAGCAGCTGAAAACATTCGCAATTCAAGATCTCTTACTTTCCGAGTTTCTGAAATACTCACTCCGAGCCACTGGAAACATTCTCATTTGTACTTACTCCCAGCGTTTTGCTCAATAGTCGGCATCAGGTCCTTCCTCCCAATCAACCCTCGCTCCACCCTCCAGGGCGTCAGCTTCTCCTGATTCGGAGAGAACAGCCTGTACAGATTCTGCTGGCGCTTCTTCGAGATCCTCTTAGCAAACTCCTTCTTCAACTCCCCCTCCTGCTGCCAGATCTCTTCGCATTGTGTTTTGTAGTTGTCTATCTGAAAATAGTTTGCACATTTTGAATGTTTGCTTGGGTTCTGAGAGATGGCCATTGAAGCAGGGTGAAAAAGAGATGGTGGGACTTGGACGTATATAAAATCGAATGGCAGAAGCTGTTTTTGATACAAACGAGTAGCGGAAAGAATTGGAGGCTTTTAGTCAGCAACACACACTTAATAGGATAAAATAATTTGTTATTATATAGAACGAACTGAAACATCTCATGAAGGGTAACTACCCAATTTCCTTAAAAAAGAAACTCATGGACATGTGCGTACTACCAGTTCACACCTACGGTGCTCAAACTTGGTCTTTGACGGAAGCTCTGAAGTCCAAAATCGGGGTTTGCCAGCGGGTCATGGAGCGCAGCATGCTAGGTGTTAAATTAATGGATCGGATCCGGAACACCGACCTGCGCTCCATGACTCAGGTCACTGATGCAGGTCGAACGGCGTCTAAGCTGAAGTGGGACTGGGCTGGCCATGTCTGCCGCATGCAAGACGAGTTGTGGGCCAAGATAACCACCAAGTGGAAACCCAAAAACGCGAAAAGGCGACCTGGCAGACCCAGACGGCGATGGCGAGATACTGGCCCTCGTATGCAGCGGACAGAGAGCAGTGGAAATGTTGTGGGGAGGCCTTTGCTCAGCAGTGGGACAGAATAGGCTAGTAATAATAATAATAATAATAACTGAAACATTTACTTCGCTCACCCGCAATCTTCAAAAAAAGCTTTAAAGGTCGCGGGTGAGCAAAGAAATTGTATCAGTTCATCAATATGGACTTCCGCAAAAGAACGCATGATTCAATAAATTATTATATGGAACGGCCGGGGCTTGGTACAGCGTAGCTTTGTATAAAGTGTGAAATTCGTGATGGAGATAGCTAGGTAATTTTTATGTCACAACGGAACGTTGACCACTCAGTCCTTTTGCATGGTTAATTGGTTAACTACCAGCTACATGGTTTAACTTTTTAAATCCATCCGTTATTGTTGTTATTCAATAAACGGTCAACCAAAAAGTTTTCATTACAAAACAAAAACAATGGCGTAATAGAATCATCGCAGCATTAGATAAATTATATGATAACAACAGTAAAACATTCATTTTTTTTACCACAGGACCAGATGTTACATTATATTACCCCCAAACAAATGGTTTATCGTTCGGAACATTTATTGGCTCGGCGATAATTAAATGGATTCGATAACCAACGCCTGCTGTCAACAGACAAAAGCCATAAATTTATATTTCAATAAAGCAATGTATAAAATTTATGATAAGTGTCCGATCGAACAAATGCCATTGAAATATGAACCGTTGAGTTATTTTCGCAGTCCAGTCAGTCTGTACAACGAGGTTACCACATTCAGTTCATAAACGAAATAAAAATGGCCAATGGCAGCGAAGTGACTTTAAATTTGACCCAATCGGAAGACGAAATTCTTGACTTTGGTGTATTTAAGACGTCTTGGCTAATCGGGATTGCAGTGTCTTCAATCTGTTTAACAATACAGCTGTTTATTTTGCTACTGATACCAAACTCGAGGAAATACGATGAAAAAGTGCTAGCACAAATGACTGCAGCAAGATTAATGAACACGGTGTGTGAATATTTGGTATCCAACGTGAATTTTGAAAGCGGAATATTGAAGGATGCGGTGTACGCGTTATACTTTCATTCGGACTTCGCGCTGATTTGCTGGATGTTTGTTTTCACGAAGAATTTATACGACAAAGTGGTTTTAGTGTTTGTGTTTGAAAAATTAGGTTTGCTTGTTGTTTCTTGTTTAGTGTGGACATTGACTGCACCTGTAGGTATTCTGTGCCCAGTTTTAATGACCCTAAACAATGGTTCATTTGATGTATTTTACAAAGTGTATTCTCACGTCAAATTCTTCATGTTACTTTTAAATGCGTTGATTTTCTTTGAAATATTTCTAGTAGCTATCAGAATAGGAATAGATAAAAGTAAAAATATTAGACATCTTGTAAAAACTGCAGCCATTGCGTTTATTTTAATATGTATAACTAGTGTCCAAGTATTAATAACCGATTTGCTTTCATATTTTATAAGCGATACCGAGAAAATGTTTATTATATTCGTGTTTTGCGTTATTAATTCGTTTCAAGCGTTAGCGATAACTATTATTTTTATTATTTTGGCTAGAAAAAAAGTTACCGACTCAATTTTGATAGTCATATCTGTTAAATTAAAGAAACTCATTTCGTGATCCTATCGTTGTAGCTATCTAACATAATCATTTGTCTTAGGTCCTGTCAACTTAAGGACGCTACTAAAAAGTAATAAAGGTTTTATATTGTTAACCTATGAAGGATTATTTTAAAAACCATGATGTATTCTTAACAAATTCAATTTTTGAAAGAACTAAAACAATTACTTTGCTCACCCGCGACCTTACGATAGTTACGTTTATGTAACAAATGCATGTGCATGAATACGCATTTCTTACATAAACATAAAGAACTATCGTCAGGTCGCGGGTGAGCAAATTAATTGTTTCAGTTCATTAATATGGACCTCCGCAAAGTAACGCCTAATTCAATAAATTATTCAATTTTTGGATTTGTTTCATTTTGTAAACGCGGCGAGATCAAATCTTTGAGCTTTGTGTAGATTATGTGGTTGATATAAAACAATTTTGATCATTATTATCGCGATAAAAGATCAAACATGTAATGAAATTAATGTTTTTTTCTGACGGCGCCGTCCTATACCTTGACAAGCTCGTGCGCGGCGCTCGGCGGAACCCTGTCGCAGGGAGCCTCTGCTGTCCTTAACAAGATTGTTTTTAATAAGTGCGACAAATACTGACTGCGACAGGGTTCCGCGGAGGGTCGCGCACGAGCTTGTCGGACAATAATTGGCCATCACTCGAGTCATGATGCATTATCTCCGATGAAATAAATCGCGCGACCATGCGATCAAACAAACTATTTTTAACACGCTTTCATTAGCTTCATACGTATGTTAGTTTGTAACGGAAACATGAAACATGATTTTCACCCACTTGAAAACGTCGGATCAAACTCAAGGCATAGGTACTTATCAAGAACCGACGACAATGCGTGTTTTTTAGTTTATTTTTAAACTATTATTATACAACACTTGATCGGTTTAATCAGATTTTAACTATTAAACCGTAACGAATGAAGCCAAGATTTGTTATGGCTATTGCAGTGAATTATCAACAATTTCAATAATATTGATATTGTTATGCGGTCACGTGACTATTCGATACAAATAAGAGCAGATATTATCATACGTTAATAGTACATTGTTGTAAAGGCTGGAAAGTAAGCAATAGATGGACGAGTTTGTTTGAGGGCCGACGCGTAGCGGAGGCCCTCGAAAGTACGAGTCCATCTATTGCACTTTTGGCCGAGACCAAACATTGTGCTTTTCACGACTAATGCGAGGAAATCATTATCATCATCATCATCATAATCATACATCCATCCATCCCGTCCATCCCGTCCATCCTGTCCATCCCGTCCATCCCGTCCATCCGACCATCCGTCCATCCGTCCATCTATCCCGTCTATCCCGTCCATCCATCCATCCCGTCCATCCCGTCCATCCGTCCATCCGTCCATCCATCCCGTCCATCCGTCCATTCCGTCCATCCCGTCCATCCGTCCATCCGTCCATCCGTCCATCCGTCCATCCGTCCATCCTAACCATCCCGTCCATCTGTCCATCCGTCCATTATGTCCATCCCGTCCATCCCGTCCATCCCGTCCATTCCGTCCATCCATCCCGTCCATCCGTCCATTCCGTCCATCCCGTCCATCCCGTCCATCCCGTCCATCCCGTCCATCCGTCCATCCGTCCATCCCGTCCATCTGCCCATCCGTCCATTCTGTCCATCCCGTCCAACCCGTCCATCCCGTCCATCCCGTCCATTCCGGCCATCCCGTCCATTCCGTCCATCCCGTCCATCCGTCCCGTCCATCCCGTCCATCCTGTCCATCCCGTCCAACCCGTCCATCCCGTCCATCCCGTCCATCCCGTCCATCCCGTCCAACCCGTCTATCCCGTACAACCCGTCCATCCCGTCCATCCGTCCATTCCGTCCATCCCGTCCATCCGTCCATCCGTCCATCCGTCCATCCGTCCATCCGTCCATCCTAACCATCCCGTCCATCTGTCCATCCGTCCATTCTGTCCATCCCGTCCATCCCGTCCATCCCGTCCATTCCGTCCATCCATCCCGTCCATCCGTCCATTCCGTCCATCCCGTCCATTCCGTCCATCCGTCCATCCCGTCCATCTGCCCATCCGTCCATTCTGTTAATCCCGTCCAACCCGTCCATCCCGTCCATCCCGTCCATTCCGGCCATCCCGTCCATTCCGTCCATCCCGTCCATCCGTCCCGTCCATTCCGTCCATCCTGTCCATCCCGTCCAACCCGTCCATCCCGTCCATCCCGTCCATCCCGTCCATCCCGTCCAACCCGTCTATCCCGTCCAACCCGTCCATCCCGTCAATTCCGTCCATCCGTCCATCCGTCCATCCATCCCGTCCATCCGTCCATTCCGTCCATCCCGTCCATCCGTCCATCCGTCCATCCGTCCATCCGTCCATCCGTCCATCCTAACCATCCCGTCCATCTGTCCATCCGTCCATTCTGTCCATCCCGTCCATCCCGTCCATCCCGTCCATCCCGTCCATCCGTCCATCCAGTCCATCTGTCCGTCCGTCCGTCCGTCCGTCCGTCCATCCATTCATCCATCCATCCATCGCATGCAGCAGACGATTACTGTTGATTGGTCCAATAATGTCGTTTCACCACGCCAGGAATGAAATTCAGAAATTATCTTTCAAAAAGTCGTATCGTATAATGAAATACATATACTGATACGTCCTGTTTTCGATTAGTGTAACTTTGTTGTCGTGTTTGTGCGCCATAAATGAGTCAGCTGTTAAATGTACATATATAGGCAGTTTTGAGTACTGGATTTAGGTTATCTATGGCCACATTTTCGAGCAGTGTCGTGAAAAATTGCATTCCTGTATCGTGGGAGTGATAGCTAAGTAGGACGGCGTCTATGACTTGCTTACTCATGTCAGTATTTATAAGTACAATTTATTATAATAAGACTTTGTTATCTCGAAATGGTTTTTTACACGACTACTTTTGTCAATGTGTTGAACATTAATCGAGTTATAAGGAAAACATGCCAAGAATATTCTTATTTTACATTATTTTCCTCGCTTTGTACTCTATTTCATTCAATCTCAATGAGATTAGTTTTATTTCCTTGTTTGGAATACAGTTCTTTAAAGACTAAAATAAAGAAATAATAAATATTTATTAATGAACTGAAACAATTACCTACTTTGCTCACCCGCAACCCAAGACCTTTTTGAAAGAAAGAAGGAAGAGAATGAAAAATATTTTATTAAAGGTTTCAAAAGTAGGTACCACCACCAAACAGTAGAAAACAAAAGAAAGGAAGGAGGGCAGGGCAAAAGAAAGGAAGCCCGTAGTTATAGATAAATGCATATGACAGGAAATCCCACCAACCCAACCAATAGCACTAAGTAATTGTACAGAAACGGGCGAGGGTCGGTCAAGGAAGAAACTAACAGATAAAAACATAAAAGACCGCGACCTAAGCACGCCCCAGTGCCCAGCGGGAGAATGCATGCTCCTCTCCCGGCCTTCCAGCAAATGGCTGTGGCAGGACACTGTGGGTAGATTAAGTCCCCTACCTACCCATCCCCTCCTCAAAATTTAAATCACGCGTTTTTTTGTATTGACAATCAATAGAGAAGGGGACTTGTGACCGGGTTTTTTAGTCCGTGCAAGTCGGACACTGTCTGGGCCCTCCATTCCCAGTTCGTCCGCAGTGATTTTTCCCGAGCACAAGTTACCCTTCCTACCCTAAAGTAAAAAACAGCAAAGACTTCGCGTCCTTGGCCCCTCTGGCGACAAATTCAAAAAAAAAAAAAAAAACAGTAGAAAACAACATTAATACACCTAATAAACAAGTTCGTTGTGCCGAAAAAGGGTCTCCACTCAGCATGACTGTGTTGCTTTGCTACACAGCTTTTGGTGGCGGAACAGCCAAAGTGGGTGAGAATTCAAAATTGTTTTTATTCAAAATACGAGGGGCGTTCAATATAAAGTGAGAATGAGATGCAAACTCTTTTAATATTACGAAATTAAATACTGGCCGGTAAAGCTAATCTATCTAGCTGATTGCTATGAAAAAAAAAACTAACTGTCTTTTGTTAAAAAAAATATACGGTAATTTCTTTGCAATGCTATTGAGTACGTTAGCGAAAATGGAGAAAATTGAACTGCGCGCCGTTATCAAATACTTGTATTTGAAAATTTTTTCTACGGACCAAGTCAATTTGGATTTGCGGGACACTTTAGGGTCTAATGCTCCTCCGTATTCGACAGTCGCACGTTGGTGCGCCGAATTTAGACGTGGAAGAACATCGACAATGGACGACCCCCGCTCCGGACGCCCTACTACAGCAGTAACTGAAGAAATTGTGAAAAAAGTCGAAAACTCAGTTTTGGCGGATCGTCGTGTCACAGTTCGTTTTATTGCTGAAAATGTAAAGATTTCAACGGGGAGCGTGCATAATATTTTATATGAACGCTTGGGTATGAAAAAGGTATCTGCGCGTTGGGTACCAAGAATGCTTACTGACACGCAAAAACAAACTAGACTAGAGATTTGTCAAGAAGCTTTGAACCTGATGCAGCAAGACCGGGAACTTTTTTTGGCGCGATTTATGACAATGGACGAAACATGGCTCCATCATTACGACCCTGAAACGAAACTGCAGTCTATGACATGGAAAAGGCCATCATCTCCAACTCCGAAGAAATTCAAGGCGAGCCCATCTGCCGGTAAGGTCATGGGCTCTGTTTTTTGGGATGGTAAAGGGGTATTAATGATTGAGTATCTCGAGCATGGAGCCACTATTACGGGCACTTTATACGCCAAACAAATAGCAACATTGCGCAATGAGATCCGCGAAAAACGGCGAGGTAAACTCTCGAAAGTTGTGCTGTTCCACCAGGACAATGCCCCGTCACACAAGTCCGCCGTTGCAATGGCTGCAATTCGTGATGCTGGGTTCGATATCCTTAAGCATCCTCCGTATTCACCAAATCTCGTTCCTAGTGATTTCTACCTATTTCCGAGATTGAAACAATACCTGAGAGGCCAGAAATTTGAAGACGACGACGCGGTAGTAGCTGCAGTACAAGATTTTTTAAGTACTCAAGATGAGACCTTTTTTAAAAATGGAATTTTAAGTTTAGAAAAAAGATATAGGTACTAAGTGTATTATGCTAAAAGGTGACTATGTCGAAAAATAAAATGACATTTAGTAAAAGTTGTTTATAACATACTCATTCTCACTTTTTATTGAACGCCCCTAGTACTTGCACAAGTGCTTACGTTTTGGCTATTTTGACAAGCTATTTATTAACATGCAATGTAACTATCTTTGGAATCTTTTAACGCAAATTTGAAGTCATCATCATCATCAAAGCCTTTATACGTCCCACTGCAGGGCACTGTAGTTCCCACGCAGGCCCTGTGCGGATTGGGAACTTTACACACACCATTGAATTCCTTCGTAGGTTAAATCACGATGTTTTCCTTCCTTAAATTTAAAATGTAATTTTGCACGTAAATTCCGAAAAACTCAGAGATGCCAATTTGAAGTAGATATCTTCAACCGATTGAGCTGAAATGTTGCATGTATGTATAAAATCCGATTATGATGACTTGAAACTGCTAATAACTCAAAAAGTTCAGCGTACGGTAAAAAAATTATTCATATCTTAGCATGGCATTGCTGTGTCCCCAAATGGTTCATTCAAGGGTAAATTTTAACTGACCTAACGCAATCACTGACCGAAGTATTCCGAATTTATTTAGTGACGCCTTCTATTCAACCGACGAAAACAAAAGGAGGAGGTTCTCAATTCGACGTGTATATATATATATATTTTTTTTATGTATGATCACGCATAACTTTTTACAGAGTAGTCCGATCTTGATGATTCTTTTTTTGTTGGAATGCGTATACCCCGAGGGTGGTCCCATTTAAATTTGGAAATAATATTCTTACCCTAAGGGTACGAAAACAGGGGATGATTGATTGATCAGTCACTGATTGTACTATTACAGAGTCGTCGGATTTTGTGATTCTTTTTTTATTGGAAAGCGTATATCCTAAGGGTGGCCCAATTTAAATTTGGAGATAATATTCCTACCCTAAGGGTAGGAAAACAGGGGATGATTGACTAACTTTTTACAGAGTAGTCTGATTTTCATAATTCTTTTTTATTGGATATGGTATACCTTGAAGTTGGTATTATATAAATTTGGAAAAATAAATTACCCGAAAGATGAGAAAAAAGTATAAAATAAAAACTTTTTAACAAAAAATTAAACCGCCGAAAAAACTGAAAAGCAAAAAATAATACCTTTTTTGTTTGACCTTAATCTAGGTACCAGTTTGAAGTCGGTCCCTCAGCACGAGCCAGGAGGAGTGATAGAAGCCAATCAGGTAGACGATTATAGGCCCACTTCTGCTGGCTAGTGCTGAGGCACCGACTTCAAACTGGTACCTAGATTAAGGTCAAACAACAAAGGTATTATTTTTTGCTTTTCAGTTTTTTCGGCGGTTTAATTTTTTGTTAAAAAGTTTTTGGTTCACATATTTGGTTTGGTTTGGTCGGGATCTTTAAAAAACGAGCCTACCAATTCCTGAAAGGGTCGGCAACGCACCTGTGATGCCCCCCGTGTTGCGGGTGTCCATGGGCGGCAGTGATCACTTTCCATCAGGTGACCCGTCTGCTCGTTTGCCACCGCTTATATAAAAAAAAAAAAAACATACCCATAACCTCTTCTCATCTGAGGGTGTGGTCTTCTCCAAGGCAAGAGGAGGCAGCTGGTCCAATTCTCGGAAGACCTCCCGAAGAACAGGTCTCACGTCGGCACATACTGCCTCTCTAAAAATCAAAGTGGACAGTATAATTCCGCCGTCACACCTCCCACCGAAAGTCTAAGTTCCATCGTCACCATCTCCAAGAATAGCGGCCCACCACTGTACGTTTTCGTCGGGACTTCATTCCACGTAGTGAAACTGTGGAATTAATTTCCGGCAGCAGTACGAGTATTTCCAGACAACTGTGATATCGGGGCGTTCACGAAAAGGGTTTATACTTACTTTAAAGGCCGGCAACAGATTGGTGACCATAGTAAAAGTTGTTCGTATTAAGGAGTACGAGTAGAATCATTCCCTAAAATTTGTGCACCTATTAAAAAATTACCCTGTATATATCCATGCAAAATTACAGCTTTCTAGCACTAATAGCCACTGCGCTAAGCCGCGGACAAACAGACAGACGGACGGAGAGACAGACATGACGAAACTATAAGGGTTCCATTTTGCCATTTTGGCTCCTGAACCCTAAAAAGGGAGAGTAGGTAACTGGAAGACGTAGAAAAAATTACTTATTTTCAAGAATTAATACATTTTTTTATAAGATGGAAAACAATCACCGCCGCCCATGGACACCCGCAACACAAGTCGAGTTACGGATGCGTTACTGGCCCTTTGAGAAGAGAGTAGGCTCGTTTTTTGAACATATTGAAGAAGACAAAGGGTTGAAAAACGAAAAAGGTAGAGTCATAATAATCCCAGCCTATTTACGTCCGACTACAGGGCACATGCTTCTTCTCAGAATGAGAGGGTTTAGGCTGTAGTTTTCACATGGACCCAATGCAAATGGGGAACTTTAAACACATAATTTAATATCTTGGCAGCTGTGTCCAGTCCTTATGATGGTGTCCACCATCATCATTTCAGCCGAAAGACGTCCACTGCTGAACATGGGCCTCCCCAAGGCTCGCCAAACAGATCGGTCCCGTGCCATCCGCATCCAACGCGATCCCGCAACCTTAACCAGGTCGTCGCTCCATCTTGTTGGAGGCCTACCTACACTGCGATGCTATGATAAACACAGTAAAACTCGTGGTGAATTTGAAAAATATTATAATTATCCGCATGGGTTTTTGAAAAGCTATAGGTGCAAGCCTGGGCTTGACGCCATGAGCCTTTGCTTGAGAACCGTTAACCACCTTTAGAAGATAATCTGCTTAAAGCATCTAAGGAACAAAGACTGATCGTGAAGTTCCCACGGAATAAAGAGTAAAGTACAAATAAGATATACAAACCCTTTGCTCGGTATCAAAGGTAAATTGTCAGCCATGTTTTACAATGTCATGAAAAGACCGATAGTTCTTGATACAAACAACATAAAATTATCCAGCAATAAAATTACAATAAAATCTAATAAAAATGAGCGTGAACTGTTTTCGTCTTGATTTTGACACAGAGTTGTCAAATAAATTTGACGTGTGTGTCAAGAATGACACCTTTATCTATGGTAACTCATGTATTTCTTTTTCGAAATTTGTGTACGCGATTATTGTTATGCCTCTTTAGGTCCAAACAAGGGTCCAAATGCGTTTTGTCGACTTTTGCGTGAGTTACAAAGCTGTTTTTAACCAAGCGGTTAAAGATGCATTTTTCATTACTAACGGTTATTTAACCTCATTTTATACTTGTTATGGTAATTAGACAAGCTAAATCAATTATTCGACCCCGCTCTGTAAAAAGAGATCACTCACGCACATGTGAATGTGTTGTTGATTATTAGTCTTGAAAAAATAAGTAAATAAACTCATAAAACCACCATAATTATACTGTATTGAATCAATTTCTATAAAAACATTTCGTAAGACAAACCACACATACTCAAGATATAAACGACAGTCACAGGATGTCACAGTACTTTTTAACATTATTCTTTTTCGTAGCTGCCAGTACCTATCAATCGCGTCGCGTGATTACAAACCTCAACACACCCCTTTAATTACGCGACATAAAATTCTACACCCTGTAGACAAAACTTAAAACACACATAAAATTCTACACCCTGTAGACAAAACTTAAAACACCCCTTATATATTTAACAATATTTGAAAACATAACCCTTTCTATTAAATTATTTTTAACATCCTATATGTCAGATTTTTTTTTTTTTTTTTTTTTTTTTTTTTTTTTTTTTTTTTTAATCAACCTGTACTTATGTACGCACCCCTTTGAACACAAACTTATTATTATCTCATAAGTCATAACATCTAATTCAATTTTAGAGCTTTAAATAAAAACTTAGTACCACATCATCACATAACTATAACTATCAATTACAAATACCCATACCAAATACCAATACCCATTGAGACATTCAGACTGACCCATTGAGTTCAAATTTAGATACACTCACTCACTCAAACACATTTAATACTAATCCTAATTTCTAAGTTAAAACGAAATATACTACTACACTTTAAAAAAAAAAACATAGTATCTTTCACAACTATCACTTCTACAAAGAGTATGTGCACCTCACCAATGTTAAACTTCAATTAAGATAATCCGAACTGTAAGGATTCGACTACCACAACGATTAAGATGGAGTCTTATGTGAGCATCCTGTCACGAAACCTCTGGAACTTGACAGTAGGCAAACATTTTGTCAGAATATCTGCTGTCTGCTGATCTGTGGGACAGAATTTAATTTTTAATGCATTTTCTTCTATCTTCTCCTTTAAGTAGTAATACCGAACGTCAATATGTTTGCTTCGTTTATTGATAATTCCTTTCTGCATCAACCAAATTGCAGATTGATTATCTATGGATAAACTCGCTTCAGGATCACGACCAGTTATTTCTCTGATTAGGCTTTTTATGAAAATTAGTTCTCTGCAACACTCTGCAGCGGCAATATATTCCGCTTCAGTACTTGAAAGTGCTACAATTGGCTGTTTCCGAGAACTCCAGCTTATAGGCGCTCCTCCAAACATGATGACATAGCCTGTAGTACTCTTCCTAGTATCTGGGTCACCTGCGAAATCTGCATCACAAAAAGTTTCAATTTTAAAATCACCCTTACCAAACTCAATACCCAAATTCATAGTTCCCTTCAAATATCGTAAAACGGTTTTAGAATTATTCAGATCATTAATATTTGAGTCTGACTGATGTCTACTACAATAACCCACTGAAAAGGCAATGTCTGGTCTTGATTTTACTGCCAAATACATTAAAGACCCTACTATTTCTCTGTATTCATCCAAACCATCTTCATCACCCCTTTTTGGATGAGACTCAGTTAAAATATTTGGTACTGAACATTGTTTACAGTCGGACATGTTAAATTTTTGTAAAACCTTCTTAATATATGACTTTTGACTTATTTTTATAGAATCTTGTTCAAAATTTATATCGATATCAAGCCCCACATAATTAGTCACACTATCGCAAACTCTCATTTGAAATTCTTTTTTAATATTTTTAAGTATTTTATCCAAAACTTCGTAGCTTTCCCCAATTAACAATCCGTCATCAACATATATAGCTAGGAAAGTTGAACCTGAAACAAAAATGCAGGAATCTAGTTTTAGCTGTTTAAATCCCAAAGTCTTCAAAAACTCAGTAAACCGTATATTCCACATTAATGGTGCCTGTTTCAGACCATATAAACTCTTCTTTAACTTGCAAACTTTGCCCTTTAACTCAGGATAACCTTTTGGAATATGCATATAAATTGTTTCATTCAGCGAACCATACAGAAAAGCTGTTTTTATATCAAATTGTCTTAACTTTAATCCCTTTTGAGCTGCCAATGCTAATAAAATTCTCAAACTTGTAGTATTTACCACTGGACTGTATGTTTCTTCGTAGTCAACCATATATTTTTGCTCAAATCCTCTCGCAACTAATCTTGCTTTGTGTCTCCCGTCAGCCTTTTTAGCAAAAACCCATTTACTAGTAATAACTTTCCTTTTTCCAACTTCTTTGGCATCAACTATCTCCCATGTTTCATTTTCTTCAAGAGACTTTTTCTCTTCTTCAATAGCTTTTTGCCATTCTTGTTTCTCATCAGATTTTACTGCTTCTTCAAACGTTATATTACAATAACATTGAAAGTCCATTTCATAATCCTTAAATTTTGTAGGTAATTTTCTGTTTCTTTCTGGTAGTGTTCTTCTATTTTCAATTGCTTCTTCTATATTCTCATTTTCTTCTTCAAAACTATTAGTTATATTCTCTTGAGTCTCATTACTTACATCAACTCTCTGTTCAGTTTCTTCCATATCAATTGCTTCAGTTATACTCTCTCTCGTATCTTCAAAAATATCTTCTTCATTAACTGTCATCCTTTCATTTTCGTTATTCACTCTTTGTTCAATTCTTCCTTCATTTATATTTTCTTCATTTACTGTCACCCCTTCAAATGCATCCTCAAAGTCTTCATCGTTTCTACTATTTTCAATTATAATATCCTCTTCTAGTTGACTGTCGTTTACTCTTTCTCTTGTTTTGTTTCTTCTCTCAATTGTTTCATCTTCATTTGTTTTACTTTCATTCATGTTATATCTAAAAACATTTTCAAAAATTACAAGGTTCTCTTTTACTTCTCCCAATATTTTCTTATTTGCTCCTTTTGTTTCGTCAAAAACCACATCTCTTGCATAAAAACATTTTCTATTTTCTGGATCCCAAATTTTGTATCCAACATTTATATACCCAACTAAAATTCCAACATCACATCTTGATTTTAGTTTTCCGAGGTGACGATTAATTTTACAGTATGCAACTGACCCAAAAGCCCTTAAATAAGACAAATTTGGTTTTCTTTTATACCAGAGTTCTGCTGGAGTAACATTATGTGCTGTAGTATAACATCTATTTGTAATATATGTCGCTGTATACAATGCTTCTCCCCAAAGTTCTAGTGGCAATCCTGAGTCAAAGAGCAAAGCGCGAGTCCTTTCCATGAGCGTTCTGTTTAGACGCTCTGCTTTTCCATTAAGTTGTGGACTATAGGGAATAGTAAAATCTATTTCAATTCCTTTATTTTTGCACCAGGTTATAAATTTGTTGTTTGCATATTCTTTTCCATTGTCGCATCTAAATTTTTGAACTTTCGCATTGAAATGATTCTCTGCAAAATTAATGTACTCGATGACTTTATCTGAAACATCAAACTTGTTTTTAATAAGATAAATATACGCGAAATGTGTATAATCATCTAAAAGTGTGAGAAAATAGACATTGCCATCCCAAGTGGGGACATCAATTGGACCGCAAAGATCAGAGTGAACAATTTCTAAAGGTTTCTTTGCTCGTGTTCTAATTTCTTTGAATGGGTTACGTGTAAGTTTTGATCGTGCACAGACTTCGCAGGTTCCAGTAGCTATATTCTTCTCTGTATCGACTCCATAAACAAGTTTGGATAGCTTCTGTGTATCGGATATGTGCCCCAGTCTTCTATGCCAATTATCTGGATTCGTATTTTCAACACGTAGGGAGCATTCTGGTACTTGGATCTTTAATTCTGTTTCATACATTCCCGAAACGTTTTTCTTGCCCCGACATAATATTCTGTTACCGTTCGTTATTACCACAGCATCTTCATAAAATTCTACCCGTCCGTTTTGGCTGGTAATGGAGTTGACAGATATTAAATTCTTTGCTAAGTCTGGAACATACATAACTCTTTTAAAATATGCTGTATCTGTTTCAAATTCTCCAACGAGTTCTGCTTTCATAATATTATTATTTGCACAGACTATTTCTGTTTCAATGGGTCTCATTTTCTTCAAAAGTTGACTATTGTTAATCATATGACATGATGCACCAGAGTCTATTATAACTGGCAAAATTACCTCTTTCATGTTGAGATCAAAATTTCCATCGGCTTGTGCATTCCTTTTCTTTTTAAAATAACATTCCTGTTCTGTGTGATTATGCCGTTTGCAAAAATCACAAAATTTTCTGTTTCTATTCATATTGTTAAAATTTGGATAATTTTCGAACTTTACATTGTTTCTACAAAATCTGGCTATATGGCCAGGTTTTCCGCACCGAAAACACTCTCTCTCTCTGATATGACATGCGTTCTGGATGATTCCTTCATCAATTTTGGCGTAAATTGGTACTGAATTTTCTTTATTGTTTTGCAAAATACATGGCTTTATTGCCAGTTCTGATAGGATTCTAGACACTAAGTTGTCTAGTGTTTTTTCTGCTTTTGCTGTCGAATTCCATGCTGTTTTAAAATAATTATATTCTTCTGGTAAAGAGGTAAGAATTTTCGCTATTATTTGAATGTCTTGGAGCTTTTCTCCTAAATTTTTAATTTTATATGCTATGTTTTGTAACTGGCTCAAACTTGAAGCAATGTCGTGAGTAAATTTGAATGTATAAAAATTTTCAAATAATCGTGCGGTTTCTGCTTCTTTATTAGTATGAAAAATGGTGTCTAACTTTGTGATCATAGTCTTTGCATCCTCGCAACATATAATATGACATGTCAAGGATTTGTCCACTGAGTTGAGGATCAGTAATCTTACTTTTGCATCATTCTTGCTATTTTTATGTTTTTCATCATTATTTGTTAAAATTTCCTTCAAATCATTAGCTTCCAAATATAAATTTAATTCTGTCATCCAAACGCCATAGTCATCGCCATGTTTTAAAATTCTCGGTTTGAAAAGTTCCATTTTGTAAAATCAGTGTTCAAATTCTTAATATATTTCAGGCAATATTTTATAAAATGGGTCAAGTGTACTTACACGTTATTTTCGTGTTGAGAGCTGTTATGATATGTCACTCACGGAAAAAAATTTTTAGATGATATAATTATTCTATCATTTTCCAATCATTCTATATTGCGATTTCTGGGCCCATGACCTCTTGAAAAAAATAAGTAAATAAACTCATAAAACCACCATAATTATACTGTATTGAATCAATTTCTATAAAAACATTTCGTAAGACAAACCACACATACTCAAGATATAAACGACAGTCACAGGATGTCACAGTACTTTTTAACATTATTCTTTTTCGTAGCTGCCAGTACCTATCAATCGCGTCGCGTGATTACAAACCTCAACAATTAGCACCCACTTGGCACCCACGCTAAGAAACGTGGTCGTTTAAGAAGTAATAGCAGTCACGTTCGGAGTCTGCGCTCATTAGTTTAAATTGCGGGTAAACCAGTCGCCAACATGAAGCAGTGCTTAAATTAAATAAGCATTAAGGTGACGTGTTTACTTGGCAAGCTATTGGATGTAACTTAAATATTTTTTTGCTAAAAATGTAATATATAAAAATCTCGTGTCATGGCGTTTGTTACCGAACTCCTCCGAGACAGCTTGACCGATTTTTATGAAACTTTTTCTCCACGTTCGGTATGTCTGAGAATAGGTCGTAGGCTATTTTTTCTTTGCAGACGGAGTCGCGGGCAACAGCTAGTCTAATATATAAAAATCTCGTGTCACGGTGTTTGTTATCGAACTCCTCCGAGACGGCTTGACCGATTTTTATGAAACTTTTTTTCCATGTTCGGTAGGTCTGAGAATAGGTCGTAGGCTATTTTTTATACCCCTTTTCTTCGCGGACGGAGTCGCGGGCAATAGATAGTTTCATATAAAATTGATTTCATCCATTAAAATAGACAGGTTATGGTACTTTCTGGTACATCCGCACTACTATGATTACGGCAAACGATAGAAAACCGTGCAGAGATTGTCATCAGATCTAAATTAACCGAACTAGCTGATAAAACCTAACCTAGCTTTCTCGTTAAGCGAAATGCAATTTAATCTTGCTTCTGATGGTTCCACGTCCGGAAAAGTGCAAGCAACTGAGCGGAAATTATCATTTCTAACCCCCCCAGGAGAGTTGGTTATAATGCTCTTAGGGTGAGGCCACACGAGCGTTATTTTTAACCCCCGACACAAAAAGAGGGGTGTTATAAGTTTGACCACTATGTGTGTGTGTGTCTGTCTGTCTGTCTGTCTGTGTATCTGTCTGTGGCATCATAGTTCGTAAACAGGTGAACCGATTTGGATGCGGTTTTTTTTATTAGAAAGCTGGTTTCTTGGCGATGGTTCTTAGATATGTTTCATCGAAATCGGTTCAGCCGCTTCAAAGTTAACAGATCTTTTGTAAGTTGCGGAAGGGATCTTAAGGGCATAATGGGCATTTACTATATTTTCAAACATACGTGTAACATATGTAATTACGTTGGGGGTTTTTAAAATTTTTAATTTATAGTTATGTGAGTCGTGAGCGGCAGAATTTCGGTTGCGCCATACATCGTGTCACGTGAGTGTCACGCGATGGCCCGCATATTGTATGGCGCGAACCGAAATTCTGCCGCTCACGACTCACAAAATTACGCTCGTGTGGCCTCACCTTTATTCGTCGGTCCTTGGCGTCGTAGATTGGAAACTATGACGCGATCCAAGATGGTTTCTTCTTTCAGCAATAACCTTTGCGTCTGACAGAGGGTTGCAACTATCAGTTCATTGCGTGTGCCGCCAGGTTACCTCAGTACGGCGAGCGTCTCGGCCGCGCAATGAACACAGAAAACGCTTGCCGCGCCGCAAAACGCGCGAAGTCGTGGCCGGGCGGTTACCGTGTCTTACAATGGACGACGTGGTTTTTAATATTATCTATATCTATATCTATCTATACATATAATAAATCTGTAACAAGTCGGTGTCTATCTATACTAATATTATAAAGCTGAAGAGTTTGTTTGTTTGTTTGTTTGAACGCGCTAATCTCAGGAACTACTGCTCTGATATCATCACGCTAACACCAATAGGAGCGGAGCGGAGCGGAGGAATGTTTCAAAATCGGGGGTTTTGAAGTAAAACTTCTATAGGCACGCTTGACTTGGGAGTACGGTGGTGAATGTGAACGCGGGTGTGCGGGGGGTTTGGTGGGGGGTGGAGTTGGGAGGTGGGTGGTGGGTGAGGGGGTTTGCGGGGGGGGGGGGTAGGTAATCGAGGAACTAAGGAGAGCCATAATTGATGAAAAAGAAAAAAAATAAGCTGCCCAAATTACTAATTCCACGCGGACGGAGTCGCGGGCAAAAGCTAGTTCCAAATAAAATATATAAGATTCCTAATATCACATGTGGCGATTTGCGAACGTGTTATAAGCGTAGCGAACGCACGGCATGTTCGCCGCGGAGGCGCAATCGATTCGCCGCGAACGCCAAACTTGGGCTAAATTCAGGAACGGCCCAGCACGGTTTGCGAGCGGTAATTCGAATTCTAGATCTAGGATAATAAGGTTCAACCAAGCTCAGCCCAAACAGTGGTAGAGCCATGTTGTAGCTAGCCGCTGCATCACGAATGGGCTGGCTCGTCCGGGGAAGTACCACCCTCTCACAGAACACCGGCGTGAAGCAGCAGTACTCCTGCTGCGTTTCGTACGGTCAGTGAGAGCGCCGGGGGCCCAATACCTCTCCCCCTCCTCTATTCCGTTTCCTTTTTCCACTCCCTTTTAGGGCCGACAACGCACTGGCATAGTTCGTTTGTCTGGCCTCTCTAACATAAAAAAAAACCTCTCGCAAACCAGTAGTTTTTGGCGTTCCTGAACAGCAGTTCATCCCTATCCTCTCGCAAGTGATCGAATTACCGCTCGCATACCGCGTTGGGCCATTCCTGAATTTAGCCCCTTATTTAGAAACAAATATTTAACACGTTCGCAAAGCGCCAGCGTGATATTAAGGCTCTTAATTACAGACGGTAAAAGGTAAATGTAAAAGGTAAAAGATTGCAGTTCATTAAATACAGTTCAAAGCATCGTTGGAACTCTTCAAAAGATAAAATCTCAAAGGGTTGCACATAGAGAACCTACCTCGTGCATGTAGAAAAAAAACCTTTGAAGAATTTTACCTGAGACCTGATAGCCTGAGATCCAACCGCAAGATTTTGGTCATGTCCCATGGTGTTTGGTTCCTGCAGCGTCGTCCTGTATCCAAGCTGCAGTACCGTTAGTGGACATCTACCTGTCTCGGTTTGACAAGAAGACGACGACGAAGAAGGTCTTCGAGCATGTCCGCGAGGCAGCACGGAGTCGGTTACAGGGATCCCAGCTCCAGCTGTTCATCTACCCGCTCGAGTCTCAAAGGGCTAACAACTTCAGCTCATTTAAGCTCCAAGTGCCTGTCCAGCACCAGCAGGTGTTCCTGCGCTCCGACTTTTGGCCGGAGGGTGTGGTGTTCCGTCGTTTTAGGGAAGCGACGAAGACCTTTTTCAAAAATCCCTAAATAGTTTGTAAGTATTGTTTGTATTTTTTGAATTTTACAGCGCATTGGTGTACACTGTAATGCTGTAATTTTTATTGATGAATAAATAAATAAATGAAATAATAAATAAATAATAGACCAGTGGTGGTGTAGGGGTATGGCACGCGGCACGGAATGCTGAGGACCTGGGTTCGATTCCCAGCATTGGTCTTTTTTCTGGGGTTTTTTCTGTGCATCTATATTTCAGTTTGTATTTAGTACGAAATGTATGATTTCACGGGATGACCGTAAAAGTAATAAAAAAAAAAAAAAAAAAAAAAAAAAAAATGAAGTTGAAAAAATAAGTACAAAAAAAGATACTTCATAGCTAACTTGTTTAATAAATAAATGTCTGTTCTTTGGTAGAAGCGTCATAAGGTCATCATCATCATCGTCATCATTATTTCAGCCGAAAGATGTCTACTGCTAAACATAGGGTTCCCCCAAGGTTCACCAAACTGGTTGGTCTTTTTTAGGGTTCCGTACCCAAAGGGTGAAAACGGGATCCTATTACTGAGACTTCGCTGTCCGTTCGTCTGTCCATCTGTCACCAGGCTGTATCTCAACAACCGTGATAGCTAGACAGTTGAAATTTTCACAGATGATGTATTACGGTTGCCGTTATAACAGCAAATACTAAAAAATAGGATAACATAAATATTTAAGGGGGCTCTCATACAAAAAACGTGATTTATATTGCTCGTTTTTGCTCGATATTGATAATGGCACCAGGTAGACGTTTGAAATATTCACAGAATATTTATTTATATATGATAATTATTGTATCCACTTAAAAAATAAATAATTTATTTAATATAAAACAAATATTTAAGGGGGCTATCATACAACACACGTGATTTTTTTTTCCGTTTTTATAGATAATGGCACGAAACCCTTCGTGCGCGAGTCCGACCCGCACTTGGCCGGTTTTTTATGGTGCGGAAAATGCGCCTTATGCATTCGTCTCTGTTCGGGAAAACAGAGGGTATGTGTGAAACTCCCACAAGGGGCCTACCCACTAAAAATCACACGGATTCCCTCGTTGCCATTGTGAACGCCACGGGAGCATGAAGAGACACCGCGACGCCCCCTGGCCGCCCCGGGATGGGGCTCCTCTGTCGACACTATTTAAGATAGTTGCTCTCAATGTGGCTTTTGTTTTCACCCGACTGTCGAAGGAGGGTTATGTTTTGAGCTTATGTATTTATGTTTATTTACCTATCATTCTTCGGCACGCCCTGCAGCCTGAACGGCTCAATGGATTTTGAAGTGTGAGGTGTCATTCGATTCGTCTCAGTTCTGCCAGTGACAGGTTTATTTTTTCCCGGAATTCCCATGGAAACGGGAATTATACAGGCGAGAGTTTTTCCATCTAGTAATAAAATTAAAGTTATTTCCAACTAGCTGCTGCCCGCAACTCCGTCTGCGAAGAATTCGTTTATCGCTATCCCGCGGGAACTATGCAATTTTCCGGGATAAAAAGTATCCTATATGTTAATCCGTTTTAGCGTGAAAGAGTAACAAACATCCATCCATCCACACTTACAAACTTTCGCGTTTATAATATTAGTAGGATCTATGTACAGTCGAGTTCACCAATATCTGTACAGCCAACATTGCATAAATATCTATACATAGACCTTATTACGGTAACATAAGCTCTGTGTATAGACATTTATGAAAGGTTGGCGGTGCATATATTGGTGAACTCGACTGTACACCGAGACAGTGATGATGAATGATGATCAAATAACATACTAGGTGCATAATTTTACCGTAGGATCCTAACGTATGAGCTTTTTTTTCAAAGAGACGCTGTGTCCGGAACGACGACAAAGCTACTTATTTATCGCCTGAAAATAGGAACTATAATGCGTTGCTTGTGTCAGATGAACTCTATTAAAAGGTGGCAAGGTTGCTTGTGGAATAACAAATGCAATGCATGAAACCTTCACCAGTAAGTAACTAATCGATACAATAGGTAATTATTGAACACCATATAGATAGTCGTGGTGGCCTAGCGGTTTGACCTATGGCCTCTCAAGCAGACGGTCGTGGGTTCAAATCCCGGCTCGCACCTCTAAGTTTTTCGGAATGTATGTGCGAAATTTACATTTGAAATTTACCATGAGATTTTTATGGTGAAGGGAAACGTCGTGAGGAAACCTGAATACACCTCCAAAGAAATTCAATGGTGTCTGTGAAGTTCCCAATCCGCACTGGGCTCGCGTGAAAACTACGGCTCAAGCCCTCGCATTCTAAGAGGAGCCCTGTGCCCTGCAGTGGGACGTATATAGGCTGGGATGAATGAGGATGATGAATATTTATAGCTAGTAATAGGTCTTATTGATTCAAAGTGATCTATTACAGGCAACACGAGAAGGTGAGAGAGAGCGATATCGGGATAAAATTAACCTATTTTGTTCTTTCAAAGGTTCTAAATACAGCGTTGTGGCTTGCCACAACATTATGCTGAGTGGGGCCCAATTTATACTATTCGATATATTTTTTTTTATTTGTAAATTTCCTGTCAAATGTATTTTTTTTTCTGTGTTTGTATCGAATATGTGTAAATAAACATCTCTCTCTCTCTCTCTCTAAATACCAAATATCATTTAATTCTGTTAAACTGCTTAACCCTTTACACCCGAGAGAAAAAAATCTTTTCTCAAACATGCTATGAAATATTGACGTTATGTTCCTTAAAATACGCCACGAAGTGTCACAATGCAGGTGCGGCTAGACGAGAGGTCAATAATGGAATTTCATACAACATTGCTGGCCAAGGCCAGCAAAGTGATCGTCTGTTGTTTCATACCATGACGTTTATAGGTCTATGGGATCATAGCATTTAGCCTTTAAAAAAAAAACTATAAGCAATATTTGCGTTTTGGTTCATTATGACATTCTGCCACTACGCTTATTTAAGGTAAGATGATGATGATGATGGTGATGGTGGTTATGGTGATGGTGTGATGATGATGATGATGATGGTGATGATGTGATGATGATGATGATAATGATGATGACGATGATTTTATGATGATGATGATGATGATGATGATGATGATGGTGATGATGATGGTGATGATGATGATGGTGATGATGATGATGATGATGGTGATGATGATGGTGATGATGATGATGATGGTGATGATGATGATGGTGATGATGATGATGATTATGATGATGGTGATGATGATGATGATGGCGATGATGATGATGGTGATGATGATGGTGATGGTGGGTGATGGTGATGATGATGGTGATGGTGGGTGATGGTGATGATGGTGGTGGTGGTGATGATGATGATGATGCATGTTTGAGAAAAACTCTATACAAGCCTTGGCCACGAACAGGGATTGCCGGTCTCGTATCTCTAGATGGCCTCGCTAACACTCGGCCATCTATAACTACTCGGCCGGCAATCCCCTATTTCGCGGCCGCTGCAGTAATGTACTATTAACAGCCCCGTGCGACATTACGTAACTTTATTATTAATTTTAATTTATTGTAAATTTTATGATACACATTTATACATATGAAATATTTCGCCAAATTGCAAAACAATTTGTTGGCGAACTATACACTCAATTCAAAAAAATTTGTGCACAATAGATACAGTACATCTTACAAAACTAAACTACTGACTATACTACTTAACAATTTTTTGTATGGAAAGAGTTTATCAACCAAGATTTCAACTTCTTTTTGAAACAATTTTTAGTTTTACATTCTTCCTCCGAGAATAGGCTGTTGAATATACGCGGTATTAAGTACCTCCTCGTCCTTTTCCCATAATAGTTACAGGCTCGAGGCTCCACATATTTTTTACGTAATGCTAGTCTAAAACAACGATCATATTTTTTAAATTGCTTAAATTCCAGGCTCTCATACTGATCCAATGCTAACAAATAATTAACCTTTTCGGTCACTGGTATTACCTTACAAATTTTAAATAACTTATTATAGTTTTTACAGCACATTTTTTTGTCTTTTTGTCTACCAACAATTTTAATAACCTACGTTGCAAATTCAAAATTTTTTCCAGTTGCGTTTGAAAGGTTCGTCCATACGCAACGAGCCCGTAACTTATCACTGAATCTGCTAAGGCGTGGTACAGCATTCGCAGCGTTGCTTTATTGACTACACATTTTAAATTTTTTAATTTACACAATATAGACCTTAACTTATTACACACTAAATTAACATGCATTTTCCAATTAAAATAACTATCTATTGTTAATCCTAAGTACTTATAAGAAAATACGCGCTCTAAGGGTTCACACCTGCATAGATTAGGGTTATCATCATGTAAGCAATCATTTGAGTGACCATATATATTTATGTTAATCTGGGGTTCAGGCATACGTGGAGAGTGCACTAGCATCCACTTAGTTTTGGAAACGTTAAGGATGATGCCGTTATCGTGCGACCACCTGAGGATGTTGTCGAGGGCGGCCTGGAGGCGGGCGGGCAGCGCGGCGGCGTCCGGGCCGGCGCACACCAGGCACGTGTCGTCGGCGTACGTGTACACGGAGCAGTGCTCCACCACATTGCCGATGCTGTTCACGTGCATGGTGTAGCCGACCGGTCCATACACTGACCCTGTCGGCACTCCGTATACGATTTCCGCCTCATCCCCTGTTTCTCCATTGATCAGTGTACGCAGCGTCCGATTTTTTAAATAACTATTAAACCAACGACTCACCGGGCCTCGAATCCCACAATCTTTCATAGCTTCGAGTAGTAGTCCGTGGTCCAGCGTGTCAAATGCTTTCCGAAAATCAATGAACAAAATAGCTACGTACAATCTATTGTCCAAATGGTTGTTAACCTCATCCGCGAACCGCACTAGCGCTGTAGACGTACTGCGCCCTTTTCTAAACCCGTGTTGTGAATGAGATATTAAACTATTATTCTCTAAAAAGGTACTTATTCTACTTACTACTACTTTTTCGGTTATTTTATTTATCACCGACAACCTAGCGATTGGTCTATAGTTAGAATAGTCTTTATGACTCCCTTGCTTATATATCGGTCTGATTAAAGCCTTTTTTAAACCATCCGGATATACGCCTAACTCCATACACCTATTTATAAATTTGGCTAACAGTGGGCTGATCTCTTTCCTCACAATTTTCAGGTCCCGAACTCTAATTTCATCTTCACCAGGAGATTTATTACAATTTAATTTAGAAATATTTTTTCAATTTCATGGGAAGAAACTTTTTGGTATCTAAAAGAAACATTGCTACTATTTACATATACCGTACGATCTAAAAACTTGTAATTGCATTTGTGTTTTATTCTATCAATCTCTTCTGTAAAAGTTCTTGCAAAATTAGTACATACGTTACGCACAGACTCAGATTGACAGAGATGTCTTATGATAACGTCATCAATATTTCCTTTCTTTTTTCCTAACCATCCATTAATTATTTCCCAGATCTTTCTATAGTCGCCATTACATTCTAATATTTGATTCTTCCTATATTTATTTTTAGCAATATTTATTAATTTGTTTGTTCTATTTCTATGCCGCGTATATTCCAGACGTAACACCATACATTTTGGCTTAGCCTTCCACTTTCTGAATAATTCATCCCTACGTTCTATCATGCATAAGGAGTCTAGGAAAAATAACAAAAAAAACCTGACTGAGCTGGTCTTCCACAATCAGACCCTCACGTTTGTGTGGCTCAGGAATAATATGTAACTCGCACATTCGTGAGGGTCATGATGTGATTGAGTATAAATGCTACATTTAAGCATGTAGTGATATAAACATTTAGACGACCAGATGGCCTAGTGGTTAGAGAACCTGACTATGAAGCTTGAGGTCCCGGGTTCGATTCCCGTGTCGGGGCAGATATTTGTATGAAAAATACGAATCTTTGTTCTCGGGTCTTGGGTGTTTAATATGTATTTAAGTATGTATCTATCTATATAAGTATGTTTATCCGTTGCCTAGTACCCATAACACAAGCTATGCTTAGCTTACTTTGGGACCAGGTCAATTGGTGTGAATTGTCCCATGATATTTATTTATTTATTATTATTTATTTAAACATACACACGCACTAATAAACATGTAAAATTTTCGCATTTACAGTAGGTATTAGCAAGTATTAGTAAGACTAGGAGGGATGAGTAACTTCTAAAGTATTTTATGATTTCGAGGACATGTTGTATCCCTCTTGGCTTAAGTCAATTTTAATTGTATGGTTTGTACTTAGTTCTTTACAGTGAAGGCCTATTGGAACTGACAAGTTTTGATCAAAGTTCCACAATAAATAAAGTTTAAAAAAGTAGTTTATGTAGCGACATCTATCCTTACAATATTTAATAACCCGCTCTTAGACGTGGACAAAAAAATATCTTTATAACCAAAAGCGCCATCTAGTGAAACCCACGCACAATCGGTTTTCAGCTAGCGCTCTTGAAAATGATGAATTGTGAATTCTCTCAGGCCTACAAGAAGTTTCCGGAACGTTACAGAGATGGCGTGGAGCTCAGTTTGTTTTATTTTATTACGACTCGAGGGCGGGCTTGCGTTGACTAGAAGTAACTTTTAAGTTTTTTTAACTCCAAGTTAACTGCTCACCTTAGGGTTGAGTAGTGTCAAAATTCATGAAACTATCCCTAGCCTAGACCGTGCAAGTGGCTTTTATAACCGTGTTATGTTACGATACAATGTGTTTATCGGATATGAAAAATACAAACAAACATTAATATCTAAGGCATATTATAAAAATGTAAACTAGTATTGTCACTGTGTGATAATTTTTCTATAGAAGGAAGATTGTAGCCATAACTTTGGCGCATTAACCGTTACCCAGGCAATGTACTTACCTACTATACAGGGTTATTTGTAATTCACTAGCATCCTTTTAACCCTAAACTCCTACCACTTAAACAAATGTTTTTTGTTTTACGGCTTTTGTCATAACATAATATTTTTGGTGTAATAACGTTTTGAAAAATTGAGTTTACCTCATATTTTTACGGCACCCTGTGTATTAGTATGGGAAAAAAAGTGCTTCATTTTAAAAAGTCGTAAAACAAAAAACATTTGTTTGAGTGATAGGAATTCAGGGTTAAGCGGATGCCAGTGAATCTATACTAATATATAAAGCTGAAGAGTTTGTTTGTTTGTTTGTTTGTTTGTTTGAACGCGCTAATCTCAGGAACTACTGCTCGGATTTGAAAAATTCTTTCAGTGTTAGATAGCCCATTTATCGAGGAAGGCTATAGGCTATATATCATCACGCTAACTCCAATTGGAGCGGAGCGGAGCGGAAGAATGTTTCAAAATCGGGGGTTTTTCAAGTAAAACTTCTATAGGCGCTAATCTCAGGAACTACTGCTCCGATTTGAAAAATTCTTTCAGTGTTGGATAGCCCATTTATCGAGGAAGGCTATAGGCTATATATCATCACGCTAACACTAATAGAAGCGGAGCGGAGCGGAAGAATGTTTCAAAATCGTGGGTTTTGAAGTAAAACTTCTGTATAGGCGCTAATCTCAGGAACTACTACTCCGATTTGAGAAATTCTTTTAGTGCTAACACTAGGGGGTTTGGTTGAGGGGGGTGAGGGTGCGGGGGGAGGGGGGGGGGGTTTGAGGGGTTGAGGGGCGCGGGGGGGTTAAGGGGGGATTAACATTTCATTGATTTTGCCGTAGGATGCACCGTTTTCAAGATATTTGTCAAAAAAAGCAAGGGGTTGGGGGGGTTGAGGGAGGCGGTGAGGGTGCGGGGGAGGGGGTGCGGGGGCTTCGGAGGGGGGATTCAAATTTTATTGATTTGCACCGTTTTCGAGATATTTGACAAAACACCAAGGGGATGGGGGGGGGGTTGAGGGGGGGGGGGTGCGGGGGAGGGTGCGCGGGAGAAGGTGTGGGGGTATTAAAGGAGGGATGAAAATTTCATTGATTATGCCGTAGGATGCACCGTTTTCAAGATATTTGACTTGGGTTGGGACGAACGCGGGTGTGCGGGGGTTGCTGTGTGGGAGGGCGTGCAGGGGGTGCGGAGTGGTGCGGGGGGGGTTCGGGGTTGCTGTGCGGGGGGAGTGCGGGAGGGAGCGGGTTGGAGGGTGCGGGGGGGTTGCGGGGGGGGGGGTAATTTTTTTATTATCGAGAAACTAAGGAGAGCCATAATTGATGAAAAAGCAAATTGGATAAAAAAAATAAGCTGCCCAAATTACTAATTCCACGCGGACGGAGTCGCGGGCAAAAGCTAGTTACAAATAACCCTGTATAGGACCTCATCAAAAAAGGTAAAAGTATCCCTGAGAACCATCTAATAATCTCTTCCAGCCGTGTTCGGCTACGGCGACTACTTCCTACAGATGAGAGCGCCGTTGGTGTGCTCTCTTGTGACTGACGTACCCTATCTTAGCAGTGAATAATATGTCAAACACTCATAGACAAGAAACACCCTCGTTGCCCGGTTAGGTATTTTTGGAACACTCAATCTTCTATCTATTCTATAAATAATATGAATGTATCACCTCGACTCTACCACATAACTTTGTCATTTATTCCTACTCTGTTAACTCGAAAAGTTTTCACCAGTCCGACACTAGCTGTTAAGAGGGTACGATGCGCATCATTTCTCCATACAAACGTAGTCCCCTGTTTCCTCCCTGGATAATGGTTTTAGAGCCAAATTTTTTTTACTGTGTAATCTGTATCTACCACAGCTATGCCCCTATGCTTTATCTTTCGTTTTTTTCCATATTTCAATTAACATAAGAAATATGACCTTTTTAAAACTGAAAAAATTGCCCAATTTCAACGTCATTCTCTCTGTGTACCTGTTTTCTGTATTGCTTACTATTCCTGGTGTACAATAAAGAGTCATTGTATTGTATTGTATTGTCATTTTCAGACACTCGTCAGAAAAGAATCCTTAATTCATATTTAAACAAAAAAAGGAAAACATAGCTAAATCTGTCTTCTAATTATTTGAAAAAAAAAATTTTATTGGTCCAGTTTTCGAGAAGAAAACAGGGGACTACGAAATGCTGTTTTGATCAATTTTACGCGCCTAATAACGGTCTGAGGTGCAGTTGTCCCGCTCTCGCTGTACTGACACGGAGGGGTTCGGGCGAGACAGCGACATTTCATTAAAATACCTATTTCTCAAAAGTCTCTCAGCCATCGTTCCCTCTTAAGGTACAGACCGTAATTTTAAACAAATAAATAACTTTGTAAACCATTTTGGAATTTGTTTTTGTATAGTCGGCCGTTTGGTCGAATTTTTTTAAACTCTAACATATTTTTAATACGCTTTTAAGATCGAATTGCTTTTAAGGGAGTAACTAATGACCGATTGTAAGGCGTCACCCTGCATATTGACATAATAAATAAATAAATCATGCGAAGATTGACACCAACTGACCGAGTCCCAAACTAAGAAAAGCTTGTACAATGGGTACTAGACAACGGATGAAAATACATATGGAGATAAATAAATAAATAAATAAATATCACGGGACAATTCACACCAATTGACCTGGTCCCAAAGTAAGCAAAGCTTGTGTTATGGGTACTAGACAACGGATAAACATACTTATATAGATAGATACATAATTAAATACATATTAAACACCCAAGACCCGGGAACAAACATTCGTATTTTTCATACAAATATCTGCCCCGACACGGAAATCGAACCCGGGACCTCAAGCTTCATAGTCAGGTTCTCTAACCACTAGGCCATCTGGTCGTCGAGATAAATACATACTTAAATATAGGTCCATATTAAACATCCAAGACTCGAGCATAAACATTCGTTCTTTTCACACAAATTGTCCCGGCCGGGCGGAATTAACCCGGGACCTCAAGCTTCGCAGTCAGGGTCTCTAACCACTAGGCCATCTGGTCATCAATACACATGTAAAAATACAAATGTGTACGGAATCCTCAGTGGCCGGTTTTATTTCATTTTGTATCTCAATGAACTTATTAAAAATTAAAATTCTCACGGAAAAAAAACCGTAGCGATGCTACAAATGCGAACACATTTGTCCTCGTCGCATTCTGCTGGAAGCAATTACTTAGTGTTATTAAGCTCGCTTCTATTTAGGTCAAAGCCCACAGCTTTTAAAATAAACACCCTATGGCTTTACCACTAAAAATTCTAACACGTAAAACATGCGTAAAATGTCAATCTATGAACGGATATGGATATGGATATTTTTCTGTGCATCTATATTTCAGTTTGTATTTAGTTTGAAATATATGGTTTCACGGGATGACCGTAAAAGTAATAAAAAAATGAAGTTGAAGAAAATAAAAAAATAAATAGAAAAAGATACTTCATACTTAACTTGTAAAAGTTGGCCTAGTAGCGCCATCTCTTGGTCCAGGTGAGCGGGTAGCTCCGAAGGAGTGTTGAAGTCTCTCGGTAGAGGGCATAACATAGATGCGCTTTATCACTGCCTAAATGTGATTATAACAGACTGAAGTGTACGATGTATGGGAAAGATTCGTCGCTAACTTCTAGACCAGTGATGGTGTAGGGGTAAGCACGCAGCACGGAACGCTGAGGACCTGGGTTCGATTCCCAGCATTGGTCTTTTTTCTGGGGTTTTTTCTGTGCATCTATATTTCAGTTTGTATTTAGTTTGAAATATATGGTTTCACGGGATGACCGTAAAAGTAATAAAAAAATGAAGTTGAAGAAAATAAAAAAATAAATAGAAAAAGATACTTCATACTTAACTTGTAACGGATATGGGTTAAACATGTGTAACGGGTGTCCAAGTTTTGTGGTAACAGTGTGGATGACGTGGCCACTAACGATGGGCCTCATAAGAAAACTCAAAGCCACTCAGAGGGCGATGGAGAGGGCTATGCTCGGAGTTTCTCTGCGGGATCGCATTAGAAATGATGAAATCCGCGCAAGAACTAAAGTCACCGACATAGCTCGAAGAATCGCTAGACTTAAGTGGCAGTGGGCAGGGCACATCGCTCGTAGAACTGACGGCCGATGGGGCCGAAAGGTTCTCGAGTGGCGTCCGCGGAAGCTTAGGTACATACAGTAGAGGAAGCTGAATGGAACCACCAGGATTGTAATATTTTGTTGCAAATGTCATGTTGACATTCCTTACGTCTGCCAAAGAAATCATCGGGAAATTGACTGTGAAAAGGTTCCACCTTTGTACTAGATTCAGTTTCCTTGACTGTATATATTGTCGTGCCTAGCCTAGTGGTTCGAGCAATGGCCCCTCAAGTAGAGGGTCGTGGGTTAGAGCCTGGGAATCTACGTGCGAAATCACATTTGAAATTTGCCATGAGTTTTAACCCCCGACTCAAAAAGAGGAGTGTTATAATATAAGTTTGACCGCTATGTGTGTGTCTGTCTGTGGCATCAACACTTTTAAATCGGTGAACCGATTTGGATGCGGTTTCTTTATTTGAAATCTGGTTTCTTGGCGATGGTTCTTAGACATAATAATATTTCATTAAAAAATTGGACCAGCCGTTTCAAAGTTACAGCTCTTTATATGTATACTGCGGAAGGGATCCTAGATTTAATTGCGTCGGGGGTTTTTAAAAATTTTAATTTATACTTGTACGGTAAAGGAAAACATCGCGAGTAAAACCTGCCCACACCTGCGAAGAAATTCAATGGTCTGTGGAGTTCCCGAACCGCACTGAGCAAGTGAGCACGCATGGGAACTAGTCTAAGCTCTCTCATTGTTAGAGGAGGTCTGTGCCCTGCATTTAGACTTAATATAGGTTGGCATGATGACATTCTTATCACGAAATAAAGGGAAATAACACAAACAACTTACAGGTTTTCTCACGAAGTCTTCCTCCATGGTATCAAATGGGATTTTGCACATAAATTCCAAAAAACTCTAGCGGTTTGAACTCACGACCTTCTGCTTGAGAGGTCAATAAAACCACTAGGTTTGAATTCCAGTTTGCATACTTTTAAAATTTGCGGTGCAGTGATATTAGATAAGATAGCACCATGTGGGATCTACGGGCCAAGCCCTCTGTTGAAAGCTTATTTTACTGGCCCTCAGATATTGTGTTTGTTGACATTGATTTGTAAAACTTGATAGTCTTCATTACAAAATAGGTTCTACGAGAATATTTGTTTCATTAGATTGAGAGGAGGCCTATAACATGCAGCGAGACGTATATAAAAAAAAGAAAGAAAAAATACAAAAATAAACAGAAACAGATAGATACCTACTCGTACTTATTCAATATAGGTAGGTATGATTAACGACCTCTTTAGCCTAGTTGGTAGTGACCCTGCCTCCGAAGCAAGAGGTCCTGGGTTCGAATCCTGGTAAGGGCATTTATTTGTGTGATGAGCACGAATATTATGTTCCTGAGTTATGGATGTTTTCTATGTATTTAAGTATTTATTTATCTATATACGTATGTTTGTCGTCGTCTAGTACCCATAGTACAAGCTTTGCTTAGTTTGGGACTAGGTCGATTTGTATAAGATTTTCCCCTAATATTTATTTATTATTTATTTATGATGAATTAAGATGATGATGTGATAAGTACATAAAGAAGGAAATTTGACTTCAACAAATGGACAACCAGACAGACAGTGATCCTATAAGGGTGTTAATATCTCTTGCAAAAGGTCATACTGTCTTAATTCATTTTCGCGTCTATTTTTGATTCTTGACACGGCGGAGTCAATTTATTATATTTGGCAGTTACAAAGACAATTTTGTAATTACTAAAACCTTAAAGAACCTATCATACATAAGAGATGGTAACGGGTGCTTTACTCTCTGTCTGGAAGAAACCATTAAAGTCGCGACACTGTTACCGTCACCGACACCTCATTTTTAGGGTTCCGTACCCAAAGGGTAAAAACGGGAACCCTATTACTGAGGCTCCGCTGTCCGTCCGTTTGTCTGTATGTCTGTCTGTCTGTCTGTCCGTCTGTCACCAGGCTGTATCTCGGGAACCGTGATAGCTAGAGAGTTGAAATTTTCACAGATGATGTATTTTGGTTGCCGCTATAACAACAAATACTAAAAAATGGAATTAAATAAATATTTAAGGGGGCTTCCATACACCAAACGTGAATTTTTTTGCTCGATATATTGATAACGGCAACAGGTAGACGCTTGAAATGTTCATAGAATATTGAATTATATATTGACTTTAAAAATAAATCATTAAATTAAAATAAAAAATATTTAAGGGGGGCTCCCATATAACAAACGTGATTTTTATAGATAATTGTACGGAACCCTTCGTGCGCGAGTCCGACTCGCACTTGGCCGGTTTTTTTTGAGATGGGAAAAACCATTGAACTCGTGACACTGTTACCGGTACCGTAACTGACACCGCTGTATATAAGTATGTACGTATTATACTCGTGTTGTCGTATTGTGTACTTATGTACGGACATAGATACACGTGCATGTAGTTTTCAATTCCGTCAGCAATCCCGGAGTGCACTGTTTTTTTTTCAGAACTATTTATGACTTAATTTCTCGCCTTGTACAGTCAGCTGCAGAGAAAAGGTACCCCCCCGTGTATGATTACTGCCGTTATAGGCGGGTACCTTTCCTCTGCAGCTGACCGTACTAGGTTATCGTTGGGTTTTGAGCACCCTGTATAGAAACAGATCTAGTATAGAAACTAAAGACAACTCCAGTCATAATGCATTCGAAAACACCTGAAACGTGGGCGGTGAACGAAAGCGTAACAATTAAAAGTTTCAGAGCCGGCAACTGAAAAGCGTTATTCCGTTAATTGTCCAAGTACGAACAGGAACTTGAGATCTTATTGTTTTCTTCTGTCCTTGTCCGTTCGAAAGTTTTTAATGCAAAAGTGGATTTGATTGCTTGGCTTGTTTAAACGTGTTTTTGTTGTTAGAATTTGCACCTTCACGCTGTAACAGTCTGTCTGTTTTTCCGCCAAGTTTTACAGGCAGCATTGTTATAGTAGGAATCGCAGACACTTTCACTGATTTTTACGTAATCACTTTATCAAACAACGTAATGATAAAATTAAATGTGTACGTAATTGGACTAGTCATTATTATTCTGACATTTTATCACGGAACTAAAAGTTCTTTTTAGCTTCGATAAGGGATTTTTAAGCCACTGGGTATTACTTTTAATGATGTGAATAATCATAATGTTCTGCTTAATAATGTATGTATGTATGTATGTATGTATGTAAAACTCTTTATTGTACGTAAAATATGAAAATTAACAGTTAACAAGAGAAACAGATGTACAAAGGCGAACTTATCCCTTAAAGGGATCTCTTCCAGTTAACCTTTGAACGATTGACAGGACACCAGAGACAAGAGTAGGCATACAATGCAGAGTAAAAAGAGTCGAAATCAAAAGTAAACCCAAACCAATAAACTTAACATAATCAATACATAAACATACAAAGAATACACGCAGGTACACACTAATATAATATATCATGAATACAGTAGACTAATACATATCATATCAACATAAATAGACTAACTACATAAAAATTACATAAATACATTAATATACGCATATACACTAAACAGGGAATACAATAGAGGTTGTCTCTATTTAAGAGGAACTGTCAAGCCAGAACGCCCCCAAGCGACTCCGGAAGATGGCTACCGACTGCGACTGCCTGATTTCACTCGGCAACCGATTCCACAGACTAACAGCGTGCACGGAGAAGGATTTGGAATAGGATTTGGATTTAGTTACAGGAAAAGCTAACGAAAGATTATTACTTGACCGCAACCGGTTCCCAGATCCAGCAGCCAAGTAATTAAATCTTTCGAAAAGGTAGGAAGGGGACTGTGGTTTAAAAAGGACATTAAAAAGCAACGACAGGATGTGAACATTACGGCGCAGACGAATTGGGAGCCACTTCAGCTGAGCGCGAAAACAGGACACGTGGTCGTATTTCCGGAGACCGAATATAAAGCGTATGCATACGTTCTGAAGACGCTCAAGCTTGTCAAGTAGCTGCTCAGAGAGATCGAGATAGGCAATAATATTATAGTTAGGCAAATTTATCAAAACGGATATAGTACTACATTATAATACTTTATCTCCATTGCTCAATTTTACTATTTGTCTTCAGAAAGACTCCATTACTCATACGTAATCCTTACCTGGGATACACTTGCATAAATTTGGCCGATTTCGGGATTTTGCTGAATTTTCATGGAATGCTCTTAATAATTTATGTCATGAAAAATGACGGAGAAAATTTTATATTTCGTTCTACCCTTAGTGGTTAAGGTGTAAAGATTTTAAAAAAAAAACAGCTATCTGCTCAATAAAAATTGCTTACCATATTATTTTTTCATGTACTTGTTTTTCTGTATTGTATTATTTGTGGTGTACAATCAACGTCATAAATAAGTGATCATTTATGTACCTTGTCGCTTTTAGACGTTACATAATTTCGTATTGCTTTTCAAACATGACGTTAAAGTGACAGGGTACAAAAGTAATCACTTATTTATGACGTTGACCCTACAATAAAGAGTCATTGTATTTTAAATTTCATTCAAATTCGTCAAGATGTTTTAGCACAAGGTTGATTTACCTACCAGAATCTTTATTTCCTAGTAGAAAAGAAATCTTTTTCCCACTATGGTTTTATACTTAACACGTTGGCTGCGAAACCATGTCTTTTCCGCACGGTACGCGTCTTACTGCCTGTGCGGGCGCTAAAATCGTGTTAGTAAGTAACGCACGGTCTGAATGTACGTAAAAATCAGCGCCGCAGCCAAACTGTTAAAATATTTTAAATATTTTAAATAGTATAATAGTATCATGTTGAGTTTCTTGCCGGATTTTTCTCAACAGTGCTTTTCCGTATCGGCAAAAGATTCTTCGACATTCATAGGAACATCAATTGATGCCTAAATTGAATAAAGAATTTTGACTTTGACTTTGATAGGTAGGTTTTGATTATGTGAAGTTTGCATCGGCCCGAAGGGCCAAAAGCACACTGAAGTAGCTCCACGTAGGCGGAAAATGTTTCTGGGGTAGCTATCATTATATCGAAATTCCTTATGCCGATTTTCATTTCTACGAAAACTATTCCACGAATTTCATTACGTTTTTTTTCTAATCACATAATCTTCAATTCATTAATTTTTATATAATCGATCAGCTTATCATCGTAAATCGTTTCGAATTTGTCACAAATCGTAGCGTAACGATTCCTCGAAATTACCTTTCATAGAATAATCAGTTATTAATAGTATCAAATAGTATCAATTTATAGAAACATGATTCCCAGATGTTACGTCCCATTATGTTCTTATTGCCACGAACAATGTTTAATCACGGTAATAATAAAAAATGTACATGTACGGGACATGTAAGTACATGTACGTTACATTGCGTCATCCTTTTTCGTGTAGTTATGCACTATGCAGCCGGCGTTCATCGATTTATTAGACGTTGTCACGTCAAAAACTCACTGCTTTGTTGTTATCAAATTTTATAACTCCTAACCGGCAGGTATATTTTTGTAATATCTGACACATCAAGTGAATCATAATAATACGTAATTTTAATCTCGTGATAACATATTGTATGATTGTTACACACCCTAGAGTAATTGTTGTTATTATGTTATTAATCGTTTCTTTTTTGGGCGTCTTTTAGTAGGGTTGTCTTGACGATTGGTACGGTCATGTACAGATTGTACAGAAGTAAATAAGCATGTATTATCTCTTCACAATCGATGTCGCCAGTCTTTTTTCATCTATTCTGAAAGGAGGTCTGTGCCGTCCAGTGGGACGTATAAAGTGTGGATTTTAAGGTACTGTACTCAAAGGATAAAAACGGGACCCTATTACTGAGGCTCCGCTGTCCGTCCGTCTGTCCGTCTGTCGGTCTGTCTGTCACCAGACTGTATCTCATGAACCGTGATAGCCAGACACTTGAAATTTTCACAGATGATGTATTTTGTTTGCCGCTATAATGAAAAATACTTAAAAACAGAATAAATGAATATTTAACGGTGCTCCTATATAACAAAGGGGGATGAAAATTTAATTAATTTAATTGATTTTGCCGTAGGATGCACCGTTTTCAAGATATTTGACGAAAACCCGGGGGTGAGGAGGGTGGGGATGAGGGGGGTGTGGCGGTCAAATGGGGGATGAAAATTTCATTGATTTTGCCGTAGGATGCACCGTTTTCAAGGTATTTGACAAAAACACCGGATCTCGTCCGATCACCGAAGTTAAGCAACGTTGGGCGCGGTCAGTACTTGGATGGGTGACCGCGTGGTTTTTTATTTTTTACTATGAAGTTTCACTTCTTCCACGCACTATTTTTTTTTTTTTATCTTGTTGGAGGCCTACCTACACTGCGGTAAAACCACTATTTTTTACAAAAACGTATTATTAGTCCAGTATGGTCATAATACGGTGCAAAGAGCAAATCTATAACATTAATCAATGGCTATTCCCAGCCCTCCCAGCAATTCGTGTCAATTAGCTGCGCGCGCGCCATTGTCGCACACGCGACATTAATAAAATTGGTGCCCGAGCTTTATTGCACGTAAACACACAGCTTATAAGGTATCAGATAGCTTACTTGCTCAGTAAAACGCCTTTTAATAACTTATTGAATCAGGCGTTACTTTGCGGAGGTCCATATTAATGAACTAAAACAATTACTTTGCTCACCCGCGACCTTACAATAGTTACGTTTATGCAAGAAATGTGCATTTGTGTGTGTTCGTACAGTGTGGAGGTGGAGGAACTGCATGAACGCACATTTCTTGCATAAACGTAACTATTGTAAGGTCGCGGGCGAGCAAAGTAATTGTTTTAGTTCCTTTTAATAACGTCATGATTGTAATTAGTTGAGGTTAATTTGGGTTAAGAATTATATTATTTAATTCCTCAATCTCCATTTTAACAACAAACATATTCAGACAAGGAGATCGTCTTTACTCTTCAGTCTTCACACTTATGTGGTTAATTTGTTGAATCAGGCGTTACTTTGTGGAGGTCCATATTGATGAACTGAAACAATTACTTTGCTCACCCGCGACCTGCTATAAATAAATTGATGTAGAAAACTTTATGTATTTGTGTTATGTCATACATAAATTGCTAACTGTGCCTCTTTCCAAGGAGCATTTTGATTTAGAGTTGAATACTAATTATCAAGGAGTGATGTCAAATGGTTTTAGTAAATCAATAGTTAATAGTTTAGTTCAAAAGAAGCAGGCACGGATAGTGATTAGAATTTACAATTATATAAGCGGGCGCGCAACGGGTTCGCCGCGAACGCGCAACGGGTTCACCGCGAACGCGCAACGTATCACGTATCAAAAATACTTGTCTATAAACAAGTTGCGAGTTCTAGGCGAATCCGTTGCGCACCCGCGGCGAAAACGCCGCGCGTTCGCTTCGATTCTAATAAGTTCGCCAATCGCCAGTGTGATATGGCTCGAACCGACCGAACAGATACAAAGTACAAATTCATCGTCAAGATGGCTAAATTTAATCATGGGTGGAAATGTTTGGAAATAATTTTGATCCGCATCGGCGATCCCTAGTCTCAAATAGCGTATCTGCTGTTAAAAAATACGTTGTAAGTATTAAAAATACTTTAGATGTACAGTCGGACAAAAATATGGTCTACCCCCCTACGGTCGAAGTTCATTTGCACGTCATGATACGACGAGGTCGATTTTCCCTTGCAATAACATGATGACAGTGACTTAGGGACTCACAGAAACTTTTGTCAAAACTGGTAGACCACTTTCTTGGTCGACCGTACCATGTTATTCAATAAAATAGGAGTAGGAGATCTATTAGAAACTAATAATGCAAGGGTATTTTGAAACATTTTTTATTCGTTCTTAAACTTTTACAGTTAAGTTTAGTTGGTTTCGAAATGCATGTTTGTGAAACTTTTTGTTTCCTCAATTAATATTTCAATGACGTTCAAAACTTACGGCGTTTTAACTGTTAAAATAATGTCCAATCTGCTTAATTGTAAGATGTGGCACTGCAAACAATTTACTCTGTATTTGTTGTTCTGTGGAGCACCCTTGACCATGTTCTCTGTTAAAAATCGATCGAGTGGTAGAAAAATCAAAAATAATCCGTCGACAACTATAGTATAAATCTTCCCAGGTGAATTTTTCGCTTCGAGCCATTACATTAAATTTGAACCTTAATCCTATGACAATACCGTTTGTTTTGAAAGATAAGGGCTCGAAGCGAAAAATTCACCTGGGAAGATTTATACTATAATTAGAGTTGCTAATTAACACTCACGATACCTAATGTTAGGTTATTAAAAATGGATTAGTTCGTGAGATAATGCAAATTAAAAAGAAAATGTTCCTCTTTCAGTTCAGATTTTTTACTCCCACAACCTCAAATGAAGAAAAAAGTTTTTGTTCAATACTCTCAACAAGTAATAAAGCACACGGTACACTTATTTTTATGATGATTAATCCTGCTATGCTGAAAAAACTCATAAGAGCCACTTACTTTTTTCCATAATATGAAAATTGGAATTCTCTGCCTGCGACTGTGCTCAATGAACACTACAATTTAGCCGTTTTCAAGTCTAGGGTGAATGAGCATTTACTAGGCAAGCGTGCTCCATCGTAGGCCTCATATTCAATTTCCATCAGACGTGATTGTGGTCAATCGCAAGCCTATAAATTGCATAAAAAAATGATATTATCTCGGCAGAGAAAATAAATACTTTTAAGTACTAATGGGCCTAAATAGTCTGAAATAACTGATTTTGATTCATTAATTTTTAAAGTGGCATGATTTTTTGATTTAATAAAAATACGCCCGTTTAGTGCAGTTGATTTAAAAACGTGAGTCACTTAATAATTTACCCAACAATTTAGGAACAATGTCTATTTACCTGCAAAACTTTTGTTCTATCGATCTAAAACAGCCATTGATTGAAGTTTAAGGCTTAAGAATTGATATTGAGCCTTATGATGGTAAAGAAATTTCTTAATGGGCTACTTAACATTCAATGCGGCATCAGCCGCTTCGAGTCTTCATTACAGCATGTCATTCACAACTGGCGTCCTGACAGCATGAAATATGAAGAATTAGTTGCTCAAATTGCCCTCGTGTCACTCGGTATAGAAACAATTAAACAAAACAGTCTATCAAAGTATATCAAATTAGTTTTCCAGTTCGTTTTTGGGAATAATTTATAAGCAAGTAAAAATAAACAGTTAACAAGCTGTTACCCGCGACTCCTTATGCGAATAATATAGCCTACGACGGCCTATATTCTCAGACCTACCGAATGTAGAGAAAAAAGTTTCATAAAAATCGGTCGCGCCGTCTCGGAAGAGTTCGATAACAAACACCGTGACACGAGATTTTTATATATTAAATTATTAGTTTGTTTACGTCTTGGGGTCCCGGTCTGCGCTCCACATCGTTGCCCCTGCGGAAGCGATGTAGACCGGCTTGGGCACCACGGACTCTCCTGTCAGAAGAGCGCAAGCCGCTTCGCGAGACATTTTTTTTTTTTTTACATAAAGCTGACCCGTGATTGACCACTATCTCACCTGATGAAAAGTGTAGATGAGGCCAAAGGTGTACCTCACTGGTTCAGTAACAGCCTATTCACTCTAGCCTTGAAGAGACCTAGGTTGTATTTATCAGGAAATACAGACGACGGGAGCGAATTCCATTCTTTAGCAGTTCGCATTAGGAAGGATGACGCGAAGCGCTTCGTACGGGCCACTGGAATACTAACTACATAAGGATGAAGACGCTCCCCTCGCCTGGATGTCCGTTGGTGAAATGGAGATGGAGGAATTAAATCATGTAATTCCTGCGCACACTCTCCAAAATGTATCCGATAAAAAACAGACAAACAAGCAACTCGACGACGGTGCTCGAGGCTCTGTAGCCTACCACCGATTGACGAACTATCACCAATGAGTCTTCGGGCTCGATGCTCCACCGAATCCAACGCCGCCAACTGATACTTGGCAGAACCGTCCCAAAGGTGGCAGCAGTATTCCATACATGATCTAACCTGTGCTTTGTATATGCTGCCCTTAACGACATTATTCGTCGGTCTCTTGCGTCGGCTAACGTGCCGGCTCTCCTGGAGCCGTCAGGTATTTCAAGAGACGACGGCAAGAGACCAGACGGTATGTCGTTGATCCCGTGGAGTATGGGAAGGGTTCTGGTGTGGGATGCAACCTGTGTATACACACTAGCCCCTTCTCATATCCACCGGACCTCCACAAGGGCAGCAGCCGCAGCAGAGGCGGCTGAAACCGCTAAAATTGGCAAATATAGTGGTCTCGGCGCCGAATATAATTTCATCTCTTTCGGTGTCGAGACCCTTGGTCCGTGGGGCCCAGGAGCACTAAGCCTCTTCAAAGAGATTTCGAAGAGGCTTATAGATGCTACCGGTGACCGAAGAGCTGGCAGCTACCTCGCTCAAAGAATTAGCCTAGCGATTCAACGAGGTAACGCTGCCAGCATCTTCGGCACAATGCCGCAGGGGCCTTTTTTAGATCTAGTTTAGTTTTTAATTTAGTTTGTAATATTTAGTTTATAATTAAGTTTTATTCCTTGTTATTTTTTCTTAAATATATTCTTGATTTTTAATTATTATTATTATATTAATTACGCGATAAGCGGATTTCCTGACTCGCATTTTTATTCGTAATTACAAGATAAACTTCAGACGAACACGCATTTATTGTACGATGATTCATGAATTCATGCACTACTTAGGAGATTATATTATTGATAACCAATTTCTATTAACTTCTTATCACTCCGTTCGTTATTTAAACTAGAACTGGCAATATGATACAACGATTTGTAATTATCACCTGAAAGAGTCAACACGATGTTTAAATACATGGTTTTTGCTTTAGTTTTAAGTGTTAATAAAATAGAAGGTTATAAAAATGACAGAACAGAGGGAAATGTGCATGAGATGTCACGAAGTGCATTTGACGATGATCTTTATGAGAACGTGTTGGATGAAGCGCTGTGCGAAGAACAGTTAGTGTTTCTTTTGAACGACTCTTTGCGGCTTACATGTAAGTACACTTTGAATTCACCAACAATCAGTGTTACTGCTTTGAAAAATCGTATATCAAATCAACATGCAAGCAAACTAAACTGAACCTTGATGCACACTTGGCAAAGTCCACTTACGCAGATTATTGATCATGAGATACGACCTTTTTTTAATGACTAATTGACGTTTTACGATTACGACCGACCAGTCAGAACACGACTCTCCCGTTAATGTCTGACAATTCCTAGTCCGACGCTTCTGATTTGCATACCTACTCTCTCTGCAATGTTTATGTGTTTTGAAGCAACTAAAAATCTAATTTTGCAGTTAAGTAATTCAAAATTAACCAGGTTTTTAGTGGTAAAAATGAACTCTTTATTAATCAAAATCACGTCTTTTTCATTGCAAATACCCTTGTAAAATACATTGTAAAATCCAATTCAATCAGATGCAAAACCCCGTATTTTTTACCTGTTTCTTCCGGGTCGTGATTGTTTAAACATACACGGTGGTTGGATGATCTGGTGAAGATAGCAGGAAGCATTATTTTTTAGTCAATATAGGCTTGCGTTTGATAGAAAGCGAAGACGAGGCCTACGATGGAGCACGCTTGCCTAGGAAATGCTCGTTCACCCTAGAATTAAAAACGGCCATATTGTAGTGTTCAGGGAATAAAGTCCCAGGTAGCGAATTCCATTCCTTAGCTGTACGGTTGATGAAGGAAGAGCGAGAACGCTTGGATGCAAGCAACGCAGGATAAAATCGTTGTGGATTTAGTATTTGGGGGAGGCCTTTGTTCAGTAAAGTATTTTGGCTGATATGATGGCGACATCATAAAAACACTCAGGAATTCAGCTAGTACCAAGTTGCAAAAATTCAAGTCTTTTAGTTTTTATTTTATTATTTGGGGCATCAACAGCAATACAATACATTATAATGAGATTTAAGTACTAGACAAAAAGCCAATAACAGATGTCCACAGGCATACAGTTAAGCGAAACATACTTTATACTAACACATTAACTAATTTTGGGTTAATCAACCCAAGGCATCGATTTGTAAATACAACGCTCTCCTCCTTACATTAGCCAGGCTATCCTCCTTACATTGCTGGAAATGAAATGACCGAGATCATTACAAAATTTAAGAAAAGAAATACATAAAAAAATGACCCAAATTTTTATGTCCGTTTTGTGACAATTTTTTCATACAGTTTATATGGCTCATTACAAAAATTACACAAAAAAATGCATAGAAAATTAGGAAATTAAATATTTTATGCGAATTTTTTTTTTTTCAAATTAACTTTTCACAGTTTCTTTCTGTAACAGGGTATAAGATGAGGCTAGAAATAATGGCAAATGCAATCGCGCTTAGTCCAATCAATGACTCTAACGGAACTTTCTCTTTAGTTCTAGACGCTAGTGCCCGCTTCCCCAGCGGCTTCCAAACCGGCAACCTCAACGACCTGGGCGACTACCACCAATGCCTCTCCATCAACCAGAACATCGACGACATGGACATCAAAGGGAAATACTGTATGATAGCAATACCAGTACAGGAGATAGTGCTGCCTGAGTTTCCTCCACTGCCCAATATAACTTGGCCCGAGTGGCCTACGCCGGAAAATGATACCGAGGTTGAAGAAGTTTTGGATATGTGGATAACTTATGATAACCTGCAGATTGCCGCGCATGTGGCCATAGGATTAAACGAGCCATCGAATAAAGATAGGTAAATACTATAGAAGGCTCTCACACAGCGTAAGAAACAAAAGTTGTCTCTCCTGTGGATATAAAATTTGCGACTCCAAATCAGCAAACTTAAGATTTATTTAAATGAGACGAAAATTGGCCAGGCGTCCCACATGCCGATGTAGATTTGACTAAAAAATTATATGCTATAGACCCTTAACTTTTGCCATGTCCACAGGAGTGACTCAGAAGCTATGACTAACACTCGTTTATTGTGAAACAAAAGAAGATGTACATATTTAGATCTACGTTAGTAAGAAACAAAAGTTAATCCAACCATGTTATTAATGGAAAAGTTTTAGTATTTGCGTAAGTGTGTTGTATGTAACGCCTTAACGCTTAAAAGGCTGGATGGATTTGGGTTCGTCTTTAAGTCTTGCCGTTTTAATATTAATTTAAGTTTATAACTATCCATCTAAGTATGTTTATCTGTTGCTTTGTACCGCACAAGCATTGCTTAATTTGATATTAGGTCAATTGAAGTTAATTGTTCCATGATATTTATTTTCTTTGTCATACAAATGTCTATCTCCATTGAGAATCCAAGGTTCCTAGTAAGATTCCTTTATGACTGAGTTATTCCGTTGTATTGTTCTGATTTATATTTAAACTTATCAGACTATCTTCATGAGCAACATTCAACGATATTTTCCGTGAATTTCAATAATAACATTGGTATTAAAATCGTAACAACTTCATGACCTAATTTTACTTAATTAAATCTTATATACGCAGTCGTCTCCAAACTCAAGAGGAAAAGCTTAAAGTTTCAAACAATGAAAATTGTATTTCAAACATTGACTTAGAAAGTTAAGTCGAATTAAGAACAATACACTAATGAAATCAGGACGATAATTCCAGACATTTTCGACGTCGGAATGTTTTGTGACCTACTCAAAATAATTTTGGAAGTAAAATAAATACTGGTGTTCCTAATTTACGAGAAGAGATATAAATCACAATCAGTAAGGGTAGATAATACATTGTTAGTAACTTTCGTGATTTTAGGCAAATTATAAGCATGAAAACTTCGAATGTACAAATCCCAAATCCCCTCTCTATATAAGTTTATCAGATGCCCAGTACCCATAACAGATGCTTTGCTTACCTTCTTTATAATTAGCTTAATTAGTGTAACTTGTCCGGTAAGAGGATACGATGCGCACCATTTCTCCATACAAACGTAGTACCGTTTCCTGCCTAGATACTGACAGTAGTGCAAATATTTTAATACGGTAAAATCTATAGCTACCACGGATATTTATGCACCTATGTTTTTTTTCAATATTTCAATTATCATACGAGACTTTAGAAACTACGAAAATTGCCTAATCTCATCGTCATTTTCAGACACTCATAAAAAATAATTACTCATTATTAACACTAAGACGAAACATAGCATCATAGCTAAAGCCTCTTTATAATAATTACTTTTGGAAAAAAGTATTATTGCTCAAGTTTTTTAGGAGAAAACAGGGAACTACGAAACGCTGTCTGAGCAGCAGTTGTCCCTTTCTTGCTGTATCATCCCTTTGTTGCAGCGAAATAGCCATATTTAATTAAAATATCTATTTTTCAAAAATCTCTAAGGCATCCTCTTACTAAGGATACAGAAGTAAGCTAGAATGAAAAAAAACATTTGGTTTACATTACGTCTTTGTTTAACTTTTTTAGGATGGCTCCCATGACATTAACAAGTGCAATGGGCCCAACGTTTGCCATATGCATTCCGAGGGTCTGCAGTGCCAAGCAAGCTGTGGACTTCGTGCAGGAGAGGTTCTTCATGAACATCACTTACCATGAGGTCTATTGTCGACTGCCCAACGACAAGCCCTTTGCGGCAGCTGACTACGTTGCATTGTGAGTTTATATCCTACCAATCACTCCTCTCATTCTGAGAGGAGGCCTGTGCCCTGCAGTGGAGCGTTTATTACATAGGCTGGGATGATGATGATGATCCTTCCAATAATAATGCAGAACTAGCGAGGTTTTCAAAATGGCTGAATTTCGAAAATTTTCAAAAATCAGAATCGACAGCAAATTTAATATAGGTAGATGACATAATCATCCCAACCTTTATGCTCAAATGGGCGAGCCCGGGCTTGAACCCACGACATACTAAGAGACCATATATAATGTCAAACCACTAGACCACCAAGGCATTTTTACCTTACAACATTATCAAGTTAATTTTCAACCGACGAAAACAAAAGGAGGAGGTTCTCAATTCGACGTGTATATATATATATATTTTTTTTTCTTTTATGTATGATCACGCATAACTTTTTACAGAGTAGTCCGATTTTGATGATTCCTTTTTTATTGGAAAGCGTATACCCCGAAGGTGGTCTCATTTAAATTTGGAAACAATATTCCTACCCTAAGGGTAGAAAAACAGGGGATGATTGATTGTTCAGTTACTGATTGTACTATATGACCACGCATAACTTATTACAGAGTAGTCGGATTTTGATGATTTTTTTTTTATTGGAAAGCGTATACCCCAAGGGTGGTCCCATGTCAATTTGGAAATAATATTCTTACCCTAAGGGTAGGAAAACAGGGGATGATTGACTAACTTTTACAGAGTAGTCTGATTTTCATAATTATTTTTTATTGGATAGATAGGGTATACCTTGAAGTTGGTATTATAAATTTTGAAAAAAAATTACCCCAAGGATGGAAAAAAGTATAAAATAAAAACTTTTTAACAAAAAATTAAACCGCCGAAAAAACTGAAAAGCAAAAAATAATACCTTTTTTGTTTGACCTTAATCTAGGTACCAGTTTGAAGTCGGTGCCTCAGCACGAGCCAGGAGGAGTGATAGAAGCCAATCAGGTAGACGATTATAGGTCCACTCCTCCTGGCTAAGTGCTGAGGCACCGACTTCAAACTGGTACCTAGATTAAGGCCAAACAAAAAAGGTATTATTTTTTGCTTTTCAGTTTTTTCGGCGGTTTAATTTTTTGTTAAAAAGTTTTTATAAACTTTGGTTAGTGAAATGTGAAAAAAGCCGGTTGATTTTTGAAACCATTTTAACTTAAAAATAATCTTCCTAATTTCCAGAGCAATCTTTTTGTTTCATTTTTAGTAATGCTGTGTTTTTCTTTTCAGCGTAATAATTGGAATTATTTTATTTCTGGCTGGGTTGAGCACCGGATACGACCTATACTTCACAATGATCCTGCAACAGAGTAAGCACCTTTCTTGACATATTCTCTGATGATTTACTGATTTTTCTCATGAGACCAAACATAAAATTTGAAATAATAATTAAAACAAGAACTTTTACTACACTATTTTTATTAAATGTTGCTTTATCCAGTCTAATAGATACTGTCCTGTTTATTTCTTTTTTGCCAGCTTTTTAAATATCACTATTTACTAAAATACATTTCTTGTTTTGTCCATCGCAGAAGGCAATCCTTTGTACCGCAGTTTTTCCGTCTACACGAACACCAAGCGGTTCTTGACCTTCAACACGTATCCTGGTGCTCTGGAGTGCGTGGACGGCATCAGAGCCATCTCCATGATGTGGGTCATCGTTGGTCATACCTACATTTTTACTTTGATGGGCTACATTCACAATCTTAATGATATTTTCGTGGTACGTATTTTATAAGTTACCATTTAAATCAATTTTTGCTTTAAAATTATCGCTGTTGGCTGTTGCATTTTCATCGTCATTATTTCGACCTAAATACGTCCCACTGCAGGGCACAAGCCTCTTCTGAACACAAATAAAAAAAACCTGGCTCAAACTCACGACCCTCTGCTTCTGATTGAGAGGCCATAGTTCAAACTGGGCTACAACGACTTCACCAGAATTTTTTTGTTGTTGTATAATTTATTAGAAAGTTAATACCATAATATAATTTATTTCAGATTAGCAATAAAGCAATTAAAATTTTAAAAAGATTAGCAGTTTCGGAAAAGTTTTAATATTTCTAAATGGGTTTTCTATCGTTAGCCTCAATTCCATTAAAAAATAAATAAATAAACAAATAAATATCATGAGACAATTCACACCAATTGACCTAGTCCCAAAGTAAGCTTAGCAAAGCTTGTGTTATGGGTATTAAGCAACGGATAAACATACTTATATAGATAAATAAATACTTAAATACATAGAAAACATCCATAACTCAGGAACAAATATTCGTGCTCATCACACAAATAAATGCCCTTACCGGGATTTGAACCCAGGACCTCTTGCTTCGTAGGCAGGGTCACTACCAACTAGGCTAAAGCGGTCGTTATACCATAATATATCGTTTTTTAAAATATTCATTTCTCATAAAGTTATTTATTTCTGAAAACAGCACCATTCCATATACTTATTTTATGGCTTACATTTGAAATAAATAAATAAATAAAATATCACGGGACAATTCACACCAATTGACCTAGTCCCAAAGTAAGCTAAGCATAGCTTGTGTTATGGGTACAAGGCAACGGATAAATATACTTATATAGATAGATACATACTTAAATACATATTAAACACCCAAAGAACAAATATTCGTATTACTCATACAAATATCTGCCCCGACGCGGGAATCGAACCCGGGACCTCAAGCATCGTAGTCAGGTTCTCTATCTACTAGGCCATCTGGTCGTCTAAATAAATGAAACTATGGAAAACGAAGTGGATGTGGGGTATGTTTGGCGAACTTTGGGGGAGGCTTTTCGGCTGAAACAATGATGATGATGATAAAGGCATTCGCTTTTAATGTGTCAGTCAGTGCTTTTAAGTTATTTACTGTTAATTATTATTTTAGTGGCTTCGGCAGTTCTCAAGTGTCTGGGTGAACTCTGCTCCGATCACTGTGGACACCTTCTTCTGTCTCAGTGGCATCCTCTGCGTCTACACTACTATTGGAAAAATCAGCAGGAGTAAGTATTACATCTTCACCTTCCTTTTGTATTTAAAATTCACTTTCATTTTTATCGTCGAATTTATCACGATTTATAAACATTCCAATTCCTGCAAAGTCGAGCTACTTTGAACCTGAAAGATAGTTTTGGTATGAATCACTACGTTTCACTTGCCGTGCTGTTTTCAGGATTTTTCAAATGTCGTCTTATAGAAATAGGGTAATAATTCTGAATAAAACATAACCTTTTTGGAAAATTTCGGCCTTATAAGGCCAAGAGTTTGGACTGGGCGAAGTTAAGTCAGACAGGTTAGTCAGGACTTTTCTTTTTATCTGTATGGATATTTTATTAGTGTATAGTTATAACATAAAAACCAGTCTACTAGTACGTAGATTGCGCTCAAACTTAAAAAAGGTCCTAATAATAATAATACTTGTTTATGTACTTTGTTTAGGCAAGAAAGATAATACACTCAATAACGAAACTCAATATTTGCGAAGGGCATTGTATCCACTTGGAAACCAGGTACGTTGTAAAAGTGACTTCCAAGTGTCCCAGTCTCAGTAGTTGCCATCTTAAACTTTATACTTTATACTTTATTACTTTCTTAGAATTTAATGATCTGCATGCAACGATAATATTATGCTTACCCACATTTTAGATTTTAAGTCATTGCATTGCATTGGGTAGCATGTACGATCTTAATTTAATTTATCCTACCAGCTGAATATTGTACTAAATGTATGCAATTTTAAAAACAAATAAATAAATAAATAAATATGTCATTAGCAATTGAGGTGACAGATGACAGCAAGTTAGTATTACGTTAGGGGAAGACCGCTGCTGATGCATTTCAACGGTTGATAATGTATTTTTTTCCTTATTTTTGTACAATAAAGAGTTTACATACATACATACATACACTGCTAAGGTCGGTTTATCCTGAGCATTGGTCAATGATTTCTTGGAAGCTATGGATATATAGAATGCGCTTTTATTAGACCTTATCAAATAACCATGCAGGTAGGTAAAGACTTTAAACCGGATATAAAACCTGTGAATGGTCAAGATATCGCATAATGTATTATCATTAATTTTTAAGTGTCGGTTGCGTGACAGTCTGCTGATAATGACATGATAACTATAAGAGCCTTGCAATTAAGCGATAACATAGCTAAACGTGAGATCGTTACGCAGAATTTAAAGTACTACGTATAAGAGATTCAAGTACTATTAAGTTGTTTATTACAATCAGGGACAATCAAGAGAATTGCTAACGTCTGCACAACGCCGCGTTCTTATAAAATAATAAGCCTGCTGTAGTTAATTTTGCTAAAGAAAGTTCTCTGTTCCATTCATTTTGTAGGATACTTAGACCTCTACTCAACACTATACTGCCATCTCTAATTTAGATTCTTCATTGAGTACGTACAACACAAGCTTTGCTTTCTTTGCGACTCGGTCAATTGGTGTCAATTGCCTCGTGTATTTATTTATTTAAAGACATCTTAATATTATGTTTTCAATTAGCGTCATAATCATCATAATAAACTCAAACTATACTCTTGAAAACATGATTGCGAAACATAATGAAACGTACACGAGAATGTCATTAGCAACGTCGGTAATCTTCTATAAGAATTAGTATTGTGATAAGATAAAATTTGTAGTAAAGAATCAATAGTTATCATCATTATTTTCTTGATCTTTATCTGGGTGTGATTGACTTTTGAAACTTAACTTTGAGACGAAGATCTGTATCAAAGTGTTTGAATAATCTTTCAAGGTCAAATGCATAATTGAATATTGTGTCTTATTACTTTATTTATTGTATTAATGGCTGATGTGGCAATAAAGTTCTCGAGTGACGTCCACGGACCGGAAGACGCAGTGTAGGTAGGCCTCCGACAAGATGGAGCGACAATCTGTTTGGCGAGCCTTGGGGAGGGCTAAGTTCAGCAGTGGACGTCTTTCGGCTGAAATTATGATGATGATGATGATTTATTTATTTATTAATTTATTCGGGACGCCAACAGGGCACACACGCATCGTTATTACATTCATAAAAATATTATTCGTGTCTGAGTGTTAGTATCACTTTCTACATCACGTAATGTTTATCATAAAGTAACCCTTAACTAAAAAGTACATTAAGAAAAATAAATAAATTGAAAATTCTGTCAGTGTCTTTGGTTATCTAAGTTAGGTTATGTTAATGTATTTAAGCAGACGACAACAAATAAAAGAAAAAGGAAGAAAAATTTCAGGGATAAGAGGATGTCAGCGAATTACAAATAACCCTGTATAATAAACTTGATGAAACTACTTAACTTCAACAAATGTAGGATGACCATGCATTCGGTAGATGGAGAAAGTTTTAACAATAAAGTTTTTTTAATGAAACAGAGATTTCATTGCTTTAAACCTCATCTATTTAATTTTATTTTGGCTATTAATCAATATTGTTCAACTCCTGATCACCGATTAAAAATCACCGTGTAGGTATAGTGACAATTGTTTTTTTTTTCACTAAATTTAGTCCTTGTTTTTTTAAGTACATGAACAAAGTATCCATAAAATCTTACCAACAACTTTGTTCCCAGCCCGCTTCGCCCAGACTATCCACCTGTTCTACATCAACCGGCTGCTGCGTATGTTCCCTCTCCTGGCTGCAGTAGTCCTCTTGCAGGCTTCCATCTTCAACCACGTCTCCGATGGCCCTTACTGGCGGAATGTTGCGTGGTCCGTTCAGAACTGCAGGAAATACTGGTGGTCTGCGCTGCTACATGTGCAGAATTATGTCAATCCGACAGAAATTGTAAGTAACAAAGGGTTGAAAAAACCGCCCGTCATTTTAGAACCCATTCATGAATCGAAGAAATTCAATCACAGTCTACTAATGTCACTTGATTAAATTATTGTAACTGTAGCAGAATCCTTGTACTTTTAAAGATGTAACTTTTGAATTTTGTATGTCTGAAGGAACCAAATGAAACTTACGAAAAACTGGTCATAACAAACAATATGAGTTGATTACGGTGAAATAAATTTAATATACTCCAAATCAAACTAATTTGATAAACCAAACTCAATCGTGACAGACATACAACAACAAAAAAGAATAAAAAGATAAAAAATGCGCAAAAACACAAAACTTTGCTACATTGACATCGTTAGGTAGTCTTTAGTACGCTAAAGAGAGCTAGGTTTGTGAAACGACAAAAGTATTTCCGACTCATGTAATTAGCTAAATCTTATTTTAATCATACCAATGGCTATGTTAGTCATAACTTTCTCTGTGATAAATATCTCGATTAAGAAAATAAACATGCTTTTAATCGTATAAATGCAATAATTTCAGATTGACGATTAGTTTATCAATTTAATTAGCAATTAAGAAAGTGCCAGTCTGAATACTTTGTGATAATTATGAGTCATAATTTTTGTGATCAATTAAGATAATGTAATTAATCGCATTTCACCTATTAAAACGTTTATCCTAAATAACATTATTTTTACACGTAACTATTTAATTTCACTTGAGATTTATTTAGCTTTAGCTATTTGCTATGTACTTTTCAATCAAATACGACCAAACTCCAATAGACTTGTTCATACTTGCAAACGACTTTACCTAAGAAAAGTCTTTCTTTATGTATAATCTTGCAAGAACCTAATTTTTTGTTGAAGATCTATTGCATGGATGGAATTATCTGTTACGAACGAGTGTTGAAATAATATGGGACTAAATAAAATCCTTCTTTTGTCCTCAGTGTCTCGGCCAGACTTGGTACCTCTCAGTGGACGTGCAACTCTACATCATCTGCCCGCTCATCCTTCTTTGCATGTTTGGCTCCCGTCGAGTCGCTTGGGCCAGCGTCGCCTTCATCACTCTTCTTTCCCTTGTCTCTTCTTCTCTGTATAGCTTCTTGTTTGACTTCTCTGCTGCTCTTATCCATCCTAAGTAAGTTTTTTTCTTAATTTACTTCGATTTTGTCTTATTGTTTATTACGTTTGGTACCTGTATTATTTACGTCTAATTTTGATTTGGCTGTAGCAAATTTCTGCTAGCATAAGGAATTTTTTGGGTAGCAAATTTCTGCTAGCCTAAGGAATTGCTTGAAAATAAATGTTTTAAAATGTTTTATAATGTTATTAGGACAGAAAATACTATGATTTACTAATCAGTGATAATATTAGGATCGAAATGAACCCATTTTTGAAATAATTTTTTTTTAGCCGTCTTGGCGAACTTCACGATTATATGAAGACGTACTACGTGAACACCCTTGCACGAGCCCCCCCTTTCTTCGTGGGAATGGCCTACGGTTACCTTTTGTACTTGTGGAAGGACAAGGAAATCCGGATACCTAGAGTAAGTCACAAAAAAATGTACATCGAATGAGTGACATTATAGTACAAGTAAACTACCGTAGATACCGTTACCTTACACATTTTTACTGCGTCAAATATAATTAATTATTTTGCTTGGAAGTGACTTTACGATACAATTTTTCAAACTCAAAGTGAAGAATTATAGCTCACTGGGCATAAAATCTTAACAACCTTGCAATAGTAACTGTTAATTCATTACTTTAGGAATATATTTTACGGGGTGTAGAACGCGAATATCTTTGATGAACCTCCTTTATTCCGATGGAGCTACTTGCATTATGATTATGGTACACGCGTGATGTGACTACTTCGAAATAGCAGCTCATCAAAGATTATTACACCCAATGTTAGTAGAAAATATGTCTCAACCGTCTTTTCTTTTCACCAGATCTACGCAGCCGTCCTCTGGGTTATCTCCTTCATCTTGATGGCTTTCTGCATTTTCTCGATCTATCCTGTGATGCAGTTGGAACATGATGCTCAGGTCTTCGATAACTTGTTGAATGCCTACATGAGGGCAATCTGGGCTCTTGGACTCGGCTGGCTGATCCTCGCTTGTGTCAAAGGCTATGGTGGTAAGCTTTTTGTTTATTTCTTCTTCAATGGTATCTAATTGTTTGAAATTATGTTGCTCGAGAAATGTTAATGGATTTATTTCAGTGTTTAGGTTTTGAGTACGGGTTTCCACGTAATTTCAAATCACACACTTTGCACGTGATGATAATCCTGATACTGAAAATTAATTTATCTGCTTTGTTATAGATTAAAACTTAATCTGATTATAAGTCACTTTTAATGTTCTTTTTGATTGATTGTCATGTCATGTTAAGTTTAGGCAGAGATGGGCATCAATCGTAAAAAATTAAACATTATTAATTTATTCGTGATATTATTAATCGACGGATCATTCGAATAACGATTGATCAATCGTTATTTTAATCGATTAAATTTCACGATTAAATCTCGATTATAAATTGGATCACGCACGTTACAAAAATTAAATATGTCTTGTCATTATTATGTAATTCACTTGGAAAATGCTTTGGCATGTTATTTATAAAGCTGTTGCCCGTGACTCCGTCTGCGAAGAATAGGAGTATAAAAAATAGCCAACTACCTATACTCAGACCTACCGAATACAGACAAAAAAAATCATAAAAATCGGTCAAGCCGTTTCGGACGAGTTCGGTAACAAACACCGTGACACGATATTTTTATGTATTAGAAGTAAGCACGAACATAATACGCTTCCAGCTAGCCCCAAGTATTGTTAAGTATGCATTCCTAAAGATGTAGCAATTTATCAACGTAACCCGAAGCTTACACTTACAAATATTTTTTTTTTTTCTTATCCTATTATTGAGAGAAAATTAATCTATGTAAGTAATTAATTAATTGATTGATTAAAAATTTTGTCGTTTGTAATTAATCGAAGATTAATTTAATCGTGACTAAATTGATCTAAAGTCAAGTATTAATCAATCGTCATGTTTAATCGTTAATCGCGATTGAATAGCTTAATCTTAATCGATTAAATTTTGCCCATCTCTGAGTTTTGAGTGAGGTAAAACATTTCATTTCTAATAGATTTTTGCGCTTGAATCATCAACTTGATTAATATCGTCAACATAGTCATTAATAACTGTCTTTTCTTCCACAGGCCCGATCAACTGGTTCTTATCCCTCAATATGTGGAAGCTGCCCGCACGCATGTCGTACGCAATGTATTTGCTTCACTTTTCCATCATCTCCGTCGCCAACGGCAGCTGGGTTAAGAGTCACTTCTTCACCAACGGAGAAACTGTTAGTACCGACCTCATTAAGACTATAGCTATTAATAACATTGAGATTGTGTCTCAACTTAAATTTGCGGGTGTTAGAACCTTGCGCGAGGAAGAAAACGTAAATATTTTAACAACTACAGTTTGGTCCTAAAAGTAGTTGTGGCCTCGAAGTTTTCGACGATAAAGATAAAAGACACAACGTAGCTTATGGACCCTTAAAACTCCTGTAGTCCGACGAAAAAGGATTTAAAGGACAAAATTAATATAATAATAATAATAATACATTACTGGCTTATGACGTATTCTATCTTAGATCTCGAGACTGATAACGTATTAGAAATTCTTTAGTGTAAAGTATTATGGATGAATTAAAGTCACCAACATAGCTCAAAGAATTGCTAGACCCAAGTGGCAATGGGCAGGGCACATCGCTCGTAGAACTGATGGCCGATTGGGCAAAAAGGTTCTCGAGGGGCGTCCGCGGACCGGAAGACGCAGTGTAGGTAGGCCTTCAACAAGATGGAGCGATGAACTGGTTAAGGTTGCGGGATCGCGTTGGATGCGGATGGCACGGGACCGATCTGATTGGCGAGCCTTGGGGGAGGCCTATGTTCAGTAGTGGACGTCTTTCGGCTGAAATGATGATGATGATGATGTGTTTATGAATGATATTGCTCACATGATCATCAAGTGATCTCGTTTGATTAAAAAAAAAGTTTGAAATAACTTATCGTTTCTATAAAGAGACCATTGTCTACTCAAGACTTTATATCCGATTCTCTACTCTTGTAATGTTTTAAATTGCATACTTAATTTTTAATTGTTTATTTATTTACAGTTGTACCGATTCGGATCAGATATCTCATTCACGTTTGTGTTTGCGTTTGTCCTATCAATCCTCATCGACGCGCCTTTTTCCACGCTACAGAAACTTCTGCTTGGAAAAGGTAAGTTTCTTTATATTTCCAAAACACATCCTAACTACACAAAAACAAGTTTTTTGCTCGTGTTATGAAAAGCATACGTTTTTCATTTTCTTCGACGTCAGGTCAGAATCAGAATCAGAATTTTATTTGTCAAAACAAAGGTTTACACAGGGTTGTCTTATTTTGGACTTCTGTTATATTGGGAATGTAATAAAATAATAGGTAGTATTAAAAAAATCTGGTATTTTAGGCACAAGCGCAGAGTTTGTTACGGCATCGTATAAAACCTTGTACAAACATTCTTGATGGAGGTTTTCTGCCCTATTTGCAATGCGCACGACATGATTGCACAGAGCACCGAAATTTTTGCAAGATAACGATTTGTTTGTCCTCCTCTAAATTTGTCCCCGAGATTAAAAGCAAAACCTACTGATTAATTAATATTTACAACGTTGTCTTTACCTTGAAAATCTCACTTTTCTTATCAATTTGGATGACTTCACGCGAGTGTGAATACATGGATAGCAATTCGATAAACTTTGTTTATTCGAACCGGATTGCAATCGATGATAATATCGATAAAACTATTGAAAATCCACTTGATTACTGTACGGTTTTTGCATTGGCTTATAATGTTGAGTAATACGATGATAATTCGGAGACATAAAATTATGAATCAGTCGTTACTCGTGAATCATTTACTGGGAGTAGAAGGGGAGTAACTATTTAACGGGCACGACTGAAAACAATCCTCTCTTCAAGCTTTATCGCCAATCTTTCGTCCTAAACATGTTGTACAAGAAGAAAATGCAAAAAGATTATGTTACAGGGAGGCCTTTTTTTGAGATCGTTGCCCTATAAAGAGATAAACACAGGATGAAATTTAAATAGTGTTACAAAATTAATGTACTATCTATATGTATAATTACTTCAATTGTTAAAACGAGTCCGATAAAATCACAAACTCAATGTATGGGCACTTCAAAGTAAATAAAACAATGGAGCTAGCGCTAACTCAGGTCATGAGTACCCGAAACCGGCGAGCATGTATGACAAGACTAATGAGTGTTGCTGAAGCGAAAGATATAAATGTCAGGATCGTAGTAGGTGGAAACAAATAATCTCTGGCCTCTGCTAGGGAGGCGTGATTGTATGTATGTATGTATTAACTGAGATAGAAACACTGATTTTCTATAACGTTTTACACCTCGGATTAAAGTTCACTTGAATCTCCAATACGTCGTATAGTCTACAATTGAAACGTAATTTACACATAGAATTTGTAGTCTATTAGGACGTTATGTCAAATGGGATGTGTTAAGATTATTCATGAACACCTTGCCAGTTACTCATCTGTCAAATTGCCCTACAATGGTAACTCTGCAGATGGAGATGTAAGGGTCAATATTAAAGAGCTAGCACTGGAACACAAAGGTATGAAAATAAAATAAATTAATGAATATATCGTTTTTCTGTTACCAGGAAAGAGAAGAGTACCAGCAAAAGCAGAATCTCAAGAGGTTATCGTGGAAAATGGAGCAAATGACACGAAGACACGATTATAGAAACAGATGGTGTCAAACTGGAAACTATTTAATATGGAAAAGTAATCTGATCGGGTTGGTTTAGACGCGCTCATAATTTGACATTGCGCTAGACTGGGAGTTGTGGGAGACACTATAATAGACTCTATAGAAGATTGAGAATGTTTAAGGAAAACTACAAGTGATATTTTTTCAAAAGGAGTAGCAGCATCTATTCAGACTTTATTGTTATTTTTATGTTCACGAGTATTTATTTAAGTTACCCGTTTTATTGTAGTATCACGAAAACTGCAGCTCCGAGAACTGATCTCTTTAAAAGTAAATTATAGTATAATAAAAATGTTAATAAGTAAATAATTCAATAGAAAACAAAGCAAATGTTTTCAAATTGCGTTATTAAATATAACTGTTAGACATACGATGGTGGATATTAAGTTCGCAACGTCTTGAATTTCTTCAAGCGTTTCATAATATTGCTTGATGTTTTTTTTATGTTAGAAAGGCCAGACAAACGAATTAGTGGGTCACCTGATGTTAAATGATCACCACTGTCCATATACACCCGCAGCGCTTTACGCGATGCCAGTGCGTTGTCGACCCTAAAGGAGAGGGAATTGGGAAAGGGGGAGAGAGAGGGGGAGAGGTAAGGGGTGACGTATTGGGCCCTCGGCACTCTCACTGACCGTACGAAACGCAAGCAGGATTACTGCTGCTTCACGCCGGTGTTCTGTGAGAGGGTGGTACTGCCCCGGACGAGCCAGCCCATTCGTGATGCAGTGGCTAGCTACAACATGGCTCTACCACTACTAAACTATAACTAATTTAGAACTATTTATTTTATTTTGACATAATTTTTTTGCTATTTTTGATTTTGTTGTGGTCTGGTAAACAAAAATGGCGCAATGATAGAAAAAGACCAGATATTTATGAATAAGTGTAAGCTGTTTGTAAACAAGCCAAATCTACCTCACCTATAACTTTTTACCAAGGGTGGGAAAAAAGCCCGTCACTTTATTTACGTTTACAAAATGTTTTCCAGGGCCTAGTGTTTCTACATTTTTAAAATATGTATTTGTTTTAGTACTATGATGAAAATGCCTTAACACGCGCGGTCTGGCCAACCTATCTTGAGCCGTCGTGCTTCCCCCTTGTCCGTATAGTTGGTTGCGTTAGTTGCGTTAGTTCTCCTTCGGCCATCGGACGGGGAACTTGGTTCGCTTGTGCCTATGCAAAGCTTTGATTCTATCCGCTCTCAAGCACACATACTAGAGTGCATAGAATACCTAAAATCGATTAGCGCAAGAAGCTCGGAAGGGCTTTAATTTAAACAATAACAGCCTCATATTATTATGTTTTCTTTGACTTAAAACTAATACTTAACTTGACCTTTTGGTTCGGTTTTTGACCCGCAATAATTAGCCTAAGTTTATGAGCAATGTAAATATATGTGTTTGTTTATTATAAGGCTTGATTTAATTTGACTTAAGATTTAAATATAAGCTTGACTGAACATGATTTAATTAATTGATCGCGAACGTTTGAAGTGAGTACGAGGCAATTTGGATGTAAGTAGACAATTAGTTGTAAGGGCTCCTTCGAATTAGGACCAAATTAATAAAATCTATTTAATTAAAACCTGTATAATTTACTTGCAACACCCTGTACTTAATCAAGCTGTGGTGGCCTAGTGATTTGACCAAAGGCCCCTCGAGCAGAGGCCTCGGTAGAGAGGGTTCGTGGGTTCAAATCCGGGCTCACACCTCTGAGTTTATCTAAATTCATGTGCGAAGTAACATTTTAAACATGAAACTACCGTGAGACTCTCTCATAATGAATCTATTCGGAGCACTCACGTCTTAAAACGAGCTTAACTCGACATGTTTCGGGCTAATCCGTAGCCCTTCTTCCCGGAGCCACACGTCACGTCGGCTGCCAAACGCGCACACCCCGCATTTCCAGGGAGAAGAGCTACGGATTAGCCCGAAACATGTCGAGTTAAGCTCGTTTTAAGATGTGAGTTATCCATATATTTTAACTATGCAAAGTTACATTTGAAATTTGCTGGGCTTTTTAAAAAATATCACTTTTTGGAAGGTGTACTACATTAAAGAATGCACTGTCGGATGGATACACTTTCCCAAAAAGTATTCCCAAATAAGTACACTTTTTGAAAAGAGCCATAATTTGGATAATACATACCTGCTATGTTTTAAACGTGTTTATTTTGGGCAACTGCCTATGATTTTATACATTTAAAATAGAAACGTACATTTTCTCAAAATGCCCTATTGGAAAAATGTGCGTATCGACAATTTACTTCACTTTTAGAGAGTAAATAAATTATGTAAAAGTGGGTTTTACAAACCGAATCCACTGAATCAAAATTCACCTGTCACTGACACAATAAACAAAGTTGTCTCCGAATGCCATACTATTTTTAAGTGGGGAAATTTCCCACATGACTATTTGTATTTAATCTAAATGATAAATCTGTCAGGCACAAATACCTATGTGAAACAAGTATACCTAATTTAGGAAAGCGTTTAATCTTTTATTTTATACAATAAAGGGTTGCGGTTGACCACAATCACACCTGACGGAAAACTAACATGAGCAAAGACGATGGAGCACGCTTGCCTAGTAAATGATCATTCACCCTAGACTTGAAAGCGGCCAAATTGTAGTGTTCAGGGAACACAGTCGCAGGCAGGGAATTCCACTCCATAGCTGTGCGGTTGATGAAGGAAGAGCGAAAACGCTTTGTGCAGATTTTGAGAATACTGACAACGTAAGGGTGGAAACCCCGCCTACTTCTGATGATCTACTTCTGCTAAGCCTAACCTACTATCTAATCTAATATATAAAAATCTCGTGTCACGGTTTTTGTTATCGAACTCCTCCGAAACGGCTGGTCCGATTTTTATGAAACTTTTTTTCTCTATATTCGGTAGGTCTGAGAATAGGTCGTAGGCTACTAATCTTCGCGGACGGAGTCGCGGAAGCCAGAAACGAGTGGAAGGAGAAAGGGGAGACCTTTGTCCAGCAGTGGGACACTGTATAGGCTATTTAAAAAAAATATAGTTTTTGACTACCCGAGTGACAAACATCCAAACGTCTTGACGTTTCATCAAGAAGTCATTCGACTTTCAAGATCTCGTGTTAACTTCGTCTGCAATCAATAGATGGCGTCGTCCGAGTGAAATTCTGCTTTAAAAATGTTAAGTACCTACCGTAATCTTTTTTCTCGAGAACCTTTTTACCCCATCGGCCATCAGCTCTACGAGCGATGTGCCCTCCACCTACCTCCTCCTGTCCTCCTCTTCTCTCTTGTGGCATCCACGAACCGGAAGACGCATTGAAAAGTAGGCCACTAACAAGGATGGAGCGACGACCTGGTTAAGGCTGCGTATCCACCGGAGCTGTGCGAGGATGCCTTGCGTGCGAGGGATGTTTGTCATGAACCAATAGAAACACTTCATTTACCTATCCTTGCTCAGCTCAGCTCTGGTGGAAACAGCTCAGCGGAGCGAGGTTTTTGTACATACAAAACAAAAGCAGGGAAAGATGTGTGCGAGGAATGTGTTGCGAGGGATGTGTTGCTAGGCGGCGTTGCTCCGCTCCCGCCTCACCGCACCCCGCCCGCTTATTTGAAAAAAGCCCGCTACACATCCTCGCTACGCATCCTCGCACCGCTCAGCTACCTCGCACATCTTTGGTGGAAACATTCACACCGTTACACATCCTCGTTACGCAGCCTCGCACCGCTTAGCTACCTCGCACATCTCTGGTGGAAGCGCAGCCTAAAGTTGCGGAATGGCACGGGACCGAACTGTTAGGTGAGCCTTCGGGTGGCCTATGTTCAGCGGTGGACCGTCTTTCGCCTGAAATGATGAAAAATGAAATGAAATTAAATTAAATTAAATATTTATTTGCTAGATATGGTAATATGGTCTTATAAAATAGTGCTAATGTGCTATGACATGTCTAGCCAGATACATTGGCATGCAAAACATTGTCCTATATTCTAAAAAGGATTTATTTAGCTGAAATATTTACATTGTTTATGTTGAAACCTAGGTTAAATACAGTTTATTTAAAAATTTAATTAAGGTTTAGTGTCAATTTAACAATGGAATAATTTTATTTAGAACCTATGATGATGTAGAACCTTTTTTTCAGGCCAAACTTTTAGATTGTAAATGATTCTCACGAACGCATTTCTAAAACAAGCGAAGAATCAAGGTCATTATACTATTATTTATAACTCAACCTTGCATGATAAGGTTGGTGGCACAGTGTATAAAATAACTTCGGAAACAATAGTTACTATGTTCTAACAATCACTCTTTAGTGCAAACGGAAATTCCTTCGTTTGTTAGTTCAGACGGTCAACATTTAAATAGAGAAACGCTAGAAGTAAGAGACTTCATCTTTATCATTTCAGCCGTAGGACATCCACCTGCATCCACCCTGAACCAGCGGCCTTCATCAAATCGTCCGTCCATTTCGTGGGTGGACGTTTCGCGCAGCTCTTGCCAGTCCGTGGTCTCCATTCGAGAACTTTTGGGCCCCAACGGCTATCTGTTCTGCGTGCTATATGGCTTGTCCAATGCCATTTCAACGAGATAATCCGGTTGGTTAAGAGACTCATAAGTAAGATATAAATATAATGTTTTAAACTTTCGCAATTCTGACTTATAAAATAACTAGTATTTTTCAGGACTTAATCACAAACTATTCATTGCAAAAACCCCCAACGCAATTTGGTCACACAATGTTTGGAAATAAAGTAAATGTCCATTATGCGTCTAAGATCCCTTTCGCAGCTGACAAAAGAGCTAATAACTTTAAAACAGCTGAACCAATTTTGACGGATCATGTCTAAGAACCATAGCCAAGAAACCTGCTTTCAAATAAAAAAACCGCATCCAAATCGGTTCAATCGCTTAAGAGCTATGATGACACAGACAGGCACACAGACCTACACACACACATAGCGGTTAAACTTATAACACCCCTCTTTTTGAGTAGGACCACGGTCGCTGCAATGTGGCCGTTGTTACAAAGTATTATTTATTGAATCAGGCGTTACTTTGCGGAGCTGCGGAGGTCCATATCAGTGAACTGAAACGATTAAGTACTTTGCTCACCCGCGACCTTACGATAGCTACGTTTATGTAAAAAGGCGTGTTCATGCAGTTCCTCCACCTCCACGCCGTACGAACACAAACAAATCACACAAACCCAACTATCATCATCACTACTAAACTATACAAAACACATACAACACAGTGAACAGTTGAGTACTCTTAAGATGAGCTCTGGTTGAGTTCGAAACGCGTCAGTGTAGTTTGGTGGTACTGATAGTTTGGGTTTGTGTGATTTGTGTGTGTTCGTATAGTGTGGAGGTGGAGGAACTGCAAGACCACGCATTTTCTTTTATAAACGTTACTATAGTAAGGTCGCGGGTGAGCAAAGTAATTGTGATGTGTGTAATTGTGATGACTTATGGCACTGAGACGTGGCCGCTAACGATGGACCTCATAAGGAAGCTCAAAGTCACTGAGAGAGCAATGGAGAGGGCTATGCTCGGAATTTCTCTGCGGAATCGCATTAGAAATTATGGAATCCGCGCAAGAACTAATTATAAAGTCACCGACATAGCTCGAAGAATCGCTAGACTCAAGACATTTTAGAATTAGATAGATAGACAGAAATCATTTATTCAAATAAAAACAAATACAATTTAAATTCCAATAAATGCGCCAAACTGGAGTGACCAGTTTGTTGGCGCGCCACGCTCAAACCACATTACTACTTAACAAAGCATTTCGTACTAAATACAAACTGAAATATAGATGCACAGAAAAAACCCCAGAAAAAAGTGGGAATCGAACCCAGGTCCTCAGCATTCCGTGCCGCGTGCCATACCCCTACACCACCACTGGTCTAGAGATTAGACACGAATCTTTCCTATACATCATACATTTCAATCTGCTAAATCATCACCTTATGCAGTGACAAACGCACATCTATGTTACACCCTCATCGAGAGATTTTAACACTCCTTCGGAACTAACCGCTCACCTGGACAAGAGATGGCGCTACTGTGCAACTTTAAACAAGTTAGCTATGAAGTATCTTTTTTTTGTACTTATTTTTTCAACTTCTTTTTTTTTTTTTTTTAAGTACAAAAAAGATACTTCATAGCTAACTTGTTTAAAGTTGCACAGTAGCGCCATCTCTTGTCCAGGTGAGCGGTTAGTTCCGAAGGAGTGTTAAAATCTCTCGATGAGGGTGTAACATAGATGTGCGTTTGTCACTGCATAAGGTGATGATTTAGCAGATTGAAATGTATGATGTATAGGAAAGATTCGTGTCTAATCTCTAGACCAGTGGTGGTGTAGGGGTATGGCACGCGGCACGGAATGCTGAGGACCTGGGTTCGATTCCCAGCATTGGTCTTTTTTCTGGGGTTTTTTCTGTGCATCTATATTTCAGTTTGTATTTAGTACGAAATGTATGATTTCACGGGATGACCGTAAAAGTAATAAAAAAAAAATGAAGTTGAAAAAATAAGTACAAAAAAAGATACTTCATAGCTAACTTACTTAACAAAGTTTATAAGGTTAGAGTTATTCTAATGCAAATGATATTAAAATTAATAATTAGCGAAGACATGCATATTAACAATAAGACGAAGCAAGTTAAATTACGAACCACTTTTGCTACTTGATATACTGCTCTAATAGTGCATTTTTAAGCTTATTCTTAAATGCTGCTTTACTTATATTATCATGCGGAAACTTTATGGTATTAAAAATTCGAGGAGTCAATAGTCCAATGTTCTTTCCCCATAGTAATTACAACTTTTTGGTTCAACATAATGCGGCCTCTTATCAGGTCTTGATTGATGGAATTGATGGCCGATGGGGCAAAAAGGTTCTCGAGTGGCGTCTACAGACCGGAAGACACAGTGCAGGTAGGCTTCCAACAAGATGGAGCGACGACCTGGTTAAGGTTGCGGGATCGCGTTGGATGCGGACGGCACGGGACCGATCTGTTTGGCGAGCCTTGGGGAGGCCTATGTTCAGCAGTGGACGTCTTTCGGTTGAAATGATGATGAAGATGTTTTTTTTCACACAACAGATTTCCGTGTTATATCATTATAATTATTATTATGTTACAATTTATTTGTGTAAAAATTACAGGTGCAATTTTATATTAGTCTCAATACTTGGAATATTACAACGTGACATTTTTCAGCGGTTAATGATTCCTTGTCGGCGGCGTCACAGGTCAAAGGAGTCAATTAAGATAACTTATATTTATCTTAGCGAACTATTTATAATTTTACCGGAAGGTTAAATAATCATTAAAGTGTAAACAAGAATTATATTATTTACTTATGTCAGTCATACCTCACGTCAACATTTTGAAACAATTAAGAACTAACTCTATGGTTGGTTGCACATGGTTGATAATAGATTGTGGTTTTTATTTATTTATAACAAAGGTATTAGTGTGTGTTTGTGTGGTAATGATCATTCTGTTGCGTGTTGTGAAGGTGGACGGAACATGGTGGAAGTGGAGAAGAATCGACTTGGAAAAGGTTCAGTGGGCGTGGCTATAGAACGTAACGTATTTTCTTTTCAAAAATATTAAAAAGGTATTTTTAATACAAACCTTTATGCTGACTGTGCTTTTTGCCCCGGTTACGAAAATACTTCTTAAGACGAATCAAACGAGTCCAAAATTGATGCGGTCATATCGTTTTATTACAGAGTTCTTATGGCCATCTTCCAGCTCCTTCATTAGATCAGGGTCTAAATTCAGAAACGGCCCAGCACGGTTTGCGAGCGGTAATTCTATCGTTTGCAAGAGGATAGGAATGAACTGCTATTCAGGAACGCCAAAAATCACTGGTTTGCGAGAGGTTTGGGCTGAGTTTGGGATGAGCCTTATTTATTTATTTATTTAATTGTTTATTTATTAATTTATTTATTTACAAAGCGAATTAACAGGAAAAAGAAGCTCATCCTAAGCTCAGCCCATTCCTATCCTCTCGCAAACGATTGAATTACCGCACGCAAACCGTGTTGGGCCGTTCCTGAATTTAGCCCGAGCTCTATGTCATCCAATTTATACATTCATGCAAAATTTCAACTGAATCGGAAACCGGAAAGTGGGCCAAATGTAACTTCCAAGATTTAACCCGCACATTCAGTCAAGGAAACTTCATATCGTACCAGGTTAGAAGTTTTTTCTTGCCAATGTCATGTTGACATTCCCTACATCAGCCAAAGAAATCACCGGGAAATTGAATGTGAAGTGCTTCTACCCTAGTACGCGATTGGGTTTCCTCGAATGATAGGCACATATATACATACATTGTAAGTTGATAAAATAATAAAAGGCTTGTTACTAAGTAAAAACGGATACAAAATTCAAATCCATGAAGAAAACATTTAATATCTAAGGCGTACTATAAAATTAATGACTATATTATCATGGACAGGGATGCTTGGGAAAAATTCCGATCCGCATTGGCGATCTCTAGTCTCAAATAGCGTATCTACTGTGTTGAAAAATTTAGTTGTATTAAAAACTTTAGATGTATGTTATTTAATAACAATGTAAGGTCTGTTTGAAAAACTAACTTGTTGAGTTTCTTGCCGGATTCTTCTCAACAGGGTTTTTCCGAACCGGTGGTAGATTCTTCGACATTCATAGGAGCATTTATTGATGCCTAAATTAAATAAAGAATTTTGACTTTCATATAATTATTTAGCAGTGGAGACGTACAGCTGGGCACTCTATGAGATTATTGACACCACTTGACCTAGTCCCAAACTAATTGTAAGCAAAGCTTGTGGGTACAAGACAACCGAACGGATAAACATACTTATAAGCCCTTGGCTGTCGGTCCTCAGTTGAATGAATATTAAGTAGGAGCGGAAGATATTTCCTATTGCCAGTGTTAACTCTATCAACAATCAATAGATGGAGTTGTCCGTTAGAGCGTCGTGCTTTGAAAATTAGCGACCGATCCGTAGTCACACCAATTTACTACACTGGTGTGACTGTGGTTCATTTTATTTATCCGCACTCACACTGGTGTGACTATGGGCCTACGCTAGCTGATGCGGATTGCCCGGAACGGACGCCCGTCGTGCGCGCGTCTAATAAGAAATTGTATGAACAGCGCTAAGTGGCGCGGGCGCGTGCGACGGATGTTCGGTACATTTTAGACCCGCGTGCGGGCGCACGCGGCGGACGTCCGCATCAGCTAGCGTAGGCCCTATGCCGTGTAGTCACACCAATATACTACACTGGTGTGACTGTGGTTCATTTTATTTATCCGCACTCACACTGGTGTGACTGTACCGTGTAGTCACACCAATTTACTACACTGGTGTGACTGTGGTTCATTTCATTTATCCGCACTCACACTGGTGTGACTAGGTGTGACTGTAGTTCATTTTATTTATCCGTAGTCACACTGGTGTGACTACCGTTTATTTTAACCGACCCATGGTTACATGAATGCACCCCCCCCCCCGACCACAATTAAGTCCAGAAAATAGGTAGATTGGGTTAGTTACTTAGGTAGTTTCTTCTGCCCAAAGGGCGGAAATAGGCTTCGCGGGGCTCCATGGAATTGGTTTAAATTAAATATTTATATTTAGTCAAGGGTGAGTTGATCTATAGTGGTGTGGCTACGGATAAATGAAATGAGCCATAGTTACACCAGTGAAGCAAATTGGTGTGACTACGGATAGGTCATGTAAAAATGTTACCGTAACCTTTTTCAGTCCAAACCCAAAAGTAAACGTTTATTTTGAAGGTATTTCAAACGCGAGCAAATCACGGGTTGAATAGTAATAATTCATTTTTCATCAGACAGTATAATGATCCGTAAGTTAAAGTAAAAGTAGAAGTTTAAAACAAGTAAGTTTTAAATTTAAACAAAACCCTCAGATTTATCGAACCTAATTGAAATGCATTGAATATGGAAATCGTATTCAGAAAGAAGACATAAGGTACCATAAATACTAAATTAAACTCCGGTAGCACTAGTACAATACACAAGCAACTTTAATATCACAGTAATAAAATCCAAATTCATCTTTAATCGGTTCACACAATGAATTTCACCGAACCATCTTTGTGTTACATGAAAATTTTACCTTCAGTCGGCTCGTTTCATGGTTGAAAATCGAATACAATGTTACATGACAGTAAAATAAGTATTGAAAAACTTAACTTTAGTTTAGAGTGGCTTTACAATTTTCAATGTTTGAATTGCGAATAAAAATATTTTAAAGCTTTAGTTCCATATTTCATCGATTCATAGAGATTTAAAACAATGCTTTTACGTTTTTGTTTAAGCCATAACATCCGGATTATTTTTCGAACAATAATTTTTTGTACCTATATGCTGTTTTTTTATGTTTTATTAAAATCCTCAATCCATTCGTGCTATTTGATATTCTATTGTCATTTTTTTTGTTTAATTTAGTGCAAAATTTTGTGTGTGCTTAAGTGTGAGTTGGATAAAAAATACCTGTGGCAATTTTTAAGTGGTAATATGCTGAATTATGAAACTAAAAACGGTGTAATTAGAGAAGAGTCAATTTACGAGCAACTGTATTGAAAAAAGATTTTCTTTGTAGTTTTTATTTCAAAGTGTAGTCACGTGCTGATGCCGTACACGTTGCACATCGGCCATGTATAGAAACAGTTCTCAACGACAATTAAATAATACTGAAAAATATTGAGATTTTCTATCAAACTAATGCGGCAATTACATTAAGTCGATCGCCGCATGTCACATGCAGTAACCGCAACAGTGTGAGCAGCTACCAGCGCCTAATTATGGCCATCGCATTAGGCGGACACACTAATGTGAAGACGACGTTTGGTCGCCGAAGTAGTTTGAAACAAGTTCAGCGACCGCATTTAGGTGAACGAAGTTGTGCAATTGCCGCATAACCCATTCACCTAATAAAATCCTCATCATTGTCACATCAACCACTGCTGGACAAAAGCCTCCCTCAAAGAGTTTCACACGATCGGTCCTAAACTGCTCGTATCCTAGGAGTTTCTGCGATCTTGTTCAGGGCTTTTCCACCCAACACGCCTCCTGGTTTGCAGTCACCACTCTAGAACCGTACTGTACCATAGGCAGTTAATTCTATGAGCCTCGTGAAATATCCGGGATCAAATCAGAGATATTTTATATCTCACGTTCTATTGTTGAGCAAGAGCCTTCCTTCTTTTGTTTTACTGTTAACCTTCTTTACCATGCGGTAACTTTTTTATCGTATTATGTTTGTAATTATATTATACTGTTAATGAATTTATGTCAGACTGCAATTAATGGTAACTGCACATCCCATTGTGATAGTTCCATTAATAGCTATAAATGTTTGTATGCCTTGCGGCCCAACATGGTGATGTAACTGTAACATTCAATATCTGTGCTTATGTACAATTTTACCTGTAAAAAAATAAAATAAATATTAGGGGACAATCTTACACAAATCGACCTAGTCCCAAACTAAGCAAAGCTTGTACTATGGGTACTAGACGACGATAAACATACTTATATAGATAAATAAATACTTAAATACATAGAAAACATCCATAACTAAGGAACAAATATTCGTGCTCATCACACAAATAAATGCCCTTACCGGGATTTGAACCCAGGACCTCTTGGAAAAAAAAAAAAAAAGGCAGGGTCACTACCAACTAGGCTAAAGCGGTCGTTAAACAAATAAACAAATGAACAAATAAACTATTTCTATTTCTATTTCTATTTCTATTACTTTTCAGACTATGGTATCGGTGTTCGCCACATCCAGATGGGCTGCATGTGTGTCTGCATGATTGCTCTCTTCATCGCGCGCAGCAGCATGGCTGTGGCAGTCCTGGCCATGACTGATGGAAGCCGCAGAAACGACACTAGCATTAGGGTAAGATCTCCAGCAGTACTCTACCATTACACGTACTGTAGTTAGGTCACGCTTTAACTCCAGACCTGGAGGACGACATGGAAATCGAACGCGAACGGAGGGCGCTATCGGTTAGGGCGAATATGCTAGCACGCAGGATCACACGTTTCTCGTGTGACGTCGAAGTCACTCTCTTCAGAGCATACTGAGTACTTACTTTATCACCCAATGGAATAAATTCCCCACGGATATCATTGACACGAAATGGTTCTATTCTCTGTGGTAGGTAGTTGACATGTGAAAATGTACTCCGTCTGCCTGTCTGCTACTAACACCATTGGTGAGCTCAGTATGCTTAGTATAAGTTTTCCTTCACTTCAATACTTCTCGCTCGCGTTTACGTAAAAATTTCAATTCTATGGAAACATAGACGCGCGCGCGCGGAGGCGCTGTCCATGTTTCCCTAGTAATTGATTTTTTTACGTATACGCGGTCGAGAAGTATTGAAGTGAAGGAAAACTTATACTAAGCATACTGTTTCAAAGAAAAATGTACGTTTATGGAGTCACTTTTTGTTGATAACTGGCATAGCCAGACTTAAGGATTTAAGATTTTCAGACTTTTCTTTTTAATGTGCTGTAAGCGGTACCCATTGTAATGAATCTATCTTTTGATTTCACTCACTTAGAAGTTTGAGTTTTACATAGCTTCAAGAAGTTGCAGACTTAAGTATTTGATGCTAGTATACTTGATACTTCCAAATGTTCCAGAAAGAAATATCTTGTCAGGCATATATACACCATCTTTAAGCGTTCTTTTATAATACAATACGAATCCCCACAAATTATTGTAGAATTGATATTAAAATGTGTCTACAATTTAATTCAGTTCGTAAACTTTGTCTGGGCTGCGCAATTTCATAAATAAATAAATGGCATTTGTTGAAGCATAAACATTATTTAGACAATACGAGAAATTAGTACGAGTTTCGATACATTGCAGCTGATGGTCGATCATTTATAAATTCATAGTTATACCTAATAATAATTTTATTCATTTTTCAGACATTATTTACATCCATTTTGTTAAACCTTTCGATATTCTTCGCATCGTACAAATTAAGCTTTAAATATCATCAAGACATCGATCAATTTTGATTAATTGGAACAGTCTAGACCGAATCTGCGGTCGAATGAATTGAACTGTCAGTTTGCTGAATATTTCAATTATTTCGTTCCATGTCGAGAAATTTAATATCAGGTTGGAGTTAAAAAGAATAAAACATGAGATTTGAACTTGGACACTCGTTTGAATCGTTACCAGTGAGCCAAAGAAGGTGGTCACGTGACTGCTCGAAATAGTCAATATCTTTTTACAATTCGTTTTTTTTTGACATTAGCTACTCACACTATTGTAAAATGCATCGAAATTTACTGCATTTTACTGCAATTTAGGTATGATAGATCCTCTTCATTTTGTAATTTGCGGGTCCAATATGTCCACAACTAACTATCCTCAAAAAATCACATTGAAATCAAGTTTGTGGAAGCAATGCTGAGGTAAAGATGATTTGTATGGAACTCGAACCACTTTAAGGACAGGTGCCTGAATTTGTTGAGGCACTGGTATGTTATACTTGGAACATTTTCAATACTGTACGAGTAACACTAATACAACCGTGGTAGGTAGCCAATAGTTTAACTTAATTAAGTGATTAAGTGCTGCCATACCCGCTTCCAGTTTGAACTTAGGTATCGTTGCGAACTACACTTTTCGTTGACGTTCGTGTCGTCACAGTGTGTATGTCTTTGTGTTTAGTTTTAAAATGGGTCTCACTGAAAAACAGCGTTGCGGCCGCTACAATATACTCAGTGGAGCCTAATTTATACTATTCGATGTTTTTTATTTGCATTCCTACGAAATGTATTTCTTCCTGTGTATCGGATAAGTGTAAATGTCTCTCTCACTGACCTCTTAAGTAGAATATTGTTGGTGCGAATCCGGGCTCCCACCTTGGAATTTTAAATTCACATGCAAAATTTTATTTTGCAAAGCTTTTCAGAGAGTACCTAAAATATCGTGAACAAACCTTTGCGAAGTAATTAATTGGTGCGTGATGAAGTTTCTATTAGCAGCGAAGCTTTAGTCCAAGCCTGTGCCTAGAAATAAGACGTAAGAAGAAGGTGATAATGAGAAAGAGAGAGAGAGAGAGAGAGAAAGAGAGAAAAAGAGAGAGACGGAGAGAAGTTATTTATTTTACACATATTCGATACACAGGAAAAAATACTTTAGAAAGAAACACATTCACAGAAAATAAAAAACGTCGAATAGTGTCAATTGATATTCATTGATTGATGACTATGAAAATATGAGTGAGCCTGGGAAATTAAAGTGTTACATGCTTACATCTTACCTCTGCGTTTCTCTACACCCTCAACATTATTCATTTGTACATAATAATATATTAAAAGCAACCTTCTTTTTGCAGATATACAACTGGGACAAAGAAACCCAGGGCATCATTCTGTCCTCATTCTTCTGGGGTTACATCATAATGCAGGTCCCGAGCGGGCTCCTGTCCAAGAGGTTCGGAGGGAAGCCCATACTGCTGGTCTCTCTCCTGGCTAATGGGTTCATCAATCTGATGATACCGACCCTGGCTGAACTGGTAATTCCGAAAATTTTGCTGTTTTAAATGCAGCCTGTAATGGGATTCCTAAGCATTATTTTGAATTAAAATTCTTTGAGTGTGAAGCAACTGAAGACCTTATTTTCTAAGACGAATATCTCAGATAACTGTGTATAATGGCAATTAAAAGATATAGCTTGTCTAATTTTGAAATGACGCGCCGTGCTACCGCATTTATGCGCAGGATTTTTCGGTATCCTATTATCTCGCCTCATTCGTTTTTCGTTAATTTCTTATTTCGTCTCATTGTGTTTTCGTCTTCTTGTTATCTTGTTCGCTATCCGTCACTATCTTTTTTGTTCAAATTTTGCAACTTATTTATCTCTTAAATACGTCTTATTCGTTTTTCGTCACGGTCTTTCTTGGAATCATTCGTTGTTCTTCCCTTTCGTTTTTTGTCTCATTTACTTATTCTCCAAAATTATTTCGATACGTTCGGTTTGGCTGGTTCGGTGGGTCCAAGGAAGACCGTGACGAAAAACGAATAAGACTTATTAAGAGAGATACAAGTTGTTACAGAATTTGACAATGGGTCATACACATTTTTTTGTTCGCGTCTCTCCTATAGATATGGAAAAAAGTTAAGGGTCTATAGCCTATATTTATATTATTTATTTATTACTTACATGTACATCAGCGTGTGGGGCGCCTGGCTAACTTACGGCCTATTTAAATAAGTAAATCTTAAGTTTGCTGATTTGGAGTCACTAATTTTTATGTCGACAGGAGACGACTAGTCTATTGTTTCTTACGCTGTGTACAGTCAAGGACTTTAACTCATGAGCCACATGGAACCTTTTCACAAGAAAAGTCATTACGATTTTCCTTGTAAATAATGCGATGCCACTATGACGTTTACTGTGACGTGGTTCCATGGTGGCTAATGAATAGTCCTTGTCCGTACACCCAAATATATTCGTATATTTTGACCAAAAGAAGAGGTCCCCAAGTTTCAGCTTGACAAAGGCTTTATGTTTTTGTCTACGAATCCGTGGCGTAGCGTGCCTTGGAGCCCCCTGTATCAAAATTAGTTAGGGGCTTTCCCAGGAAATACGAGATTACCTAACTGACATTGTGGATAACATTTTACTAATCTTTGCTTACACACGTTAGGGGCCTTTGTAGGCCGGGGCCCCGTATCATTGATACGGCTGATAATGACGGTAGCTACGCCCCTGCTACTTTTTTTTACTAGCCTGCTTTGGTGTCCCACTGCTGGGCAAAGGCCTCTCCTCTCTTACTCCACTCTTGTCTATTCAACGCGAGCTCCTGCCATCCCACGTGATAAACATCTAGGTCGTCCCTCCATCTCCGCTTTGGTCTGCCTTCTGCCTCTCTTAATGATTATTGAATAATGGTAATGGTGGAGACGTGTACCTACTGCCTTTTCGGCGAATTATTTTTCGCAAACTGATTCATTTGGCAAATGTTTAATTTCCGAAGTGTTATTTTTTTCTGAAACTGTAAATAAACCGGTGGAGATGATGACAATCACATATGCGATACTGATCAACTTTTTGCAGGGCGGTTGGCGACTAATGTGCGCCGCCAGGGTGTGCATGGGGTTGACCCAAGCTTGCCTGTACCCCGCTTCGCATACGCTTATAGGACGCTGGTTGCCGGCTCACGAACGGACGACCTACACCGGAATTGTTTATGGAGGTATGGCTTGCTCGCGTCACCACTAGATTATGTCATACATTGCCATTTTTCGCTTGCACATTGTATTTCCGTTTAAAATCGATTTGTAATTTAAAATTGTAAAAATAAATAAAAATCCGTTTGTTTTTTAGTAAATTATTAAGGCCATCGCTTATACTATACAAATAAAAATGAATTTCAAAATGTTTTGCAAAGCGCAAAACTCGGGAGCGGCTGTATCAAATTCATTCATTTTTTTAAAAGATTTCTCCGGGGCAGATATTTGCATGAAAAATACGAATGTTTGTTCTCGTGTTTTGGGTGTGTAACTATCTATTTAAGTATGTTTATCCGTTGCCCAGTCTATACCCATATTACAAGCTTTGCTTAATTTGGGACTAGGTCAATTGGTGTGAAATGTCCCATGATGTTTATTATTATTTATCCAACATGACTCTTCTTCCGAAGGGATTACCTTACCACCTGTTTGTCCTTCTCCAGGAACATACATTGGCACGGTAGTGGCCATGCCAGTGTCTGGTATACTGGCGGAGACAGCCATTGGATGGAAGCTGATATTCTACTCCATATCGGGTCTTGTTCTCGTAACAGCAGCCGTCTGGTACTTTGCTGCTGCGAGCTCGCCAGAAGAACACAGATTGATGGGTGATGAAGAACGAAAGTATATTGAGAAGGGTTTGAAATCTGCTAATATTAAGGTGAGAAACAATTGATTAAAGAATCGTAAATGATAATAGGTTAATGGGTAATGCTATTCGGTAAGGCATTTTGAAAAAAGACTCTTTTTCTACTGATGACTGTAAACAGTCAGTGATTATTTTTTTAGGGATCACACTTATTGGATGAAAAATTGTGTTCGTCGGTTTGACTTAGCACGTAAAACCGACTATTTCAAATTGTGCATTTTTTTTAAGAGCAATATCCACAAAATTGTCCCGAAACGTATTATTTCCTAATTGGAGGAGTTTATCAAAAATGTACATACCACCCGAGAAAGTGTACCTTACAAGTGACCGCCCGGTTTTTGAATGTTCTGTTATGACGTTGTCACGTTAAACTATCGTCCGTAAACTGACTTTACAGACAACCGGTTTTTTATTTTGTTTTAAAATTATCTTATAGGTTCTTCCGACTCCTTGGAGGGAAATAATCCGTTCTAAGGAAATGAGGGTGCTCTTCATAACTCACATCGGTGCTTCGGTGAACTTCGGGCTGTTCTTTGTGGATATGCCCACGTACTTAGAGCAAGGACTGCAGATATCTTTAAAAAACGTGAGTTACCATCAAAGTTATTTTTAATAAGTAAGTTATTTATCGTTCCTAAGATTATCCTATTACTGCTAGCTGGTACGCTGCCCGTCTGTCTGTTGATCTGTCTGTCTGCCTGTCACAGGGTTGTATCTAGGGAGCCAAAATGTATGTGTATTAAACCGATTTATATGAAATTTAGTAAGGAGATACTTTTGAGATCTTACAAAGGACATTAGATAGTTTTTAACGACCGCTTTAGCCTAGTTGGTAGTGACCCTGCCTACGAAGCAAGAGGTCCTGGGTTCAAATCCCGGTAAGGGCATTTATTTGTGTGATGAGCACGAATATTTGTTCCTGAGTTATGGAAGTTTTCTATGTATTTAAGTATTTATTTATCTATATTAGTATGTTTGTTTATCGTCGTCTAGTACCCATAGTACAAGCTGTGAAATACGTAATTAAAAGACAGCGGCTGGCAGTTAACTGTTTATTAATCTGTACTTGACTACCCTCAATATATGTCTAAATCTACCTACATTACACATCTCTCTTCTACATAAAGGCTTCAAACATATAGAATATAAACTTAAACAATTAACGTGTACAGGAACTAATGTTTTTCTCTTCTACATTTACCTCCCCTTCTTATTTGAGAAGGAACAAGAAAATTACAATTTAGTCTTACAAAATAGTGTTTTATTTATAATTATACTTAGTTAGGTACTTTTTTTTTTTTTTTTTTTTTTTTTTTTTTTTTTTTTTTTTTTTTTTTTTTTAAACAAAACAAATATTTATTCACTAATGTGCTGTATGTAATCTGCTTAGTGCTTACCTATTATAGTACATACTAAAATTCTTAAACAAAAACTTATACTTATTTGACTTAAGTTCTTAAACTTAAAAATACTATTTTTTTAAATATAACTCAACTGTTTGTGTTAAGCAAAGAATGTTGTTAAACTAAAAACTCTTTGTTGTGTCTACGCTGCTCCCTTTTTTTTTTAATTCTCTGCGGATGGCCCGCTGGCCGCGGTCACTGAGCGGTGTTGCCAACTCGTCTGTGCCGCGCTGTGCCAGCCCCTGCGCCAGCGCAGGTGCAGGCGCCGGCGTCGCAATGCTCACACCCTCGGTTTCTAGGGGAACATCAGCCGCGTTGGCGCCTTCTGACTTGTTGTGGTGTACTAACGCCTTTGGTTCATAATTATTTTCTACGTTAAGGCCGGCATTTACAGTTGAAAATCTGCTATTTCTATTCGGCAACAGCTGATCAATATGTCTGCGACAAATATTTCCGCTATTTAATGTTATTTTATACGACACTGGGCCTGTTTTTTCTGCTACCTGTCCCGCTGACCACTTATCCTTATTATTCGAATAATCTCGAGTTAACACTGGGTCTCCAATTTCAAAATTCCTAACGACACCCCCTGCTGCTTCTAACTGCTTATTTTGCGCTGCCCAAACTGTGTGCCTAGTACTTGGGCGTAGTGCGTCTAGCCTGCTGCGCAACCGTCGGCCCAGTAACGCTACTGCGGGAGCTACCCCAGTCGTTGAATGCTCGCAATTTCTATATTGCAACAGAAATCTACTCAAACTAACTGACAAATCATTTCCTTCATACATTGCTTTTTTTAATGTTTTTTTTACTGTTTTTACCGAATTTTCTGCTAATCCATTTCCTTGGGGCCTATAGGGGGAAGACGTAGTATGTCTAATCATGTTCCTTTTACAGAATTCCTTAAATTCAAAACTTTGAAATGGTGGCCCGTTATCAGTTACTAGTTGCAACGGCAACCCAAACTTTGCAAACAAATTTCTTAAGAATTTCAATGTCTCAAACGCTGATGTACTACGTACTTCCTCTGCTTCAACCCATTTACTGTAGGCATCAACTAATATAATAAAATATCTCCCATTTAACTGTGCAAAATCTGCATGGAGTCTTTGCCACGGGCCTGCCGGGAATTCCCATGGATGTATGGAATGGCGTGGCGGCGCATCACGCACACTACGACAAGCATCGCAGTTTTGACCTAACCCCTCAATATCTTTGTCTATGGAAGGCCAGTAAACAAAATTTCTAGCTATCGATTTCATTTTTACGATACCCATGTGTCCATCATGAATCTCCGTTAATATTTGTTTTTGTAATTTTTGTGGTATCACTACTCTATACTTATATAGTATACAACCGTGCTCTGCATACAACTCATCGCGCCTATTGTAAAAACACATTTCATCTATATTTTCACATTTAGTTGGCCATCCAAACATAATGTAACCATAAATTCTATTTAACAATTTATCTTGTTTTGAGGCTAACGCTATATCTTTAGAACTCACCGGAAACATTTCACTAACCATATGTAAATAATTTAGTTCGGACTTATCGCCGTTTTCATTTTTTTCGCACAACAATGGGAGTCGCGACAGTGCGTCTGCGTTCCCATTGTCCTTTGAAGTGACGTACTCAATATTGAAATCATATGCTGCCAATTTTACAGCCCACCGTTGCAGCCTGCTAGCTGCCGTTTGGGGAATACCCCCTTTTGGTCCAAAAATGTACACAAGTGGTTTGTGATCTGTCTTTAGCCTAAAACTCCTACCAAATAGGTATTGGTGATGTTTTTGTATTCCGTATACGATCGCTAGAGCTTCCTTATCTAGTTGACTGTAATTTTTCTCTGTGTCTGTTAAAGTCCTTGACGCACAGCTGATCGGACGTTCCGAGCCGTCCGGGTAGCGATGCGCGAGTACCGCCCCTATTCCGTACGAACTACTGTCTACGGACAAAATTAACGGTAAAGACTGCTCGTAATGACATAACACGGTATCGCTCGCTAATATTTTTTTTATCTGTTTAAAAGCATTGTTACAGTGCTCGTTCCATGTCCAATCCTGATCTTTTTTAAGTAACACATACAAGGGATGAAGCAACGAACTTAAATTAGGAACGAATTTCCCGTAGTAGTTGATTAAACCTAAAAAAGCTTTCAGTTGAGTTATATTTTCAGGTATTGGGGCACGCACAATAGCTTCTATTTTTGACTCATCAGGGCGCAACCCATTTTTGTCAATAATGAACCCTAAGTAAGCTACACTTTTTTGTAAAAATTGACACTTGTCAATTTTTATAGTCAGGCCCATTTTCGCTAGTCGCTCGATTACAGCTCGCAGATTTTTTTTATGCGTTTTTCTGTCTTTACCCGTAATACATATGTCATCTAAAAAAACTACTGTGTCTGGTAAACCGCGAAGGGTCTCCTCCATAATTTTTTGGAACTTTTCCGGCACACAACTTAATCCGTAAGGAGTGCGACGAAATGCAAATGTACCGACATGAGTTGAAATAGCCGTACACGCCTGCGAGTCTGGGGAAAGAGGAACCTGCATGTACGCCGTGGTCAGATCTATCTTGGAATATTCTTCCCCTCCACTCAACGCGGCGAACAACTCATCTATCCGTGGTAGCGGATAGTGATCCATTTTTAATTTAGGGTTTATTGTCGACTTGTAGTCTCCACAGATGCGGATTTCACCGGAGGATTTGATAACCGGCACTATTGGAGTTCCGTATTCCGAATGTTCAACCGGGTAAATTGACCCTTCGCGCTCTAACCGGGCAAGTTCATTCTCCACTGCCAAACGCAGTGCCAATGGTACCGGACGCGCGCGGACAAAAACCGGTTCGTTATCTGTGAGCTGCAAACGAATCTCTTTTTTACAAGTTCCTAATGTATCCTTAAAAACGGCTGGAAAATCATTTTTTAGCTCACTAATGAACTGCTGGTGGTAGTGTTTTTCGTCTGGCACTATGTTATTAATGCAAAGTTGGTTAATTTTGAAACGCCGAATCCATGACCTACCCAGTAACGGGCGGTTTCCATTTCTAATTACATACAATTGCAAGTTATTTTCTTTCGATTCATTAATACAAGCTTCTACCAAAATGTACCCCAACGGTTCAATTAGTGAGCCTGAATATGAACATAATTTAATATCATCGTTATATAAGTGATATGAAGAAAACAATTTTTTATAGCATTCTTCATTTATTGCGGAGATCTTACTGCCCGTATCTAACTCACAATTTAGAACAACCTCCCCTATTATAACTTTAATAAAATACGGTTTATCTCCCGCTGAAAATGCTGTTATATTGTACATCTCATTATCCGATTCCTCATCCATAAAATTATGTCTTTTATTTTTTTTAACTTTTGCTCTGGAACTTTGCACATATTTTTTAAATGACCTTTACTATGACATCTGTCACACGTGTACTGCTTAAAACGACACTTATCTGCGCGGTGCCGCCTTCCGCACCGCCAACAATCGTCTGGCGCGGGCGCCGCCGCGGCCGGGGCCGAGCGCGCCCCGCGCAGGGCGTGCAGGCCCTCGCCCGCCGCCGCGCCTGCGCCCGCGCCGCTCGCGCCGCCGCCGGCGCCGCCGCTGCTGCCGAAGCCTCCGGTCGAGCCCCCGCCTCCGAAACTATTGCGCCCGCTCACTTTTTCCACATGCTTCTCCGCAGCCTCCAGTCCAAGAGCTAACTCCAACGCTTTTTTGTAGGTCAAGTTTTTTTCTCCGAGTAACCGTGATTTCATATCAATACTCGCTAATCCGATCACAAATTGATCACGAAGGTTCTCTTCCAAGGTGTTTTTAAAGTTGCATGTTATTGCTAAATGTTTTAGTTGTTGTAAAAAATCCATCACGGTTTCCCCACTATTTTGTTTCCTTTCCCTAAATATTTGTCTTTCTGCGATTTCGGAAGTTTGCGGTTCAATGTGCTTTCTGACTATTTCCACTAAATCGGTGAACGACTTATTTTCCGGTTGGTCAGGTGCACACAAGTCACACATAAGATTATAAGTACGTTCACCCACCACCGTGACCAACGTGGCCACTTTAAGTGCATCTTTGATCTCGTTGAGCATAATGTACTGCTCCACACGACGCACGTAGGTCAACCATCGTCCCGAACACAAATCAAACGACTCAATTTTTCCGTATGGCATCTTGTAACTTGCACACGCGTGATAATTGGAAAAAAAAAATCCGAACTCGTCGCCAGTGTGAAATACGTAATTAAAAGACAGCGGCTGGCAGTTAACTGTTTATTAATCTGTACTTGACTACCCTCAATATATGTCTAAATCTACCTACATTACACAAGCTTTGCTTAGTTTGGGACTAGGTCGATTTGTGTAAGATTGTCTCCTAATATTTTTTATTTTATTTTATATCCCAAAAAATTACGGAATTCCTGCGGTATAGCGATAAGCAAATTCTCCGCAGTGTCACGGCAACTAGTGTGTTCATAATACTTTTTCCAGAGTGCGTCGCTCTCAGCTCTCCCATACATCGGGATGTGGGCGGGCGGCGTAGCGGCAACCTCCATTTGTGAAAAGATCTACAACAGGAATATACTTTCCGTCAATACTTGCAGGAAGGCGTTCAACTCCATTTGTAAGTGTACATTACTCAAGTCTACTTTTAAATAACCTAGCGATATCCACAGATGAGTAATTAACTAACCGAGCAAGCGCAAAGCGTCTAAAGTCTCTTGTTTTCACCCTCTTGTCTCTTGTTTTTTGTGTAAATAAACATCTCTCTCTCTCTCTCTCTCTCTCTCTCTCTCTCTCTCTCTCTCACCCGACTGTCGAAGGAAAGTTATTTTTCTGCGCATATTTTATGTAATTTTTTTATTTTACATCATCATCGTCATCCCAGCCTATATACGTCCCACTGCAGGGCACAGGCCTCCTCTCAGAATGAGAAGAACTTCACACACACCTGCAACATGCATACACACAGGTGTATGCATGTTTCCTCACGATGTTCTCGTTCACCGTAAAGCCCATGGTAAATTTCAAATGTGATTTCGCACGTAAATTCCGATAAACTCAGAGGTGCGACCCAGGATTTGAACCCACGACCCTCTGCTTGAGTGGCCATAGACATAGACATAAAAACATGAAATTTATAGATAACAACAAAACAAATGTACAAGGGCGAACTTATGCCTTAATGGGATCTCTTCCGGCTAACCATTGAACGATTGACAGGACATGAGAAACAGGAGTAATAATTTTCTATTTTTCTCCACGTTCTTAGTTATTCCTATTTTTTTATTTTATTTTTAACCATTCTGTTTTCATTTATCTGTTAGCTTACTATTATAAATTGAAATAAATAAATAAATAAATTCGAAATTAACGAATAAGACAAAACATTATCGCGTTTAAAAAGAGGTTTTTTTGTGACAATCATTATTTCTTAATCCGTCTGTACATACGACCACCTAGATGGGCGGCCAGAGTTGATAACTTTAAACATCTGAAAAGCGGAAGGAGCCTTTTTGTTGAAAAAATGATAAGGGGCGGATGATTTAGTGAGCCCTTCTGACGACTGGACCGAGGAGATAAACAGGGAGTGCAAAAGGGAGATACGTTTATGGGTCACAATACTTTGAAGCACATTACAATGAGTCCTCATTAAATTATTTTGAACGTAAAGTTTGTTCAATCAACCAATTTCATTCCGAGGCCACTAGTGAAACGTATGGTAGTAAATAATTTTATTTAATTTTGTCGTTTAAAATAAGCATCAAATAATGAAAATATCAATGACAAGTTTCTATAATGTTCTGGGTATCAAATTGAAATGAAACTTTTATGAATGATTGATTGGTATTATTTTTCTCCTTTAAAAACTGAAAATCTTTGCAGGCATCCGTTATATAAAGATGATGAGGTGAGATGGAAGGACGACCTGGTTAACCCTTTATTTGGAAATGTATACCACAATACACATTACCTAATACCACCTTTTTGTATTTTTTTGAATATAGAATTTTCAGGAGACCTAATTTAAGACGAGGTTTGAATTACCAACTTTTTGAAATTTTGCCAAATAAAGGGTTAAGGTTGCGGGATCGCGTTGGATACGGATGGCACGGGCCCGATCTGTTTGGCGAGCCTTGGGGGAGGCCTATGTTCAGCAGTGGACGTCTTTTGGCTGAAATAATGACGACGATGGTCCGTTAGCTTATCTGTAGGGATCTCTGGAAGTTATTCACCTGTTCTTAAAAATGCTTTGTCATAAAGAAAATTCATTTCCGATTTATATAAGCTACCTTTTGCACCTCTAAAATGCCTCTCGCAGAGCGCAGATAAATGGAGGGAGACTGGTCAAAAAATGATGTGTTTTTATTGCAGCATTCTTTGGAATGGCAGCAGGCCTCATAGTGCTGTCATTCTTGGGTCCTGAGAACAAAGTGGCTGCCATCGTGACGTTAGTCACTGCGCTGACTCTAAGTGGTTTCAGCGGGGCAGGTTTTATGGTAAGATACTTGTCATCACCCATAGAAGTCACATCTTAAAACATAAGATATAACTATGAATTAAAAATTTAAAAAACCCCCAACGCAATTATGTCACTCGTATGTTTGACATTAAGTCAATGCCCGTTATGCGTGTAAGATCCCTTCCGCAGCTAACAAAAGAGCTGATAACTTTAAAACGGCTAAACCAATTTTGATGAAACATATCTAAGAACCATCGCCAAGATACCTGATTTCTATTAAAAAAAACTGCATCCAAATCGGTGCACCCGTTTAAGAGCTATAATGCCACAGACAGACACACACACATAGCGGTCAAACTTATAACACCCCTCTTTTTGTGGCGGGGGTTAAAAATGAATGGCGCGCACGTATGTATGCCTATACTAGCTGACCCAGTAAACGTTGTTTTTTTCCATATCAGGGGTAAAAAATAGCCTAAGACCAATTCTCAGACCTACCAAATATAGAGAAAAAAGTTTCATAAAAATCGGTCCAGCCGGTTCTGAGGAGTTCGATAAAAAACACTGTGATACAAGATTTTTATATATTAGGAGAATACGATGTTCGTTACTTCTTCACGCTAAAACGGTTGGACCGATTTAGATGAAATTGATTATACAAAGTGAAATTTTATTTCAAACATGATACAAAATTTATGTTCCTACCTAGCTCAGTAAATGGTGGAAAACATAATTCATTTAACTAAATCGTTAAAAATAGTCTGATAACATTCAGGTTGTCCATACTTTGTTGAATATGATGATGATGAGTGATGATAATGTTCACATTACAGATGAACCACTTGGACCTGTCCCCGAACTTCGCTGGTGTGCTGCTGTCGATCACCAACTTCCTCGCTTGCTCGGGCAGCATCCTGACTCCTATCTTCACGGGTTTTGTTTTAAACAATGATCCTGTAAGTGACCAATTTTGTGGAAACTTCTTTACTGTGAATTTTTCAATTTTCACTCTTAATTCGTTAAAATAAAATGAATATGAGGTAAAAATAGATGTAGTGCAGATACGCGGTATACGTTTATTTATGTTATTTATAAGCGAATTTGCAGAATCCCAGACTCTCTGGATACCAGGATTGGAAATTAACGGAGTTACGGGATACCAGAATCGCAAAATCGCAGGCTCCGGTATACTTACATATTTTGTATGATATTCTGCCCTATCAGGTATTTTGTGACTCATATATATATAAAAGAAGAATACCAGAATACGATATATATATCTTGTATTTCGCGGTTCTGGTATTCTGCGCATCTGATATTATGCAACTCCGTGATTCTGCTGGGAGTGTTGACGTCGCCGTATTTTTGCTGTTTTCAAAGAAAGAGATGAAAAACTTTACCGCGGACAAAGCCAGTCAAAAATAAATTCGGTCTACATCCTATTAAAATAGTAGGTATTTCAAATATTTTTCTGTTTTCAATTTGTATTTTTTCTCCAGACCGACGTCAGTCGTTGGCGCGTGGTATTCCTTACCACGGCCGCCTTCAGCGTCATCACCAACACAGTCTACGTCATCTTCTCCAGCAGCCAACGCCAGGCGTGGGACAACCCTGACTACAACAGGAATGATCCAGGTCGGTTTGGTTTTATTTCAATCCCCAACAATCTTCTCTAAATCAAATAGCAACACGCATAAATATTGTTTATTTAGCAAGGACGATTTGGTCATTTACATTATTTCGGTTTCTAAGTAACAGGCAATATCTTGTCATCCAATATACCGCAGTGTCTCAAGTCTAAAGTCTTATGGCACTGAGACGTAGCCGCTAACGATGAGCCTCAAAAGGAAGCTCAAAGTCACTCAGAGAGCAATGGAGAGGGCTATACTCGGAGTTTCTCTGCGGGATCGCATTTGAAATGATGAAATCCGCGCAAGTACTAAAGTCACGGACATAGCTCGAAGAATCGCCAGACTCAAGTGGCAGTGGGCAGGGCACATCGCTCGTAGAACTGATTGCCGATGGGGCAAAAAGGTTCTCGAATGGCGTCCACGGACCGGAAGACGCAGTGTAGGTAGGCCACCAACAAGATGGAGTGACGATCTGGTTAAGGTTGCGGGATCGCGTTGGTTGCGGAGGGCACGGGACCGATCTGTTTGGCGAGCCTTGGGGGAGGCCTATGATCAGCAGTGGACGTCTTTCGGCTGAAATGATGATGAGGATGATAAAGTAATAGGTACTAAATTTTTAAAAGCATTTATCAGTTACAAAAAAGATTGTTTACTCTTTTTGTAATAGTAAAATAAACGAAGTACCTATGCATGGGCTAAAGATGACCGAAACATTACCTTTTATCAGTGTAGTACTCGTTGTAGTAGTAGTAATTTATCATTATACATCGATGCTCATGTAACATTAAAAAAAACCGACCAAGAGCGTGTCGGACACGCCCAGGATAGGGTTCCGTAGCAGGTACGACGTGTACTATCTGTATTCAACAAGTAATATTATTCTAAGGATTTTGTATTTACGGAAATTCCCAAGTAGATATATTTTCTAGGGCAGGCTGCTATTTACTCTTAACCCGTCACGCGTCCTAGGGACTACGTTAGTCCCTAACTTTTTTTTGCGGGAAATGTCCCAGAGTCTACTACTGAAGTCACTAGGACACCTCCCGCACAAAAAAAATTGGGACCAATTTTAGTATGGTGGACGCGTGAACTAAAACTAATAAATAAACTAGCAAACTAAAACATAAACTAATAAATAAACTAGCAAAATAAAACAAACTAATAAATTCTCAAGCAAACTTAGCCGTTATAGTTTTCCTTGTTAATTTGAGATATTCCCTCCCATCCTGATTTTTTTTCAAATTTTTTATACTCATAGTTTAGCTTTTAGAGGGGGAGAACGCTCGATTTTAACAAAAAAATTCACTTTAAAGTTAAATATTTCTCAAACGAATCACTGCAACGAAAAATCGTCTTCTCAACCCCGTAATGCTTTTTAAATACATATCCAAGGATACCCAACAGTATAAAGAAAGACGAGAAAAAAAAATCACCCCCACTTCACGCCTATGGGGGGTACCCTAAAAAAATTTTGTTGAACATTTTATTTTATCACTTTCTCGGGGTGTTTGCTATATATATCCATGCAAAATTACAGCTTTCCAGCACTAATAGCCACTGCGCTAAGCCGCGGACAGACAGACGGACGGATACCTAAAAATAAACACAACATTACTGCGTATTTTTATCTGACGAAAGCATTTATTTTTACAGAGGAAGCGGCGCTGAAAGGAGACAATACGGGGGAAGGGAAGTGCCACCGTCCGCGGTTGGGATAGCAAAATAAAAACTTGTAAATATATGTAAATAAACTCGCCGTAAATATAAATGTTACTAAATTAACAACGGGACACTTACGAGGAACGAAAGACTGAGTGTTTAAAATATCCATTGGGTCATAATAGCGATTAGTTTTTTTTCCTAAACCTACCTGAAACCCATGATACCTGATATGTTTGAAAAATCCGTGTTTTTATGGTGGTACGTGAGTGACTCGTCATTATTATTTTTAAACCCCGACACAAAAAGAGGGGTTTTATAAATTTGACCGCTTTGTTTGTGGGTGTGTCTGTGTGGAGGTGGTGGAACTGCGTGAACACACATTTCTTGCATAAACGTAACTATCGTAAGGTCGCGGGTGAGCAAAATAATTGTTTCAGTTCATTAATATGGACCTCCGCAAAGTAACGTCTGATTCAATAAATGATATAAGGTTTGACAGAAGGAGATGGTGAAAGCGAAGGCAAGCGCAATAGGGCATCTGATCAACCCTACACAAAAAAAAATGTATAATAGCTTTAACCTGTGTCTTTACCCGTGTTAGAGATATATAAAAAAATCGGTCATCTGTAAAGTCGGTTTACGGACGATAGGTTTAACGTGACAACGTCATAACAAAACATTCAATAACAGTGCGGTCACCCATCCAAGTACTGACCGCGCCTGACGTTGCTTAACCTCGGTGATCGGACGAGAACCGGTGTTTTGTCAAATATCATTTGTACATGTACGTTACATTGCGTCATCCTTTTTCGTGTATGCAGCCGGCGTTCATCGATTTACTAGATGTTGTAACGTCAAAAGTTAACAATGATTTTTTTGACGTGACAACGTCTAATAAATCGATGAACGCTGGCTGCACGCAAGAAAAAGGGTGACGCAATGTCCCGTACATAGAGAGCAGTGAACGCCAGGATTTACAAGAGAGCAGCACGCGCCTGGATGTACAATCTTAGTACTCGCGCTCGGGTAATTTTTAAATGGGGGGGCGGGGGTGCGGGGGAGGAGGTGCGAGGGCATTAAAGGGGGGATGAAAATTTCATTGACTTTGCCGTAGGATGCACCGTTTTCAAGATATTTGACAAAACACCGGTTCTCGTCCGATCACCGAGATTAAGAAACGTCGGGCGCGGTCAGTACTTGAATGGGTGACCGCCTGGTTTCATTTTTTAGTTTTTGAATGTTTTGTTATGACGTTGTCACGTTAAACTATCGTCCGTAAACCGACTTTACAGACAACCGGTTTATTACCAATCGAAATGTTCTCTAGGTAATTAATTACATTTTTCATTGATGGGTACCGCCTTAGATTATACATAAGCAAGCTATAGAGCGCGCGTTACCGAGTATGAACTGTAAGCAGTAAGCACAAGTATGAAAAGTCTGAAAATTTCAAGAGCGACGTCATTAGTCACGCACAGTCCCACGCGCTGATCGTCTCTCCGTTATTTATCGATTTTTAAGTAATAATGGTCTGTTTTTATTGACGCAAAGACGTTAATCATTGCACATCACTAGTCAGCGCACCGACCACGTACAGAACATCTGCTTACGCGATGCACAATGGGCGAAGAGCGATGCGCGCGCTCTATAGCTTGCTTATGTATACTCTAAGGGTACCGCCCACTCAGCTTAGTGCTGTGCATAACGATTTTTTCATAATTGTCCACAGACTATTAATAATCGGTTAACGAAAAAAATAAATCGATCAAGATATTTTTTTAAGGCCGACTTGCACTTGGCCGGTTTTATTTATTTAAATACTAGTGTTTAGACCAATTAATTACTGATGACTTCCCACTCACTCACTGAGTCTTTCATTGGCCATCTTGTGAAGTTGACTATGCGCCCGTTTATATTTGATAATTTTTCTAGTGTAAGGATGGCGTTAGGGAAACAACCGATAGGTCTAAGATATGATTTATTACTACTTACTTATGCTAAGTTACATGATTATATAGGGAGATGTAGGGAACATGTGTGAGTGCACACTACACCTCCCCCCTTAAACAAAAAAACATTAAACTGTAGGATACATGTTTTTTTTTTTATTAAAGTTACTTTATATTGAATAAAAGCTTGAATTCCCAATAACATAGAGCGAAAATAGTTATACTTGATAGTTTGATTCCGTATGTAAAGGAAAAATATAACAATTTAATAAAATAACACAAAAGCAGAATAACACGCAAAACAATAAAACGGAACAAGTTATGAACAGATACACTTTACCCATTAAAAATTCAGCTCATAAGAATTTTAGTAACCTTCAGCTGGCCACACTAATAGTTTACAAAAAACTTATACACTTCCGCCTATGCCTTCCCAAAAAACTTACTAAAATCTGTCCATACCTACTTCTAACAATAATCCATACTAAACGCAACCCTGACAACTATGTTTTACTCTTAACTAAAACTGTTATCTTAACTAAACACGAAAAACACTACTTTACTTTTAAATTTTTTAATCTCAGTTTGCAATATTGAACAATTTGGTTAATTAACTACTGTAAGTACTTACTTACTTAACTTCTTTTTTAAGGCACCGAAAATTTTTCTAAAGTAATGAATATTGCCGCAAATAATTTAAATTGGCTTCTGGGTGATCAGTCCATCAGCAAACGTAAATTATTTTTAAACTTCTTTTTTAACCAACTGCAGCAGATTAAAAAAAACAATTGGGCATTTCTATTGTTTGTATTTACCTACTTACCTGAATCTGTATAAGCATGAACTTTGATAAATACTTATTGCGTAAATTATCATTCTAAATTTAACATAGTCCTCAAATGAATAATGCTGATAATGTGATTGTTCCTATAATGGTACTCGATTCCTAGATGCGCGTCGTGTTATCTGAGACGAAATAACAGACGCTGCATGCTTTACTTTTTTGGTAGCGCCTGGCGTGATCGAGATCACCCAAGTGCTAAATTTAAAAAATATCTTGACTGTGTGAATATATGAATTTGCAAATAATTGTATATAGGTTTGCGTTTATAAAAAAAATACTGTTAAAATTAAAAATATCGCTATGGTTGACCGTTATAACTACGGTCCTACGTTGACTAAACATAAAAAACAAATACTTACTTAATTTTTTTTTTTACGTGATAAGAAACTCGTCATCAGCGGCATAGCAATATCTTAATGGTGCGTTATTATAATAAAATTGCACTCGTAATACGTATATGTATAATCAAAATTAAACGTAGTACTAACCGGTATATGAAAATATATTTATTCATGATTTCTAAGTTTAAAAAAAAACCCGATAGCAAAAAAATAAGTCCAGCTCCCAACTCGAGTAAACCGATTCCACCTCAATTAGCGTCAATTCACTTTACAAACACTCTCACGTAAACTGCACGGTAGCCAAGCATCCTAGAACACCGGCAACTCCCGGCCGCATAACATCATCCTTTGGCTCGGACCCCATGATATCGAAACAGTCTCCTGGCAGCAAACCTGGTTTTCTTCTCCGATTTAGTCATTTTTCGTCATAATTATATTTTGTTCTACTTGTACTCTTCTTTCTTGGTTTCATTTCGTATTTTGTGTTTTCTTTCTTACTTTTGTGTAACTATTAATTACTTCTTAATTTTTATTTATTCTTAAATTTCTTCATTCTTCATTTTCATTGTTTTTATTCTTCTCTTCTTGCTTCATTTTATTTTATTCGTATTTTCATCATATTTTACGTCGATTTCTTTTTATTCTCTTCAGGTACTTCATTTCATTTTATTCGTAGTGTCTTTATATTGAATTTTATTTCTGCCTTTCCTTCTTCAATTTTATATATTCGTCGTATATATTTTAATCTTCATTTTCTTTTTTCATCTTATTTCCGTAGTTTTATTTTTATTTTATTTCTTCTTTGTTAATTGTCGTGTCTTCTCGCGTTTATTGATTGTACATATAAACTGATCTTTATTTATGTATGTACTGCACATTTATTAGTCTTTTTTTCAATGTCCACACTTTCACTTATTAAGTCACAAAATTAAACAAGTCCGTGAACTGGTCGGCGCCGGGCGCCGCCAGTGCAGCGCGAAGGCCGCACTGGCAGGATCGCCATGTAAGGATGGCGTTAGGGAAACAACCGATAGGTCTAAGATATGATTTATTACTACTTACTTATGCTAAGTTACATGATTATATAGGGAGATGTAGGGAACATGTGTGAGTGCACACTACACTAGACTCCGCTCGGCTGAGCCCACGTAGGAACTACGGCTCAAGCCTTCTCATTCTGAGAGGAGGCCTGTGCCCTGCAGTGGGACGTATATAAGCTGGGATGCAATGAATGAATGACTCCACAAATAAAAACGGCTTGACGTCACACATCTGTCATCGGCACCAAAGTTTCGCTCCCTGATGAATTATGATAATTTAAACAGTCGTTTCGTCCATTATGTCTAGCTCAGAGCATAGAAATAGATATTAATAGTTATAAGTATACCTTGAAATCATTATCGAACTGCAGGTAAAAAAAAACCGGACAAGTGCGAATCAGACTCGCTGACCGAGGGTTCCGTACGAATGTTAAGGGTGTGTCCAAAAATACGCTGTAATATACGCAGTGTGGGATCATTTTATATTGGTTAGTCGAGACCCCCTGTTTATTTTAATTATATTTTTATTATTTGTTGTTATAGCCGCCACAGTAATACGTAATCGGTGAACATTTCATATATCTAGTTAATGCCATTATAAAGATCTAATTAAAAAAGCTAAAAAAAAACACGTATCTTGTATGACGGCCCGCTTATTTTTTTATTTATTTCATTTTCAGTATTTTTAATTATAGCAACTACAGTAATACATAAATCGGTAAAGTTTTAAAGTGTCTAGCTATTACGGTTGAAGAGATACCGTTGATTATGTACTTTAAACTAATAAATATATTATTAATTATTTAATTACAAATATATAGTTTTCAGATTTATCCGTATACTTATAGTATAAGAAGGTGTATTTTTCCAAATTTCATAGTTCTAGATCAATGTAAATAAATTTTGATTCCTTCAGAATGTCGAAATATACGACTTTTGCGGCATAAACGGCTGTAACATTTTTTGTCAACTTAGAAGTTTGATTTGCTCACAACTTCCAGAGACTGTAGACTTGAGTATAATGGTTTTAATTCCTCCTCGATATCTCCACGCTTTCCTGAGATAAAGGGTCTTGGCAGACGGAAGGACGGACGGACACCTAAGTGATCCTAGAAGAGGTCCGTTTTTCCCTTTTGAGGTAAGGAACCCTAAAAACTAAAGAATAAACTGTGGAATCTGGTTATTATGTATTTGGTGGTGGCTTAATTAATACCAAATTGACATTAACTTGTTGACTTTCTGGAAAAACTAGCCAAGTCAAATGTTATGCTTCAATTTAATATAAGTTACCTACTTTGTGTAAATAAATAAAATAATTAAAATAAATATCATGGGACAATTCACACCAATTGACCTAGTCCCAAAGTAAGCTTAGCAAAGCTTGTGTTATGGGTACTAAGCAACGGATAAACATACTTATATAGATAAATAAATACTTAAATACATAGAAAACACCCATAACTCAGGAACAAATATTCGTGCTCATCACACAAATAAATGCCCTTACCGGGATTTGAACCCAGAACCTCTTGCTTCGTAGGCAGGGTCACTACCAACTAGGCTAAAGCGGTCGTAAATAATTCGGCTACATAATTCCAGAATTAATATTTTTAATATCAAACTCTGTTGTAGTAGACAACGCAAAGTTATAGAGATTTATATTTGTTTATGATGTATTTGTCGTATACCTATACTATTTTTCACCTATGATGAGTTCTGTGACGTTTCGAGTTTGACAGTTTTAGAAATGTACTTAGGTACCATTTATGAAGTAAACTATCGATTTTTCTAAGAGTTATTAGTGCCTATTTTTGGAGAAGTTGCATTATGTTTAAAAAAATAATATTTTTCCAGTTTTCCGCCCACGGCTTCATTCGCGTGGAACGTGTAAGGTTTGGTTACATCAGCTAAGACTCGTAGAGATCGTTATCAACGTGCAGATTTCATAGCAAAGTATGGTCGGCAAACAAATATAATATAAACCTACCTACCCTGCAAAGCACTGCATTATGTCACGGGCGCGATATTGAATCCTGAGCGTATCGAGGGACTCCAAATTTAACTCCCGAGCGTAGTGAGGGGGTTTTTAGTTGATTCCCGAGCGAAGCGAGGGAATTAAGATGGAGTCCTGAGAGCAGTGAAGGATTTAGGCGCGCCCAAGGCAAAATCAGTTTTATCCCCGAGGAGTATACTCTACTTTTCTCACCTTTTGCGAGACAATACAAACCAAGGCTACTAGAAAAATACTCGAAATAGACCCAGAAGCACTGATTCTGACACTGACTTTGCGCCTTTCGCAGTTTTCCATTTGTCGAAATCTTTGTAAGCTTTTAAGTATTTTTCCTTCGACTTCTCTGGGAGTACATTGTTAACAATTTCTAAGGCCGGCTTGCGCAGACCTGGGTTAGCTACTTAACTCCGAGCGAGTTAACTGCTAAACCAGGGTTAACAAGTGTCAAAATGTATGGAACTGTCATTCTTAACCCAGGGTTACCGATTTAATTTTTTTACCCTGAACTGTGCAAGTGGTCCTAAGACGTCTAATTGAATGGAATCAGGAGTCAAGTCACTTTCGTCACTAGATATTTTCTTAATGTTTTATCTTCTTTTGCAGTTTTGGTAGTTAAAATTGCAGCGTATTGAAACACTCGCGGCTTTTGTTTAAGTATTTGACTATGTTTTCGTTCGGCCGCGGAACTGCAAATAAATGAGGCGCAGCGCGGCCCGCGGGCACCGCGGGGCTGGGCACGTTGAGCACGTGCACGAGCTGCGCGCCGGCCTGCACGCCGGGCGATTTTGAAATTAGACTTTAAGTGACTACCAATAAGAACTACGAGAAGTGAGAATCACATTACTGCCCGGCGGGTTATAATGAAATTCAGTACAACATTATGCCCCGGCGAAAGCCAAGGGCTATAATGATTTACTTTGAGAGAGGTTTGCTTGATATATAATAAGGCATTGTCGAGCAGGTGGTGTGAAAAGTATTGTATGTGCTAATCGATGCGATAAAATAAAACAAAAAATACAAATATTTCTTTATTCGTCAGTTTTAGAAGAAATTGCACCCTCATTACTACTGTCAGAATCTGTGATATCCCTGACCGACCGGTCGGGTTTTCTGCTTAACGCCTGAGCGATTTTGCGGTCCAAGTTTCGGTTTACAGGTCGCGTTTTTCGGCCGCTTTTTGGTGCGTCATAAAAGGTAAATTCCTCATCATACTTCCGATTAGCTGTACGATCGGCTCCGATGTTTGCTCCCTCCGTTTTTGCCAACCCTTTTAGCGTTATCTTAGGAATTGTACAACATTTGTTCACGATCAGTTTACGTTTTTCTGGAGAAATTCCACGCATTTTGCGTATCTTGCAGAAATTTACTTCAAACAATAACGAAATTTCTTGGTAACCATGAAAACTGAACATTTTTTTTTTCAAATCATTATTATTAAGAAAATATCAGCACTGCATTTTTGTGCTTATAATTTCAGGAACACCCGATAGCCGCGTTTACAAAATCTTGCAAGTTTTGTTAAAAATTTAAAATATGTTAAGTGTTCACTGCTATCGAATTATGAACCGCGGCAATTGCCGATAATGTTGTGTAACGTCACTACTCTGTTGCGTTCGTCATTTAAAAAAATAAATATTTTTCTATCGTATTCGATGGAGTCTATGGACACTGATATTGCTATATATATTTTTAAAAAGTACAGGTTTACATTTTTTTGATTATTTTGCTTTAAAATATAAATTACTTTTAAAGAATATTTTGCGAACATAGTATGCGTAATTCGGAAAATTTTCAAGTGTCACTGAACTCATCATAGGTGAAAAATACTATAAATAGAGTTCAGGATTATCTGTAAATCTTTGCACCCAATTTAGATCTTAATTCTGTAGTCGGTGAAGTCAACAACCAAGTACATTTTTTATTTTTTATTTAAGTATTGAACCAAAGTAACATATTTCACATTTTTTTACATTTATTTTTTTGGTGGGATAGCATCATATAAAGAAAAAATAATCATTATTCTAATTTACTTTTCGTTAAAAATCTAATTGTAATTACCTACATGATTATTTATATTGTAATGATTTTATATTTATACAGGAACTGTGTAGGCAGCCAGCACAGTGTATATTAAACAATTTTATTCTGTAAGAATTTATTTCCTTCGGAACTCAATTGTTTGCAATGCTGTTTAAACCTGTATCAGCGTTTTAAGTTGCAGTTTAAGTTAAGTTCTAAAGATCTAGTAAACAGTACCTGTACTAAACGAATGTTTCATTACAGACCTTTACGAAAGGAAATAAAAAGAAAGAAGTTTTTGCTGGGACTAGGTGCTGGGTACTATAAAATTGTGCATCAAGGGCCGTAAGTAGGGGATTACTAACGAGAGTCTATTAGAAGCCCGACGCCGAAAGCGGAGGGCTTTTAACCACTCGAGTTGGTAATTCACTTACTGCCCGTATACACACAAAGATTTTAATCACATTGCGCGGAATAAAAATCGAAAAATAAAATTATTTTGTCACTTAACACTTAAATTTAATAAAATAATGGTTACCCGCCAATACAGGTTGTCACTTTTTCGAGAAAAGATAATGTAAGTAAACTGTGTTTAGTTTAGAATTCGAATGGTCATACGGCCAGATTCCGCCAACATTTAAAAAAAATACTTTCTAAAATTATTGCAAAACTATTTGATATCAATTTAAAATATAAAAATAACGAAGTTTCATGAAGCGTACATCAGTTTTGTGTCGTAAAATTGGGCTATAGCTAAGTTTTAAACATAAAACGTTGGCTGAATTGAAACCTCCTTAGTCTGAAATGACATACCTACTAACTTGTTTGCAAATTTTAAAACTAAAGTTAGAACTCCATTGGGAGGAAAACTGTACTTAAATCCATAACTCCCTTAGGAATAATTTAGGCCATTGTCATTTAGTATACAGGCATGAAATAACACCATTGACGAGCAAGTGTGATGAAAAATATAATTATTGTTTGTTTGTAAAATATTTCAAATCTGAAAAGTCACTGTTTTCTGATCTTTTTCTTTGTTTGCATGCAATTACCTAATGAAATGCCAAATTGGAACTTCCTAAGATATCTTGGAGTGAGCTAGCCTTTTGATGTATATTTTAGTCAGTAAGTCAGTGCAATATGGTGATATTTGGACATTTATATTTCAAAAATATAAATGTCCAAATATCATTATTAGTATCAATAAATTAACAAAATATGGTGTGTTCGTGTTAAATAGATTTTGCGTTACGAAGGGGTCAAAACTGTCCTAAAATGGTTTGTTTAATATTACACAAGGCGCTGATTCGCCAGTTCCTTTTACTTGAACTTGGCTCGACACGCTGCCTCGTGTCTAGATAATAATAAACTACTTGCTTAGAATATCATTGAAGTCCTAAACGACGAAACATCGTAGTCACATAGCGTTGATAACAAGTAGTAATTATTCAAAATTCTAGTTTTTAATTTAGTACAAATCCGCCATGGCATTGAGCTGGACGGCTGCTTTTTTGTTCGGTTTAAACCTCACGACGACGTTCTCATCTACAAGAAATATCTACAGATTAGCCACGGGGGATGAAAATTTAAATTTCACGCAAATTACAAGCCAACACGGGTATCAGAGTGAACACCACACTGTACAAACTGAAGATGGATATTTGCTGTCCATATTCAGGATAACAAAAGCTCCAAACTGCACCAAGGAAAAGAAGAAAACTCCAGTTTTGCTCATGAACGGACTTCTAGCCAGTGCTGACTGTTTCTTGGACGCGGGCGTTAAGGCAGGGCTTCCTTATCTTCTATCCGACGCTTGTTTCGATCTTTGGGTCGGCAACACGAGGGGCACGTACTACGGCCGAAGACACATCACGCTAAATCCCGACAGTGACCAGGCCTTCTGGGATTTTTCCGTTGACGAAATAGGTCTACACGACGTGCCGGCAACCATAGACTATGTGTTAAACAACACAGGTAAAGAAAAACTCAACTATATAGGAGTCTCGCAAGGAGCGGGAATTTTCTTTGTGATGTGCTCCGAAAGGCCTGGGTATTGCGACAAAGCTAAACTCTTTATCGGTCTTGCGCCGGCCACGAGGAATATTAATACTAAATCCTTTATTATCAGGCGGATATTATCCTTTATACAGGACCACCAAAAATTATTACAAACCTTTGGAATTTGGGAGTTTGGTTGGAAAGGTATTGCGGATGTAGTTATACCTGTCTGTCGACAAAATCCTACAATTTGTGAATCAATCATAGGTTACTTTGACGCGCCTCATCCGGGATCCGTTTCGGTGGAGTCAATAAAAGTAATATTGAAGCATTTCCCGTCAGGGACTTCCGTAAAAAATATATTGCGGTATGCACAAAGTGTTAACAGCAGTAGGTTTTGTAAATTTGATTATGGACATAAGAAGAATATGAGGCTCTATGGCGGTGACCCGCCAGATTTTAATTTGTCTGCTGTGACTATCCCAACAGTTGTACTACAAGGCAAAAACGATGGTTTAGCTGATTATGCAGATGCAGTGTGGGCAGTTCACAGATTGCCCAATGTTAAGGAATTTGTTACGATAAAGGATCCTTTATGGAACCATATAGACATGGTTCTATCAGACAAGATACCTGAGTTTTTGTTCCCGAAAATATTGGAATATTTATTACGTTATGACGGCGACGGCAATAAAATAAACAGTATTCCAGCCAATTAATATTGAGCTTTAAAAAGCAGGATCAAGTGTATTTCGTTCTTAGTGCTAAGATTCAATAAATTTTTCATCACACTTGCTCGTCAGTGGTGTTATTTAATGCCTATATACTAAATGACAATGGCCTTAATTGTTTTTAAAAAGGGAGTTATGGGATTACGTACAGTTTTTCCACCCGATGGAGTTCTAACTTTAGTTTTAAAATTTGCAAAGAAGTTAGTAGGTGTGTCATTTTAGACTAAGGAGGTTTCAAGTCAGCCAACGTTTTATTTATATCTTTGAAACTGAGTTATAACCCAATTTTACTACACAATCTTATCTACGCTTCATGAACCTTCGTAATTTTTATATTTTAAATTTATATCAAATAGTTTGTATGTATGTAAACTCTTTATTGTAAGTACAAAAATAAGGAAAAAAAAAGAAAAACATTATTGATAACCGTTGACATGCATGTATAAAGGCGAAATTATCCCTTTAAGGGATCTCTACCAGTCAACCTTTTACCAATAGTTTTGCAATAATTTAAGAAAGTATTTTTTTTTAACGTTGGCAGAATCTGGCCGTATGACCATTCGAATTCTAAACTGAACACAGTTTACATTATCGATGGTAGATGACTCGAATAAATTGACCATCTGTATTGGCGGGTAGTAATTATTTTATTCAATTTAGGTGTTTAGTGTTGTGTAAATATTATGCCTACTCGTAAGACTCCTTGTGTACTCTCTGTATGGTGCACCTATATAAACTCTATGATACTCCATATATTATCTGTAATGCTCTATATTAGGCATTCTAATAAACGTCGTTCAAGTAACCACTTGTTTCCATTAACTTCCTCATCACATGGCGACCATGCCAGGATGCGCGAAGCGGAAGACACTCGATCATTATCTACGCGAGCCGTGCTAGTGAGAGACTTGGAATAACTTTGCACGAAATTAAGCATTGAGGAAATATGTATTATCTATAGGTACTATAATATTATAAAGCTGAAGAGGTGCGGGGGTTTTTGAAGTAAAACTTCTATAGGCACGCTTGACTTGGGACGAACGCGGGTGTGCGGAGGGTGCTGTGTGGGGGGAGTGCGGCTGGGATGGTGCGGAGCAGGCTTGCGGGGGGGGGCGGGTAATTTTTTTTGTATCGAGGAACTAAGGATAGCCATAACTGATGAAAAAGCAAATTGGATAAAAAAAATAAGCTGCCCAAATTACTTGTTCCACGCCGACGGAGTCGCGGGCAAAAGCTAGTAAAAAATAAAGAGAGTTATGAATTAATATAAGAGTTAACTCGAGGTTTAATAGAAGAAAGTGAAAATCAGCCCGGGCCGACATCAATTCCTCAAACAATACGAATGCCACGTCTGTGTATAATTAAAGGCGTAAAAAGAGTAGATAACTCGGACGACATCAGAGTCATCCTCAACGACTTCCATTTATTACCCACTAGTGGGCATGTAGGCATAAGACGGATGTCAAACAATATTAAAAGGCATTATGCTTGGCCGACAATGGAAAAAGACATAACAGAATTTATACACAAATGTAAAAATGACTGTTTGGGGTTTTAAGTGGACTGTAGACGACAAACGATAATTAATAAATATAATACACACGGCAACTGATTTGGGATAAAGGCTGAGACTTTTGGTTGGAAGCACTCACCTCGACGTCTGCAGATGGTGGTGCAGATCCTAGCCGCAGTGGCTGGCGCAGGTTTCCTCGATCTTTGGCTCGTCCGAACTTACCTCCGACAAGGTTACCGTTAACCAGCACAACTACTAGGATACAGCTAGGACAGTGCTTCCTCCAGTGGATCAGCCTTCCTCACACTTATACACATAGTTGACGCCAAAATAGATATAATATAACCGAGAAACGATACGACAATTTACTTGCGATATAATTTGCGCGGTAACACGCCGACAAACGACACGACAGTTATTCAAACTTCGAAAAGAGAGAATGACAAGCGATTTACTTTTTTTTAAATTTCAAATTCGATACAAAATGTTGCCAGGCGAAATTATTAAGAAAAACAAGGGTACAATCCTAAACAATGACAAACCGAAAAATTTTCAGTACCTACGCACCAAGCAGCCAATGGTTATTACATCTAGACGACCAGATGGCCTAGTGGTTAGAGAACCTAACTATGAAGCTTGAGGTCCCGGGTTCGATTCCCGTGTCGGGGCAGATATTTGTATGAAAAATACGAATGTTTGTTCTCGGGTCTTGGGTGTTTAATATGTATTTAAGTATGTATCTATCTATATAAGTATGTTTATCCGTTGCCTAGTACCCATAACACAAGCTTTACCTAGCTTACTTTGGGACTAGGTCAATTGGTGTGAATTGTCCCGTGATATTTATTTATTTATTTATTTATTTATCTACATCAAATTCGGCATTCGATAAAATCTACTTTGATATTGTAGGCCCAATTAATAAAGATAATAGCAATTACAGCTACATACTAACACTCCAGTGTGACCTCACAAAGTTCGTAGAGGCCTACCCGCTGCAGTGAAAGGATGCGCCAACTGTTGCAAAGACGTTTGTAGAGCAGTTTATATTAAGGTACGGTATTCCCAATGAAATTGCGACCGATCGAGCCACTGAATTTATTGCACACACAAAGTCTGAGATATGTAAATTACTTGCAATAAAACATACAACTTCCACTGCCTATCATCACGAAGAAAGCATCAGAGCACTGGAAAATTCACACCAAGCAATGGGTGCGTATCTTAGAATAAAGTCCGAAAACTATACTAGTTCATTTCATGGAGCAGTTAGTTGGTAACCAAATTCGCACTATTGAACCATTATAGATATTTGTAGATATTTGTACGAAACCCTTCGTGCGCGAGTCCGACTCGCACTTGGCCGGTTTTTTTTTTTCAATAAACACCGTTCACTTGTGTTATGATAATGATATAGTTTTCTCATCCCCGATATTCATAATATTGGAGAATTTTTGAGACGACGTACTTGAACACATCTACAGGTTATATTTCTAAGTATAAATTAAAAAAATAGTGCGTGGAGTCCCTCCGCGCGGAAGAAGTGAAACTTCATAGTAAAAAATAAAAAAACCAGGCGGTCACCCATCCAAGTACTGACCGCGCCCGACGTTGCTTAACTTTGGTGATAGGACGAGAACCGGTGTTTTTGTCAAATATCTTGAAAACGGTTCATCCTACGGCAAAATCAATGAAATTTTCATCCCCTCTTTGAACCTGCATCCAATCGAACTCCTCCGAAACAGCTTGACCGATTTTTATGAAACTTTATTTTCTTTATTCCGAAAAACTTGGAGGTGCGAGCCGGGATTTGAACCAATGACCCTCTGCTTGAGAGGGCATAGGTCAAACCACTAGGCCACCACGGCTATATAGTTAGTTTAGTTAGTATAGTGTTAGTTTTTAAGGTCATTTATTTTAGAAGTAACGGTATGACGTCAAAATAAGACGCAAAGTCTAAAGGCCAGCTACAAAGCCGACAGAAAAAAACAATTTTAAGATTTCAAGTTTTTTATGAGCACAAAATACCGGTTTACGTTCTGGGTTGCCCAAAATAAATCTAATCACGCAGCAGCGTATTTAGCCAAGGTCAAGCAAAAGGAACGGGCGAAGCACCGCCGTGTGTAATATTACACTAACCATTTTGGAGCCACTTTTGCTCCCTTCATAATTCATAACTCAAAATCTATTTAGCACAAATACACCAAAGGAAAATGCCCATAAATGCTGTGAATGTACACAGGTTGTACAAAATATATGTTTAAATTCTAGTGTGTTAATGATGGGAATAATAATATGCCCGCACATTATTGATGTGACAACGTCTAATAAATCGACGAACGTCGGCTGCACGCATGAAAAAGGATGACGCAATTTTCCGTACATGTGACAAAACACCGGTTCTCGTCCGATTACCGAGGTTACTTGGATGGGTGACCGCCTGGTTTCATTTTTGTTTTTTGAATGTATTGTCACTGGTTTTTATTGTACTTTTACTTGGACATTCGTCGCTCACACGATATTATTTCATACTTCATTGTTTTAAACATTAGCAAAATAAACCACAGCAAATATTTAATAAAATTTGTAATCATCGTCATCATCATCAAAAGACTCACAAGGCTCACAAGGCACACGGGTCCAGCACCATCGTTACCCAGCGCGTTCCCACAACCTTTGCTCATCATCATCATCATCATCAGCCCATGTTCGTCCACTGCTGGACATAGGCCTCTCCCATGGCACGCCACTGAGCACGATCCTCGGCCACTCTCATCCAGCTCTTGCCTTCCGCCTTGCGAAGATCATCGCTCCACCGAGTCTGAGGACGTCGCATGCTACGTTGGCCGATCCGTGTTCTCCACTCAAGAACTCGTCTACCCCAACGGATATCGGTTCTTCGGGTTATATGGCCAGCCCATTGCCACTTCAGCGTGCTAATGCGGTGGGCTATGTCGATAACTTGCCTATGTACCATGATTCGAGCAAATAAACCTTTGACTTTGACATTGACTTTGACTTTAATTTAGAATTAGAAACCACAACAACATTATATTGCGCCTCGTGAACTGTAATCTCTTTCCAATTTGTACTAGAGTAACAATTGACGACACGCAAATCCTTAATCCTTGGCGTAATTTGTTGCGGTTTAATGGTTCAGATATACGATAAAACTGATCAAGTGTTGCCATACATACTTCCGGTTTGTACTTTATCTAGGTTTTGTTGCGAACTACACTTTGCGCTGGCGTTCGTGTCATCACAATGTGTTGTTTTTTTTTTGTGTTTGGTTTTTAAATGGGTCCCACTGAAAAACAGCGTTGTGGTTTGCCGCAACATTATGCTGAGTGGGGCCCGATTTATACTATTCGATGATTTCTTTTTGTATCTTTTCCTGTCAACTGTATTTCCTGTGTATCGAACATGTGTAAATAAACATCTCTCTCTCTCTCTTTCTCTCTCTCTCTCTCAAATAAAGTGACATTAAAACAATTTTATTTTGCGGCTCCCAGACCTGTAATATTTGCTAGGTAAGAAATAGTTGACCAGACGCAATATAATGTTATTATGGTTTCTAATTCTAAATAAAATGAAGTATAGGGCGCCGCTCCACCGCACTGGAGTCTTAATCTTAATATAGTACTTCTAGTCTGTGGACGCCATACGAGAACCTTTTGGCTCCACCGGCCATTAGTTTGACGAGCAACCAAATTTCACATGGTATTTAGCACTTTTAGTACCTATTTACTCATGGAAACTTGACGTTCAGACCTTGGTTAAGTTTCTTGAGTGGCGTCCACGGACCAGAAGACGCAGTGTAGGAAGGCCTCCATCAAGATGGAGCGGCGACCTGGTTGGGGTTGCGGGATCGCGTTGGATGCTAATCGCGGGACCAATCTGTTTGGAGATCCTTGGGGGAAGCCTACGTTCAGCAGTGGACGTCTTTCGGCTGAAAATGAAGATGATGAGATGATGTTGACTTGGCGTTCAAAACAACAAACTCGTACCCTTTTGTTTATATCAATAATAAAACTTGGCCAAACGTACAAAAACCTTCCGACGGAAGATTATTTGTTGGAAAAATAAAGGGTAACCCTTTTTCATCCCCCTGAGGTACTCAATAATATTTCATAAGCCCCCGCAAACAATAACGTTAAACATGCTTGTAGCGATTCAGAGTCAATAATAATACATGTAAACGTGAATATATAAATACTAGCGGACCACGCATACGTTGTTTTGCCATATATCGCCTAGGGCCATAAAAAATAGCCTATCACCTATTCTCAGACCTACCGAAAGTGGAGAAAAAAATTTCACAAAAATTGTCTAGCCCTTTCGGAGGAGTTCGATAACAAACACCGTGACACGAGGTTTTTATATATTAGACCAGACTAGCTATTGCACGCGACTCCGTCTGTGAAGAATAGGGGTATATATATATATATATATATATCTCTAATATAGGTTTGGGGGGGGGGGGGCAGGGGGTGCGGGGTTTTCAAAGGGGGGTGAATGATTTTGCCGTAGGATGCACCGTTTTCAATATATTTGACAAAACACCAGTTCTCGTCTGATCACCGAGGTAAGTAACGTCGGGCGTGGTCAGTACTTGGATGGGTGACCGCCTGGTTTTATTTTTGTTTTTTGAATGTTTTGTTATGACGTTGTCACGTTAAACTATTGTCGTAAACCGACTTTACGGACAACCGGTTTTTGAGGTGTCCCGATTTCGTTAACATCCCACCTTTCGAACAAAGCCATTGATTCTATTATGTCCTCAAGTGCTCAATCCTCAGTTTAAAATGAACGGAAATATAAGATAAAATAGCTAAATGAAACTTTGTTGGCAGATAATATCTTTCAAAATTGAATGCGTCGTAGACATGCAGCCAAAACAAACAAAACAAACAAAGTTTAATTTAAAATGAACTCTCTACTGAAAATAATAAAGTCGTTATTTCAATTAGCTATTTTATCTTATATTTCCGTTCATTTTAAACTGATGATTATGCACTTGAAGTCATAATAGAATACAATGGCTTTGTTCGAAAAGTAGGCCGTTAACGAGGTCGGGACACCTCACAAAATTCGTACTATGCTAACGAACTATATAGATAGAAGATACGGGACCCTATGTGCGGGAGTCCGACTCACAAATCGACCGGTTCTTATAGATTTTTTTAAACGTCGTTTATTTTTGGAGTAACGGCACGACCTCAAAAGGAGCATACCTAGGCTCACAGACCAGTTTCAAGGCCGACAGCAAAAATCAAGTTTAAGATTGCAAGATTGTTATAGTATTTCCAATCATTTATTTTCTCGATGGCAGCTCCCGTAAAATGTAACTTTGTTTAGTTACGCAACACTTTAAAATGCGAGGTATAAAAAATACGACAACTGCCTAATTTTGTTCCTTGATCCTATATAATTATTCATCTAAGACAAATTGAGTCCATATTTTTTTTTTTAATTCTATTTATTCGGATAACTGGGATCCATTCTTTGTTAGTTACAATGTAGTATATATGCAGTAGTTTTTTTTTTAAAATATGATAAATAATAAACGTTTTAATAAAGTTACATTCTATGGCAATCATAACATGACATTTGTATTGCCATAGTATGTAACTTTATTAAAATGTTAATTATTTATCGTACTTTAAAAAAAAAAATACTGCATATATGGACTCAATGTGTCTTAGATAAATCTTATATGGGATCAAGGAACAAAATTAGGCAGTTCTCGTATTTTTTATATCTCGCATTTAAAAGTTGATTTTTGCGTAACTAAACGCAGTAACATTCTACGGGAGCTGTCATCGAGAAAATAAATGATTGGAACTACTATAGGAGCAATAAATACCTGTTCAACGTCTAAAAATTAATCTAGACACAAGGCAGCAAAAGGAACTGATGAACATACGGATTGGCGGAAGCAAATTGGTACTGACGTTTAATTATGCTTAGTAGTGGTAGAGCCGCTGCATCACGAATGGGCCGGCTCGTCCGGGGCAGTACCACCCTCTCACAGAGCACCGGCGTGAAGCAGCAGTACTCCTGCTGCGTTTCGAACGGTCAAAGGTCAGTGAGAGCGCCGGAGGCCCAATACCTCTCCCCTTATTCTTTCTCCATTTTAAAGGCCGGCAACAGATTAGCGGCACACAAAGAACAGACAAACAGACAATAATTGTATAAGTCGTTGTTTTGGGTTCTATTACGCTAATAAATAGCTCTAGTGACAGATTTTCTCAAATATCTTCTATGTAAAGATACCGACTTATTACAGATTTATTATTACAGATTACAGCTGCTGCCCGCGACTCCGTCTGCAAAGAATTCGTTTATCGCTATCCCGCGGGAACTATGCAATTTTCCGGGACAAAAAGTATTCTATATGTTAATCCAGGTTATAAACTATATGTGTGCCAAATTTCATCACAATCCGTCAAACCGTTTTAGCGTGAAGAAGTAACAAACATACACACTCACAAATTTTCGCCTTTATAATATTAGTGTGATAACATCGAAAAGGTTTTTTTTTAAATCCGTAATTTATTTTTTAACTGTTATAAGAGTCGTTTTCAAAGAAAAAATTACACAATAATTTAAATGCTTTAATTGAAACAAAAGTTAACTGAACACTTTTTAAGTTATATTATCATTATTATCAAGCCAATAACCTTGGTCTACTTATGGACGGCAAGCTGAGCTTTGAGAACCACATCCTAAAAGTTGTGAGTAACTGCTTCTACCGCCTCAAGGTTCTGTACAGTATACGCGATTACCTTAGTGTTGATTTGCGTGTTAACCTTTGTGAATCGCTTATATTGTCCAGATTAAACTATTGTGATATTGTTTATGACGGCTGCATTGTTGGTCGTTCCAAGAGGCTTTTACAGCGAGTGCAAAACGCATGTGCTCGTTTTTGTTTCCGTGTCCCTCCCCGGTCCCACATCACTCCTTACCTGAACGCCGCTAACTTGCTGAACATGCCTGCACGCAGGCGCATGCACCTCGCCACTTTGCTGTTCGGTGTGAGACGCTACAGGACACCGTTGTACCTCTTCAATAAAATTGTTTGGTCGAAGAGTGAGCGCAGGAGTGCTATGGTTCTTGTGCCTAAACACCGGACCGCGGCATTTCGAGGAAGTTTTAAGTTTGCGGCGTCCAAGTGCTGGAATGATATTCCTCCCCCTATCCAAGGAGCGTCTAGTAGGTACACCTTCAAGCGCAAGCTGAAGGATCACTTATTAACGCTCCAAAAATCCTACCTATAAAACCAGCACTTGATATGCCAACCTGTTGTTTTACAGGGTTATGTTTTCGCAGTTTACTTTTTCTTTATTGTATTTATTTATTTACATATTATGCTACGCAATAATAAATCTAAATTGTTTGTTAATTCATTATCTTTTTATTAATTTATCTTTTTATTAAGTAGTTTATATAGTATATTTGTGTATCGTTCCGTGTGTCACAGACGGTTCTGGCAGAAAATCAGCGCTGCAGGCGTCTAACGCCTCAGCATAATGCTGAGTCAGCGACCGTTTCACTTTTGCATGGACACACATGCAGATCTGTGTATTTATTACTTCGTTGTTTTGTGAACCTTGTTTATTTGTATGAATTTGTGTGTACTTTCTTGTATTTGTGTGTCTTGTAAAAGTGAATAAATGTCTTCTTTCTTTCTTTCTTTCTTTCTAAGTATAACCTATTCGGTAGAGTATTTTATTACATTCGATATACAAAATTTTGATATTCAGAAACATGCCTTACTAGTGTGGTATGCAGGATTAACGGCACATTTCTCTTTCTTCTCACAGGCCTCTCAGAGGGGTATGTCCTCTAGTGGGACTTACAATGATGATTGATGATGATGATGACGATGTCGATGATTATGATGATGATGATGATGACGATGGTGATGGTGAATGTTTATATTTAGTCAACTAAAACAAAAAACCTCTACCACCAGTTAGTGCACTAATAAAAAAAAATAACGCAAGCATAATTAAATTAGTAAGTTTTTCTATTTAATTTTAATCATGAATAATCCCGAAGTAAAGCTTTAATATTTACAGTAGCTCTATTAAAAATTTCAACCATCAACCACCATAACATTTCTTAGTCCTAACAACAGGTTAATATGTAACGTATACCGGTAAGTAAACAAAACGACAACTGTTTACTTCTAACGATCCACTTGTAAAAGGCCACGTAAATGAAAATAAGCATCTTAAAGGCATTAAAGTAATCACAGGAGTCTGCGAAACTCGCGACATATTTAATGACATTGAGATTGATAACACATCTGGTGGCACTTATTAACAGGGGCATAAAGAAGAAAATGTAAACGTAATTGCTTATCAAATAGGCGAAGTTCAGCCATCTGTTGTCTAAGCAAATATAGGTACAGATAATGATGTGAATGAAAATAATAATGTTGAAGACGCTAGTATGAATTACAGAGATTTTGTTACCGAACATGAATTTTGATCATAAAGTGATTTTATAAAAGTATTAATAAAAGACTTTTTAGAAAACGATGAACCAAAAATTTTGTCAATATGGATGTGGAATTTATAAGGAATAAATATGAAAATGGATCGGAAGGCTTTGTTTTAAAGAAAAGTGAGTACTTGTTATGATAAAAATGCAAAAAATGTAGCATACCTAACCGTAAAGGTTTAAATGCAATTTGAACAGCTTAAAACATTTTAGGCCATGTATTTTTAAGTCAATCTGGTGAAGTCTTTTTTCTGATGTAGAAACTATCGTAACAATGGTTAAGTAAATGATTTTGAGATTTATCATACCTTTTTGCCTTTTTATTTATTTATTTATTATAGCTACCGAAATCTATAAGAATTCGGAATTTCAGCATGTGGTTGAGTTCATTTAACTGTGCATTCCTGTAAATATCTTTTAGAATTTTTCAATGTGGTTGACGAATTTCACCATTATTATAATCAATATTCCAAAATTATCTCGTCCCGTGACCACATTTTGAATTAACGATTCCGTTAAAAAATCTTTGCTAGGAGTGTTCTCTTCAACTCAAACATCTCCTGACATAATATGACGGATTATTTCTAAAACAGCTTGTGGAAAAAAATAACCTTTTCAGAGTTCAAGATCGGTGTCCGTCATCTACAAATCCTTTATATGATCGGGACGTCCATCGTACTTGGGATGGGGCGTGGGAGCATAGGCATCACAATGCAAGCTGTCAACGATGCTTCGAGATTCAACGACTCCTACATAGAAGTAAGTAGCTTTGATAACAATACGACATAATAATTTCGATAGAAATACAAGCAAAAGTATATTTCTAAAAACATATACTCAAACAACACATACGACCAAATAGCCATGTAGTTAGAAAATATTATCACTACTAAGCTTGAGATTCCAGATTCAATCCCGGTCGACATTCGGGCAACTAAATTATTTTTTTTGTATGAACAATATGAGTGCTTGTTTTCAAGTCTCGAGCGTTTGATAATAATTATGTGTTTTAGTATAATAATAACTACTATTTAAGTTAGTTGCGTACTACTCACAACGCAAGCCTTGCTTATTCTGGAACTGGGCCAATTAGTTTATTGGACACTAGCAGCACGTCTTAGGTGTTCAAGTCAACAACGCATTGAGTTGTGTGAGGGCACAGAATCGCAGCGAGTTCCTACGCGACGCAGTGCACACCTCGTTACCAGCAAATCACGCTATCTTGCCCAGGGACTTGTTTGGGAGCATCCGGGACAGACAAACTAGTAGAGCCACCAGCCCGGACAGTTTGAATCACCCCACAAAACCTGACGGGCCAATGCAAGTTAACCGCAATCCCATTACCTCTAGAGAGTTTAAATCTGGAGTTAGTCTGGTTTGTATGGTATACTCATTATTATGTTACCGTGATATTATTTCTATTACCTTTTACATAGAAACCAAATAAAACCTTTTAAGTTGTTTAGGTGAACTAGACGTATGCGCAACATACACAGACAGCGAAATCACAAAAAGCGCGCGGGCCAGTGCAGTGTTTCGAACAAGAGTAATATAAAATATGCTAGATAACAGTAAAAAACAACACTGCACTGGCCCGCGCGCTTTTCAACCGACGAAAACAAAAGGAGGAGGTTCTCAATTCGAAGTGTATATATATTTTTTTTTTTATGTATGATCACGCATAACTTTTTACAGAGTAGTCCGATTTTGATGATTCTTTTTTATTAGAAAGCGTATACCTCGAGGATAGTCCCATTTAAATTTGGAAACAATATTCCTACCCTAAGGGTAGAAAAACAGGGGATGATTGATTGTTCAGTTACTGATTGTACTATATGACCACACATAACTTATTACAGAGTAGTCGGATTTTGATGATTCTTTTTTTATTGGAAAGCGAATACCCCAAGGGTGGTCCCATTTAAATTTGGAAATAATATTCATACCCTAAGGGTAGGAAAACAGGGGATGATTGAGTAACTTTTTACAGAGTAGTCTGATTTTCATAATCCTTTTTATTGGATAGATAGGGTATACCTTGAAGTTGGTATTATAAATTTGGAAAAAAAAATTACCCCAAGGATGGAAAAAAAGTATAAAATAAAAACTTTTTAACAAAAAATTAAACGAACTAAAACAATTACTTTGCTCACCCGCGACCTTACAATAGTTACGTTTATGCAAGAAATGTGCGTTCATGCAGTTCCTCCACCTCCACACTGTACGAACACACACAAATCACATAAATCCCACCATCACCACCACCAAGCTACACTGACGCGTTTCGAACTCAACCAGAGCTCATCTTCAGAGTTACCACAACCGTATGCTATGCTACCAACTGTTAAACTAAACTGTTAAGTTTAACAGTTGGTAGCATAGCATACGGTTACTGTTAAGTTTAACAGTTGGTAGCATAGCATACGGTTGTGGTAACTCTGAAGATGAGCTCTGGTTGAGTTCGAAACGCGTCAGTGTAGCTTGGTGGTGGTGATGGTTGGGTTTATGTGATTCGTGTGTGTTCGTACAGTGTGGAGGTGGAGGAACTGCATGAACGCACATTTCTTGCATAAACGTAACTTTTGTAAGGTCGCGGGTGAGCAAAGTAATTGTTTTAGTTCATTAATATGGACCTCCGCAAAGTAACGCCTGATTCAATAAATTATTTAAAAAATGAAACCGCCGAAAAAACTGAAAAGCAAAAAATAATACCTTTTTTTTTGACCTTAATCTAGGTACCAGTTTGAAGTCGGTGCCTCAGCACGAGCCAGGAGGAGTGATAGAAGCCAATCAGGTAGACGATTATAGGTCCACTCCTCCTGGCTAAGTGCTGAGGCACCGACTTCAAACTGGTACCTAGATTAAGGTAAAACAAAAAAGGTATTATTTTTTGCTTTTCAGTTTTTTCGGCGGTTTAATTTTTTGTTAAAAAGTTTTTATTGTGACGTCGGGCGGCGGGCTCCGCGCCCGCCGCCTGTGTGATGTCGTCCATTCACAGCCATGTATTTTACACCCGCCGCGGGCCCGACCCGCTCCGCGCCCGCTCTCTACATAGCGCTTTAACTAACTATGCCGCTTTGAACCTCATTGACCTCATATTTGTTCTTATTTGACATATCTAGTCGTATTTGCGTATATTGTAGAACTGTTTGATTTAAATATGCTCATACCTTGTTGAGTTTCTTACAGAATTCTTCTCAGCAGGGTTTTCCAAGCCGATGGTAAATTCTTCGATATATGTATAATAATGTATAAGCCTAAATTGAATAAAGATAAATGAACTGAATAAAATACCTTGCTCACCCGCGACCTTATGATAGTTAAGTTTATGTAAGAAATGTCGTGTGTTCATGCAGTCCCTCCACCTCCGCACAGCACGACAAACAAATCACAAACCCAAATATCACCACCACCAAACTACACTGACGCGTTTCGAACTCAACCAACTAACTAACAAAAAGTCGCGGGTGAGTAAAGTAACTGTTTCAGTTCAATGATATGGATCTCCGCAAAGTAATGCGTGATTCAAAAATTAGGTAGACTTTGACTTACGGAGATCCAACTTTTGTACTCCAATCAGTGAGCAAATGTCCGCTCCTCATATTTGCCTTGTATCTACGTAAGTATGTATACGTAGTAACGAGTACGCGTGCCATTACGGGTTATGTTCAATTTAATGTCTTCCCCCAAACCACTTTACACTCGCCATTACTGAGTTAGTCCACAGCAAAGGGCTGCAGCAGAATCGAAATTTAATTATTCACATTCATCGCACGTTATACCCCCTTGGGATCAAAATGTTTCCTGAATTGCGTTTGCGTTTGGATCAACGGCTAGCGCATAATGCACAAAAAAAAATTAGTATTTATTTATCTATATAAGTATGTTTATCGTCGTCTAGTACCCATAGTATAGTCGACCAAGTAAGTGCTTTACCATTTTTTGTGACAGTTCCTACATCAGAATAAAAACAATAAGGCTTTTTGTCACATTGACTTGTAAGTGAAAATAGCCTTTGATGTCTTAAGTCATACAACTGACATTGAACTTTAGGTTGGTAATGGTAAAGGAGTTTCTTGGTTGACTATACAAGCTTTGCTTAGTTTGGGACTAGGTCGATTTGTGTAAGATTGCCCCCAAATATTTATTTGTTTAGCTGTTGCCCGCGACTCCGTCCGCGAAGAATGGGGGGGGGGGATAAAAAATAGCCTACGACCTATTCTCAGACCTAACGAATGTAGAGAAAAAAAGTTTCATAAAAATCGGCCAAGCCGTTTCGGAGGAGTTCGGTAACAAACACCGTGACACGAGATTTTTATATATTAGACTAGCTGTTTCCCTCGACTCCGTCCGCGAAGAATGGGGGGGGGGGGGGGATAAAACATAGCCTACGACCTATTCTCAGACCTACCGAATGTAGAGAAAAAAGTTTCATAAAAATCGGCCAAGCCGTTTCGGAGGAGTTCGGTAACGAACACCGTGACACGTCATTTTTATATATTAGAAGAAGAAGATTTATTTATAAGTGCCGACTTGGGATATAAATACAAATCAATAGTAGATTGTTCAACAAGGGACTAAATGGACTAAAATAAGGCACAATGACACGAGATGTTTAACCACCCGATCAGAGCGAGGGTGGCTATAGTTCGTGTTGTCATTCTGGTTGTTTAGTCTCGCGTTAAACGCGTTACTTTTCACTTTGAATGCGAGAAGGAAAACGTCGTTCTATACAAAATTACAATATTACTTTTTTACAACGTACGCTCAACGAGCAATGGACATCTGTTCAAAATTCAAATGGAAAAATAAAAATTGCTCCGCGGTTTATCTACTCGTACAATAAATAAAGGAGAAAGATTTGTATTTTTGTATATTGTAACGAATAAATTTAAAACTACTGGACCGATTTCAAAAATTCTGTTGCCGTTAGAAAGCTACATTATCACTGAGTGACATTGGCTATTTTTACCGCGGGAAAATACCTTTTCCTACGGGAAAATTAATTTATCGCGGGCGAAGCTGCGGACGGAAGGCTAGTTTTAAATATTCTTCTGTTATGAACACTTCACAGTAACATTTTATGTAGTAAGCTTATATTTTATTACCTTGCCCTTTTGTAACTAACTGTTCCTTCTACATTTGTGGCATCCCTCGGAACTTAAGAAACTTGGTGCCCCGTGATCCCATCTCGTACAATATATCTCACTAAAGCATTGGTCACGTAATCTATACGTATAAAACTCTTTAGTGTACATAAAAACTTAAAATTAACAGTTAATAAGAGAAACAGACAAAGGCTAACTTATCCCTTAAAGGGATCTCTTCCAGTTAACCTTTGAACGATTGAGCTTGACGTCCCGGACTGGATTTCCGGTCGGGGCAGATATTTGTACAATACGTTTACTTTTAGTTTACCACTGACAGATTGCTTGCCTTCATTTCATTTCCAACTTTGACACCATACAAATAAAGTAGTTATTACAAAATCTGCAAACGTAGGTAACAGTATTCTAAAATTGGCTTTATTTGTAGGTCATTAAAGTTGAATATGAAATGAAGGCAAACCATCTGTCAGTGGTAAACTTTATGTAATTTAACTGTATGAAAAATACGAATGCTTGTGGTCGAGTCTTGGATTTTTAATATTATTTTTAAGTATGTATTTATCTATATACTTAAGTATGTTTATCCGTTATCCATAGTGCGAGCTTTGTATAAATTGGGACTAGGTTAATTTGTATCAATTGTCCCACAATTTATTATTATTATTGTATTACGGTGGCATGATCCCAATGGAAATCATCAGATAACAATGGCTTTGACTACCCTTTCTCTACTATTACAATCAGGTGCATAACTGGGATAGAAGAACACAAGCCACAACTTTTTCGTCCTTCTTCTTCGGGTACGCTCTGATGCTGGTGCCAGCAGAACTGGTTCTCAGTCAGAGGGGCAGCAAGATGATGGTTACGGCACTCCTGGCGATCAACGGGGGACTCAGCGCTGCCATGCCTAATATCATCAATAAGGTATGATTATTAGCTTAGTCTTTGACCAGTGTGTGTTGCCAGTGATGACTTATGGCACTGAGACGTGGCCGCAAACGGTGGGTCTCATAAAAAAGCTCAGTCACTCCGAGGGCAATGGAGAGGGCTATGCTCGGATTATCTCTGCGAGATCGCATTACAAATGATCAGATCCGCGCAAGAACTAAAGTCACTGACATAGCTCGAAGAATCGCCAGACTCAAGTACCGGTGGGCAGGGCACATCGCTCGTAGAACTGATGGCAGATGGGGCAAAAAGGTTCTCAAGTTGCGTCCACAGACCAGAAGATGCAGTGTAAGTAGGCCTCTAACAAGATGGAGCGACGTCCTGGTTGAGGTTGCGGGATCGCATTGGATGCGGTTGGCACGGGATCCATCTGATCGGCGAGCCTTGGGGGAGGCCTATGTTCAGCAGTGGACGTCTTTCGGCTTTTAGTGATCGGCTCTTTGGTAGCAATGACCTCAATTGTCCTGCAATTGCCATCTCGGTCCATTTACAACCCACTGGAGGACACAGATCTCAGAATGATAGGGCTTGGGCCATAACTCCCACGCGGGCTATGCGGATTAGGAACTTCACTCACGCCACCGAATTTCTTTGCAAATACCTATATTATGTTATAGGCTGTTGGTTCTCCTTAATAAATAAATAAATAAATAAATAAATAAATAAATACAGATTTTCTCACGATTTTTTCTTTTGCAGTAAAGCTTATGGCCGTGGCTAAAAGCCGTGGTGGCCTAGCGGTTTGACCCAACCTCTCAAGCTTAGGATTGTGAAAGAAAGAAAGAAAGAAAGAAAAACATTTATTTTGTAACAACAATAACACATACACAGGCAAAAATAAGAGTACAAACATACGTATAGACATAGACATAGAAATGTACATATTAGTGCTGCTACAAAAAGGGACCCGGCTCAGCATGTTGCTAGTTAAAAACCAGCACTGGTCTTCCGCCGGGCCACAGTACCTACAGCAACATCACGGAAGGCCACACAAAACAGACACAAATTATATAATTATTATAAAAAAAGAAAAACATATCATTCTAACATAAAACTATCTGACTACGGAACCCTAAAAACTAAACATTCAAGCATTCAAGGCTACCACAGACCGAAGCGCGGGGCGCGCGCGCGACGGCAACGAAAACGCTTCGGTCTGTGGTGGCCCTAAAATAATTGGCTGAATGTTCCTGAGACCTATGCCTCTTCCTAGCGGAACACGGAACACTAAAGAAACAAAAAAAAAAGAAAAAGTATTAGAAGAAACAACAACAACAACCCAATCATAACCCGATTAAACTAAATAAAACCAGTTTTACCAGTTCTTTCCTCTGATCTGGGAAACAGATCTAAAACTAAAATTATAAAAAACAAAGAAACACAGTTTAAATTAAGAAAAAAATTAAGCTACAGCGACAGACACTTCGATTATATGAAGTAACCAAACATACACAAATGAAAAAGTTGCTCAATGATTGCAAAAACAGTTACAGTTACATCCGCTCCGATGCGTATGGGACAAAAACTCAAGATTGTGGGTACAATCCCGGCTCGCACCTCTGAGCTTTTCGGTATTTATGTGCGAAATTACATTTGAAATTCATGAGCACACACTATCGCACGTCGCGCCGTAAGTCTGCGTCCACCGTCACCACCTTGATGAATATCCATCTATAACTGTGCGTTTCCGTCGGCATTTTCTGCCACGCACAGTAAAATTGTGGAATCAAATCCCGTCTACGGTGTTTCCAACTATGACATCGGGTCCTTCAAGAAAAGAGTGTATTGTTCCCTTAAAGGCCGATAACGGACCAGTGACCCTTCTGGGGTTTCTGGTTCTCATGGGTGGTGGTGATGGCTTACCAGCAGGTGGCCCACTTGCTCGTTTGCCTCCCTCTGCCAATAAATTCAATGCTGTGTGTGAAGTTCTCAATCCGCACTGGGCCCGCGTGGGAACTACGGCCCAAGCCCTTTCATTCTGAGAGGAAGCTTGTGCCCTGCAGTGGGACGTACGGTGGGCTGCAAAAGTGCATGGACATCTCGGGGCGATAATCGCGAGAACGCGCGCGCGCGCGCGGGTAGGTTAATAATATCAAACGATCAAACACTGCTCACGCGATTATCGCCCCAAGATGTCCATGCACTTTTGCAGCTTATATAGGCTGGAATGATGATGATAATGATTATGAAAGCTCATGGAAAAAATATAATTTCGCACAAAAATTCCGAAAAAGTTAAGAGCTGCGAACCCTGGCTTGGGAGGCCATAGGTAAAACCACTAGGCTATTACGGCTTGCATCTAAGGCTTGCATGGACATCCTTTGTGTTTTTGTGTGCCCTGCATTGGGATGTTATATGGGCGGGGATTTTTATATCCATACCTTTCAAAATTTCCCAGGGCGGCTGGATAGCGGTCTGCAACACCCAGTTCCTGCTGGGTATGTCACAAGCCTTCCTGGCTCCTGCCAACCGGATCATGCTGGAAAACTGGCTCCCACCCAACGAGAAAGGGGTTTTCAGCAACATCGTCTATGGAGGTATACAAATTAACAATGACTTATTATTGAACACTACATTACTGTCGTGGCGTGGAAGCAGGCAATTGCTGGCCGAGTGTGAGTATTAAACGGACGAGCTTGCGAATCCGTTTCACTAATACGAAGCCAGCAATTGCTATTTCAGCCGAGACTAATATAAAGCTTTTCTCAAAAATGGTGAAGGAAAAAAAATACAATAAACTTCAATTAGGTAACTTAAATAGCAGTCGACCATGTAAGTGCTTTACCATTTTTTGTGACAGTTCCTCCATCAGAATAAAACCAATAAGGCCGATTGTCACATTGACTTGTAAGTGAAAATAGCCTTTGACGTCTTAAGTCATACAACTGACATTGAACCTTAGGGTGGTAAAGGAGTTTCTTGGTCGACTATACAAAGAATTGCAAATTACTTAAAATAAAATGTCATTTAACCCTTTCCAGCCTCTTTTCATTAAAAAAAAACTGCAGGTGTATTTTTACACCGAAAACATCACAAGCTGTTTCAAACACAATAAAAAAAGTCCGGAGGGCCAACAAAACAACTGATACCGGTCATTTGAGTTGGCTGTATACGAATAGTGCCAACTTATTACCATTGCCGTTTAACTTTTTAAAAAGTTTGAGACTCAACAATAATGGAATTTGTATGCGACATTTTTGACGAGTTTATCGAGCCTGCTATGTTTTTAACTTTTTAATTTTTTTACTGACTATAAACTATGCACTTCGCGTTCTGATTATATAAAGAATAATGTCAACTAATACGGATATTTTTTGAGAAAAGAATATTTGTATTGTACTGTATTGTATGAACTCATTTCTTGATACCCAGATCAGATACCACCAACATTTTGGACAAGTGACGTGAATACACAAGAAATTTTGATACTTTACATCCTTCCTTATAAATAATTCAAATGCGAGTAAAATGAGGCATTATAAAGTCGTGAGGCTTTCACAAAAACAAATTGCCATGTCAAAACAATTTGTCATAAAGGAAGTTAAACAGACATCTTATTACGGGACAGGCCAAAGAAAATTGTATTGTTTTACGGTACCGCAGTCAAAATGGCTTGGGATTACGACGCCAAAGTAAATAGAATTTTAGTTAACCAGTAAGCTATAACTAAAGCCTCATTTGCACTTTTCACTGATAATTATTACACTTATACAATCGCTGGTCAGTTCACTGTAGAAAAATTAAGACCATTACACATATTTTCCATACAATGTATATCGCGATTGAATTAATACCCATCAAGGACTAAAATATACGAAGATATCGAGCGTTCATTAAAGCATATTCGACGTCTTTGTTCCGTAGAAAATAATATCTTAATATAAATATAAAAATTTAATGTTTGTCTGTATGTCCTTTATAGAATCGTAAACTATGCATTTGATCATGTGATGATCTTTAGCAAAGTTCTTGTGCATGGGCCAAAGAAGGTTTCTGAGTTGGTACGACCAATTTTCGATAGATGGCGCCACACAACGGGGGCGAAGCCGCGGGCATCAGCTAGTGTCTAATGTAAATACCTAAGCGTGCATCATTAACGTATTAAAATTTAGTGTATTGGTTAGACGCGTTTAGGCAGAGCTAGATATAAGACCGCTAAACCATTCTGCGAGCAGATCAGAGGCCGTATTGTCTTGCGCGTGGATGCTTAGCACCGCTTTCACCATCTCTTTTGACGTGACAACGTCTAATAAATCGATGATCGCCGGCTGCACGCACGAAAAAGGATGACGCAATGTAACGTACATGTACGTACATGTAACGTACAAGAGAGAGCAGTGAACGCCAGGATGTACAAGAGAACAGCGCACATCTTAGTACTAGCGCTCGGGTAATTTTTAATGGGGGGGGTGCGGGGTATTAAAGGGGGGATGAAAATTTTATTGATTTTGCCGTAGGATGCACCGTTTTCAAGATATTTATTTAAGACAAAACAGCGGTTCTCGTCCGATCACCGAGGTTAAGCAACGTCGGGCGCGGTCAGTACTTGGATGGGTGACCGCGTGGTTTCATTTTTGTTTTTTGAATGTTTTGTTATGACGTTGTCACGTTAAACTATCGTCCGTAAACCGACTTTACAGACAACCGGTTATTTTTGTCACCGTCTCATACCGTTTGACAAAAAGAAATAGGGAAAGCAAACGTCTGCGCGTTAGACAATACAACCTCAGGTATTGTGTCCTGCAGTGGAACGTATATAGGCTAGTGATGATTTTTTGGTCCTTCCAGCAACACATCTTGGTATGATCGTCGCGCTGCCTTGCGCCGGCGCGCTCTCGACGGCGCGTCTCGGCTGGGAGCTGATCTGCTACGCGCAAGCGATGGCAGCGCTATCTGCTGGCACGGTGTGGATGCTACTTACTGCAGCGGAGCCGAGGCATCATCAGGCGGTTGGTGACGTGGAGAACGAGTTCATTGAAGAGGCTAAAGGGTATTGTAGAAAGGTAAATCGGCGAAATAAACATTCAGTTATTGAATTCAAAAGTGATATACTCGTACCACTTTAAGAAAAACATTGCCAAGCGCTACTGATCCTTGTTTTTAATTTGATTTTGAATTTAAGTTAAATAAAATATTAACCCTCGACAGACTGCGTAGTTAATCATCCTCATTTGTTTACACATGAATTCTTCATTTCTCTTCAGCTATTATCAGACCACTTCTTTTATTCCAGAAGCAGCTACCAGTACCGTGGCGACGTATCCTAAGCTCCCCTCCGTTCTGGGCGCTCGCCGGCGCACACGCAGCCAGTAACGCACTGTTCGTCTTCTTCCTCGTCGACGTACCTTACTACTTGCAGGTGCATGGGACGCCTTTGAAGGATGTAAGTGAAGACTCAACCAACATTTTCGATCTTTATCTACCTACTGCTGAATATACTCCCTGCCACTCTTGACCAACGCAAGCCGTAAGCGCAAGTCAACCCATAACCAAGAGAACTACCATCTATACAGTGTTTCCGATCTCATTAGAATTACAAAAAGTCCCATAATAATGTGAGTGAAGGAACCCGCTCTGGGTCTTGGTTGGTCCAGGAGATCTCCATTACCATTCAGCGGGCAATGTTGCTAGTATACTGGGACCTTTGGATCGAGCGGGGCGCTGAGTGGGAATTAAATGTATTCAAGTTCCATAGCGACGCATGCTGCTGATTATTATTTGTGTTTTTGTTAATTTTTTGACGATGTTTGTTGCGGATATTATCTTCCTGCATTCACGTGACTTGTTGCAGATTGTTTTCATGTCTGATAAAAAAAAGGAATATGTCTGCCTCAGGTCTCTATGTACAGAGATTTGGGCTGTACGTTATCTGTGAGGTAGTCACCTTACTCGTCTCTAGTCGTAGCAGATTTTTATTATACTTTAACATTGAACATTTTTCAGGCGTCAGTACAAGCGATGCTGCCCTTCTTTGCGATGTGGTCCATGTACCTCGCGACCGCTCCGACCGTCGAGTGGATCCACAATTCAGGATTCATGAGCTACATGTTGAATACTACTTACTACAGGAAGTTGCTTAACGCGTTAGGTGAGGATCAAACTACATACATAAATATAATCACGCCTCCTTCCCAGCAAAGGGATAGATAGAGACTATAGTAGTCTAGAGACTATAATAATCTCTGTCTATAGGAAAGGCACTTTTAGGCTGGTAAGTTCTGAAATTATGTTATTTCAAAATTGTTTCAGGTGCTTTCGGAACCTTGATTGGCCTCACCGTGGTATCGAACCTCAGCCCCTCCACGAACCTACCCTTGATCCTCTTAATCGGGTCGTTAGGCCTTATCGGCTTTCAATTCTCTGGATTTGTGGTATGACTGTGTATATGCAGTGTTCAATTAAACCTCATTAACATTCAATTTCATTTATACCGCGAGTATAGGCAAAGATCAGGGTGTTTTAAGTTTTTTTTTTCGTAATTTGACCCGTGACTGACGCCTATATCACATGAATAAATACAGAGCAGAAGAAAAGCTTCCGAACAGTGCTCGAAATTCTTACCTATTATCATAGGGTTGTCGCTCGGTAAAAAAATATATTAAAAATCAAAATATTTTATTCAAACAAGTACCTAAATATCTAATATCTGTATATCTACAAACACTACAACAGGTAGGCATCTTTAAAAACAACCGAACACCCGAACTATGTAGCTAAACGCTAAACGGTCGCGTCGTCGCTGGCGGCACACCTGAACTTTGTCTACTCACTGAGCTAGTTCAAACCGGTTTGTCTCCGAGCGGGCGCCGGTGCACGCCCCCCCCCCGTCCTGTCTGTGACAGGTCACGCACACATATGTTGTGCGTGTAGTAGTGTAATGCGTGCGCGACGTTGTTTGAACTTTTTATTCTGCTCTGTATTTATTCATGTGCCTATATTATCACCTGATGAAAAGTGCAAGAGGCAAAGGTATATCTTGTATCTCACTTGTTTAGTAGCAGCCTATTCACTTTAGCCTTGAAAAGCCCTAAGTTGTATTTATCAGGAACTACAGACGATGGGAGTGAATTCCATTTCTTAGACCGGGGCCGCACTGGTAAGGCGACCGGCGACGCGACGCGACGGCGACTAAATCAAACATAGTTCGAGTTGTATGAGCGACCGCAGCGGCGACGGCGACTAAATCAACTATGTTTGATTTAGTCGCCGTCGCGTCGCGTCGCCGGTCGCCTTACCAGTGCGGCCCCGGGCCTTAGCAGTGCGGCCCCGGGCCTTAGCAGTTCGTTGCAGCAAAGAACTAGTTCACGAACAAAAAAGGTGAAGATAATTACTAAAATAGAAAATACAGCTCGCTCACGTATTAGTAGTCAAGTTATGCCTGACATGTTTCGTAACAATCTGTTTTTCTTTTTCAAGGTTGTTTCGAACGAAAAGGCTGTCATGAATTGAATTGGAACAATTACTTTGCCCACCCGCCTTAAAACCCTTACCTTATACACCTGATTTACACTCGCCTCGTCACCTCGCCTCGCGCCTCGCCTCGTCGTCTCGCTCCGGACGAGAGCCTCAAAATCAAGGCAAATCACGAGACGAAGCGCGAGGCGCGCCTGTTCACACTCTCGTCTCGTGGCTCGTCCCGCAGTTCGTCTCGCCACTCGTACGCGAGTGTAAACCAGGTATTAAACTTGCGGGCGAGCAAATTAATTGTTTCAGTTCATTAATATGGACCTCCGCAAAGTAACGCCCGATTCAATAAATTATCATGAATTGGTAAACCGTGTCGTGATATGAAGTTCACAGTGGTGTCCTTTCGAAATACCTTTGAAAAAGAACCTCGAATTGGTTAATAAATTGGTTAATAAACATATCAAATACACCTTTATACGTATTATAAAATTGTTGATCATTATTTCGGACGCTTAATAAGAAACTGACTCAAATCCAATAAAACTAAACTTTAAAAGTTTAGTTTAGTTAGTAGTAAAGTAGAAAAAACTACAGAAAAAATAAGGTTTAGTTTTGAAATGATAATAATTGGAACTGAGTCAGTTTTTTACTAAGCGTGCGATGTAGTAATTTTATTATTTTTATTTATACATTAATTTTGGCCATGGCCATTTGAGTTAACTCTTCAATTGATTTACTGATAATTTAAAAAAAATCATGTGTTAAATTATTCTCGTATAGTGGCAAAACTTATATCCTAGATTCCAAAAGTTGCATGAGTATTTAGAACATGCCAATATTGAGATTTTATTAAGAGATGACTTGGATATTTGTCACGTGAGAAAGCGGGAGCTCGCGTATGACAGACAATAGTAGAGCAAGAGAAAAAAGGCCTTTTCCCAGCAGTGAGACCCAATATCAGGCCGAAAAATATATAAACAATTGAGTAAACATTAAAATTAATACCCACCTCTGCGACTATGATTTCGCATGTTTATTGAAACCAAATTAATGTCCTTTCATTATCATATTGCGAATGTCCGGAAGTCACATTAATAAGTATTTGCCACATTATTATATCGTTGCTTTTATTGGAATTTCAATTAATTCACTCGTTTCAGTTAAATTAAAACTATTATATTGTTCGTAATAAACACTACAGTAATTTAATTAATCTTTGGATTTAGTCAATAATAGCTTTTGCCCGCGACTCCGTCCGCGTGGAATTAGTAATTTGGGCAGCTTATGCTTTTTAACAAATTTGCCTTTTCATCAATCATGGCTCTCCTTAGTTCCTCGATATAAAAAAATTACCTAACCCCGCAACTCCCCCCCCTAACCCCCCGCACACCCGCGTTCACATTCATACCGTACCCCCAAGTCAAGCGTGCCTATAGAAGTTTTCTTCAAAAACCCCTGATTTTGAAACATTCCTCCGCTCCGCTCCTATTGGTGTGAGCGTGATGATATATAAACCATAGCCTTCCTCGATAAATGGGCTATCTAACAAAGAAAGAATTTTTCAAATCGGAGCAGTAGTTCCTGAGATTAGCGCGTTCAAACAACAAACAAACAAACTCTTCAATTTATTAATTCTTCTAAAAACTGTTCGACAAATTCTTAAAATAGACTTATCTTTCTTATTTGTAAACCGATTGAAATGAAACAAACACTAAATATTAATCCAATAAAATACCAACATATCAGTGAAAACCGCATCCTTCTAGGTTAAGCCGTTTCTGAGATTAGCGCGCACAAACGCACAGACAAACAGACAAACAGACAATAATTCTAAAAATCATTGTTTCGGGTTCTATTGCGCTAATAAATAGCCCTAGTGACAGTTTTTCTCAAATATCTTCAATAGATAAAAGATTATTACGTAATTCAAATTTCGTGTTCACTTAAGATCACAACTAATATATTGAATCAGGCGTTACTTAGCTTTTTTTTATTTTATTTATTACGAAATTTCTGGTTTTCTTTATACTAACTGTTTCCCGTGATTTATGCGGCAATTACACTACTTCGTTCACCTAATGCGCTAATGCGGTCGCCGAACTTGTTTCAAACTACTTTGGCGACCGAACGTGGCTACCGTGCTCGTCACTCTGTTGCGGTCACCGCATGTTGCATGCGGCAATCGACCTAATGTAATTACCGCATTAGTTTGCGAAGGATTCTTGTACTGCTATCCCACAATTACTGATGCAATTTCCAGGATAAAAACTATGCTAAATCATACTAAGTTTCTAATTAAATCAATTTAGATTATCATGGCGTGATCGAGTAATAAAGAAAGAAAGAAAGAAAGAAAATACATTTATTTACAACATCACAAGACACAATATTTTACAAAACAAAAAAAGGCAATACTAAAGCTAAAGATAGAATGTGTCATTGCGGTTGCAAATCGGACACTGGCTCAGCATAATGCTGAGGCGTTTAAAGCACTCCAGCGCTGATTTTCAGCCAGTACCGTTGGTGACACCCGGATCGCTGTTAATAAAAACCTTCACGAACTTTCTCATTTATAATGTAGGTTTCAACGCACTTTCCAGGGTTATATTAAATCATAAATCATAAATCATTTATTAATTGTCAAGACTATGTACACAAGCTCACATTTCAGAATTAGGTAGAGTTCCAACAGTTTATCCATTTCGGACGTACAATAAAATTTAACTTAACAATAGCCTAAACTTAATCATCTGAACTAAAATATTCATTTAAATTATAAAAACACCTAATAGCTAGCCATTCTCTAACTTTCCTCTTAAACTGGGTACCTTCAAGTGACTTAATACATTCAGGTAAATGATTAAATATTTCAATTCCAGCAACATAGGTACTCTTTCTCAAAATATAACTGGAAGGCCGGACTATACATCATGTTTATATTGGGATCTAATATTACTCTTTAAGCCACTTTCTTTAATGAAAATGTCATTTCTATCTTTATAAATACACAAATTTCTAATATATATAATATAAATTATACAAGTGAGTGTCAAAATTTTACTTAATTTTACTTTTTTAGATAATCAATAGGCATTTTATTTCAACAGGAGAACCACAGAAATTTATCGCAGAATTTCTCCGGAACGTTGCTTCTGATGACTAGTGCAATTGCCGCCATTATTGGCTCCGGTGTTCCCCTCGTCACCGGGTGCATCATAGGCAATGATCCTGTAAGTATTAAACATCATCAATGTCACATCATCATCATATAAATTATCCACACAACTTATCATGTCGTCCTCAGTCTATAACAGTCCACTGATGATCATAGTATTCCCTATTGAGCACCAGCACTCTCTGATGTCGGCTCTATGCATCCAGCTTCTACCAGACTGGCGGGAGGGCATCTAACACTTAATTTACCGAGACATGGTAGCCACTAAAGAACTCTAACTCAAACTCTTTATTGTTAAATATAAAAAAGTGCTTTCGGCTAATAGCTACATTACAGGGTTATTTGTAATTCACTAGCATCCTTTTAACCCTAAACTCCTACCACTTAAACAAATGTTTTTGTTTTACGGCTTTTGTCATAACTTAATATTTTTGGTGTAATAACGTTTTGAAAATTTGAGACTACCTCTTATTTTTACGATACTCTCTATGTATTTGTATGGGAAAAAAAGTGCTTCATTTTAAAAAGTCGTAAAACAAAAAATTTTTTGTTTGAGTGATAGGAATTCAGGGTTAAGAGGATGTCAGTGAATTACAAATAGCCCTGTTTATTATCATACTAGTATTGCCTAAAATTATCCCACTTATTAGGAAAAGGTTGTGATCATTGAATCAACGGTTTGATTTGCGCACTGAATTATTTACCTTATTTTTTAATATTTTTTTTATTTTATTTATCATACGCACGCTAGTAAAAGACCAAATAGCTCCAAAAGTGATCTTAGGCCATCCAAATCCCACCGCAACCTAAACCTAATCCTCCTCAAAAGTTGAAGCTTGTTTGTTATCTATCAGACAGACTATCGGCGTTGGCGCGCTATTTTCCTCTCTCTGGCAAGCTTCAGCGTGCTCTGCAACGTGCTGTACACGGCCCTGGGACGTGGCGAGCGCGCCGACTGGGACAGAGTCAAAGGCACCAAGTTTGGATACCACAACGGTAGGTTTGGATCTCAGATCTATCTGTATCGCTTAACTAAATTACCTGGATTTTTTATTCTCATTTCTTCCGAACTGAAAGAACGAAAGAAAGAAAGAAATAACATTTATTCGTGACAGTTAACAACAGGCATACGAGATAACAATTATGTAAGACAACTACAACTATCACGACACGGAGCCACCTCAGCATAATGCCGGCTCGAGAGCCAGCGCTGGTCTTCCGGTGGGACCGTGAGGCCGTCATTTGCTCGCTGCACGTACGACCGGACCGTGTCTAATTGTGAACGCGACCATTTTAAGCTCAGCGCTACCACTACCAACACAAGGGCGTTATATTTGACATGGCGGCGTTGACTTGACATTGACATTGACAACTGACACGGCCAACCACACGCGCAGCAAGCAAAACGATGTATGTTTTAATTATTCTAATTATTGTAACATGCACAAATTAATAAAGAGTGACAATGTGAAAAGGAAATGAAAATGAAACCAGTGATATTTTTAAAATGGATTGGAACAATACAAATGAATGAATGAATGAATGAAAACAAATACCTGCAGGCTTATTCTCTAACGTTTCTGACGCTTGCCTTCGCAATCACTATCTCTTTGTGTCAAACGGTATAAAAGGATGACAGAAAGAGACGGTGAAAGCGAAGGCAAGCGCCAAAAGCGTTAGACAATACGGCCTCTGGTTGCAAAACAGTTGCTTAAAAATAACCAAGACACGCACAACACAAACAAGATCAAGCAGTGTCAAAAAATAAAACAATAATAAAAATAAAAGAAAATTATAAACATGAAACACAATCGATCGAAATAAGAAAGAAGACAAAAAAACCGGCCAAGAGCGTGTCGGACACGCCCAAGGTAGTGTTCCGTAGCCATTACGAAAAAATCAAGTAATATTTTTCTAAGGATTTCGTATGTGTACGGAATCATCCAAGTTTAGGTATGTTTTATACCTTAGGCTACTATTTACTCTTAAACTACACATAATTTCCAAGCAATCTTAGCCGCTATAATTTTCCTAGTAAATTTGATATATTTACTACCCTTCTGAATTTTTTCAAATTTTTCCACCCAACAGTTTAGATTTTAGAGGGGGGGGGACGGCCGATTTTAATGAAAATTTTCACTTTAAAGTTGAATATTTCGCAAACAGATCACTGAATAGAAAAATCATGTTAGCAACTCCGCAATGATTTTAAAAGACCTATCCAACGATACCCCACACTATAGAGTTAGCCGAGAAAAAAAAAATCACCCCCATTTTACGTCTATGGGAGGTACCCTAAAAAATTGTTTTTTACTTTTTTTTATTCAATCACTTTGTCGGCGTGACTTATACACATATTCATGCCAAATTACAGCTTTCTAGTTCTAACAGTCTCTGAGCTTAGCCGCGGACAGACAGACAGACAGACAGACGGACAGACATGGCGAAACTATAAGGGTTCCTAGTTGACTACGGAACCCTAAAAAGACAAAAAATACAACTGGTATAACATGCTCTCCTTGCCCAGTCAACCAAGTACGGGAGACCGAGGACAGTTGTGACAGAGGAGAGTGTAGTGACGACGTCGATTTTTTAGAACCAATTAACTGCTAGCGAGCTCGCAATAGCGCGCGTTTTTTATGTTCATGTCTCGAGCTATCAAACACGTGCTGTTGCAAGCTTAATAGCAGTAAATAAGGTCTCATCCACAAACTCTCCTCTATCACAACTCGCCTCGGTCTCCCCCACGTGACTATTACTACAAAGCGCCCGGCCAGTATGCGCAAAGAATATTTTGTCGGTGTCTGATATGACACAATGTCTGACACGCTCGGTGTCTGTAGACCTTTAACGTTGAGATTTGGGAAAACGTGTTTATTAATATAAACATGAAACACGGAACACACCAAACTCTTTAATTGGTTTAGAGTGATGGTTTATTTTCTCAAAGGCCTCTAAGTTACTTCATAGTCTGGTGGATATAGCTTTATCGTTTAAAATTTGAGCTTGGACTATTTTTTCTTTGAACTCTTAGGATCTTATTGTATCTATCCCCTCACACATTAACATACAGCCCCCGAATTTATTCAGGTCCGAACAAAGAGGTTTTTTAACTGTTTATTCCTTTTCAGATGCAAATCAGCTAGAACTGGAGGAGCTGAGCCTGCCTAGAACCCCTCAAAAGGAAATCGATCGCCCCGTCTTATAGGAACAATAAACATATTCAAATCATTCTTGTGGTTTCATTAGTCTTTGTTATATTTTGCAGTTTTTAGAATTTGTATTTAAAAACGTAGCTATATGCTCGGATGAGAATGATGATGATGATGAACCTCAGAAAGAACACACAAACCAAAAAAAAAACACCAAGCCCAAGTTAAGCACAAAATTCGTCACAAATGCCTCATTGTGACTAATGTCAAAAGTCTAGTTGTAATCGAATCAACTTTAAATTGTATGACAAGTCAGAAAACTACAAAAAAATGAATAGTATTTCCTTATAAAAAAATTGTATAATACAATACAAACCAATAGGTACAAATATTCATTATTGATCACCAAAAACAGTACAGTGACATTACAAAAATAAAAATTCAGGTAGACAATAGTACAATTTTATTAAAAATGCCTATTCTTCTCGACAGGGTTTCCGAAGCGATGGTAGACTCTTCGAGTTTCATAAGTGCTTGTTATAAAATTTATAAAAGTATTTTAATTTTGGGGTAAAAAAAAACAAAGTACCTACGAAAGCCAACTAGTCCCCGATAATTAAGTAGGTACCTTTTACAAAAACAATAAAAAAGTTCGTATGTTTATTTGCTTGGTGTTTTATTTAATTATAATACCTTTCATAAAGCTTCTGGCATTCCGTTGGATTTCCCTTGAGCCACACAAAGCATCTTCCTGGCCATACAGTAAAAGCACAGCTATTTTTTGTGTTGTTTGTTGCTGAAACATACGAAGTAAGTTAGTTTGGGCATGTAGAGAGGATGGACGAAGGTAGAATTACAAAAGAGAAAATTATATACCTATACAGGGTTATTGGTAAGTCGACCTATTCCCGTTAAGGGGTTATGGGGGAGGGTATTTGCAATCATTTTTGTCCCATAAAGCCCTATGCGAAAATTAACCATTTCTGAGATTATTGTAATTTAAGTTTTTTGCAAAAATAGTCGGAAACGCATCTTCAAAAATTTATTAAAAAAAAGTTGGCCATTTAAATCAACTTTTTTATTTTCTTATGTACATGATAAAATAGATATTCTAATGCAATATTAAGAGTATAATAATCTGTAAACGTTTAAGAACGCAGGACAAAAAAGTAAAAAAAATAAGTTTTTTTATCAGATTGTTCAAAATGAATGTCACAAGAATAGAAACTTTTACTTTTTTTTTGGCGTGCAGATTGTACTTAAAACATGCACTTGTTTCTAGCTTTCTAAAAAGCTACTAATATTATAATTTTTGTAAATGGTTGCCAGAAAAAATAATCACAAAGGACGTAGGAAGAAAATCACGTCCGAACATTTCTCAAAGTCAACTTAAACGTTTACAGATAATTATACTCTTAATATTGCATAAGAATAGCTATTTTATCTTGTACATAAGAAAATAAAAAAAAATGATTTAAATGGCCAACTTTTTATTAATAAATTTTTGAAGATGCGTTTCCGACTATTTTTGCAAAAAACTTTAATTTCAATTATCTCTGAAATGGTTAATTTTCGCATAGGGCTTTATGGGACAAAAATGATTGCAAATGACCTCCCCCATAACCCCTTAGCGGGAATAGGTCGACTTACCAATAACCCTGTATATACTATCTATAGCCCGCAACTCCGTCTGCGAAGAAAAGGGGTAAATTAAAAAAACTAAAAAACACGCTTTAAAAAATAAAAAATAAATTTTAATAAATTTCAATTCACTATTCTTATAGTGCAGTAAAAAATCTTAATAAGCAATTATTATATTGTTATATCCAGATCAAAATTTGTAAACAATTCTAAATATTGATAAAATAAATAATAATAGTTTAAAATATTTTATTGTAAAAAAAGCGTGGGGTGCATGGTGTCAATTGTCAAGGATTGTCATTTTGATAACATCTTAAAAAGCAACCCACGCTTTTTTATAATAAAATATTTTAAGCTATTATTATTTATTTTATCAATATTTAGAATTGTTTAAAAATTTTGATCTGGATATAACAATATAATAATTGCTTATTAAGATTTTTTACTGCACTATAAGAATAGTGAATTGAAATTTATCAAAATTTATTTTTTATTTTTTAAAGCGTGTTTTTTAGTTTTTGTAAACTATTATTTATTTTCCATTTTTTAGTTGCATTTTTTTCTTTCTAACTTTACCCCCTCTTCTACAACCCCCAAACCCCCTAAACGCAACCCCCAAACCCCCCCCAAACCCCACACCCTTACCCCCAATCCCCTAAACCCCTCTTACCCCCTCCTCATTTTACAAACCCCCGAACCACCTAAACCCAACCCCCCTAACACCGAACCCCCATACCCCCGGAAACCCACCTCCCCCCCACCCCCACTCCCCCCACCCGTCACCTGCCCCCCCCCCACTCCACCCCTCCCACACCCCCCACCCCGCCACCTACCGCCCCCCCTTCCAGTTCCATCATCAAACCCTTGTTACCATCTAGGCCTCTTACCCCCTCCCCATTTCCCACAACCACCCAAAATCACTTACCCCCGAACCCCCCAACACCCCCACCCTATTTCCCGTAAACCCCCCCCCATCCCCTAACCCCAACCGCCACACCCTAACACCCAACCCTCTAAACCCCCGACCCCCTTACCCCATACCCCATTCCCCCCCCAACCCGCCTCCTACCCCCCTTCCAGTTCCATCATCAGACTCTTGTTACCATCTAGGACCAAAGTACTCGTCAAAACGAATCAAACGAGCCCAAACTCGATGGGGTTGTTTCATTTTATTGTGGAGTGCCTTTGGCCATCTTCCAGCTCCATCATCAGACCCTGGTTACCATATGGGATCAAAGTGCTCGTCAAGACGAATCAAACGAGCCCAAACTCGATGGGGTTGTGTCGTTTTATTGTGGAGTGCCTTTGGCCATCTTCCAGCTCCATCATCAGACCCTGGTTACCATCTGGGATCAAAGTGCTCGTCAAGACAAATCAAACGAGCCCAAACTCGACGGGATTGTGTTGTTTTATTACATAGTTCCTATGGCCACCATCCAGCTCCATCATCAGATCAGCTCCATGTTACAATAATATTGCATTGTCATCCAATTTACACATATGTGCAAAATTTCAGCTCTATCGGAAACCGGGAAGTGGGTCAAAATCGCGCCCTAAGGAGTCGGTTACAAACAAACATACAAACATACATACAAACATACAGGTGAAGCTAATATAAAGCGTGTAAAAATAGCCTACAGACCTACCAAAAAAAGAGAAAAGAAAAACATAAAAATCGGTCAAGTCGTTTCAGAGAAGATCGATAACAAACACCGTGACACGAGATTTTTATATATTATAATTTTATTTAATATCCCCAATCTGATCATGAAATGTTATACCACAACACAATCACGCCTGATAGAAAGCGAAGATGTCAAAAAGTCAAAAAAGTCAAAACTTTTATTCTGCAAATAGACCGCAAAGGGCTCTTTTACATGTCACTTTTTTAAACTACCAGCGCTTTCGTAAGGACCATCATTGCCAAGAAGAATGCGCCGCAAGAAACCTGGCAGGAAGTCATCTTTTCAAATTAAAATATAATAAATTACAAACTAAAAAACCATACAAATATAGAATTAAATAAAAAATAATAATAGCTTACGATGTATAAATATATAAAATCAGTCTATCTCGCTTGTGTGTAGTTCACGAGCTCCGAATCTCCGAATCTGACGAGTTCTATCTAACTTACAAATTTCACCAAAAACAATTACGAGCAATAACTTTTTGTTAGTTTTATGTCAGCTTCAAATACACCGCCTTGGGTAGGTGCAAAGGGGGAAGGTCCGTGTACGCAACGGTCCACTAGTACCCACTCAAGATTCTCTTAAGGACGCTTTATTTACATTCCATTTGCCGAGATCTACTACTACAATAGGCTTAAGTATAGTATACTCAGCTGTCCTGAAATCACTTTGCGCACATCTTGAATTACTGGTCCCTTGAAAGCGGTTTAAAGTTAAATTGTAAGCCATTACAATTGTTTTCGATTAAGTCTGCACTTTGTACCACAGCGGATTTTTATGTCTTTTACCACACTTATTATCTTCACTAATAACAATTTAACTTGTATCGATACAAAATTTTGCAGAAAAATGCAATCTAGTTGACAATAAAATACGTTTATACTTTGGAGTTGATTTCATGTTGGAGCCAGAAGGCTACAATGAGTTTCAATGGGCTTGTTTCATCATCATCATCCCAGTCCATATTGCGTCCCACTGCAGGGCACAGGCCTCCTCCCAGAATGAGAGGGCTTGGGGCGTAGTTCCTACGCGGATCCAGTGTGAATTGAAAACTTCCCACACACCATTAAATTTCTTTTCAAGATGTCTCATTTGCCTGCAAGAAGGTAATTATGACAGTAAAAAAAATTTAAGGAATTTTGGAAATTTCCACGGAATAAGAAACAAATGGGATTTATGAAATCACTAAGCTGATGACGATGATGGATTTTTTGGATGTTGTTTTTCCGGATTTCTGCTTTATTCAATGAAAGAGATGAAGAAGTTTTACCAATTTAAAATCAATGCAAACGAAGTCGCGAATGTAAACTAGTTTTTAATAAATTTAAAGAGTATATTGTTGTCAGTATGAGTGTTTTATGATGTTTATTGTATATGAGGTTATTTGTAAAATGTTTCTTTATATTCATCATCATTATAATTTCAGCTGAAAGACATACACTGCTGATAATAGGCCTCCCCAAGGCTCACGTTCATGATCCAACAGCATCCAATGCGTTCTTTATAAATAATTACTATTTACTTTTATATTGCACAACCTGTTGTGATCCATTCCTTGCAGTCTTTCTTTTGTTAAAAAGTGCCTGAATTTCGTTCCAAGCGATAAAGCCGCCTATATTGCTTACCTTGTATATTTCACCATGTATTTTGTGGTCCATAATTAAGAATCATTGTGTTGTATTGTATTGTAACAGTATAAAGTACTATAATTTAAAAGAATTACGTAAAACAATTTGCGTTACCTAATAAAAAGTCTAGTTTATGAATGACAGTTCTAAATAAAGTTATCATTATCACACATTAAAGTGTATAAAATTCCAATTTTATATCTTTTCGCTCGTTATTCTATTTACTCGCACTTGACTGATTATGTAATATAATTAGATAAGGTTAATTTATGATATTGCCACAACAATGCCTCTTAAGAAGTATGACCACAATTGCGTATCTTACCATTCTTTTGAGCAGAATATATTGAACCTTAATAGTCCAGAGCTAAAGTATGTTTTTTATTATTTTTAAAATTGAATAAATTAAATGAAATTACAGAAATGGCGTATTTAACCCGATGACTTTAGTAAGTTCGATGTTCCGTGTTAGTTGGTAAAGTTGAAATTGAAGTGTTACTAAAATATAAATAGGCTATTTTGATGATCATATCTGTAAATTGATACTTACTCTGAGTTACTGCATAATGATAATTGTTAGAGTGTTTTTAAAATACTATTCCTAATTTTTTATGCGAAAAACCACAAAAGTAAAAGTATCATAAATTTGGGTTAATTTGACCCAATGGTGGATAAGTTTGGCTAATATTAAATCAAATCAAATACCGTTCTACCGGCCATCATTATCTGTTTTACCTATGTTAAAATATTTTTTCGTACATTCTGGGTACAATTAACAAATAATGATTTAGATTTAGATAGTACAAGCTTTTCTTAGTTTGAGACTAGGTCAATTGGTGTGAATTGTCCCGTGATTTTTTATTTTTTATTATTTAGATTTATATGTTTACTTAATTATGAACGATTTCCAAAAATACATAACAACAACATAAATAACTATACAGTATAACAAACACTTGATTGTATTATCAGCAGTGATCGGAACTCTGGGTGCAAAACTTTAACGAAACTTGCCAAGCGGGCATGAAACAGTGCTTACAGACATGAAAATATTAATAAACTACTGAAAATCTGACATTTCGATATAGAGTTAAATTGAACACTAATCTGCCACTAATATTCTCATTTTTCTTGGTTTTAAATTCTCCTTAATGTCAGCTTTACAAGTTTTGTTAAAGTTTTGCACCCAGAGTTCCGATCACTTATTATCAGGGACCAAAATAATTATTGTCAAATTTTGGAAACCAACTAAGAGTTAAAAAATACTATTGAAATGGTATTCTTAATTTTATTACTATTACAATGGTAATTTAATAGTCCGGCCGCGTAGGTTCGACAACGTTGTCGGACATGTTGGACGACGGGGAATTTTGTTTCCTTGCTATCCGACATCTTAAGACTATCAGGCATTTTATATTTTACTTTGTTCTAAGAGAACATTCAAAATTCCGCTTGGTTTGACCCTCGACCTACGAGGATTACTAAAAATTAACATTGTTTCATGTTTTCAAAAAAGATTACCCGTGTCATCTGTACTAAGATAGGCCTGTCACGGAAAATGACTCTAATCAATATTAGAGTCAGTATCTTCTTCTTCAAATTCTTCTCCTATCGGAGCCGCGGAGGTTGGACAAATATCATGGCGATTCTGATTTTGGAGGCCGCTGCTCTAAAGGGCTTATTACACTTGGCTAAATTTAGTCATCCCAATTAGAAAATGCTAAATCATTCAGCTTGTCAGAAACCAGTCTTGCTTCTAATAAGGATACTTTTAAGGATCCTGACTAGTTGAAGGCGATTACACTTTACTATATTAGGTTTCTAAATCATTTAGAAACCTAAATTTAGCAAAGTGTAATAAGCACTTAAACAAGGAAGTGGTACTGCGGTTGAACCAGTCTCGTAAATTCTTCAGCCACGAGTGTCTTCTCCTGCCCACGCTTCTCTTTCTGGAAATCTTCCCCTGGATAATAAGCTGGAGAACTTACTCTGCACTTGGCGTTTCTCATCACAATCATCAATAATCATCTCATCAATATTGATCACCCATTTATAATTTTAATAATCAGTCGTTAAAAACATTTTTGAAACATAAATCTTATTCAATTTTTAACAGCTCCATCGATACTGTCGATCATTTTGCTAATGACGAGGTTGAGAAAGATACTATCGGTTGCCCGTTGTTTGGTAGCTCAGAAATAACCAAATAATACAGGGTAATTTTTCAATCAGTGCACAAATTTTGATACACGTGATTCAGTATCGTTAATAGATCATTATCTGTTCAAGATTTTTTTTACATTTTGAAATTGGGGTTGTTCATAGTAATTCATCCAATAAATTGGTCGAGTTACTATGGAAAATTAAAAAAATAAGTGATAAATATTATAACGAAAATTACTGAAATTTGTTATTTTAACGACACTGTATCACATATAAAAATTTGTGCACTTATTAAAAAATTACCCTGTATAGTGCAACTATAGTGCTTGAAAATATTTCAAAACTGATTCTATTACACAGCTCAAAGACCAAAATGTGACGTCACAAAGTTCACTTCAGAAACACGGGATACTCATTGAATATTTAATTATAAACATTAATAATAATCTTAATTTATTGTATTCACTCTGTACTGCCGTTTGTTTGCTCTCCGATATACGAACATTTTATAAAGAAGTTTAGTCAGAATCGTGCGTTATTGTGATGCCTGTGTCGACTGCAGTGTTATAATAATGGAGAAACTAAAGATGGAACTAGAGGAGAAGTATCAGAGTAAGTCTGAAATGATGTTTATCTAAACTTTTATCCTAATAATTCTAATCTTATTAATATGTGGGTCCCATTCGCGATTTATAACTGGTACGTATCAAAATATATAAAGTAATAATGGACAAAATACATAATGGTCATTTCATAAAATAAATAAATAAATATCACGGGACAATTAACAATTTGATACAAAACAATTTTCTTGGAAATTCTCAACTCTACAGGATTTTCATAAAATAAAACCTATATCTAACGTTTGGCGGGTCAGCTAGTTTATCTATATAAGTATGTTTATCGTCGTCTAGTACCCATAGTACAAGCTTTGCTTAGTTTGGGACTAGGTCCATTTGTGTAAGATTGTCCCCTAATATTTATATATTTATTTAGGTGAGCCCGTAGGATTCAGCTAATTAATATACTTACTACTTATACTTACTAGCTGTTAATGTTTTAAACTTTCGAGATTTTCACTCATAACTATTACTTTAACCGGAACTTATCTCGCAAACAATATTTACCACTTGCTTCCCACCAACCCGCAAACAATGCAATGCAATAAACAAATACACCAATTGACCTAGTCCCAAACTAAGCAAAGCTTGTACTATGGGTACTAAACAACGGATAAACATACTTATATAGGTAAATATATGTTTAAATACATAATAAAACATCCAAGACTCGAACACAAACATTTTTTATTTTACACACAAATAATCTGCCCCAACCGGGAATCGACCCCAGGTTCTCAAGCTTCGTAGGGTTCTCTAACAACTAGGCTATCCGGTCGTCTAGGCAATGTGGCCAAAACGTCGAGGTAAATTTTGTTTGTGTGATAAGTCCCGTTTAAAGTAATACTCGTAGTTATAAATAGCTGTTGCCTGCCACTTTGTCAGTGAAGACAAAAAAAATAAATAAATATCACGGGACAATTCACACCAATTACCTAGTCCCAAAATAAGCAAAGCATGTATGTACCTACTATGGGTACTAGACAACGGATAAACATACTTATATAGATAGATACTTAAATACATATTAAACACCCAAGACTCGAGCACAAACATTCGTATAATTCACACAAATGTCTGCCCCGACCGGGAATCGAACCCGGGACCTCAAGCTTCGTAGTCAGGTTCTCTAACAACTAGGCTATCCGGTCGTCTAAAAAAAAAGGATCCTACAAGAGCCAAATTTCATGAGAATCTGTCAAACCGTTTTAGCGTGAAAGAGTAACGAACATCTACACATTCAATGAACTGAAAAATTACTTTGGTCACCCGCGACCTTATCCTCTCTTGCATAAACGTAGCTATCAGGTCACGGGTGAGCAAAGAAATTGTTTCAGTTCTTTGATATAGACCTCCGCAACACACATTCATCCCTACAAACTATAACATTTATAATATACTAGCGACCCGCCCCGGCTTCACACGGGTGCAATTATGCATGTATTATACATAACCTTCCTCTTAAATCACTCTATCTATGAAAAAAAAACCGCAACAAAACCCGTTGCGTAGTTTTCAACAGACAACAGACAGCGGGAAGCGACTTTGTTTTATACTACCTAGTGAAATGAGAAGTGTTCTCAAATTAAAAGTTCATAGTGAAAATAAACGGATCACTCATGCCTTAAAACGAGTTTAACTCGACATGTTTCGGGCTAATCTGTTAGCCCCTCCTTTCGGAGTTGCACATCACGGCGGCTGCCAAACGCGCACTGCGCTGCTGCCCGAAACCTGTCGAGTTAAACTCGTTTTAAGTCGTGAGTGATCCGTTTATTTTTAATATGAGTGAGTCTCACGGCAGTTTAATGTTTAAAGCGATTAAAAGTTCAAAAAATGAAGTCCCAGTCTATAGTGCTTTGTTGAGCCCTTTTGCGTACTGGACTGCGTAGTTTCATTTATATCAAGAATGTATTGAAACAGAAGTCTTAAATCATAAATGAACTTATGAAAAATCTTCCGTCATACCGTTTTTACAGAAAACTTTCCATGCACTTAGTATGCATTGAAGATACTGTAACACTGTACTGTATATTAACACTTTGTGCATAAACATACAATCGTGATTTTCACAAACTACTTGAATTATGCTGTGTTTGTTTTTACTTGATTGCGGCAAATCACTCTGTGATTTCAACAGCCTATGCATTCATTATAAAAAGCCGTGGCAGCCAAAGTGATTTGACCAATGGGGTCTCAAGCAGAGCGTCCTGGATAGCCAGGGCGCATACCTCTGAATTTTACGGAATTCATGTGCGAAATCAAATTTGAAATAAATAAACCATGAGTTTTACGTTGAAGGAAAACATCCGGAGGGCCTGCACACACCTGCAAAGCAATTTATTGATGCGTGTGAAATTCTCACGATAGGCTCGCGTTTTGAGAGGAGGCCTTTGTGCGTAGAAGTGGGACGTGTAGAGGCAGAAATGATTACCTGATGAAGTGTACATAACGCACGTCAAAATGTCGGTTATAACGATCTAAAAAACGTTCCCCAACCAAGGCCGTTTATATTTAAACCGACAAGGCAAATTATTGCATGCATTTTTGGTTTGCAAAAAGATTAGACCGGTCAACATTGTGACATTTATAATGGAAATTTTATAATTTTAGACGACGATGCGTATGCGTCAGTGTTATCGCATACTTTTATTTGCTGAGAATACATTACGGTTTAATTAAATATCTTATGTTATTTGACAACAAACATAGTCCTTTCTTTTTGTCATCGTTTTCGTTTAGGCAACATTTTGTACTTACTACGTTCGCGGACAGTACGTCGAGGGACGCAAATTTATTACCTTCCTGATTTGGAACTACGTCCACGGCCTATTATTTTTCATAGCATTTTTAGGAAACATGTGACTCTGTATCGCTTTAAGCTAAAACGCAAAACGCTAGTACGGGCCTTTGACTTCCTATAGAATATGACAGGACTGTCAACCTCAACGTCAGCGTTACTTTGCGGAGAACCATATTAATAAACTGAAACAATTACTTTGATCACACGCAAAAAAGGTCGCGGGTGAGCAAATTAAAGTATTTCTATTTGTTTAGAAATAAAGTTTCTTGAAATGGATTGAAAATTAACTAGTTAAATTTTTCAATTTTACAGGAGGTAAACATAAGACGGTGTTTAATGTACCCTCACTTTGAAATACAATAACATGTCATTCATAATCAAAATCCTTTGAATCCAGACAAGGAGCCACTTTGAAATGTATGCCAGTAGGTTTATCATCAAACGGGAATCCTCACTGTCAGGAATCATTTTGAGAAACCTTACATAATATAGCTACAGAGTCCAGAGTAGGTAAGGTAAACCATAACAGTAATTGGCCAGGTTACAGTAATTGCCCACTTGAATTTTTTATATGAAACAACAATAATACAGATAATATAATGATTAAATCGACTAGAATATTATAATTAGCACGATATTTGTTATGAGTTATTACCAGTTTTCTTTGTGAATTTTTGATTTAATTCAAGTGGGCAATTACTATACCGTGGCCAATTACTGTATGGTTAGGTTAACCCTATGTTGTTTTTATACTTGTACAGATTGGGGTATGAAAACCTCCGTCAGTTATTAAATATTTAATGAAACTAAGAATACAAAATGTTAAGAAAAAATATCAATGAATAAAACTTAACTATAAACTAAATATTTAACAAGAAATGCGTGTTCAAGCAGTTCCTCTACCTCCATAATTGTACGAACACACACACAAACCCAACTATCACCACAACTAAAACTACAATGATGCGTTTTGAACTCAACCACCACCGCCACTAAGTACCTAATACTTCAGGCACGTCGTCTACCTTATTTAAGACATCTTTGGTCGATAAACGAGCTCAGAACACTTTCTCATCATTATTTAGATTGTAGCTACCTCCAGCGCCATCTAGTCGTCAATTAGAGAAACCGCTATGTTTTACATTACGCTATCGACGTTTTCCAACTCAGCTGCATAAATACAACTTCCAACTTACTTCCTTTGAATTTCGGTCCCCAGGCATAACATCTGCCTGGAGAGAGATTTCTATATTGTGGCCTATTATTCCCATAGGATCATTATCTTCATCCATAACTACCTATTATACAACAGGGGACTTATAACGCAAACAATATTTACCCCGACACAAATAGAACAATAGTGATGAGTCAAAATCACGAAAGCTTAAAACAGTATAATCATCTTCATCGATTTAAACTTGTACTTGTTTCTGTTTCAGGTAAAGGTATAGGCGTGCGTCATCTCCACGCGTTGCTGATAGCCTTCTGCGCCACCGTAATCTACGTAATGAGGAGCAGCATGGGCGTGGCTGTGCTAGCCATGACAGATACCTCCAAAAGCAACAGCAGTAGTATTGTAGTCAGTTACACCAAAGTCTTTAATTTCTTCATTGTCTCTATAATCTTGCCTGTGCCATGGTGGTTGATATTTATTAGCATAATCTACAACATCTGTCTCTCTTCCTTTGTTGGTTACCTCATCTCATTTGGGTTTAGCTTTCCTTGTATTGTATTGTATTGTAGCCTTTGCTTTATCTGTTTTTTTTTACTACTACTCTTTCTCGGTCCCTTACTAAATGCTCCTTTCATCCACTCAAAGATTAACTGGTAGAGATCCCTTAAAAGGGATAAGTTCGCCTTTGTACATGCTTTTCAACGGTTGTCAATCATGTTCTTTTTTTCCTTATTTTTGTACAATAAAGAGTTTACATACATATCGTCGTCTAGTACCCATAGTACAAGCTTTGCTTAGTTTGGGACTAGGTCGATTTGTGTAAGATTGTCCCCTAATATTTATTTATACTTCTCTTTTCATTCTAGATCTATAAATGGAGCGAAGAGATCCAAGGCGTCATCTTGTCCTCGTTCTTCTGGGGATACACTATTATGCAGATACCAGCTGGGATTCTCGCAAAGCGCTTTGGGGGGAAGCCAATGCTTCTTTCCGCGCTCATCATCAATGGGATCTTATGTTTGGTTACACCATGGTTGGCCAAATTCGTAAGTTTGATTTTGAGTCTTTTTCTTGATATTGTGTTTTTAATTAGCTTAAATATTATCATAGTGGAAAGCATTATCCTATCTAAATTATCATCGAATTTCATGGACATTGACTCGTCAGATATTTAGTTCTCGTTTTTATTTGGCTTAGTTTTGTTTTGTCTTTATTTATTACAGTTATTTTTATTTATTCGTTAACTATTCGACGAACTTCTTTTTAATAAATTAAACAAAGAATAGATTTTTTTTTGTCTTAGTGCAAGTAAGCAATTAGGTGTAATTTAAATAATAGTTGACGGTACTTTTTTATCAAAAATTTGAGACAAGATTTCAACAAAGTGAAAGTCAAATATATATTGTTTTGTCACATCTTCATTAAAAAAAAGGTTTACTTTAACACGATATATTTAGAACACGTAAGTTTTTATCATTCAGAATGAAAATAAACGTCACAATAAAACAGAAGCCCGAATTAAAAGGCATAATAAAACACTAAGCAAGCAAATACAATAAATTTCCCACCGTCACATTATCTCGGGTATGTTAGATTTTATTTGCTGTGGTGTTATTTTTAAGTAGAAGTCAGTCTTAAGCCATTTTCAGCTGAAAATAATGATTCAGAGTTACATTATCATTATCAATGACTGTATTTTCATGACGTCTGACATGTGGGCGGGGTCTCCACCCTTGCGTTGTCAGTATTCCCAAAATACGCACAAAGCGTTTTCGCTCTTTCTTCATGAACCGTACAGCTAAGGGTGGGATTCCCTATCTGCGACTGTTCCCTGAACACAACAATCAGGCGGTTTTCAAGTCTAGGCTGAATGAGCATTTACTAGGCAAGCGTGCTCCATCGTAGGCTTCATTTTCGCTTTCCATCAGGCGTGATTGTGGTCAAAAACAAGCCTTTATTGTAAAAAAAAACTGATTTTATTTGTATTTTTAGGGACACATTGCTTTGCAAAAAAAGTCAGACTGTTATTAAATAAGCAAGCACAAATTTAATGGGTATTAAACAATTAATAAATCAAGTCACTTAGGTCAATCAGGTTTTGTCCTTTCGTTTTCAGGGAAGCTGGATAGCTGTCTGCGTGGTCCGTATGACCATGGGTCTGACGCAGGCTTGCTTCATGCCGAGCACACACACACTTCTGGGCCGCTGGGCCCCGCCCCAGGAGAGGACCAGGCTTAGCATAATCGCTTATACCGGTATGGTAGTAATTTCTGTAACAAACTACATCGTATCTTCTTCCAAGGCATTATACCTCTTTTTAGAATGAGAGAGCTTGGGCCGTAGTTCCCATGAGGGCCTATGCGAATTGAAACCTTCACATAGGTACTCCATCACATTAACTATTGTAACTTTATTTTGACTCTTGAATCGGTTTTAATCTTTAATCTTATAAGGTCAAATGTGCCTTATTAGACACCGATAAAATATATTATTTCCGCGCATACTGGACGGACACGGATATGAATTTGTTAATAGAAACTGTACAGGGTTATTTTTAATTCACTGGCATCCTTTTAACCCTAAACTCCTACCACTTAAACAAATGTTTTTTATTTTACGGCTTTTGTCATAACTTAATATTTTTGGTGTAATAACGTTTTGAAAATTTGAAATTACCTCTTATTTTTACGATACTCTGTGTATTTGTATGGGAAAAAAAGTGCTTCATCATCGAATACCTTTAAACGAGCAATTCTTGTATATATGTATATATA